>JBBDGP010004202.1:0-598672 GCA_037952835.1 Lithobates septentrionalis
CACACTGTCCCCCCACACACTGTCCCCTCTCACACTGTCCCCCTCTCACACTGTCCCCCTCACACTGTCCCCCACACACTGTCCCCCCACACACTGTCCCCTCTCACACTGTCCCCTCTCACACTGTCCCCCCACACACTGTCCCCTCTCACACTGTCCCCTCTCACACTGTCCCCCCACACACTGTCCCCCCACACACTGTCCCCTCTCACACTGTCCCCCCCACACTGTCCCCCCACACACTGTCCCAACACACACTGTCCCCTCTCACACTGTCCCCCCTCACACTTTCCCCCCTCACACTGTCCCCCCTCACACTGTCCCCCACACACTGTCCCCTCTCACACTGTCCCCTCTCACACTGTCCCCCTCACACTGTCCCCCCACACACTGTCCCCCCTCACACTGTCCCCCCACACACTGTCCCCTCTCACACTGTCCCCTCTCACACTGTCCCCCACACACACTGTCCCCTCTCACACTGTCCCCCCTCACACTGTCCCCTCTCACACTGTCCCCCCACACTGTCCCCCACACACTGTCCCCCCACACACTGTCCCCCTCACACTGTCCCCCCACACACTGTCCCCTCTCACACTGTCCACCACCTGTCCCCTCTCACACTGTCCCCTCTCACACTGTCCCCCCACACACTGTCCCCTCTCACACTGTCCCCCACACACTGTCCCCTCTCACACTGTCCCCTCTCACACTGTCCCCTCTCACACTGTCCCCACACACTGTCCCCTCTCACACTGTCCCCTCTCACACTGTCCCCCACACACTGTCCCCTCTCACACTGTCCCCTCTCACACTGTCCCCCCACACACTGTCCCCTCTCACACTGTCCCCTCTCACACTGTCCCCACACACTGTCCCCTCTCACTGTCCCCTCTCACACTGTCCCCCCTCACACTGTCCCCCCACACACTGTCCCCTCTCACACTGTCCCCTCTCACACTGTCCCCCACACACTGTCCCCTCTCACACTGCCTCCTCTCACACTGTCCCCCCACACACTGTCCCCCCACACACTGTCCCCTCTCACACTGTCCCCCACCACACTGTCCCCTCTCACACTGTCCCCCCACACACTGTCCCCCCCACACACTGTCCCCTCTCACACTGTCCCCCTCACATCCACACTGTCCCCCTCACACTGTCCCCCCTCACACTGTCCCCCCACACACTGTCCCCCACACACTGTCCCCCACACACTGTCCCCCCTCACACCTGTCCCCCCTCACACTGTCCCCCCACACACTGTCCCCCACACACTGTCCCCCCCACACACTGTCCCCTCTCACACTGTCCCACCCCACACTGCCCCCTCACACTGTCCCCCCTCACACTGTCCCCCTCACACTGTCCCCTCTCACACTGTCCCCTCTCACACTGTCCCCCCCACACACTGTCCCCCACGCACTGTCCCCTCTCACACTGTCCCCCCACACACTGTCCCCGCTCACACTGTCCCCCCACACACTGTCCCCTCTCACCACTGTCCCCCACACACTGTCCCCTCTCACACTGTCCCCCCACACACTGCCCCTCTCATACTGTCCCCCCACACACTGCCCCCCCCCCCACACACTGTCCCCTCACACCTGTCCCCCCACACACTGTCCCCCCACACACTGTCCCCCACACACTGTCCCCCTCACACTGTCCCCCCACACACTGTCCCCCCACACACTGTCCCCTCTCACACTGTCCCTCTCACACTGTCCCCCTCACACTGTCCCCCCACACACTGTCCCCCCACACACTGTCCCCCCTCACACTGTCCCCCACACACTGTCCCCCCACACACTGTCCCCTCTCACACTGTCCCCTCTCACACTGTCCCCCTCACACTGTCCCCCCACACTGTCCCCTCCACACTGTCCCCTCTCACACTGTCCCCTCTCACACTGTCCCCCTCACACTGTCCCCTCTCACACTGTCCCCCTCACACTGTCCCCTCACACTGTCCCCCACACACTGTCCCCCCACACACTGTCCCCCTCACACTGTCCCCACACACTGTCCCCTCTCACACTGTCCCCACCTGTCCCCTCACACTGTCCCCTCTCACACTGTCCCCCCACACACTGTCCCCTCCTCACACTGTCCCCCCACACACTGTCCCCTCTCACACTGTCCCCACCTGTCCCCTCTCACACTGTCCCCTCTCACACTGTCCCCTCTCACACTGTCCCCCCTCACACTGTCCCCTCTCACACTGTCCCCCCACACACTGTCCCCTCTCACACTGTCCCCCCACACACTGTCCCCTCTCACACTGTCCCCACCTGTCCCCTCTCACACTGTCCCCCTCCACACTGTCCCCTCTCACACTGTCCCCTCTCACACTGTCCCCTTTCACACTGTCCCCCCACACACTGTCCCCTCTCACACTGTCCCTCTCACACTGCCCCCCCCACACACTGTCCCCTCTCACACTGTCCCCCCACACACTGTCCCCCCACACACTGTCCCCCTCACACTGTCCCCCCACACACTGTCCCCCACACACTGTCCCCTCTCACACTGTCCCCTCTCACACTGTCCCCCCTCACACTGTCCCCCCACACACTGTCCCCCCACACACTGTCCCCCTCACACTGTCCCCCCACACACTGTCCCCCCACACACTGTCCCCCTCTCACACTGTCCCCTCTCACACTGTCCCCCTCACACTGTCCCCCCACACACTGTCCCCTCTCACACTGTCCCCTCTCACACTGTCCCCCTCACACTGTCCCCCCACACACTGTCCCCTCTCACACTGTCCCCCCACACACTGTCCCCCCACACACTGTCCCCTCTCACACTGTCCCCCCACACACTGTCCCCCACACACTGTCCCCCCACACACTGTCCCCCCACACACTGTCCCCTCTCACACTGTCCCCTCTCACACTGTCCCCTCACACTGTCCCCCTCACACTGTCCCCTCTCACACTGTCCCCCCTCACACTGTCCCCCACACACTGTCCCCCCACACACTGTCCCCCCTCACACTGTCCCCCCACACACTGTCCCCTCTCACACTGTCCCCACCTGTCCCTCTCACACTGTCCCCTCTCACACTGTCCCCCCACCACTGTCCCCCTCTCACACTGTCCCCCCACACACTGTCCCCTCTCACACTGTCCCCACCTGTCCCCTCTCACACTGTCCCCTCTCACACTGTCCCCTCTCACACTGTCCCCCTCACACTGTCCCCTCTCACACTGTCCCCCCACACACTGTCCCTCTCACACTGTCCCCCCACACACTGTCCCCTCTCACACTGTCCCCACCTGTCCCCTCTCACACTGTCCCCCCTCACACTGTCCCCTCTCACACTGTCCCCTCTCACACTGTCCCCTTTCACACTGTCCCCCCACACACTGTCCCCTCTCACACTGTCCCCTCTCACACTGTCCCCTCTCACACTGTCCCCCACACACTGTCCCCTCTCACACTGTCCCCCCTCACACTGTCCCCTCTCACACTGTCCCCCCACACACTGTCCCCTCTCACACTGTCCCCCACACACTGTCCCCTCTCACACTGTCCCCACTGTCCCCTCTCACACTGTCCCCCCTCACACTGTCCCCTCTCAACTGTCCCCTCTCACACTGTCCCCTTTCACACTGTCCCCCCACACACTGTCCCCCTCACACTGTCCCCTCTCACACTGTCCCCTCTCACACTGTCCCCCCTCACACTGTCCCCCCACACACTGTCCCCCCACACTGTCCCCCTCACACTGTCCCCCCACACACTGTCCCCCCACACACTGTCCCCTCTCACACTGTCCCCTCTCACACTGTCCCCCCTCACACTGTCCCCCCACACACTGTCCCCTCTCACACTGTCCCCTCTCACACTGTCCCCCCTCACACTGTCCCCCCACACACTGTCCCCTCTCACACTGTCCCCCCACACACTGTCCCCCCACACACTGTCCCCTCTCACACTGTCCCCCCACACACTGTCCCCCCACACACTGTCCCCCCACACACTGTCCCCTCTCACACTGTCCCCTCTCACACTGTCCCCTCTCACACTGTCCCCCCTCACACTGTCCCCTCTCACACTGTCCCCCCTCACACTGTCCCCCCACACACTGTCCCCCCACACACTGTCCCCCTCACACTGTCCCCCCACACACTGTCCCCTCTCACACTGTCCCCACCTTCCCCCTCTCACACTGTCCCCTCTCACACTGTCCCCCCACACACTGCCCCCTCTCACACTGTCCCCCCACACACTGTCCCCTCTCACACTGTCCCCACCTGTCCCCTCTCACACTGTCCCCTCTCACACTGTCCCCTCTCACACTGTCCCCCCACACTGTCCCCTCTCACACTGTCCCCCCACACACTGTCCCCTCTCACACTGTCCCCCACACACTGCCCCCTCCCACACTGTCCCCCCACACACTGCCCCCCACACACTGTCCCCTCTCACACTGTCCCCCCACACACTGTCCCCTCTCACACTGTCCCCTCTCACACTGTCCCCCCTCACACTGTCCCCCCACACACTGTCCCCTCTCACACTGTCCCTCCACACACTGTCCCCTCTCACACTGTCCCCTCACCACTGTCCCCCTCACACTGTCCCCCCACACACTGTCCCCCCTCACACTGTCCCCCCACACACTGTCCCCCCACACACTGTCCCCTCTCACACTGTCCCCTCTCACACTGTCCCCCCTCACACTGTCCCCCCTCACACTGTCCCCTCTCACACTGTCCCCTCTCACACTGTCCCCCTCACACTGTCCCCCCACACACTGTCCCCTCTCACACTGTCCCCCTCACACTGTCCCCCCACACACTGTCCCTCCTCACACTGTCCCCTCTCACACTGTCCCCTCTCACACTGTCCCCCCACACACTGTCCCCTCTCACACTGTCCCCTCTCACACTGTCCCCCCACACACTGTCCCCCTCACACTGTCCCCTCTCACACTGTCCCCTCTCACACTGTCCCCCCACACACTGTCCCCTCTCACACTGTCCCCTCACACACTGTCCCCCCTCACACTGTCCCCCCACACACTGTCCCCTCACACACTGTCCCCTCTCACACTGTCCCCCTCACACTGTCCCCCCACACACTGTCCCCTCTCACACTGTCCCCTCTCACACTGTCCCCCCCCACACACTGTCCCCCCACCACCTGTCCCCTCTCACACTGTCCCCCCTCACACTGTCCCCCCACACACTGTCCCAACACACACTGTCCCCCTCTCACACTGTCCCCCCTCACACTTTCCCCCTCACACTGTCCCCCCTCACACTGTCGCCCCCACACACTGTCCCCTCTACACTGTCCCCTCTCACACTGTCCCCCCTCACACTGTCCCCCCACACACTGTCCCCTCACACTGTCCCCCCACACACTGTCCCCTCTCACACTGTCCCCTCTCACACTGTCCCCCCACACACTGTCCCCTCTCACACTGTCCCCTCACACTGTCCCCCTCTCACACTGTCCCCCCTCACACTGTCCCCCCACACACTGTCCCCCCACACACTGTCCCCCCTCACACTGTCCCCCCACACACTGTCCCCTCTCACACTGTCCCCACCTGTCCCCTCTCACACTGTCCCCTCTCACACTGTCCCCCCACACACTGTCCCCTCTCACACTGTCCCCCCACACACTGTCCCCTCTCACACTGTCCCCTCTCACACTGTCCCCTCTCACACTGTCCCCCCACACACTGTCCCCTCTCACACTGTCCCCTCTCACACTGTCCCCCACACACTGTCCCCTCTCACACTGTCCCCTCTCACACTGTCCCCCCACACACTGTCCCCTCTCACACTGTCCCCTCTCACACTGTCCCCCCACACACTGTCCCCTCTCACACTGTCCCCTCTCACACTGTCCCCCTCACACTGTCCCCCCACACACTGCCCTCTCACACTGTCCCCTCTCACACTGTCCCCCCACACACTGTCCCCTCTCACACTGCCCCTCTCACACTGTCCCCCCACACACTGTCCCCCCACACACTGTCCCCCTCTCACACTGTCCCCCCACACACTGTCCCCTCTCACACTGTCCCCCCACACACTGTCCCCCCACACACTGTCCCCTCTCACACTGTCCCCCCTCACACTGTCCCCCCTCACACTGTCCCCCCTCACACTGTCCCCCCACACACTGTCCCCCACACACTGTCCCCCACACCACTGTCCCCTCTCACACTGTCCCCCCTCACACTGTCCCCCCACACACTGTCCCCCCACACACTGTCCCCCCTCACACTGTCCCCCCACACACTGTCCCCTCTCAACACTGCCCCCTCTCACACTGTCCCCCCTCACACTGTCCCCCCTCACACTGTCCCCTCTCACACTGTCCCCTCTCACACTGTCCCCCCACACACTGTCCCCCCACGCACTGTCCCCTCTCACACTGTCCCCCCACACACTGTCCCTCTCACACACTGTCCCCCCACACACTGTCCCCTCTCACACTGTCCCCCCACACACTGTCCCCTCTCACACTGTCCCCCCACACACTGCCCCCCTCTCATACTGTCCCCCCACACACTGCCCCCCCCACACACTGTCCCCTCTCACACTGTCCCCCACACACTGTCCCCCACACACTGTCCCCCCACACACTGTCCCCCTCACACTGTCCCCCCACACACTGTCCCCTCTCACACTGTCCCCTCTCACACTGTCCCCCCTCACACTGTCCCCCCACACACTGTCCCCCCACACACTGTCCCCCTCACACTGTCCCCCCACACACTGTCCCCCCACACACTGTCCCCTCTCACACTGTCCCCTCTCACACTGTCCCCCCTCACACTGTCCCCCCACACACTGTCCCCTCTCACACTGTCCCCTCTCACACTGTCCCCTCTCACACTGTCCCCCTCACACTGTCCCCCTCTCACACTGTCCCCCCTCACACTGTCCCCCCACACACTGTCCCCCCACACACTGTCCCCCTCACACTGTCCCCCCACACACTGTCCCCTCTCACACTGTCCCCACCTGTCCCCTCTCACACTGTCCCCTCTCACACTGTCCCCCCACACACTGTCCCCTCTCACACTGTCCCCCCACACACTGTCCCCTCTCACACTGTCCCCACCTGTCCCCTCTCACACTGTCCCCTCTCACACTGTCCCCTCTCACACTGTCCCCCCTCACACTGTCCCCTCTCACACTGTCCCCCCACACACTGTCCCCTCTCACACTGTCCCCCCACACACTGTCCCCTCTCACACTGTCCCCACCTGTCCCCTCTCACACTGTCCCCCCTCACACTGTCCCCTCTCACACTGTCCCCTCTCACACTGTCCCCTTTCACACTGTCCCCCACACACTGTCCCCTCTCACACTGTCCCCTCTCACACTGCCCCCCACACACTGTCCCCTCTCACACTGTCCCCCCACACACTGTCCCCCCACACACTGTCCCCCCTCACACTGTCCCCCCACACACTGTCCCCCACACACTGTCCCCCTCTCACACTGTCCCCTCTCACACTGTCCCCCCTCACACTGTCCCCCACACACTGTCCCCCCACACACTGTCCCCCTCACACTGCCCCCCCCACACACTGTCCCCCCACACACTGTCCCCTCTCACACTGTCCCCTCTCACACTGTCCCCCCTCACACTGTCCCCCACACACTGTCCCTCTCACACTGTCCCCTCTCACACTGTCCCCCCTCACACTGTCCCCCCACACACTGTCCCCTCTCACACTGTCCCCCCACACACTGTCCCCCCACACACTGTCCCCTCTCACACTGTCCCCCCACACACTGTCCCCCACACACTGTCCCCCCACACACTGTCCCCCCACACACTGTCCCCTCTCACACTGTCCCCTCTCACACTGTCCCCTCTCACACTGTCCCCCCTCACACTGTCCCCTCTCACACTGTCCCCCCTCACACTGTCCCCCCACACACTGTCCCCCCACACACTGTCCCCCTCACACTGTCCCCCCACACACTGTCCCCTCTCACACTGTCCCCACCTGTCCCCTCTCACACTGTCCCCTCTCCACACTGTCCCCCCACACACTGTCCCTCTCACACTGTCCCCCCACACACTGTCCCCTCTCACACTGTCCCCACCTGTCCCCTCTCACACGTCCCCTCTCACACTGTCCCCCTCACACTGTCCCCCCTCACACTGTCCCCTCTCACACTGTCCCCCCACACACTGTCCCCTCTCACACTGTCCCCCCACACACTGTCCCCTCTCACACTGTCCCCACCTGTCCCCTCTCACACTGTCCCCCCTCACACTGTCCCCTCTCACACTGTTCTCACACTGTCCCTTTTCACACTGTCCCCCCACACACTGTCCCCTCTCACACTGTCCCCTCTCACACTGTCCCCTCTCACACTGTCCCCCCACACACTGTCCCCTCTCACACTGTCCCCCCATCACACTGTCCCCTCTCACACTGTCCCCCCACACACTGTCCCCTCTCACACTGTCCCCCACACACTGTCCCCTCTCACACTGTCCCCAACTGTCCCCTCTCACACTGTCCCCCCTCACACTGTCCCCTCTCACACTGTCCCCTCTCACACTGTCCCCTTTCACACTGTCCCCCCACACACTGTCCCCTCTCACACTGTCCCCTCTCACACTGTCCCCTCTCACACTGTCCCCCCTGCCAACTGTCCTCACACTGTCCCTCTCACACTGCTCACACTGTCCCCCACACACTGTCCCCCTCACACTGTCCCCTCACACACTGTCCCCTCTCACACTGTCCCCCACCCCTCACACTGTCCCCCCACACACTGTCCCCTCTCACACTGTCCCCTCTCACACTGTCCCCCTTTCACACTGTCCCCCCACACACAGTCCCCTCTCACACTGTCCCCCCACACACTGTCCCCTCACACACTGTCCCCTCTCACACTGTCCCCCACACACTGTCCCCCCACACACTGTCCCCCCACACACTGTCCCCTCTCACACTGTCCCCTCTCACTGTCCCCCTCTCACACTGTCCCCCCTCACACTGTCCCCTCTCACACTGTCCCCCCTCACACTGTCCCCCCACACACTGTCCCCCACACACTGTCCCCCCTCACACTGTCCCCCCACACACTGTCCCCTCTCACACTGTCCCCCACCTGTCCCCTCTCACACTGTCCCCTCTCACACTGTCCCCCCACACACTGCCCCCTCTCACACTGTCCCCCCACACACTGTCCCCTCTCACACTGTCCCCACCTGTCCCCTCTCACACTGTCCCCTCTCACACTGTCCCCTCTCACACTGTCCCCCCTCACACTGTCCCCTCTCACCTGTCCCCCCACACACTGTCCCCTCTCACACTGTCCCCCCACACACTGTCCCCTCTCACACTGTCCCCACCTGTCCCCTCTCACACTGTCCCCCCTCACACTGTCCCCTCTCACACTGTCCCCTTTCACACTGTCCCCCCACACACTGTCCCCTCTCACACTGTCCCCTCTCACACTGTCCCCTCTCACACTGTCCCCTCTCACACTGTCCCCCCACACACTGTCCCCTCTCACACTGTCCCCCCACACACTGTCCCCTCTCACACTGTCCCCTCTCACACTGTCCCCCCACACACTGTCCCCCCACACACTGTCCCCCCACACACTGTCCCCCCTCACACTGTCCCCTCTCACACTGTCCCCCCACACACTGTCCCCCCACACACTGTCCCCCACACACTGTCCCCTCTCACACTGTCCCCCCTCACACTGTCCCCCTCTCACACTGTCCCCTCTCACACTGTCCCCCCACACACTGTCCCCTCTCACACTGTCCCCCCCACACACTGTCCCCTCTCACACTGTCCCCTCTCACACTGTCCCCTCTCACACTGTCCCCCCACACACTGTCCCCTCTCACACTGTCCCCCCACACACTGTCCCCTCCACACTGTCCCCTCTCACACTGTCCCCTCTACACTGTCCCCTCCACACTGTCCCCCCACACACTGTCCCCCCACACACTGCCCCCACACACCTGGTCCCCTCTCACACTGTCCCCTCTCACACTGTCCCCCCACACACTGTCCCCCCACACACTGTCCCCCCTCACACTGTCCCCTCTCACACTGTCCCCTCTCACACTGTCCCCCCACACACTGTCCCCCCACACACTGTCCCCTCTCACACTGTCCCCTCTCACACTGTCCCCTCACACACTGTCCCCCTCACACTGTCCCCCCTCACAACTGTCCCCCCTCACACTGTCCCCCCTCACACTGTCCCCCCACACACTGTCCCCCCACACACTGTCCCCTCTCACTCTGTCCCCTCTCACACTGTCCCCCCTCACACTGTCCCCTCTCACACTGTCCCCCCACACACTGTCCCCCCACACACTGTCCCCCCACACACTGTCCCCCCTCACACTGTCCCCCCTCACACTGTCCCCTCTCACACTGTCCCCTCTCACACTGTCCCCCCCACACACTGTCCCCCCACACACTGTCCCCTCTCACACTGTACCCTCTCACACTGTCCCCTCTCACACTGTCCCCCCACACACTGTCCCCCCACACACTGTCCCCTCTCACACTGTCCCCTCTCACACTGTCCCCTCTCACACTGTACCCTCTCACACTGTCCCCCCTCACACTGTCCCCTCTCACACTGTCCCCCCCACACACTGTCCCCCCCACACACTGTCCCCTCTCACACTGTCCCCCCACACACTGCCCCCTCTCACACTGTCCCCCCACACATTGCCCCCCCCCACACACTGTCCCCTCTCACACTGTCCCCCCACACACTGTCCCCCCACACACTGTCCCCTCTCACACTGTCCCCTCTCACACTGTCCCCTCTCACACTGTCCCCTCTCACACTGCCCCCCCACACACACTGTCCCCTCTCACACTGCCCCCCCACACACTGTCCCCTCTCACACTGTCCCCCCACACACTGTCCCCTCTCACACTGTCCCTCCCACACACTGTCCACTCTCACACTGCCCCCCCACACACACTGTCCCCCCACACACTGTCCCCTCTCACACTGTCCCCTCTCACACTGTCCCCCCCACACACTGTCCCCTCTCACACTGCCCCCCCCACACACTGTCCCCTCACACACTGTTCCCTCTCACACTGTCCCCTCTCACACTGTCCCCCCACACACTGCCCCCTCTCACACTGTCCCCCCACACACTGCCCCCCCACACACTGTCCCCTCTCACACTGTCCACTCTCACACTGTCCCCCCTCACACTGTCCCCTCTCACACTGTCCCCTCTCACACTGTCCCCCCTCACACTCTCCCCCCTCACACTGTCCCCTCTCACACTGTCCCCCCACACACTGTCCCCCCACACACTGTCCCCCACACACTGTCCCCCCTCACACTGTCCCCCCTCACACTGTCCCCTCTCACACTGTCCCCTCTCACACTGTCCCCCCACACACTGTCCCCTCTCACACTGTCCCCTCTCACACTGTCCCCCCTCACACTGTCCCCCCTCACACTGTCCCCTCTCACACTGTCCCCTTTCACACTGTCCCCCCACACACTGTCTCCTCTCACACTGTCCCCCCACACACTGTCCCCCCACACACTGTCCCCTCTCACACTGTCCCCTCTCACACTGTCCCCTCTCACACTGTCCCCTCTCACACACTGTCCCCTCTCACACTGCCCCCCCCCACACACTGTCCCCTCTCACACTGTCCCCCCTCACACTGTCCCCTCTCACACTGTCCCCTCTCACACTGTCCCCTCTCACACTGTCCCCCCACACACTGCCCCCTCTCACACTGTCCCCCTACACACTGCCCCCCCACACACTGTCCCCTCTCACACTGTCCCCTCTCACACTGTCCCCCCACACACTGTCCCCCCACACACTGTCCCCCCACACACTGTCCCCCCACACACTGTCCCCCTCTCACACTGTCCCCCCACACACTGTCCCCTCTCACACTGTCCCCCCCCACACACTGTCCCCTCTCACACTGTCCCCTCTCACACTGCCCCCCCACACACTGTCCCCTCTCACACTGTCCCCCCACCTGTCCCCTCTCACACTGTCCCCACACCTGTCCCCTCTCACACTGGCCCCCACCTGTCCCCTCTCACACTGGCCACCCACCTGCCGCATAGCCCCTCTTTTATCACACTGCCCACGTCATACTATTTCCCCATCATACTGCCCCCACCTGTCTCACTGTCCCCTGTCACACTGCCCCCTTGGCACAATACATTCCTGTCATACTGCCCCTCCATCATTCTGCCCCCTCGTCACACTGCCCCCTTCTGTCATATTTACCCCCTCCTGTCACACTACCCCCCTCTTGTTAAACAGTCCCCCTCCTTTCACAGTGCTCCCTCATTACACTGCCCCCCTATTGTAATACTTCCCAGGTATCCTTTTCCTGTCACACTGCCCCCCTCTTGTCACAATATCCCCCTGTCATACTGCCCCCTCCTGTCACACTGCCCCCATCGTACTGCCCCTTCTTGTCACACTGCCCCCCTTCTTTCACAGTGCCCCCTCTTATCACACTCCCCCCTCTGGTCACACTTTCCAGATACCCTTCTTTGGTCACACTGCCCCCTCCTGTCAAAATACCCCGTCATACTGCCCCTCATTCTTTCACAATACCCCCCCTCCCCCATCATAGTGCGGGTCAGGGGCCCTTCATGGTTTCTTGCACTGGGGCCCTGAAGGTTATAGTTACGCCTCTGGGTAAAGTATAAAAAACTGCATACCTGAAAAGCAAACATGATAAAATATAATAACAATAAAACATTGCAGAATAGAATACAGTAAAAAAGAGCAGAACAATATAGAGAATAGAGAGAGAGAGAACAATAAAACGACAACTATTTTTTTTTATTTTATATATTTTTTTTATTTTTTTTTTACACTTTTTTTGTAACTAACTTTTATAACTGTAACCGGACGGTTCCAGGTTCGGGTCTCTCAAAATGCGATGGCATCTTGGGAGACCCTGTGAAAGTGTGCCTAGTCTTTGCAATGCTGTATCCTACGCTAATACTCAACTAGTGAATGGTAGCGTTCCAAACATTCACCAATGCAAAGACCAGGATTGTCAGGACAGGAGGGACAATAATAGCGGGTGTCACGCCTATATCCGCGCTTGCTGCAGACACAACATCTTTTTTGGGGAGGTTCGTTGGGTAGGGGTACTCGGGAGGACATAAAGAAAATGCCTCTCATGCAGCCGACTGCATTTGGTTGGGGATGTGAATGGGGGAAGTACGGGCGCTGCAGAAGCGGTGGGTTCCCAATTAGGATTGGCGAATGCAGCAGGAAGGGCATTATGGGCACGACGGGCCTGTGTTTGTCTTTTTGGTGGCAGCGGGACACTACTTGTGCTTGCCACCTCACCAGCTTGTACTGCACTTATGGGACTCGCCACGTCACCAAGTGTTACTGCAGTGCTGGTTTGACTACGACCGGGGTGTACTAGGCCGCTGGTGCTTGCCAGTTCACCAAAACGCTACTAAAAAAACTGTTAACGATCGCAGGGATCAGGCCTGACTCTGCGAACGCTGCAGTTATGCGTTTAGTCTTTTGTAAGTGACAGTGATCGATCGATACTGCACTTGGGTGGGCTGGGCTGGGCCGGGCGGAGGGGCAAAACGCAGGTGCTAGCAGGTATCTGTGCTGATCCCGCTAACACTGCGTTTTTGGGAACCCTAAACTGCTGGGGACGCTAGTATAGATCTGATCGGATCAGATATTGATCCGTTCAGATACTATACCACTAAGGGAGGTGTATGCTGCGTGCGTGGGTGTTAGCGCTACTGGCGCTAACCTGACGCTGCCTGGGGCTGGTGCTTGCCAGTTCACCAAAATGCTACCAAAAAAACTGTTAGCGATCGCAGGGATCAGGCCTGACTCTGCGAACGCTGCAGTTATGCATTTAGTGTTTTGTAAGTGACAGTGATCGATCGATACTGCACTTGGGTGGGCTGGGCTGGGCCGGGCGGAGGGGCAAAACGCAGGTGCTAGCAGGTATCTGGGCTGATTCCGCTAACACTGCATTTTTGGGAACCCTAAACTGCTGGGGACGCTAGTATAGATCTGATCGGATCAGATATTGATGCGTTCAGATACTATACCACTAAGGGAGGCGTATGCTGCGTGCGTGGGTGTTAGCGCTGCTGGCGCTAACCTGACGCTGCCTGGGGCTGGTGCTTGCCAGTTCACCAAAATACTACCAAAAAAACTGTTAGCGATCGCAGGGATCAGGCCTGACTCTGCGAACGCTGCAGTTATGTGTTTAGTGTTTTGTAAGTGACAGTGATCGATCGATACTGCACTTGGGTGGGCTGGGCGGAGGGGCAAAACGCAGGTGCTAGCAGGTATCTGGGCTGATCCCGCTAACACTGCGTTTTTGGGAAACCTAAACTGCTGGGGACGCTAGTATAGATCTGATCGGATCAGATATTGATCCGTACAGATACTATACCACTAAGGGAGGCGTATGCTGCGTGCGTGGGTGTTAGCGGTACTGGCGCTAATCTGACGCTGCCTGGGGCGACGCATATCACCGCCGGGCGATCAGGGGGCTAAACCTTTATTCGGTAATAAACGGCGGGTGCCCTGACACTATAAAAAAGAAACGAACTAACCCGCGTCACCCGTAACACTTATACGGTGATCAGGAGTGAAAGGGTTAACTAGGGGGCCATCAAGGGGTTAAAACATTTATTTGGTAGTATATGGGGGTCCCTGTCGCTATAAAACGCTGACGGCAAACCTCAATATTTACCTCCCTAACTAGCGTCACCAGCGACACTAATACAGCGATCAGAAAAATGATCGCTTAGCGACACTGGTGACAGGGGGTGATCAAGGGGTTAAAACTTTATTAGGGGGGGTTAGGGGGGTACCCTAGACCTAAAGGGGGGTAATACTAACTGTCCCAACACTGTAACTGTCACAAACTGACACTATGCAATAATCAGGAAAAAAAAAAAAAAAAACCTGCTTGGTGTCAGTTTGTGACGGGGGGGTGATCGGGGGGGGATCGGGGGGCGATCGGGGGGGGGATCGGGGTGTTTTGTGTGCCTGGCATGTTCTACCGTGTGTGTGTGTAGTGTTGTGCACTCACATACCTGTCTTCTCTCCTCGGGCCGGAGCGGAAATTACCGAGCCGAGGAGAGATGACATCATTTCCTTTGCTGCTGTTTAGCATACAGCAGCAAAGGAATGATTCGATTGGCCAGCGGCGATCGCGAGGGGGGGGCCACGAACAGATGGTCTCCCCCTCACCTCTGATCGCCGCTGGACAAAAGACGACCGCCTCGGGCACCGGGGGGGGTCCGATCGGACCCCCCACACGCGGAAGGCAAATCACGTACATGTACGTGATTTTGCCTGTCCGTGCCACCTTGCCGACATACATCGGCGTGAGGCGGTCGTCAAGTGGTTAACAAAGGTATGAGGGGCCAAATTACAGCTCAGACACACCTTTGCGAACTCACAGATGGTCCTCCTCCTCCTCCTGCAGGTCCTCCTCCTCCTCCTCCTCCCTCTCCTCCAGGTCCTCCCAGTCCTCCTCCTCCTCCAGGTCCTACTCCTCCTCCTGCCACATCTCCAACAGCACAGCCACAGCCGGGAAGGAAGCGTGTAAGGAAGACCAGAAAGTGAGGACCCTGGATCCAGTCTGGTCGGCCAAAAGATGCAGCCTCTTGTGGTACCACAGCCTGGGGACACAGATGTCATCTGCTGCTTTCCGGATCTCTGCGAATTCTGGACCAGACTGCCCTCCCTTACATATGGACTCCTCAGGCCACCAATTTTGATGTTCAAGAATTGATATCTGCCGTGGGGGTCCCAGGCTTCGCTAATTTCTCCTGATGATCCAGTGTTACCTTCCTCTTTGTTTGGTTCTGAGCCCTTAATAAAGGAATTTTTGTTTGAATTATACTTGCCTATGTGTGTTTAACTTCAAAAAGGACAGTTGGTTTGTGAGTATTCAGGTACATTTCAAATATACAATGTGAAATTAACAAGGGACACCAACACCAAACAATCTCCTTGAGATTAAATAATAAAAGATATCAATGGTGTTGTGGTAACTTGACACACAAAACACACACAAAAATATTCTGGAGTCAAACTAAAAACAACATTAAACAAAGATCAGCCTTGGAAAAAATACAAACATAAAATCGAAACCAAAAATGACTTAAAATCCAAAAAAAAAAAAAAATAAATAAAAAACATTCTGTCAGATGTGACAAATAACAATATATTCAGGGAATCCTAATAAAAAAACAAAAAAAAAATTTGTGAGAAGTGTGTGTGAATATGAGCAGCAAAACTACTTAAAGAGGAGTTCCACCCAGGGGCTCCATTAAAAAAAAAAAAAAATTAAAAGTCAGCAGCTACAAATACTGCAGCTGCTGACTTTTAATTGGACACTTACCTGTCCCTGGGTCCAGCGATGCGGGGGATCGAAGCCCCGCTCGCCCCCCCTCCGCTCGTCGGCGCCGGCATTGCAACTGTGGGCGCCGGGCTGTGATTGGCCGCTCAATCACCTGGGACCTGTAATGGGTCCCAGATGTTTGACAGGAGGGAGGGAGCAGAGCCGAGCCCTTCCTGTGCCGAGGGGAAGTGATGTCACCAGCCCAGGCTAAGGAACAGGCAGACTACGAGGGACCACCTAGCAACAGGCATTTAGAGGTAAGTGAAAAAAAAAATATCCAAATGTTTTTTGTTTTTTGTTTTTTAACTTTTCAGGTATTTTTGTTTTTTGGGTGGAACCCCACTTTAATTCTTGTCACATTATAAAGAAGAAGAGAGTGCGCTGTATTAAACCATTTTTAACATTGCAGCGTGACGAAAGTGCTGTATCCATTGCAAACACTAAGTTTACCAGACCGAGCTGTTCCGTGTCGGAATTTCTTCTGAGCATGCGTGGCACTTTGTGTGTCGGAACAGGCCACACACGGTTAGAATTGACGCGATCGGATTTTGTTGTCGGAAAATTTTATCTCCTGCTCTCCAACTTTGTGTGTTGGAAAATCCGATGGAAAATGTCTGATGGAGCCCACACACGGTCGGAATTTCCGACAACACGCTCCAATCGGACATTTTCCATCGGAAAATCCAACCGTGTGTACGGGGCATTAGAGTTAATATGGGAAAAACTTTTCTCCTTTACACTGATGCTTTATCACCAATCCTTGTTTCACTAAAAACCCCAAATTTTCAAAAAACATTTGTCATTGGGACAAAAAGTGAGGTGAAATCTTCTGAAGAGGAGCACTGACAGCAAATCAAAAAATCAAATGTCACAGGGGTGATAACCCTTCACTATGTTTTCCAAAAAGCTTAAAAACAGATTTTTTGGCTGGAGCTACACTTTGAAAATGTACCAGTTCAAAATTACAAACAGATTCTACTTAACAACAAACCTACAGTCCCTGTCTTGTTTTCACTGCCTGATTACTGCTGTTCAGAGTATATAGGGCCTGGGGGCCCCACACCTTTCCTTTTTTAATTTGGGTGCGGGGTTCCCCTTAATATCCATACAAGACCCAAAGGGCCTGGTAATGGACTTGGGAGTACCCATGCCGTTTGTCTCACTGATTTTCATCCATATTGCCAAGACACGACATTACATCAAAGCTGCAAGTAGTTTTAAATGACTTTTTTTCCCTTAAAAATGTCATTTTGTGCAGGGACTGTCCTAAGCACGGGAAACACGCGGTGCTTTACAGGCATACTATAGACACCCCCCAGGTACGATATTTAAAGGAATATTTCACTTTTTTCTTTTTACTTTAAGCATCATTAAAATCACTGCTCCCGAAAAAACGGACGTTTTTAAAACTTTTTTTTTCATTGTTACATGTCCCCTGGGGCAAGACCCGGGTCCCCAAACCCTTTTTATGACAATACCATGAAAATTAGCCTTTAAAATGAGCACTTTTGATTTCGAACGTTCGAGTCCTATAGATGTCAATGGGGTTCTACCGTTCGTGCGAATTTTCAGTCCGTTCGCAGTTTCTGGTGTGAACCAAACTGGGAGGTGTTTGGCTCATCCCTACAGACATACCTATATGGCATTTGCTCCTGATGAGTGGAAGTTATCAACGAAATGTGCGTATAGCTATATATCGATGTATTGTCACTGCTACTATGAGTCTACTATGAGACTACCTTGAAGAAATTTCAATAAATTTTACATTATGTTTGCAATCAATCATGTCTATATGCAAGTTTGGGCTACATTTACATTTTAATATACAATATTTACTATGTAGGAACACTTATGTGTGTGTATACATTTATATGTATTTATTATGTTATTTATTACATTGTAATTACTGTCCCACATGCATCCATGTGCACCATTAAATAGTATCTACTAATTGATTCATTTGGTTCTGGTGTTGTGCTTCATATAAAGTCCCACCATTCCCCCATTTCCCTCTTTTCTATATGATTCAGGGATGGAGACATACGAACTCTGTAGTAGTCGTCTCATATAAAGTCCCAACAATTTTATTTAATTATCATTAGCATTAAGATGTAAAAATTGATGAAAAATTGTATAAATCCTTCCCTCCTCCCACCTCCCAATTCTTCAAGAGTCACAGCATTCTGCTACTAACTACATTACATTCATTAAGGGACTACATCTACGTCAACAGACCTTCCAGACAGTGCCTACAAGCTCTACACTAATCTCTTCCTATGCATTTTATCAGCAGTCCTCCCTATCTCTTCCCCTGTCACAGCTAAAGCACATTGTCAGTATAGCTTCTGTGACCTTGTCATTTTATAGTGAGCGAGATTCCTTATACAAAAGCCTCCCTTATTGACTCTTCTAAGCCAGCAGACCTAAGCTCAAAGGCCAGTCAGTGGTTACAAATGATTTAGTCAGGAGAATTTATACATTTGTTTTTCTGAATCATATACCTGGGACATGAAGCGTTTGCCTCAAACCCATGGTGGTGGTGAACCCACCTCATCCCTGGTGGTGACTTCTTGCAAATAGCATCATATTTTCCATGTGGCATGGCCTGTTTTCTTGGAGATGTCATGGGTATTGGTTGAACCCCTTTACTACCAGCACTTTTGTTGTGGTTGAGCAGGAAGTCAGGGAAGATAGTAAACAGACAACAATCATATCCAAGAACAAGCCAGGGTCAAAGCCAAAGAAATATTAACATGAAAATACTAAAGCTCACAGGCCCATCTCCAGTAACAAAATTATACAATTTCATAAAGAGGTACATAAAACACATCAACATGGGGACAAGGTGCTTTGGGGGGGGGGGGGTCTAGGAGCTAATGCTGAGTACTGTTACTCCACAAATTACAGTCCTTGTGCTGTTGTCCACTTAACTGTTCCACTTAATTTACTCCTAAACTCATAATAAATGACTCTTGGATTAACTTCTTATTCTGAGACTTATTTACACAATATGAGGATGATGTCCATGTGAATGCTACAGTATTTAGCAACTTACATGACTGCAGCTTTTAATCACATAACTCACCCTGATAAGCTGGTAGTCTTACATACAACACAACTGTTGCATGATGACATCCTCACATTATATATAATATTATTATTGCACTTGTTGAAGGATTTCACTTACCTTTTGCATTAATGACCAAATCAAGTAATAAGGTTTCCACTTTTTTCACACTTGTCATTACTATGGCTGTTTGTTAGTTGTTTGTTATAAAAAATCTATATTAGTATTAAGTAAATCCCAATGGGTATTTGTTTGGCTTTTTTTGCAAAGTGACATTGGTCTCCCCTTAACCCATGGGCTGGGGAAAATTTACACTTTTGTCCAAGAAAATCATGGCTTTCATTAATTTAACTAATCTAATCATAATTAACAAGCTTCTCTACGATCTATGTTCCTTTCCCATTAAAAATCCCATTAAAATGCAATATAAGTGAAATGGGCGATCTAGCTGAAGATGTGAAAGAAGCTCATCTTTGAGTGATGAATACAGCTGCCTTCAAATGTCACTTTTCTCATTAACTTGTTCATTAATTGCAACATCTGTTTTATACCATTATGAAACACATGGGAAGAGCATCAGAAATGAAACAGAAGGTTTTAATGTGCAAATTAATTTTAATATTGTATGCCTAATATACCAAAGAGGTGTTCAGGTATTAAAAAGAAAAAAAACTGCCAAAATGAATCAATACCATCAATGTTGTTTTGGTTTATAATTACAAAAGAGAAATTGATTCAATTTAATGAGAATTTGCATGCTTCAGTAAATGGGTTTTGATGCATATGAACAATCATATATCACAGGGATACCCTTGCAAATACTGAAGCAACACATCAGAGAGTTTTCACCATCCAAAAGAAATGCTGGAACAAAAAGAAAGTGTGCATCTGGGTGTGTACTATATACCAATGTCACATGTGTCCTGAAAAATCAGGACTATCCTAATACTCAGTGGTTTTAGTAAACCAATAGAGGTCCGAAAGGGCAAAAAAGTTTAAAGATTATTTCCTCCTCCTATTATGTGTCTGATTTGCTAAAAAATATTTGTTGGTTGGTTTTAGTGGTCATCTAAATTTACTATCTTTATCATGCCACAGTACGAACAGTCAGGTTTATTTTATTCCCAGTCCAAGTTCTGGACAGACCTCATTAAAGTGGAGTCAATATTAACTAATTTTAATCCTTATGCTACTAACATTAATAAATGGATAGGAAGGTATTTTTACTTGTTTTAAACTTTTTAAAACATTTCTTCAATTGCTTCCTGGTTTCTGGTCTAGGCCTGATCTAGGCCAAAATTATTTTATACATCCCAGAACTCTTCATGGGATTTTTTGTTTTCATCTGAAGGTGGGGATTATGGTTTTCTCAGCTAAATAGACCCTCTTGCCTACATGTCTGAGCAATGGGCAGATGCATTTTAAGAAATTAACATGAGTCATCTGCCCTAACTCAAGATGGCAGCAGCTAGAAATGCTGGAGATGTTTTTCAAAGTGATTTCTTAACAGAATAAAGCATAGAGACATGGATGGATGGGTGAGTTTGCTTTGAATATTAAAAACAGAATTAATAAAACAAACAAAACAGCTCAGATACAGTTAGGTGTCACTTTAAAGTGGTTATAAAGGCTTATTTTTTTCCCTAAAAAATATGTTATAGTTACCTGCTTTGTGTAATGGTATTGCACAAAGCGGTCTCTTACCTCCTGTTATGGGTTCCCACACCAATGCTTTCCACTCCTCCTTTTCTGCGAGTGTCGCCATAGCAAGTCAGCTTCTATGGAGGCACTTGTGTGGGTGCACTCCCAAGCCTCAAATGATTTAATTGACAGTAGCAAGAGCCAATGGCTCCCACTGCTGCCTCTGTGTTCTGTGAGACGAGAGGAGAGTACTACTTCAGACAGACACAGCGCTGGATCGAGAGAGGACTCAGATAAGTGTTTAGGGAGGTGAGGGTGCAATACACCTATTGGGACATTTTTTACGTTATTGCAGGGAATACATTAAGGTAAAAAATGTCTTGGCTTTAGAACCACTTTAAAGAGGAACTTCACCCTTATCCTAAAAATTATAATAAAGGTGCCCTCACAATTGTTTAGTAATGGCAATCAACAAACAGATACTTATAGATAATTACAGGCTTGTTATTCTTTGTATCCTTTATTTTCCTTTTCCCTCCTTTAATAGAAGGCCATTTCGCACTGGGTGTGCATGGAAGCGTTTTGTGTGATCCTGGGGTGTGTGCATTTTGATAGCCTATTCTATGTAAGGGCTGCAAAACTCACTGGACCACAGAAAAAGTAGTGCTTGCACTACTTTTTCAAAATGCACTGCACCAAACCTCATGGCATACCTCCCAACTTTTTGAGATGGGAATGAGGGACACCTATTAGCAAAATAATATATGCATAGGACACCCCTCCCCCCGCTACGCCCCCTTAAAGGAGAATTATACAAAAAAAATGATTAGTTAAACCCACAAATGCTTTTATTTACCACTACTATTCCTTTATACTGGCTTTTTAAATTTACAAATGTAGCAATCCAGAAATTGGATGAAAGGTTTAGCAAAGGAAAACACTTTTTAAGAGCTAAAAAGTGCATTTTATATACAACTATACAGATCAGACCAAAATGAGGGACAAATGAGGAAGAATGAGGGACAGAGGGACTTTGTTCCAAATCAGGGACAATTGGGAGCTATGTCATGGTACCACAGATTTGGTGTCCATAAATGCACTGCTTTTGCAATCAGCAATTAGGGTGCAATTCACAATACATAGTCGCCTGCATTCATATCGTAAGGGCAGTGCGAACACCTATGGTGATGGAAATGCGCACGGAATGTGTTCTGTTGTGAACCTGCCCTAAGAAGAGATGAGTTAATCTCTCTTTACTTCATAGAACTCTAATGCCCCGTACACACGGTCGGATTTTCCGATGGAAAATGTCCGATTGGAGCGTGTTGTTGGAAATTCCGACCGTGTGTGGGCTCCATCGGACATTTTCCATCGGATTTTCCAACACACAAAGTTGGAGAGCAGGAGATAAAATTTTCCGACAACAAAATCCATTGTCGGAAATTCCGATCGTGTGTACACAAATCCGACGGACAAAGTGCCACGCATGCTCAGAATAAATAAAGAGATGAAAGCTATTGGCCACTGCCCCGTTTATAGTCCCGACGTACGTGTTTTACGCCACCACGTTCAGAACGATCGGATTTTCGGACAACTTTGTGTGACTGTGTGTATGCAAGACAAGTTTGAGCCAACATCCGTCGGAAAAAATCCTAGGATTTTGTTGTCGGAATGTCCGAACAAAGTCCGACCGTGTGTACGCCCTATAAGTCTGCTGCCTAGAACATGTGACAGTGCTGGTGATGTAGTCTTCTCATGGCTACAACTGTGAGGCCAGGACTATATCATCAGTGTCTTAAGAAGCCAGGAAATGTGAAAACAGTAATTGTAAGTAAAAATAAAAATGTATTTTTAACCAATGAATGTAAGATGACTTCATATCAGCATGCAGAGCTGCATGCTAGTGTGATTTTTAGCGAAAAGGGGGAAAGGTCTGCTTTAACCGCTTGCTGACCGCCGGCTGTCTATTGACGGCCAGGCGGCGCAGCTCTCATTGCGGGCGGGCGCCATATGACGGCCTCGCATTCCTAGGCCACCAGGGGGCGCGCGCGCGCCGCCGCCGGCGATCGCGCGCGCCCGCCGTGTCACTAGGCACCCGGTGCGCGTGCCCGGCGGCCGCGATGTCCGCCGGGCACCCGCGATTGCCGGTAACACAGCAGGACCGTGGATCTCTGTGTGTAAACACAGAGATCCACGGTCCTGTCAGAGGAGAGGAGACCGATGGTGTGTTCCCAGCACAGCGGAACACCGATCGGTCTCCTCCCCTAGTGAGTCCCCGCCCCCTACAGTTAGAATCACTCCCTAGCAACACAGTTAACCCCTCGATCACCACCTAGTGTTAACCCCTTCCCTGCCAGTCACATTTATACAGTAATCAATGCATTTTTATAGCACGGTTCGCTGTATAAATGTGAATGGTCCCAAATATGTGTCAAAAGTGTCCGATGTGTCCGCCGCAATATCGCAGTCACAATAAAAATCGCAGATCGCCGCCATTACTAGTAAAAAAAAAAAAAATAAATAAAAATGTTATAAATCTATCCCCTATTTTGTAGACGCTATAACTTTAGCGCAAACCAATCTATATACGCTTATTGCGGTTTTTTTTTACCAAAAATATGTACAAGAATACATATCGGCCTAAACTGAGAAAAAATTTGTTTTAAAGAAAAAAAAATTGGATATTTATTATCGCAAAAGATAAAAATTATTGTGTTTTTTTTAAAACTTCTCACTCTTCTTTTGTTTATAGCGCAAAAAATAAAAACCGCAGAGGTGATCAAATACCACTAAAAGAAAGCTCTATTTGTGGGGAAAAAATGATAACAATTTCATTTGGGTACAGTGTTGTATGACCGCGCAATTGTCATTCAAAGTGCGACAGCGCTGAAAGCTGAAAAATGGCTTGGGCAGGAAGGGGGCGAAAATGCACTGTATTGAGGTGGTTAAGTATATATTAACATCAAAGTAAAAAAAACATTTAAAGCAGACTTTAAAATATTCTTAATGCAAGCACTCAACAATTGCTCATCAGACCGATGCTGCAGCCATAGAGGTAAGTATAGATGTTTTGGTTTTTTTTACGCCCTCACTTCTCTGCAAAGATACTGCAAAGTGAAATGATTGCTCACACAGCTTTATTTCCTCAGAGATTAGGAGCATTCATGTTTGTGTGAAAACCTGTTTTAGGATTTTAGACTGGAGCATGGAAGCATGTGTAGCCATCCTTTAAAATCTATGGGTTCTCTAAGACAGTGGTTCTCAACCCTGTCCTCAAGTACCCCCAACAGGCCATGTTTTGGGAATTTCTCTTTAGCCTCGTACACACGATCAAATTTTCCGCCGACAAAAGCACAGACTTTTGTCCGAAGGGCGTTGGCCCAAACTTGTCATGCATACAAACGACACACAATTGTCGGCCAACAATCCCGAACGTAGTGACATACTAGACATACTACGAGCCGATAAAAAGGAAGTTCAATTGTCATGCGCCACCCTTTGGACTCCTTATGCTAATTTTGTGTTAGTAGAAATTTGGTGAGTGTTGATTCGCACTTTTCAGTTTGTGCTTGTCAGTTCATTTCTGCCAGTTTGTTTCTGAACAGCTGTTCGTCAACTAGCCAAGTTGTGTTCTCGTTGGAGAGATGGTGCTAGCATTGGGCTTGGAGTTATTGCTTTGACCCAAGTCCAGTCCAGAAACAGGAGGAGTTCTTGGACCAAGAATTGGTTGCTTAATCGTGACCAGTTCTCTCATATGCCTTTGCTGCTGGAGCTCCAAGAGAATAATCCTGATGATTTTAGGAATTATCTCCGGATGATGGACCCCTGCTTTCACTGTCTCTTGGCATTGCTGACCCCCTATATTAAGAAGCAGGACACATGCATGCGGCTTGCCATTATTCCTGAGCAAAGGCTCATAGCCACCTTGCGGTACTTGGCGATGGGGAGAAGTCTCCAGGACCTGAAGTTTGTAACTGGGATCTCCCCCCAGGCTCTGGGACTCATTATTCCAGAGACCTGTTCTGCCATTATTCCAGTCCTGCAGAAGGACCATATTCTGGTAAGTTTTAGCCTTTAACATCACATTCTATGTATTTAATGTTTGCTAATGTATTGTATTAATTTCTTGATTCCATAATTACCATTATTGTAATATGCTGTGAATGTCCTCTTTGTCCTCATGCATGCTGTAAGCTTTTATTTTTTTATTTTCTTATTTTTTTTTCGTTTTCAACAAAGTTTATTCAAACTTATATCATTACAGTTGTACAAACATGGCAAAAGTCCAATAAAGTAGACAGTACAAAATGTATAACACTGATACAACAATGAGACTAAACCACATGAGAAATTAATGCTAAAGCACAAAGAGAACCAATAAGCTTCAAAAAAACAAAAAAACAATCAGACTCTATGTAGAGGGGTTGATTGAAGGTGAGAGTAAGTAAAGAACCAAAGGATTCTGTTTCCGGACCCTCCCCCATCCTACCCGCGCACCCCAATGGGATCCTGCTGTGCGCAGGGTGACTGGGTGAGCGACCAAAAATTATAGAGAGGGGGACGAGCCACTCCTAACCATACCATCAAACCCCTGTGGGAGTGAAATACCAAAGGTGAGCCCGTCACTAACGAGAATAAAATGACAGGGGTAGTTTGATGCTACCTGGGTAGGGGAATGATCCCCTATTCTCACATGGATCAGTCTATTTGACTGGGAAATCATTCTGGAGTATTGCTTATTCCGTACCATGTGGTAGGTTGACTCAACCTAAAGCTGAGCCTGGGAAAAGAAGAAAGAAAAAGAGAGAGAGAGGGAAGGATGGAGGGAGTGGGCCTGAAGAGGTAGAGGAGGGGTAGGAGGAATACAGAGATCAGGAGCCCTCACAGAGGGAAAAGGAGGGTGGATAGTTATATGATTTGAGAGGAATTATTGGGGCTTCTGCGTATTTAAGGGAGTAGTGAGATTTCCACACACTTAGCCCAGGGCTCCAATGTGAGTCTGAATTTTTCGGAGGTATCCAGGATCCCATTCGAGATTTTCTCCTGCGACATTATCCAGGAAATCTTCTGTTTGGTCTGGCGGAAGGAGACCGAGGGGGATTTCCATGAATGGGCTAATGTGATCTTGGCCCCCAGAAGGATGACGTGGATTAGGGAGTGGGTCAATTTAGGTACATTCGGGATTCGACTATTAAGAAGAGCTATGGTGGGATCCTGTTTTACCGCGAATCCAGTGGATTAACGGATGAGGTTGAAGATTCTATTCCAGTACCCTCTTATTTTGAGACATTCCCAAAGTGTGTGGAGGAGGGAGCCTACAAGGCCACAACCTCTAAAACAGTTAGGAGAGGACTGAGGGTAGAATTTGGTGAGATAGGTGGGGACCAGGTACCAACGGGAGAGGACTTTGAGGTCCACAAGGGAGATATTAAGAATTCCCCTGTATGCGCATGTAAAGTTTGTGTACCAAGTATCCAGGTCTCATTCAAGTTGAAGGTCTCGCTCCCACTTCAACATATAGTTCGCTTTCCCTTGGGGATCAGCTAGCGATGAATAGATAAGGGAGATTCCCCCCCTAACGCCCGTGGATGAAGAGCACCAAAGCTCGTAATGAGTTACAGAGAGCGGGGTGTCAGAACTTCTCCAGACCCTGCACAGAAAGTCTGCCTCCACAAAGGAGATATTAAGAATTCCCCAGTATGCATGTGTAAAGTTCGTGTGCCAAGTATCCAGGTCCCATTCAAATTGAAGGTCTCGCTCCCACTTCAACATATAGTTCGCTTTCCTCTGGGGATCAGCTAGCGATGAATAGATAAAGGAGATTCCCCCCCTAAAGCCCGTGGCTGAAGAGCACCAAAGCTCGTAATGAGTTACAGAGAGCAGGGTGTCAGAACTTCTCCAGACCCTGCGCAAAAAGTGTAATAGCTGGTTATAGAGGAATGTTTCTGAGGATGGCATGTTCAATTTGGATATGCAGTATTTGATTGAAATGGGGCCATTGCTGTTAAAGTACTGCCCTATTCTGTAGAGGCCCTTGTTGAGTCACCACCCAAAAGCCTTGATATTTAGACCCGGAGGGAATTGGGGGTTGTAGAAAATGTGTTCCAGAGGGTGCCATGCCGAGGTCAGGGAATGTCTTTTATGCAAAGTGTCACATAGGGCCATTGAATGAGACAGTGTGGGGGAAAGGATTGGGGGTCTATCTTTTTGTGGTCTCCAGAATAGAAAATCTAAAGTGTGTTTGGGAGTTGCCTGTCTTTCTATGTCCATCCAGTCTGGCTTTGGGCCTTTGGAGTAAATGACTGAGAATTGGCAGAATTGGGCGGCTTGATAATACCACCATAAGTTAGAGGGTCCCAGGCCCCCTTTTTTCCTTGATCTGTACAGTACTTTCTTAGAGAGACAGTGTCCCTTGCCCCCCCCCCCATATGAACCGTATAATTGCTGACTGTAGTTTGTCTAGGAGATGCTTTTTAACAGGTATAGGATGGGACCGGAAGAGGTACAGGAGCTTGGGTAACAGGGTCATCTTGACTGAATTTACTCTCCCTAGCCAGGACATTTTATAGAGGGACCATTGCAAGAGGTCTTCCAACAGTCTCTTAAGCATAGGGGGGTAGTTGTGGTGGTGCAGGAGCTCAATTTTAGAGGTGAGGAATACACCTAAGTAGGGAAGAGAGGAGGTGCTCCAAGAGAAGGTAAAATTATTTTTGAGTCTATCTACTAGGTCTTGGGGAGTTGATATGTTGAGGGCCATTGATTTGGACATGTTGACGTGAAGGCCTGAGATTGAACCAAATGTTTTGGGGAGTTGGAGTATGTTGGGAGTGGATATGAGAGGGGAGGTGATGAACAGAAGAACGTCATCAGCAAAAAGTGTGCATTTATGGGTCCAGTGACCACATTTTACTCCATGAATATCCAGGTGTTGTCTGATAGCCAGAGCTAACGTTTCTATTGCGATGGCAAAGAGGATGGGGGAGAGGGGGCATCCTTGTCTGGTGCCCTTCAGGATTGGGATTTGGTCGGAGAGGTGACCTTGCAGTTTAATTCGGGCTTTCGGGGAGGAGTAAAGGGAAGCCAGGGTTCTGAGGAATTCCGGGCCAAAGCCCCATTTTTGTAGAATGGTGAAGAGGTATGGCCAGGTGACCATGTCAAAGGCCTTTTGGAGATCTATGGAAAGGACATATCCTGGTTGGGAAGGACCTCCATCCCATGAGGATTGCATGAGGGAGATTAAATCAACCGCTCTCCTGATCTGGTCCGGCCCCTGTCTCCCGGGGATAAAACCCACCTGATCCTTATGGATGTAAGCATCTATAAAAGAGGCCATTCTATTTGCTAGAATTTTGGTCATAATCTTTAAATCATTTTTTATTAAGGAGATTGGCCTATAGTTACCTACCTCACAGGGATCTTTGTCTTGTTTGGGAATAACCGATATATATGCTAGGTTGGCCGTTGGTTCCAGGGGGGGTTCCCTCACGTAGGGAGTCATAGGGATGGACCAGACGAGGAGAGAGGACCTCAGAAAATGCTTTATAATAATGAGCAGACAAACTGTCGGGGCCTGGGGCAGAGTCTGATTTGAGATTCTTGATGACATCTCTGACTTCCTCCACCTGGAAGGGTGATTCCATAATAGAGCGATGGGAGTCCAAGAGTTTGGGGATGGCGATGTCCTCCAGAAAAGAGTTAATGGATTCAGGATTGTTCGGGCTGGGTGCAGAGTAGAGTTTGGAGTAAAAGACCTGAAAGGTTTCTAGGATTTTTTGGGGTTCTGGGTTAAGGTTCCTGACAGGGATTTGATCTTGGGGAGGGAAAAGATTTTTATTTTGGGAGAGAGTTTCGCTGCTAAGTGTGGGCCAATTTTATCTGCCTGCAAATAGAATCTGACGCTCAACCAGCTCAGGTGCTTATCGGCGTTGGACGTCAGAGCTAAATTCAGTGCCACTTGGGCAGATTCTAATTTGAAAAAAGAGAGAAGAGGTCTTGCGAGCCACAATGACCCTATGCCTTACTGTAGAAATACAAATATACAAATACCCAGCTGCAACCGCAGGTCACGTATTCATAGCCGTGCGTTTAAATGTGAATGGAAAAATGCGTTGCGCTTAGGTATATATTCACCTTATCAATCTAAAGGCGCCCTGTGTGTGTGCTTCAAATCTCAAATCAATCAGCATAAATATAAATAATACTGCTATATGCCACATCAAAAGTGCCAAATATTAGATAGTGATATAACTAAAACCACCGTGTTATTGAATATGAAACTTCAAGTATATTGTGCTTAATGGTAAGCGACCTATTTATATATAGAAAACATTGTTAAATAAATCAAAATAACAATAAATGCGCCTAAAATTTGCATCAAAGTACCATGCGTGTATCCAATCTAAAGTGCTGCGTGCAAAGATACTTATAAACAATAGTGACAAGTGAAAAACCATGCATTACAAATATGGTAATTTGCGTACAAACTGTAAAAAACCATACAAGCAATAAGTGATAAAAACATATAAAGACTATATATATTAATTAGGTGATAATAGTCCTTTAAATGTGAAAACAATCTTCCAAATCTGTGTCACACAACGATGTGTGGCGAAAAGGAATCCAAAGGTGAACTACAGTGTATAAAGGTGCTTCACATGGGAGACGGATCGTGGAACCACAGTGCCCAAATGTGCCCTGGTGACCCCCAAAGTAGTTGCGCTCACCTCTGAGCGTGTGACACAGGGTTTAGCTGTGTCCAAACACGCTTTGGAGCCACCCCTGGGCTCAGTAATCAGGACTCCAGATGATCTCCCATCAAGCTCTTTAGGACTCCATAGGTATCATACCAAAAGAAAAAGAAGGGACTGCATAGTGTGATATCGCCAAAATATTTAATGATAACTAGTGTAAACAATCCCCACACCGGGGTACTCACAATGCATAGGTGCTTAATGTGCACCAAACAGTACAGGCAGGATATACGTCCAGTAATGCTATCCGATGCGCTGTGGGGTGTTCAGAAATTCCCAGCCCAGCTCAGTGCTGCTCGCTCCATCCTGGCCCCTCCCCTACGCATGTTCGACACAGGGAGTCACGTGTCTTCATCAGGGGGAAGGGTGGCGAGAATGTATGAAGGGAGCTTACCTCTGCCTTTGAAGAGCGGGCATCATCTTTTGAGGAGTTGGTTACCTGTTGGAGCCCTGGGGGAAGATCGAAGGGTGTATAAAGAAAGACAGAAGAGGATGGAACAGAGAGTGTGAGATGATAAAAAATTAGAGCAAGCAATGAGTACAAGACAAAAATATGCAAAGTCTGATAATATAGCTACAGGACTGGCGAGCCGAGTCCTAGTCCAAGTCCCCCGGTAAGGGTGAACTCTTAGAGGGTACAACCTCAAAAAGGGTTGTCTACCTGGTGTCACCAGAGGGGAGTGAGTCCCTCTGTGTCACAACAGAGAGGGTGGCATGTTGGGACGCTCCGGCCATCAGGTCTCCCTGTGGGGAAATGAATTACTGTGGGACCGAGACAGGGATAGGAATGATGAGGAGCACTCTGATTTTAGGCAACGATTGGCAACAATAAAAAAAGAATACATTAACTGGAGAGAACAGGGATCACTGCAGGGGGAGGGATGGCAGGAAGGGAAGGGAGGAAAGGGTGGTAGACATAGCATTAGGGGAAAGATAACTAAAAGAGCACAACTTTGTGCAAAAAATTAGTAATTGTAAGGCTACTGTAAGCTTTTAATGCTCCTTTTTTGTCCTTCATGCATATTTTCCTTCACTAACCTCCCCAGCATGTTATCCTGGGCCCATACACACCTAGTCTAGTAACTTAACAATGTATTTTGTGAGCTACATTTTTGTGCTTACCCTAAACACCCCCTAAAATGTGTACAAATGTTATTGTCCTCAAATTCAGGCAAGAGGTCAATTTTTTGGGGCACAAACTGATTTGGAAACCCCCCCCCCCCCCCACAATGCTAAGTCAACTGATACCAATACTCTCTGCTGGCTTTGCAAAAACCATACACACTATACCTCTTTTGTGGTCCTATTTCTGGATGAATTCACCAAAGCATGTAGTGCAAGGGCCTGCCTGATTACCTTCAAATTGTAACGTAGTAAGTTTTTGCCTCATATTATCTTGATAGGTAATTTATGAATGCCAAAATGTGCTTCAATTTAGACAGTGTGTATCCATATTTTTAGATTATGACACTTCTTTTACCTGTCCACTGGGCTGCCAATAGTTTAAGTAAGTAGGGGCTGACCAAAGTATCACACATTATTTATGCATTCAGCTCTCATGGAAGTGGAGAGGGTTACCTGTCCAAAACACCTACCCATTACCCCCCCACCATAACATTTTTCTAATGGGCCACCAGAGGGGGTGATGGATCTGATAGGTTGACCTTACACTTTTGTCTTTAAATACTGATTTCAATTTTTTACTTATGTTGGCCAAGAATGTTTTTGTCAAATCTGCTTGCAATGTTATGTGCAAAAGTAGTCATTTATTCTTTCTTTTTTGACTCCACAGTTTCCTTCCACCCTCCAGCAATGGCAGAATGTTGCAGGCCAGTTTCAGCATCAGTGGGATTTTCCCAACTGTGGTGGTGCTATTGATGGGAAACAAGTTAGGATTGCCCCACCACCCAGCTTAGGCTCATACTACTATAATTACAAATTCTTTTGCAGCATAGTGCTACTAGCTGTTTCTGCAATGTATGAGTTTCTTTTTTTAGATGTTGGGAAGAACGGCCACAACTCGGATGAAGGTGTCATCATGCAGACAGAGTTTTACCACCTGCTCCAGAATGGCACCTTAAATTTGGCACCTGCTCAGGACAATGTTGAGGGCCTCAATTTGGTTTTTGTCGCAGATGAGGCCTTTGCTCTGGGGGAACATGTTATGAAGCCTGTTCCTATGAGGAACCTCACCCCAGAGCAAAGAATATTCAGCTACAGGCTCTCTCATGCCAGAAGGGTTGTTGAAAATGCCTTTGGCATCCTGTCAAGTTGTTTCAACTATGTGGTTTTGTGCTGTTGCATCCTCCATATTTTTTTACAGAGGAATGCGAGCAGCTATCTTTCATCACTGCCAGCTAATGTTGATCCCACAGTGTCAGGACCAGCTGAAGAGGCTGCAGCTCGTACATCGGTGGGAAACATGACGCCTCTGGAACCTGCCGTGCTGGGCTGTAGGAATGAGCTGAACACCCCCCGGTTCAGTTTGCACCAGAACATACCGAACAGGCAAAAAATTTGGCAGAACACACGAACACCGTTAAAGTCTATGGGACACGAACATGAATATTCAAAAGTGCTCATTTTAAAGACTTATATGCAAGTTATTGTCATTAAAAGTGTTTAGCAATTTGACAAATTTTGACAATTTTTCCTTTAGAAATGTCATTTTGCTGTGGTACTGTTCTAAACATGGGAAAAATGCGCCACTTTACAGGCATACTATAGACACCCCCCAGGCACGATATTTAAAGGAATATATTTTTTTATTGTTTCACTTTAAGCATTAAAAAAATCACTGGTCCCGAAAAAACGGCCGTTTTTAATAACATTTTTTGTATTGATACATGTCCCCTGGGGCCGGACCCAGGTCCCCAAACACTTTTTATGACAATCACTTTCATATAAGCCTTTAAAATGAGCACTTTTTTCATGTTAGTGTCATATAGACTTTAACAGTGTTCCAGCGGCTTTCGAATTTGCCCCGAACACCACATATTGTTTGGTGTTCACAGAACATCCGAACAACCAAAGTTCGGCACGATCTTATGCTCGGGCCAAGCCGTTCGCCCATCCCTACTGGGCTGCCTCACAAAATGCCTGTGATATCCGCCAAAAATATCTTGAATATTTTGTGGGTAGAGGGGCAGTGGCTTGGCAGCAAAATGTAGCTGATCAAGAATCATAATTTTATCATAAACTACTATTTTATTTGAACTACTGTTGTCTGTGTTTCTTATCTGTATAATAGGTTGTCAAATGGCCTTTTTTTGTCCATTTTAGACAATAGTGCAAACGTACCTTATTTGCAACATACGGTGACAATCTCTTCTTCAGCTAACTATTATGTTGTGCTGTGGGTCTGCTACACACACACACAATGTTTTTGTTCTTAATGTATATAATGCATTAAGTTTGGAAACATTATGCTTTTTCAACTCCTTTAATTTCTTCGAGGCCATAAAATTGCCTGAGTTGGGAACATTTTAGAGCATATTGTCACTGTAACTACACCAACTTAACAAATACACTGGTATTGAGCATTGAAATAATAAGCCACACATTGTTTAGTAAAAAACATTTTACTCAAAGTACATTCACATGTGCGTTTTAAGGTTTTAGAACAAACCAACATCTTGGTGTATAAACATGTATGTTTTCCATTATTTTGCCTTTTTAGGGGCTGAACAGGCATGTTTGAAAGCATAAGATACACATCCCAAACTCAGGAACTTACATAGTTCAGTTTTTTTAAAGTGAAGGCCATATGAGACATTAGTATCCCAAGACTATGTTTATGTTGCCTTCCTCAGATGGGATGATCTCACCCCTCTAAAATCCAAAAATTGAAGCCACGTCCACGTAGAGGCATAACTGTTAAATGTCCCTTATTTAGGATCCCCTGCCTAAAATGTGTGTAGGTACAAACAGGTTCGTTTCTAAAGCCCCAAAACACACAGTGTGTGAACATGTGCTATCTCCCATCACAGGGTATAAATGGCTGCGTTTTGCGGGTGCAACCACTTCCTCATAACTAAAGTAGTTAAGAGGAAGGAGTCGCACCCCCAAAACGCGTCCATTGATACCCCATGATGGGAGCTAGCACATGTTGACCCACTGTTTGTTTTGTGGCTTTAGCAAACTAGAACTAAGAATATTTTGGCACCATTTGTGGGCATCTTCAAATTGTGGCTTTGCGATTCTTAAACACATAAAGATTACAATTAACATTACTTAGAGCAGTGTTTCCCAACTCTCCTTCTCCAGATGTATTCCCAAGTCATGTTTTCTATATTTTTTGCTTTTGTCACAGATGATGTCATTTTCAAGGTTAGTAATTCACACAGTCATTTTTTTACTGAGCAAAATACAGAAAACAGGACCTGGTGATGCACCTAGAGAAGTGGAGTGGAGAAACACTGACCTCGGACACTAAAGCTTAGGTTCACATTGGAGAGATTTGTCATGCGATTTGAGAGCTAAAATCGCATGACAAGTCATGGAGTTGCAGGTTCATATGTCAATATTTTGCTAACGTGAAATCGTACATTCAAATATAACAGTTGCAACTATTACAAAAATGTGCAAAGGTTAATCAATTTAAAACTGTACAAACACATGTTCAACATAACGCAAAAAATAAAACAATTCCCCCTTATGAAGATACAATTACCCTGTATTAAGCATGTATAGGGGAGGGGCCAGGACAGTACGAAAGGCAGTCTATTTGCATACACCATTCCAAAACCTGCCTCTGTAATATTTCATGCCATACACAGAGTGGTGCACTGACGCACCTGGTACATGTGAGTACCCCATTGGGGGATTATTCTTATTTGTTTAATAAAACGTTTAAAGCAATATCACACTATCTAGGCTTTTTATTTCCCATTATTCCCGAGATACTGCGTGGGAAGCCCAGGATCCTGTCACCATTATAGGACCCAGGGGTGGTTCACAAGCGTGTATTGACTGAGCGTAATTGCTAAGTCACACGCTCCAAGGTGAGCATTCAATACCTAAGGAGTCACTGGAATAAGAGCACAAATGCATGATCTGCAACACTTGTCAATCATTTCTAGACGCATGGATTTATAAGCATGTCAGCAGTGCTATTACTGGATACCACGCATATGCACTTTTTTCCACAAGACTGTTTGTAAAAAGACTTGTTTTTTGCACAATAGCACTTTTTGCTATTTAAGTGGAACTAGTGTTGTTCCCTATATACCACCGGACACTTATATCTGTGTTACAAAGCACTTGGATGCACATGAGCACTTTATTATTAATGTTTTTATTGACATATTTATTGCTTTATTTTTGTCATATCACATCTATGTCACATATGTCACTTACGTCACATTAAAACTACATGTGTTTGTTTTAATTGTAATATTCTAAGGCGCAGCGTATAATTTACTAAAAAATAAAACATTTTTAAATTTTAGCTAAAATATCAATGATGTTGATAACTCTGTTTTGGAGATCATGCATGTTTTCTTTCATTTTCTTCAATTCACTATTGCAAACCAGGAGCTTACTGATAAGTATTTGTCCACAGTATTTGTCCAGACCAAAGTGAGTTTGGTCTTCCACAACATCCAATTCACCCAAAACTTAAAAAACACACCATGTATTAGAAATATGCAGGCATCCATCTTTTACTTGAAGCCCTGGTCTCAGACACTGACTTTAAGTCGACACAGTTTCGAGAACTTCACACAGTACTTCCTGCACATCAGCATTAGGGATGAGCTTCGAGTTCGAGTCGAACTCATGTTCGACTCGAACATTGGCTGTTCGCAAGTTCGCCGAACAGCGAACAATTTGGGGTGTTCGCGGCAAATTCGAATGCCGCGGAACACCCTTTAAAAGTCTATGGGAGAAATCAAAAGTGCTAATTTTAAATGCTTATATGCAAGTTATTGTCATAAAAAGTGTTTGGGGACCTGGGTCCTGCCCCAGGGGACATGGATCAATGCAGAAAAAGTTTTAAAAACTGCCGTTTTTTAAGGAGCAGTGATTTTAATAATGCTTAAAGTCAAACAATAAAAGTGTAATATCCCTTTAAATTTCGTACCTGGGGGGTGTCTATAGTATTCCTGTAAAGGGGCGCATGTTTCCCGTGTTTAAAACAGTCTGACAGCAAAATGACATTTCGAAGGAAAAAAAGCCATTTAAAACTACCCGCGGCTATTGCATTGCCGACAATACACATAGAAGTTCATTGATAAAAACGGCATGGGAATTCCCCACAGGGCAACCCCGAACCAAAATTAAAAAAAAAAAAAATCACGTGGGAGACCCCCTAAATTCCATACCAGGCCCTTCAGGTCTGGTATGGATATTAAGGGGAACCCCAGCCAAAATTTAAAAAAAAATGACATGGGGTTCCCCCTATATTCCATACCAGACCCTTCAGGTCTGGTATGGATTTTAAGGGGAACCCCGCGCCAAAAAAAAAAAAAAAAAACGGCGTGGGGTCCCCCCAAAAATCCATACCAGACCCTTATCCGAACACGTAACCTGGCAGGCCACAGGAAAAGAGGGGGGGGATGAGGGGGGGATGAGAGAGCCACATGCCCTCAACATTGGGAGGGTGCTTTGGGGTAGCCCCCCAAAACACCTTGTCCCCATGTTGATGAGGACAAGGGCCTCATCCCCACAACCCTGGCCGGTGGTTGTGGGGGTCTGCGGGCGGGGGGCTTATCGGAATCTGGAAGCCCCCTTTAACAAGGGGACCCCCAGATCCCGGCCCCCCCCTGTGTGAAATGGTAAGGGGGTACTTACCCCTACCATTTCACAAAAAAACTGTCAAAAATGTTAAAAATGACAAGAGACAGTTTTTGACAATTCCTTTATTTAAATGCTTCTTCTTTCTTCCTTCATCTTCTTCTGGTTCTTCTGGCTCTTCTGGTTCTTCCACCGGCGTTCTCGTCCAGCATCTCCTCCGCGGCGTCTTCTATCTTCTTCTCTTCGGGCCGCTCCGCACCCATGGCATGAGGGGAGGCTCCCGCTCTTCTCTTCATCTTCTTCTTCATCCTCTTCTCTTCTTTCTTCTTCTCTTCTTCATTTTCTTCTCCGGGCCACTCCTCACCCATGCTGGCATGGAGGGAGGCTCCCGCTGTGTGACGGCGTCTCTTCGTCTGACGGCTCTTAAATAACGGGGGCGGGGCCACCCGGTGACCCCGCCCCCCTCTGACGCACGGTGACTTGACAGGGACTTCCCTGTGACGTCACGGGGAATGCCACAGGGAAGTCCCGTCATGTCCCGTGCCCTTGTTAAAGGGGGCTTCCAGATTCCGATAAGCCCCCCGCCCGCAGACCCCCACAACCACCGGCCAGGGTTGTGGGGATGAGGCCCTTGTCCTCATCAACATGGGGACAAGGTGTTTTGGGGGGCTACCCCAAAGCACCCTCCCAATGTTGAGGGCATGTGGCCTAGTACGGTTCAGGAGGGGGGGCGCCCCTCTCGCCCCCCCCCCCTCTTTTCCTGCGGCCTGCCAGGTTACGTGCTCGGATAAGGGTCTGGTATGGATTCTTGGGGGGACCCCACGCGTTTTTTTTTTTTTTTGGCGCGGGGTTCCCCTTAAAATCCATACCAGACCTGAAGGGCCACGTCATTTTTTGGTTCGGGGTTGCCCTGTGGGGAATTCCCATGCCGTTTTTATCAATGAACTTCTATGTGTATTGTCGGCAATGCAATAGCCGCGGGTAGTTTTAAATGGCTTTTTTTCCTTCGAAATGTCATTTTGCTGTCAGACTGTTCTAAACACAGGAAACATGCGCCCCTTTACAGGCATACTATAGACACCCCCCAGGTACGAAATTTAAAGGGATATTACACTTTTATTGTTTGACTTTAAGCATTATTAAAATCACTGCTCCTGAAAAAACGGCAGTTTTTAAAACTTTTTTTTGCATTGATCCTTGTCCCCTGGGGCAGGACCCAGGTCCCCAAACACTTTTTATGACAATAACTTGCATATAAGCCTTTAAAATTAGCACTTTTAAATATTAATGTTCGTGTCCCATAGACTTTAACGGTGTTTGCGTGTTCGAGCGAACTTTTTTCATGTTCGCATGTTCTGGTGCGGACCGAACAGGGGGGTGTTCGGCTCATCCCTAATCAGCATCAACATCTTCTTCAGGGTGTGTGGTGAGTTGACTTTCTGTATCTTCAGGAGGTGCTGGGTTACTGGTGTCCACACACAGCTCAGATGTCCCTCTTCTTTTCTCCCCTATGTGAACCCAAAAAAGGTATACTTAGCAGACAGATATGTTAGTCTAGAAATAGTAATATGAAACTGTTTGGAAGTGTGTTTCAATTGCCTGTTTTGGCAGTGTTCCACGCTGAATACATGATTTTTTACCTTTCCAAAGCAGGAATACTTATCTGTTTTGTGCAAGTTTTGCACATGGAGATACCCCTAGTATCCACTGGAGCCTCTGCGTGGGACACCATAACAAGGGTGTTATGGTGTCCCACACTGGTGCTCCTTCATCCAGCTGTGTAACAGCTGCTGAATGTCCTCTACTGACACTGAATAAAGTTCACATTTCATTAGTTCCAAATACATCTAAACAACAATCTAATGAACTTATTTACATCAAAATAGGCTATAACAAATGCATTTAACGTGCATCTCCCAATAGCAAAGTATTAGTGGTCAATCAAATGATGTTTAATGTCCCGCAAATGATTCCTGTGTCCACAAAAAGAAACCTTGGAATTTTAAACTATAGAACATGGACAGCACGAAAGTAATAATAGGAACACAGGACAAATACTTACTTTTTCGCAGCACTTTCCTGATCTTTCTATACTGATCTTCCTCTCTCAATTTAAGGTCAGACCAGCTTTTTCTCAACTGATCCTTGTTTCGTCGTACCCCAAAATTCCTGTGCAGACTTCTCACAACTTTAGCAATGATCTTGGCCTTTCTGGCATTTGGGTTTCTGTAAGGTCCATGCATCCCAGCATAGTCCTCACTAAAATGTCCACCATTTCTTCAAACGACATATTTGTGGCCTTATAGCTCCTCCTGGATCTGGAAGTCGCTTTCTCCGGGTTTTCCTCATTACTGCTCTCACCACACACCTGCTGTCTTCACCGCCATCTCACTGCTCTCCCACTGCCCCAAAAGAGAAGAGGCGGGGAATACACTAGAAAGAAGGACAGGGGCGGAGTTTCACGCATGCGCAGTGTATATAAAGCCATAACGCGTGATCGAAGTAACGGCGGTAGGAACAATCTGGGAGTGGAGGACGAACAATCGCCATCACCAACACGCAAAAGGAGCCATTAAACGAAGGTACAATTGTAAATTGGGGCATTGTGGTGTTAGTGGCCTATACTGCTTAGATTGAGGCCTATATTGGGACCAGATTATGAGTTAAGCCTGACATTGTGATTTGTCTTGTGTTCTGTCTTGCAGGCATCAGAGAAATATTAGAAAATGGTGGATAAATTCACTGCACCAGACTTTTTGCCTCAATTTGTTGACCAATACTGGGAGCTGCCCTGTCTGTCTGTCTGTAAAATCAAGAGTAAGGCAGCGATGGAGAAACGTCTTGAATTGGTGAAGCCTCTGTACCCCAGGGCAGACATCAATTTTATGAAAAGCAAACCTGAGGAGTACGTTTAATAGGGAGCACAAGAAGGTCCAGGAATCACAGAAATCGGGAGCATCAGCAGATGACATATATATCCCCAGGCTGTGGTACTACTACAGCCTGCGTTTTTTGTTCGAGCAAACCCAACCCAGGCCATCACTTCCTTCCACATAGGATGAGGCCACAGCTCCTGAGGTCCACCCTGGTCCTTCGACACAGGATGAAGATGTGGAGGAGCCCAGCTGGACCCAGGTATAGCAGTGTTTAACATATTTGTATCCAAAAATAGAATGATGATAACTAGAAATTATTGTTCCTAAATTTCTGCCTTAACAAAGTGGTTTCAATATCAATAGACAGTAGTGGCAAAAAATGATTGGGAAAAGAAGGAAAAATGCTGGGGTCAGAATGATAGTCTCTTCTCTTTCTCAACATTCAATTTGCAACAGTCATGAGCTCAAAATTGTGTGTGATTTATGACCAAAATGTTTACAAAAATAATAATTATGTCCCATTTTCATACACAGGAAAGTGTCAGTCAGGAGGAGCCCGTGGCCAGCAGCCACACGGAGTCCTAGATCCCTCCGCTACACCCTCCTGGTAAAAGGGCCAGGAAAAGCAAAAACCTAGACGAGGCCACTGCTGCCTTCCTAAGCCACGCAACAACTGCCATCACTATGGCCCCAGATGCAGCTGAGGCATTTGGCTGTCTGACAGCAAATAAGTTGAGGGATATGGATGTGGACCAAAGGAGTATGTGCCAGGAGTATGTGCTAGCTCCTCAACAAGGGGAGAAGGGGAGAAATTTCATCAAGAACCCAGATCTATGATTTGGATGCCCCACCACTGCAGCCCCACTCACCACAGCAGCATGCCAGACATTGGCAGTTCCAGCCCCAAGACCCCCAACAACCCCACTGGGCTGGGGATTTTCATCCATATAATTACTAATTTGCTTTTTGTTTTTTGTTCAAAAATTATGATTTTAGCTGTTATACTGTATTTATTTTTGTAGGCTGAAAATGCACTTTTTGGTTAAGTTATTTAATTTCCATGTGGATGGCAGATAACACGTATAATTTATTTACGTATTTTTTGGGAATAATGCACAAGAAAAAAAAATGGCCTCAGCCGATGTGGAAGGGAGCGTTGACAGCAATGGCCTGGGTTTGGGCTGGTCTGTCAAAAACCACAGGCTGTGGTAATACCACAGCCTGGGGACATACCAGTCATCTGCTGCTGCTTCCGATCTCGGAGTTTAGGACATTCTTGTGCTCCCTATAAATGTACTCTTCAGGTTCCCAATTTTTCTCTTCACATAATTGAGGTCTGCCCTGGGGTACAAAGGGTTCGCCAATTCCAACAGTTTCTCCATCGCTGCCTTCCTCTTGATTTTTATAGGACCTTCTTGTGATCCCTAATAAATAAAAAAATAAATAGAAAACTACTTGGCTATGTGTTTTACTTCAAATGACAGTTTGGGAGTAGGCAGGTACATTTAAAAAATACAATGTAAAATTAACAAGGAATACCAACATAGTTGTATCTTTGATCTTCTAAACTATGGGATTAGGGATGAGCTTCATGTTCGACTCGAACATTGGCTGTTTGCAAGTTCGCCGAACAGCGAACAATTTCGGGTGTTCGCGGCAAATTTGAATGTCGCGGAACACCCTTTAAAAGTGGAGCTGGTGGTGTGTGTGTCTTTAATTAAATAAGGCACCTCATCCCAATAAGTAAGTGGAAAAGTGGATAGAATGGTAGGATTATTGCTCATATTATTACAGATTATTAAAATTAAATTAATTTTATTACAAAAATTATTTTAAAAAGTAAATGCATTTCATTTACAGTACAAATACATATAGGAGCACATACAGATATATTACAACCAGTGAGTGGAGGAATTGAGTAAATCCCTACTAGTTTCGCCAATACATTGGCTTCTTCAGGGGAGATAGTGGGTTGTAATTCTACAAAAGAAAATTAAAATTAATAATAAAGTGTACATATATACAAAATACAGGGAGCAACGTCATGCAAACCATCAACAGAAGTGCATGGAAGCTAGACAGTAGCGCCCAATCAATAGGTCCCAGCTAAGATGGAATTAGTATCAACTCAGAATCGCACATACCTGCCCAATGAACCACCAACTCCTCGCTGCCTTAGTGTGACTGCAGGGGGCTTGGTAAAAAGTCCTGGAGGATAACTGTGGAAATATATATAAGTAAGGCTCTATAGCTCAGTTACAACAATATGGGGGAAAAAGGACAAAAAGGTCCTCAGTACTCACCAGCAACAAAAGTATATAAGTAGGCGTGTCCGGCCGGCGGAGAAGATGGCCGCATAACTCGGAGCTCCGGCAGCCTCACGCTCTGACTGAAATTCAGTGACCACGGGGAGAGGTCTCCTACGGCTCCACACACGCACACCGCAGCGCCTGTCACCCGCAGGAGCGATGACTAAACGGCGGAAGACAAATAGGCAGCTGCAGCGCCTCACAGACTTCTATCCTGCAGTACCTCAGGGAGGTGGGCAAAATGGCACCGGCCCTAGCTCCACAGGAACGGCCCGATCCCCACACGGCCATCAAGCTGCAGGGCGGCATATTACCACCCAGCCCGAGGAGCTGGAAGAACGCTCTCCTCCCTCTACTCCCTCCACTCACAGCCCAGTAAAATCTAAACAGCGCAGGGAGGAAGATGCGTTCTCCCCTGCACTGCAGAGCATTCCTCCCCAGGTATCTCTGCAGAACGTGCACCCAGGAATGTCAATTGAAATGTTCCCAGCCACAGAACAATCCATTTCTGAGAACACCATGAAAAACATGCTTCTCTCCCTCAGAAGAACTCTGTTTAATGATTTTTCAGACATGTTTGCACCCAATGAGACTGTCCAAACACATGCTGTCAAAATCCGACACCTACAAACTAAAATGGCAGATCTGTACTCTGCACATAATGACCTTGTTGATGCCTATGCGGATCAAGAATCTGAGTTGGAACGCCTCCAATATAAGATGGCGGACCTCGATGATCACTCACGGCGCAACAACATCAAATTTAGGGGAATACCCGAATCCATTCCGCCAAACGAATTAACAAATTATGTGCAACGCCTCATGAAGGCCCTCATTCCATCTCTGAGCGATATTGAGCTTTGCGTGGACAGAGCCCACCGTATACCTAAACCTAAATTTCTACCTGACACTGCACCCAGAGACACCCTAGCACGTATACACTACTACCACGTCAAAGAACGTGTCATGGCGGTAGCCAAGCGGAGCCCTGCAGTGCCAGAGGAATTCAGTGGAATATCCCTATATGCGGACATATCACAACAGACAGCGCTGAACAGAAAGAAGCTTGCCCCGCTCACTAAAATCCTACGCAATAACAGTATAATTTATCGATGGGGCTTCCCTACAAAGCTTCTGGTCACCTGGAACAGCAAAACCTACCCTATATACAGTGTGGATAAAGGCATCCAGCTCTTCAAACAGTGGCAATTACTCCCTGCAGATGTGCAACCCCCTGCCTTGCCTTTCCCAGAACAACCACAATCAGAATGGCCCTGATTTGAATCTTCTGTTTACCACTTGACCTCTCCCCGCCAGCAAGACCTTTGTATTAGCGTGAGGCTGGGAGCTAAATCACCTGGTTTACTTTTCTTTCTTTTTGTAGTTTGTTGGCTCAGTGCACAGCACTGGCAGTATGATTTCCCCCCCACGACACCACAGCAGTTCCGGCTGCCCATTGTGCCTGCGTTTTGACAGGCATTTTTTATGTATGTTGTATTTGTTTCTCCTTTGTTTGACCCCTCTTTCTCTAGTTTCTACTATCCAGCCAGTCACCATCTATACCGCTATGTCTACCAGAACTCAATTTGGACTATTGCATTTGTTTCCCCTGCTGCTCGTCACAACAAAAGACCCTTCAATCAACCCACCAACTGACTCTACACAAATTGTCAATCCTCGGTGGCCGAAATCTCCACATACCAGGTACTCTTTCCCTGTCTCTCCTCTCTGCAATGTTTCTTTATGCAACGATTCATTAGTAAGTACACATTCTTCAATATGCCTCTAAAATTCATGTCACTGAACTCTAAGGGCCTCAACAGCCCCTTTAAACGTGCAGCGCTAATGAAAGAAGCACACTCTCTCAAAGCTGACATAATCTTTGCTCAGGAAACCCATTTTGCTGCCCACAAGTGCCCTCGAGTGTCCTTTCGTCATTTCCCTCATTTGTACATGGCCAATGGCCCAAAAAAGGCTTGTGGAGTCTTTATTGCTGTCAAGTACTCTGTGGCTTTTCGTCATATCCCCACTATCCAGGATCCCCAAGGTCGGTACATCATCCTCATCTGCGAGCTTAATCAAGTATTGTTTACTCTAGTTAACCTATACGCTCCGAGTGTTCAACAGAGAAAATTCCTCACTCCTCTATTCACCAAGGCTATGGAAGTGACGCAGGGTATCCTTATTATTGGCGGAGACTTTAATACTATCCTGAACCTCACCTTGGACTCCACCACCCTCGCTAGAAGACGTGGCCACTCAATTGTCCCCTTACTTCATAAATACGAGCTGTATGATACCTGGCGTTGCTTCCATGGATCGGAGAAAGATTTAACTTTTTTGTCTGCAGCTCACTCTTCCTACTCCCGCATTGACTTTTTCTTTACTGATAAAAGGTCTCTACAAAATGTTATGCGCGCAGACATTGGTCAGATCACGCTCCGATCACGCTAGAGTTTGATGACACATTTCGCAACTCCCCTCCTCCAATAGGGAGACTAAACACCTCCCTATTGGAGGATAAGGAACTGTACCAACAGATCGTACAAGAACACCATGACTTTTTTAGGTATAATGACACCCCTGATATAAATAGATTTACACTATGGAATACTTATAAGGTCTACATGAGGGAAGTACTGATCAAAATGGCTTCATTTGTCAAAAAAAAGAGAAGGAGGCAGATCGAAGACGTGCTGAATTCTATAACCTTATAAGAACGTGAGAATAAGTTGAACCCAAATGCCCGTCGAACACAAGATATCTTGCAAAACAGGCAAAAATTAAGGTCCATGCTCCTTTACAAATATGAAACCCATCTCAAATACCTTAAATCCAATTACTATGGCCTCCATAACAAAGCAGGATCCTGGCTGGCCAAAAAAGTAAAAGCAAAACAGAATAAACAAAAAATTACTTCTATCGTTCACCCTCAATCTAAGAATAGTTTATCTAACCCAAAGGATATAGCCAACGCCTTTGCAGGATTATTATCAGTCCCTATATGACCTCCGTAATAATGACTCTACTCCCCAACCCTCTCCTGTACTCATTAATAACTTTCTAAACAAAATCAAACTACTTAACCTTGATGGTGATCAACTCCAGTCCATCTCTCAACCTTTTACTACCCAAGAGATTTGCTCACTTATCACAAAATTACCCAATCACAAATCCCCAGGTGACGATGGCTTTTCGAATGAATACTATAAATTTCTTTCCTCTGAAACTGCTCCTTATCTACAATCCGTATTCGACCTTGCCTCCTTTTCTGGTACTTTCCCACCTGAAATGTTAAGAGCCGTGATTGTGACTATCCCTAAACCCAACAAAGACCCCACCTCCCCTGAAAATTACAGGCCTATATCTCTTCTAAACGCTGATGTTAAAATATTTGCCAAACTTGTAGCAATCAGATTACAAAAAATCTTACCATTTCTTATCCATCCTGACCAGGTGGGCTTCGTTCCGGGTCGCCAGGCCCCTGATGGGACTAGACGTCTCATTAATTTAATCTCCCATGCTGGTCCCTCTCGGACGCCTTCTCTGCTCCTCTCCTTGGATGCGGAGAAGGCGTTCGACAGGATCCACTGGGGATATCTCAAGACAGTGCTTGATAATTTCGGGATTACGGGATGGATACAGACAGCCATTCTATCTCTGTATTCCACTCCATCGGCCACTGTACTCACCTCAGGACTTACCTCCAAACCGACCAGAATAACTAACGGAACTAGGCAAGGATGTCCCCTTTCGCCCATTATTTTTACGCTACTTATGGAACCATTGGCGGAAAGTTTCTGATCTCATCCCAACATTACAGGCATCACTATTGGCGATACTGAACATAAAATTAGCCTATTTGCGGATGATGTCCTGCTCATGCTCTCTAACCCCAAAACATCACTACATGAGACACAGAAATTGCTGGAAGAATTTAGTGCCATATCCTACTATAAATTAAACGCCACAAAGTCCCAAATTTTAGGTTTTAATGTTCCACCCTCCATGCAAATTTACCTAACTAATAGATTCCCTTTTGAGTGGTCCCCCCACTTTTTGACATTCTTAGGAATTCAATTAACTGCACACACCTCACAGCTATATGAACATAACTTTAAGCCCTTCTTGGAATCACTGCCTCGACAACTATCCCTTCTGAGGACTCAGGAACTTTCAACGGCCAGAAGAATAGCGACCTTAAAAATGCTGCTCTTACAAAAAACTCCTTTATCTCTTTCGCACCTTAATAATCCCCTTACCACAAACTTTCCTTTCCGCCACCCAAAAGCTCTTCACTCAATTTATTTGGAACCACAAACCCCCAAGATGCTCCCTCAATATTATATTAAGGCATAGAAAGAGTGGTGGAATGGGAGTACCCAATATTATGGCGTATTATAAAGCATGCGTATTAGATCAACTTAGACACTGGTGGAACCCCCCTAAACATAAAACGTGGGCATTTATGGAATCCAACGCGCTTCCACATAAAAATTACCAATCGACTCTTATCACTAGTAGAATGGGAGCTCCACTACCCATCTCTAATATCCCAACTGTACAAATCTCCATCAAATTATGGTCAGAAATTCCCCTCTTATCTTCACCCAAGGGATCACTTTTTAAAATGCCTACCCCACTCTCAGTGCTCCAACACTTTATACCCTGCATTGACCTTAAACTCTGGAAAAATAAAGGCCTTCTTCTTTTGAGAGACCTATACCAGGATGCATCTCTCCACACATATGAAACCCTATCTACCCGCTTTGACCTTCCGCCGCCCGCGCAATTTACCTATTTACAAGTACGCTCCTTCCTCCATAAACATCCTCTACCTCTACACTTAGAAATTCCAGTCTCCATGTATACTTTCTTCCTTGAACCAACATCCCCTCTAAGGGGTATTTCCCTGTTTTATAATATCTACAACACTCAAGATCCCTTCTCAAAGACCACTACCATGCTAAAATGGGAAGAGGCTTTGGGAAAAACCTTCACAGATACCTCTTGGGTGAAAGCTCTATCTACCACTTATACCTCATCCAAGTGCATTAACCATTGGGAACATTACCAAAAGGTAATACATTCTTGGTACCTTACCCCGTACAAACGTTCCAAATTCTACCCATCTCAATCGGCCTTGTGCTGGAGAAAATGTGGAGAATGTGGAACTCTATGCCATATATTATGGTCTGGTATATCACTACGGTCATTCTGGAACAAGATTTTTTCCATAATGTCTGATATTTGTAGCCGACCTATTGTACCTCATCCAGAACTAGCCATCTTGCACCTGAACATTCACAAATTTCTTCCCAAGTTCCGAGTAGTAATCATACAATTTTTATTAGCAGCAAAAATAACTATTACAAGGAAGTGGAATACCAATGATCCACCTAATCCTAGTGATGCCATCCTCACCCTCAACCGCCAATGCGAGATGGAGAAATTACTGGCAATCACAAACCTCAGTCTCACAGTATTTAGCGATAAATGGGAACCCTGGTTATCAAACCCTAACTGCACAGTCAAAATTTGAAAGTCCTTGTTATGGTGACTGGCTCGCCCTATCCCTAACCCCCTCCCCCCCCCCTTTTTTTTTTTTTATTCCCCTTTCCTTTTTCATCTTGGCAAGCTTATCTTGCCTAATCATATCAACATTTAAGTCATTTACCCTCTGTACAGGAAAACTGATGCCTCCCATTACAGATTTCACCAGTATGTGGATTGTGTACCAACCAATGTATCTAACTACCCTGTTTCCAGTCTTGATCCTGTACCACTTCAAGTTACTTCAATATCGTTGTGACACTGATCGTAGTTGACTGTACTTCCACTCTTACCGGGACACAGTTTGTTCCCAGATGGGGTGCCCAGGATAGGTGGCAGTGCTTCAACTGTAAGATCAGTATTGTTGTACTGTACAGAGTGTATCACATTTGTATTTGTTTGTACCTTTCTCTATAAAAACTCAATAAAAACTATTGAAATAAAAAAAAAGTATATAAGTAAAGAGATAAAACCGGGACGCTAAAAGGATCGATGAGGGTAAATCAATCACTGCTGCTAATAAGCCATGTAGATTGAAAAAACTAAATAGAATGGAAAAAAGAAATATATGTAATAATCACTAAGAGTAAAAGAGCAAAAGGTTTCCTTGATCATCTAAAGCAAGAACGCTAAAGTTCATTAATAAATCCTACCTGTTGGATCAGCTGAGTAGACTAAGCTGCAAACAGGGAAATCGGGTGCTTTCAAATGGAGCATTGGTTATGATGAAGGTATGTAATGTACCACATCCAATGTTATGTGTGGGCCAGGTGGGTACGGCCAAAGTGCATAAATGAAGCAAGGTAATAAAGTAAATCAGTGCTGTGATATATTATCACTGCATATGAGGAATCATATAGCGAATATACCTTATTGTTCAGTAAGGTCAGTGTAGCGTCCCGGTGTGTCCGCAATCACGGACAATTGCTTCACCTATTTAAAGCCCCCCACCTGATTGGCCAAATTCTTCAGCCATCCAGGAGCGGACAGAAAATGGCCCCTGCGCCTGCGCACTAGCTACCGCGATTGCCTACAACACTCATGATGCCTTGTGATCCTCCGGAGGCGCGGGGGGACAGTATATGTCCAACACACGCCTTCAGGGGCAAGGCATGCAGATGGAGAGTGGCGTTGTGGTGGATGGAGTGGGCGGGGAGTGGGAAGTGATGACGAGCTGGAGGGCGGGCTGGTCTTCTGTGAAGGCCAGTCTTTGGGTGTCCATACAGCCACGGGCTGCGATGGAAGTGACCCAACACAATGGAGGGGCTGACGGCCGAACAGGACACAGAGCGGGCAGCAATTCAGAGGATCAATAGTCTGGGAAGCATTGAGAGGGCAGAACTGAATAGAAAACCACTGGGCATGCTCCAAGCCAAGTCGCTTAAATAACCATGCACCCATGGAACAATGGAATGCATGACGTTATCTGCAGAGGAAAAAAAAATAAATAAAATTAAAGTAAATTAATAACGACAGTGTAATGACATATATGGAGAGACGACTATATTTACAACCATGTTTAATTACATTAATACAAAAAGTTGGGAGAAATAAACAATAATTTGATACATGGATTAAGGGATAAATGCAATGGTACAAATCGATGGAAAGTCAGTAAATGAATATTACCATTTATATAAAGAAGGGGAGGAACAAAAGGGCACTGTTACCGGTGTTTGGCCTATAGAATCGAAAAGGGGGGCTTATTAGGGCAGTAGTAGCCATGGTGGAGATGCGGAAGGAGATTGGAAAGGAGGGAAGAAGGGACCTCACATAAGAGCCAAGTAAATCAGAGGGCCTCATAAAAACCTTGAGAAAAATAATAATAATAATAGAAATGTAAACCAATATCAAATATCCTTACAAAAAGGATGTAAACTAAAATATCTGGAAATAGTGCAAATTTAACACCTGAATCGTATCTCACTATAACCACTAAGCGCTCAGGATGTGTGTAAAACCATGAACAGATAAATAAATGAATAAATATCTAAAATCATGAGATAATATAAGAATCAAAAATAAACTATACAAAATAAAGATCAATATTAAAATTACAAGTGAAGGCAGGTTACATATATATTGAACCTGCATGCCCATGAACATAAGACATAGGTATATAGTTGGTGAACACTATCCAATTACAGTTCTATACTGAATAGACCAGCAATCATAAGCTGCTGCTGAGAAACCCTTACTCAAGGTAAGTAGAATAGAAAAATAAAATAAACATATTAACACATTAAACAACGTGTCAGCAGCGCTATTAGTGTCCTTTAAATGGATGGTTAAAAGCAATCAGTTACTGTCCATCTGCTAAATAAATCATCCAAAATATCCTAAAGATATAATAAGACTGAAAGAAGCATCTTCCACACTCTCAGTTGTAATCTGTGGATGTGTCAGCGATGAGTTACTGGAACATATTCTTAAAGATTCAAACCTTACTGGACAATGGTGGGTTAAACGGCATGAAATCGGGATAGGCTAATAGTTGTCATCTCAGACGGGATCTCAATGGTATTCATCAGCTGATGTAAACCGGTCTTTCTCTCGGAGTCACTCATTCATATATAAAACAAAAGAGGGCTCCATAGTGTAATACCGTTGATAAAAAATGTTTTATTTCTTAAAACACCTTCCCCCCTGTAGCAAGTACACTTACATCAAGTCAAAAGAGATTACAGCATGTGTTTTCACAGCCGCTATAGCTGGGAGCACCACAAGGATCAAGATGAATTGGACTGCGCGGTATTCAAATAGCACGCCAGCTTCACATTTACAAATTACTTAGGAAGTCGTAGAGCCACGCTCTGACGCGTTTCGTCATCAAAGGACATCATCTGAGGGTGTGGCTATACGACACGACTTCGCTCTTTATATATCTTAACACTCAAGTTAACACTTAAGTCATTAAGTCAATTTAACACATCATGCACTCGTGATTCTCACTTGATAATGGTTAGACCACACTCAAGCAGGTAAATAAAAAAACTCTGAAGTCACATCGGCACATCACTTATATTATAGGGACCAGCTATTCCCTTAATGGTACAGTCCCTATTAATCCAACGTGACAATACAGAGGCATATTTTTTAATTATTACCGAGTTTCTGTCAGTATAGTGATTGCTATTTTGGTTTGTGACCCATACATGCGACCATAAACAAGTTGGATCACGATCGCAAACCCGTCTCCTACGAGATAGTTTGGCTGCCCGACAAATACTATGCTAATTGTACCTCTTATGTGAGGACTATTAAACTCTAAATATATATAATAATTGGATAATTCGTCTTCCAAAGCAGAGAAATGCAAGAGCAATCACAAGCGCATCACAATGCAGTAAAGACTCTAAATACACTTACTAAAAAGGCATCGGTGGCATTGGTAACCCTCAGAAGACTTTAAACTTTCAAGTGATCTGATTTATACACCGATTCGGTAACATAATATGATATATCCATATAAATATATAAAATTTATAATATAGCACGATATAACTCATAATATGGTATAATGTAAATATACATATATAAAAATAAATTGAATTAAAACAAATCAAATCAACATAAACAAAAGGACGTAAATCAGTTCACCCAACTCTATTGTATATAAATTAAATCAATTGTTGATCACAGTCTAAATATATATAATTCTAGAATAAAAGCACTTTCTTTCTAAGTGAATAACTGACCCAATTAGATTTGTTGTCTTCATGTTTAAATCGAACAACGAGTGGCTGAGCAATCAATGATTAGACGTACGGTGAGTTTAAATAGAGCTTGTTACAGTTCTATATTACCGCTAGATGTGTATGCAGTGTAGGCTAGATTGTCGGACAATATTATAAATTATAAGGCAAAATTATAAGGCAATTTTATCTCTAATGACTAAATAAACTTCATCGTGCAGTTGGTAGAGGTACCATCCAACCTGAGTTAATTTTATATTGCATATATTTTGTACCTCAGCAGGTTGTTAAAGTGAGGTTCCATTTAAAGGTTTGTTGCATATAAATTTAATGTAAATGGTATGGCAGGTGTGCCTCCGTGCGATGAGGAGTTTGAGATATACTGACCATACATTGCACACACATCGAGGGATAATATTGTTTGACAGTTTATAATATTAACCGATAATTTATCCCATACCGCATATACATCCTTTGATAATATAAGACCGTACGAGCTCCATTTAAATTGACCTTATATGGCACACAGATTCAGAGATAAAATTGCCTTGTTCAAGTTTAACTGAGAACGCGAGTGCTCTAGTAGACAAATATTTAAATCCACACGTTACATCGTTATTCTCTTATGTTAAAGATACCATCAACCTACTCAAGATTCTAGATGGCAAAGTACTTCCTCCCCATACTTGGTTGGTGGCCCTTGTTGTGGAGAGTCTATACAATTGCATTCCACACATCAAAGGTATAGAGGTAATTCATGAACAACTAAACGAACGTGGGCCTTCATTTACTTCATATAGTCAGTTTTTTCTCCAGTTGTTGAAGTTTATATTGACAAGAAATGTATTTATGTTTGGCTCCTCCCACTACCTCCAGGTGCAGGGGGTGGCTATGGGGACAAAGTGTGCGCCCTCATATGCCAACCTGTACCTGGGGGGGTGGGAGAGAGATCTTTTTTCCAATGATCACTTCTCAGAACTACTCAAACATGTCATCGCCTGGCACAGGTATATTGATGAATTTTGATATTTTGGTCTGGAACTCGGGAGGAAATTGAACAGCTGGTTAACCTACTGGCTACTAATGATTACAATCTATCTTTTACCATGGAGTGTAGTCAATCCAAGATCAGTTTTTTGGACTTACAAATCCATGTGGACTCTAATGAAACTCTTCATACATCTCTTTATGGAAAACCCTCTGCGGGCAACACTCTACTACATGCAACTAGTGCACATCCGCAACCTCTTTTGGATAGCATTCCATATAGCCAGTTTCTCCGTCTAAGGAGAAACTGTACCCTTGATCATGATTTCTATCAGGCATCTAGAGACCTATCTGAAAGACTATATCAAAGAGGATATAGCCGTTCCTTACTCAAACAAGCTTTCAATAGAGTAGTTAAATTGAATAGACGAGACCTTATTCATTCTAAACATCCTCCAAAGTCCAATCAATCAGTTCGAGTTATTACTCAATTTTCTCAACAACACATGCAAACTAGAGCCATTCTCAAAAAATATTGTCCCTTACTGACGGCGGATTCCACCGTAAGTAAGTATATCAAAATCTACCCCAAAATCACTTATCGACGGGCCCCTTCCATGAGAGATCGATTAGTCATGAGTCACTGTACACCTAAACAATCTGTTAGGACCTCTAATAATGGCACCTCTTCTTGCGCACATTGTGATATTTGCCCTTTCATCATAAACTCTAAAACAGTAACTCTTCCTAACAGACAGATTCAGTCCCTAAAACATCGCATTACTTGTAACACCATTGGAGTGGTCTATTTGGCCCTATGCGCCTGTGGATGCTTTTACGTCAGCAAGACGAAGCGTCCATTTTTTAGACACATTAGGGACCACATTATGCCACTCCATAAGCAATTGGCCACCACAGCCTTAAACAGACATATTGCCATTCAACACAATTTTGATCCAAATGTAGTACGATTTGCGGCACTCGAACATGTGCCCACACATGTTCGAGGTGGCAGTAAAGATATTCCCCTTCTGCGATTAGAAACTAGGTGGATACATAATTTAGATGCTACGAAATATCCTGGCTTGAATGAATACATCAGCTTTAAATCCTTTTTGTAAGGATATTTGACATTGGTTTACATTTCTATTATTATTATTACTTTTCTCAAGGTTTTTATGAGGCCCTCTGATTTACTTGGCTCTTATGTGAGGTCCCTTCTTCCCTCCTTTCCAATCCCCTTCCGCATCTCCACCATGGCTACTACTTCCCTAATAAGCCCCCTTTTCAATTCTATAGGCCAAACACCGGTAACAGTGCCCTTTTGTTCCTCCCCCTTCAGAACCATCAGAAGAGGAGAAGCGTCACACAGCGGGAGCCTCCCTCCATGCCATCATGGATGCGGAGCGGCCCGAAAAGAAGATGAAGAGAAGAAGATGAAGAGAAGAGCGGGAGCCTCCCTCCATGCCATCATGGATGCGGAGTGGCCCGAGGAGAAGAAGGGAAGAAGACGCCGCGGAGGAGATGCCGGATGAGAACACCGGAGGAAGAACCAGAAAAAACAGAAGAAGAAGAAAATGGAGGAAGAAACCGAAGGAAAATAGAAGATAGAAGAAAGAAGAAGCATTTAAATAAAGGAATTGTCAAAAACTGTCTCTTGTCATTTTTAACATTTTTGACAGTTTTTTAGTGAAATGGTAGGGGTACCCCCTTACCATTTCACACAGGGGGGAGGGCCGGGATCTGGGGGTCCCCTTCTTAAAGGGGGCTTCCAGATTCTGATAAGCCCCCCGCCTGCAGACCCCCACAACCACCGGCCAGGGTTGTGAGGATGAGGCCCTTGTCCTCATCAACATGGGGACAAGGTGTTTTGGGGGCTACCCCAAAGCACCCTCCCAATGTTGCGGGCATGTGGCCTGGTACGGTTCAGAAGGGGGGGCACTCTCTCTCGTCCCCCCCCTCTTTTCCTGTGGCCTGCCAGGTTGCGTGCTTGGATAAGGGTCTGGTATTGATGTTTAGGGGGACCCCACGCCGTTTTTTTTATTTTGGCGCGGGGTTCCCCTTAAAATCCATACCAGACCTGGAGGGTCTGGTATAGATTTTAAGGGGGACCCCACGCCAATTTTTTTTTTAAATTTTGGCTGGGGTTCCCCTTAATATCCATACCAGACCTGGAGGGCCTGGTATGGAATTTAGGGGGACCTCCCACTTATTTTTTTTTTTTAATTCTGGTTCGGGGTTCCTCTGTGGGGAATTCCCATGCCGTTTTTATCAATGAACTTCTATGTGTATTGTCGGACCGGCAATGCATTAATAGCCGCGATTAGTTTTAAATGACTTTTTTTCCTTTGAAATGTCATTTTGCTGTCAGACTGTTCTAAACACAGGAAACATGCGCCCCTTTACAGGCATACTATAGACACCCCCCAGGTACGAAATTTAAAGGGATATTACACTTTTATTGTTTCACTTTAAGCATTATTAAAATCACTGCTCCCGAAAAAACGTCCGTTTTTAAAACTTTTTTTGCATTGATCCCTGTCCCCTGGGGCAGGACCCAGGTCCCCAAACACTTTTTCTGACAATAACTTGCATATAAGCCTTTAAAATTAGCACTTTTGATTATTCATGTTCGTGTCCCATAGACTTTAACGGTGTTCGCGTGTTTGAACAAATTTTTTGCCTGTTCGCATGTTCTGGTGTGAACCGAACAGGGGGGTGTTCGGCTCATCCCTATACAGGATAATGGTGTTGTGGTAACTTGACCCCAAAAAATATCTTCTTGATATCACTAGAAAATAAAAGACTTTATAAATACATTTGGCAGAACTCCGTCAGTATCACCAGCAAAGCAGCTTCATTATTATCCCATTATAAAGAAGAAGAGAATGTGTGTTGCATTTGGAGATTTCATAATTTGCCACGTCACGAATGTTAATTCTCCATTACGAACGCTAGTTTTACAAGACCGACCACTTCCGGCTCATCCTTGCTTCTGAGCACGCGTGTTTGAACTTTGGACTTTTGTCCGACGGACTTGTGTACACACGCTCGGAAAATCCGACAGACATTTTGTCCGTGGAAAATTTTAAAACCTGCCATCCAACATTTGTCCGTGGATTTTCCACCAACAGCCTGTCATCACACATTTCCCATCGGAAAATCCGATTGTGTGTATGCGGCTTTAGATAAAATAGCTGTCCAAAATACCAAGCCATTGACTCTGTTTAAAGCACCTGTGCAAGATAAAGGAAAACCTGCAAACATGGCCTGTTGGGGTTATATGAGCGCAGGGTTGAGAACCACTGCTTTAAGACAAGCTACTGCTCGCTCTGCTTAATAATAAGTTGGCCAGAAGCTGGGAGGTAATACTCTGTAAGAATTTTTGCATATGCATCCATCTGTTTACTCTGATTTCTCCTCAGAATATACCTTGCTCAATCACTTTAACAGAACTTGTACTCGGAGTCTCTAGTAGACTATATTAGGAAAGGTATGAAGGGATAACAGGAAGTGACTTGGGGTGTGCTGTAGTCACATGGTCAGTATGCCTAAAGGGGGCAAAAATAAGACAGTAGGATGAGCTAGCAAAGCAGATTTATTGAAAGTCACCGTATGCAGCATAAATCAGCCAAATGCATGAATGCCCGTGATATCTCCACATGTGGAATTGGATATATATATATATGGAGAAGCATGCTGAATTCCACCTACCTAACTTCTTAATTACTTGAACAGGGACCCCTTGGTGAGAAGCAGCAGAAATTGCCCCTACCCTGAAAGAATGTCCGGAATAAACTTTGGGGACCAACCTAGGTGTGACAGCAGGGTGCGGCAAAGTTTCATGAACTGTGCCGTGGAAAGGGGAGTACTAGGGAAATGTAAAAGTAAACTATCCCTGGGTTTATTCGCAGTGATCACCATGAGCTGATCTAAAACTGACCGGGCACCAGGTATTGCTGGTCTCGAAATTTAAGGTCAGTACTGGCTCCTGTCTGCTGCGTGTTCCAAACGTCCAGATGCAACCAGAAATGCTCTGTGTACCTAACTGGTAGATAAAGAGTATGAGGGATCTCATCCAGTATGAATGAACTCACCTGGCCTGAGGAAACCATAGAAAACCAGATACATGGTCACCTTGAGAACCAAGCTGGGTAGCAGCCCGAAAGGAGACCTGGAGAGTAAAATGGACATGCTCTGTAAAATATGCCCTGTAATGGGGAGTCTGCTAACCATGGTAGGGGGGCTACTCTTCTGGCTCTCCTTGAAGGGATGTGCTTCAAAAAATGGATGGCCTATTAGGGTCCTGCAAGGGCAACAATGCTGGACACCTTCCAGATATGTCTTGATAGTGCTGTAGGATAGCTTGAGCTGTAAATGGCAGAAAGCAAGTAGATATAGAATGTTTTGGCAATCACACCTAGGATACCTAGACTAGAAAGCAGCGAGAAAAGCGGGGACAGTGTGACACAGGTGTCTGAGTCTGGGACCTGTTGGAAAATAGCGGGTAGTTCAAACAAGACAGAGCATCCACTGCAGTATGCTCTACACCACAGATGAACCTACAGTGAATGTGAAAATGGAACTGAAGGGACAGCCAAATCAGCCTACATATGAAAGACATAGTGGGTATAGACATGGATCTGCCTTTTTAAACAATTCTGAGGTAGCCTGATTGTCTGTGGAGAAAACCACAGTTTCATCTATCCAAAAGCGACCCCATGCCTGCGCTGCCGACGCTATGGGGTAAATCTCAAATAAAGGTGATATCTCTGCAAACCCTGGAATATCCGAGATCTCGTATGGCCATGGCCCAGCTGCCAGTGAGTACCAAAAAATAGCCGCATAGCCTTTAGTGGCTGCTGCATCACTCAAAACCTTGAGAAGAAAAACCGACTCTGCAGGGATGAATATGGCGAACCCGTTCCAGTGTTTGAAGGAAATTCGTCCCACATATGCAAATCAGACTGAGCCGTAGAATCTAACTTGACCCAAGAGTCTGAGTCAGGGCCATGAAAAACTCTGGGGTGGAAAGCTTACGGTTGAGCCTGTGGCTCCTGGTATTTACAACCACGGAAATGTACCGCAAGCGTGCAAATTTTCAGCTACATCGTGGGCGGCAATTAAGAGAGACGCCAAATTAATGTCTTTCCTGTCTGAAATATCTTTTTTTTTATATTCCCAGGAATTAAGTGATCCGGGGTAATGGAGGGAGCCCTTGCGCTTTTACTCAAAGCTAAAGGCCCGGGGCTTGGTACCAAGGGGGTCTTGGAACCTGCTGATGTGCCTGTAAAGGCAGGATCCACCGGGGCCAGACATGGATGACTCTCCAAAGGCTCAACCCTGGCCCGCAACTCCCGACAAGAGGTTGGCAGTGAGCTCAGGGTGGCGTGAATCTGTGAAAGGGACGAAGAGACTGTCCATGGGATAACCTGCTCAGCATTAGAGCCTGAAGTACAGGGGAATAATAATCTTAATAGTTCCGCTTTGTGAGCCGAAGCCGGATATGAATGACCACTGCATCATAGTACCGCCATGAGTCGCGGGACCACAGCATTTTTTGCGATCCGGCACTGCGTTGCTTTAACTGACAATTGCGCGGTCGTGCGACATTGCACCCTAGAACAATTGACGTCCTTTTTTTCCCACAAATAGAGCTTTCTTTTGATGCTATTTGATCACCTCTGCAGTTTTTATTTTTTGCACTATAAACAAAAAAAGAGCGACAATTTTGAAAAAAAGCAGTATTTTTTTACTTTTTGCTATAATAAATATCCCCCCAAAAATATAAAAAAAAAACTAATTTTTTTCCTCAGTTTAGGCCGATATGTATTCTTCTACATATTTTTGGTTAAAAAAATCGCAATAAGCATATACAGTCAGGTCCATAAATATTGGGACATCGACACAATTCTTATCTTTTTGGCTCTATACACCACCACAATGGATTTGAAATGAAATGAACAAGATGTGCTTTAACTGCAGACTTTCAGCTTTAATTTGAGGGTATTTACATCCAAATCAGGTGAACGGTGTAGGAATTACAACAGTTTGTATATGTGCCTCCCACTTTTTAAAGGACCAAAAGTAATGGGACAATTGGCTGCTCAGCTGTTCCTTGGCCAGGTGTGTGTTATTCCCTCATTTTCCCATTTACAAGGAGCAGATAAAAGGTCCAGAGTTCATTTCAAGTGTGCTATTTGCATTTGGAATCTGTTGCTGTCAACTCTCAATATGAGATCCAAAGAGCTGTCACTATCAGTGAAGCAAGCCATCATTAGGCTGAAAAAACAGAACAAACCCATCAGAGAGATAGCAAAAACATTAGGTGTGGCCAAATCAAGAACACTCTCCAGGAGGTAAGAGTATGTGTGTCAAAGTCAACAATCAAGAGAAGACTTCACCAGAGTGAATACAGAGTGTTCACCACAAGATGTAAACCATTGGTGAGCCTCAAAAACAGGAAAGGCAGATTAGAGTTTGCCAAACAACATCTAAAAAAGCCTTCACAGTTTTGGAACAACCTCCTATGGACAGATGAGACCAAGACCAACTTGTACCAGAGTGATGGGAAGAGAAGAGTGTGGAGAAGGAAAGGAACTGCTCATGATCCAAAGCATACCACCTCATCAGTGAAGCATGGTGGTGGTAGTGTCATGGCGTGGGCATGTATGGCTGCCAATGGAACTGGTTCTCTTGTATTTATTGATGATGTGACTGCTGACAAAAGCAGCAGGATGAATCCTGAAGTGTTTCGGGCAATATTATCTGCTCATATTCAGCAAAATGCTTCAGAGCTCATTGGACAGCGCTTCAAGGTACAGATGGACAATGACCCGAAGCATACTGCAAAAGCAACCAAAGAGTTTTTTAAGGGAAAGAAGTGGAATGTTATGCAATGGCCAAGTCAATCACCTGACCTGAATCCGATTGAGCATGCATTTCACTTGCTGAAGACAAAACCGAAGGGAAAATGCCCCAAGAACAAGCAGGAACTGAAGACAGTTGCAGTAGAGGCCTGGCAGAGCATCACCAGGGATGAAACCCAGCGTCTGGTGATGTCTATGTGTTCCAGACTTCAGGCTGTAATTGACTGCAAAGGTTTTGCAACCAAGTATTAAAAAGTGAAAGTTTGATGGATGATTGTTAATCTGTCCCATTACTTTTGGTCCCTTAAAAAGTGGGAGGAACATATACAAACTGTTGTAATTCCTACACCGTTCACCTGATTTGGATGTAAATACCCTCAAATTAAAGCTGAAAGTCTGCAGTTAAAGCACATCTTGTTTGTTTAAGTTCAAATCCATTGTGGTGGTGTATAGAGCCAAAAAGATTAGAATTGTGTCGCTGTCCCAATATTTATGGACCTGACTGTATGGATTGGTTTGCGCAAAAGTTATAGTGTCTACAAAATAGGGGATAGTTTTATGGCATTTTTATTATTTTTTTTTTTTACTAGTAATGGCGGCGATCTGCGATTTTTATCGGGACATTATGGCGGACAATTTTGACACATTTTTTGGACCATTGGCATTAATACAGCGATCAATGCTATAAAAATGCATTAATTACTGTTAAAATGTCACTGGCAGTGAATGGGGTTAACACTAGGGGGCTGGGACTGTGCAGGGGAGATGACAGATCGCTGTTCATACTCTGTATGAACAGACGATCTGTCTGTTCTCCCCACAGAGAACCGGAAACTGTGTGTTTACACACATCAATCCCGGTTCTCCTTGTGACAGTGACGATCGCGGGAGCCCGGTGGAGATTGTGGCCGCTCGGCATTCGCATCGTCTCGGGGGCGAGCGCTCCCCCTAGTGGCCACAGGGCGAAGCAACGTTACATAACATTGTTTCGCCCAGCAGTGCCATTCTGCCACAGTACAACTGGTCGAGCAAGTGGTTAAGGAGAGCCTGCTACCCAGTTCCCAAACCCCTGGCCGGTGAAGGAGGGATAGAGGCAAAGTCTTCGATATCCGATGCCTTTGACATGACCTATGCAACCGAGAACAAACTGTCATAAGCAAGCGTTATAACCTAATGTACCACAAACTTACTCTAAGGAAAGGAAAATCTCTTTACTTTTTTTTTTCAGCAACCTCCCAACAGTGATCGTGGTTAATGACAAAGTATACATGATGCAGGACCGAAAACGTGTCGGTCTCAAGAACTTTCAAGGCCGAGTTACCTGAGGCGTATCAGGCAAATTAAAATGTGAACTCAGGTCTACGAAACCTGAAGACGTGTCAGGCATGTGATATGAGTAGTGAGATGTCATGATGTATGAAACTAAACATAAGCCGTATGAGAAACAGATGAGGAGACTTGCCACCACACAAGTCAATTAGAAATGATCATCTCAATCCGTTGGTACCCATAGACGTGATAGGTAAACCTGCAGTACCGTGTATGCGATGACAATGAACCTGGTGTTAGGGGAAAATTAAGTATGCATTATAAGACTAAGAAAGTGTTCACCATATGATTTACAGAGGCCAAGTAACCTGAGGTGAAGCAGGCCAATTAAAAAGGTAAACTCATGCCTATGGAACCTGAAGGCGTGTCAGGTCAAATGTAGTGAGTAGTGCAACAACAACATATGAAAACAGTCTAACATCTACTGCATGAGAAACGGGTGAGGAGACTTGCTACCGCACAAGCCAATTAGAAACGATCACCTCAACCCGCTGTTACCTATAAATGTGATAGGTAATACTGCAGTGGTAAAAGCCGTGACCTAAAACGTGAAGACAATACATGTACCAAGTATGGAAATGGCAATGAGACATTGGTAAGCGGCGAACCAAAAGCACTGATATCTGAGTAAGAAAAGTACATCAAAAGCAACCATAACTGACCTTCGACCTAGATTTCCTCTCTTATCCTTTAAGGCCTGCACCTGGTGACCGAGACCAACCCTGAAATACAACATATGAGTAGGACTGAAAACATGTCAACCCCCTGAAATACAGAAGCCGAGCAGCCTAAAGCATGGCAGGCAAATTAAAATGTAGCTCAGGCCTAAGGAAAACTTGAAGACGTGTCAGGCAACTATATGGGTGGTGAAACGTCATAATGTATGAACACGTAACATGAACCGTATGAGAAATGGGTGAGGAGACTTGCCATCACACAAGCCAATTGAAAACGAACATCTCAATCCGTTAGAACCCATAAACGTGAAATTGAAAAAAATATGGATGCAATCTATACACTGGGGGGAGAACCTCTGGGGGAATCTAGGATGGAAAAGGACCTGGGGGTCCTAGTAGATGATAGGCTCAGCAATGGTATGCAATGCCAAGCTGCTGCTAACAAAGCAAACAGAATATTGGCATGCATTAAAAAGGGGATCAACTCCAGAGATAAAACGATAATTCTCCCACTCTACAAGACTCTGGTCCGGCCGCACCTGGAGTATGCTGTCCAGTTCTGGGCACGAGTCCTCAGGAAGGATGTACTGGAAATGGAGCGAGTACAAAGAAGGGCAATAAAGCTAATAAAGGGTCTGGAGGATCTTAGTTATGAGGAAAGGTTGCGAGCACTGAACTTATTCTCTCTGGAGAAGAGACGCTAGGGATATAGGGGATATGATTTCGATATACAAATACCGTACTGGTGACCCTACAATAGAAATAAAACTTTTTCGCAGAAGAGAGTTTAACAAGACTCGCGGCCACTCATTAAAATTAGAAGAAAAGAGGTTTAACCTTAAACTACGTAGAGGGTTCTTTACTGTAAGAGCGGCAAGGATGTGGAATTCCCTTCCACAGGTGGTGGTCTCAGTGGGGCGCATCGATAGCTTCAAGAAACTATTAGATAAGCACCTGAATGACCGCAACATACAGGGATATATAATGTAATACTGACACATAATCACACACATAGGTTGGACTTGATGGACTTGGGTCTTTTTTCAACCTCACCTACTATGTAACTATGTAACTATGTAACTATGTAACGTGATGGGTGACCCCCCAGTGGTAGAACTCTATAAGGCCTAAATCATGAAGAAATTATCACATGATATGTATGAGCTTAGCAACCGGCATAAGGTGAAACAAACAACACCTACCTGACCTGAACAAAGCTACCACCCTATTAATGCATGGATTGTCAAAATCAGGTTTAAACACAAAATCATCATCGTAATGAACCATTGCATGACCAGTGGAGTAGTGGACACAGTGAGTGAACTCTGAGTGGAGGAGGTCCGGATGTGACCCCTGCCAACCAACCTGTCAGATGCCTAGGTACAACTGGCAGGTGCCCTTACTAGCTGCTCCCCAGTGACGTAGTGGGATGCGAGCCGTGCCGACAGTAGGAACAAGGTGGTAAGCCACGCTGGCCCAAAATCCCACATATGCTAACCTGAGGCTCAATCAACCGACCAATAACTGCGACAACAAGCCATGCACTGAGGACCTGATAAGTATAAAACCCATATTGCTGCAACAACACCCACGTCTTGTGGGCATGGACACTGTGACCCAATAAAGCTCTATCAAAACAACCCCACAAAAACCTCCAATGACCCATACCAAAACCACGTCCAGTGTTCTGGCTACCCCTATCACCCATGCGACCATCACCGTGGGGAAGCGTGTGCTCTAATGCAAACAAACAAGAAATGTGCATCTGTGATACCCAAACCGTGTTTGACTGAAAACATGACACTCACTGAGCTCACTAAACTGAAACTGATTGTCTCATCACATACACACTCCAACCAGAAACCTAAAAATAAACAGATATGTGTGAGATGCAGCCTTGTAAGACGCTTAGATACCACTTAGAGGCGTGAACTGCGGTAAGAGTACCCGAGACAAGGGGATATAGACCATATGAGGCCAATTGCATGACTCACCACTAGGGATGAGCCGAACACCCCCCCCCGGTTCGGTTCGCACCAGAACCTGCGAACAGACCGAAAAGTCGCACGAACGTTAGAACCCCATTGACGTCTATGGGACTCGAACGTTCAAAATCAAAAGTGCTCATTTTAAAGGCTAATTTGCATGGTATTGTCCTAAAAAGGGTTTGGGGACCCGGGTCCTGCCCCAGGGGACATGTATCAATGCAAAAAAGTTTTAAAAACGGCCGTTTTTTCGAGAGCAGTAATTTAAATGATGCTTAAAGTAAAAAAAAAAAGTGAAATATTCCTTTAAATATCGTACCTGGGGGGTGTCTATAGTATGCCTGTAAAGTAGCACGTGTTTCCCGTGCTTGGAACAGTCCCTGCACAAAATGACATTTTTAAAGGAAAAAACGTCATTTAAAACTGCTTGCGGCTTTAATGTAATGTCGTGTCCTGGCAATATGGATTAAAATCAGTGAGACAAACGGCATGGGTACCCCTAAGTCCATTACCAGGCCCTTTGGGTCTTGTATGGATATTAAGGGGAACCCCGCACCCAAATTAAAAAAGGAAAGGTGTGGGGCCCCAGGCCCTATACACTCTGAACAGCAGTATACAGGCAGTGCAAACAAGACAGGGACTGTAGGTTTGTTGTTAAGTAGAATCTGTTTCTAATTTTGAACTGGTACATTTTCATAGTGTAGCTCCAGACAAAAAATCAGTTTTTAAGCTTTTTGGAAAACATAGGGAAGGGTTATCACCCCTGTGACATTTGATTTGCTGTCTTTGCTCCTCTTCAGATTTCACCTCACTTTTTGTCCCAATGACAAATGTTTTTTGAAAATTTGGGGTTTTTAGTGAAACAAGGATTGGTGATAACGCATCAGTGTAAAGGAGAAAAGTTTTTCCCATATTAACTCTTAAAGGAGAGAATTTGCCTTCCTATGGGGTAAATTTCATCTCACTTCCTGTTGTCTCCTTCCGTTTGCAAGTAGGAGTCATTTGTAAGTTGGATGTTTGAAAGTAGGGGCCTGCCCTATACACTCAGGGCAGACATTTGGGCCTTAGGTGTTTTTGTGGCCACAACACTGTAAGCCCTCACAGGGCCCTGCTGTGAAAATATTAGATCAAGAATTGTAATTACATGCCCCTGTTGAACAGGCCTTAGGCACTGGTGCTGTTGCCACAACACTGCAACCCCTCACAGATACTCTAGTTGGAACCCAGGAACGAGCCCTGCTGCAAAGTATTGCATCAAAAATTGTAATTACACGCCCCTGTTAAACAGGGGCTGAAAAATTGGGCCTTAGGCACTGGTGCTGTTGCCACAACACTGCAACCCCTCACAGATACTCTAGTTGGAACGCAGGAATGAGCCCTGGTGCAAAGTATTGCATCAAAAATTGTAATTACAGGCCCCTGTTAAACAGGGGCTGAAAAATTGGGCCTTAGGCACTGGTGCTGTTGCCACAACACTGCAAACCCTCACAGATACTCTAGTTGGAACGCAGGAACGAGCCCTGATGCAAAGTATTGCATCAAAAATTGTAATTACAGGCCCCTGTTAAACAGGGGATTAAAAATTGGGCCTTAGGCACTGGTGGCGGTGCCCAGAACCAAAATTGTCCTTACAAGCTATCAGCATGATCATTGAGGAGGAAGAGGATAATTACTCAGCATAACAGGATAGTCACTCAGCATCAGCATAGGCAGTCTTTGAAGGGATCTGACATTTCCAAAAAAAATTATTCGGTTACATCAGCATCAGGTGCTTGCTATCTGGTGGTGATCCAAGACTGATTCATTTTTATGAAGTTCAGTCGATCGACAGAGTCGGTGGACAGACGCACCCTGTGATCGGTTACAAAGCCTCCAGCACCACTGAATGTGCGTTTCGAAAGAACGCTGGATGCAGGACAGGCCAGTAGCTCAATTGCATACTGTGCAAGCTCTGGCCAGTGATCCATCCTCAAGACCCAGTAACCCAGAGGATTTTCGGTGGGAAGGGTGTCCAAGTCAGATCTTGCTCTTAGGTATTCCTGCACCATGTAAAACAGACGCTGGAACCGATCATACCTTGGGGCTGCGGACTAAAAAATTGTCTGAACGCATCGGTCAGACAGCCACCTTCTCCACCACTCCTTCTTTGACTGACCGAAGCCTCAGCAACACGTTTTCCAGAAACAGGAGTTTGTAACATCCCAGTCTCTGTGAACGCGTTGCACAGACCTTTCTGCAAGGCCTCCCGAAGATGTTTCATCCTCTGCTCCCTCTGCGATGGCAAGATAAGGTCCGCAACCTTACCCTTGTAACGTGGATTAAGGAGGGTTGCCAGCCAGTATAGGTCCTTCTCCTTGATACCACGAATACGAGGATCCTTCCGCAGGCTTTGCAGGATCAGGGAGGCCATGCAAGGTCACTAAGAATGACATGATCCGCAGCCACCACCTCCCAGCCACGTACAAGTTCATGTGTTTCTTGGGACTCTAAATGATCCCTTAAAGACTGCTGCTGATGCTGAGTGCCAGGCTCCACCTCCATACTGACAATCTTCCTCCTCCTCCTCCTCCTCCTCCTCGTCCTCTTCCTGTGTGATCGGCGGGCATGCAGGAACACTGTCTGGATAAACGGAGCCTTGAGAGCTAAGGAAGTCCTCCTCTTACTGCCTCTGTTCTGCCTCATTATTCCACACAGCGTGTGCTCCAACAGGTGGACAAGGGGGACAGTGTCGCTGATGCATGCACTGTCACTGCTCACCATTCTCATGGCCTCCTCAAATGGTGACAGGACAGTGCATGCATCCCTGATCATGGCCCACTGATGTGGGGAAAAAACCAAGCTCCCCTGACCCTGTCCTGGTGCCAAAGTCACACATGTACTCATTGATGGCCCTCTGCTGTGTGTGCAGCCGCTGCAGCATGGCCAACGTTGAGTTCCACCTGGTTGGCATGTCACAGATTAGGCAGTTCTTGGGCAGGTTAAATTCCTTTTAGAGGTCTGCCAGCCGAGCACTGGCATTATATGACTGGCGGAAATGCACACAGACTTTCCTGGCCTGCCTCAGGACATCCTGTAAGCCCGGGTACCTGCTCAAGAACCGCTGCACCACCAAGTTAAGGACATGAGCCAAACAGGGCACATGGGTCAGTTGTCCCTGTCGGAGGGCAGAGAGGAGGTTGGTGCCATTGTCGCAAACCACCATTCCTGCCTTAAGTTGGCGTGGCATCAACCACCTCTGAACCTGACCCTGCAGAGCTGACAGAACCTCTGCCCCAGTGTGGCTCCTGTCCCCCAAGCACACCAGCTCAAGCACCGCATGGCATCTTTTGGCCTGCGTACTTGCGTAGCCCCTTGAACGACTACGGAGCACCGCTGGTTCCGAGGACAAAGCACAGGAAGAGGCCATGGAGAAAGAAGAAGAGGAGGGGGTGGAGGAGAGAGGTGTGTCGCAATCATTAGTAGTGGCATTTTGGAGGCGTGGTGGCGGAACAACCTCCAACACTACTGCACCTTTCCCGCATCCTTCCCAGCTGCCAGCAGAGTGACCTAATGTGCCGTGAAACTTAGGAAACGTCCCTGTCCATGCCTGCTGGACCATGAGTCAGCGGTAATATGCACCTTACCGCTGACCGCCCTGTCCAGCGAGGCCAAGACATTGCCTTCCACATGCTGGTAGAGAGCCGGAATCGCCTTCCATGAGAAAAAGTGGCGTTTGGTTACCTGCCACTGAGTAACCGCACATTCCACAAACTCATGGAAGGGGGCAGAGTCTACCAACTGAAAAGGTAGCAGTTGAAGTGCTAGCAATTTTGCCAAGCTAGAATTCAACCGCTGGGCATGTGGATGGCTGGGAGCGAACTTCTTTCGGCGGTGCAGCAGCTGGGGAAGGGAAATTTGCCTGGTACAATCTGACGTTGGTGTACCGAAAGCAGAGTGCCCACAAGTACTTGGCTGTGACACACCTAATTCTACACCTTCATTCCTCTCAGTGCAAGTCTCAGAGAGGACTGAAGGTATAGTGAGGTTTGACATCTCAGCTGATGAGGAGCAAGGAGAGGTCCTCTTTGTTCTTTGGTGTGGGTCTTTTAGATACGCTTGCCAACTAACTGCATGGCAGGTCAACATATGTCTGGTCAAGCATGTGGTGCCCAAGCGGGAGATGTTTTGGCCACGCGAGATACGCTTGAGACATATGTTGCAAATAGCAGTAGTGCGATCTGATGCACTCGTCTCAAAAAAGGCCCACACCAAAGAACTTTTGGAATAACGCGCAGAGACAGCAGCGCCCTGCACATGCGGAGCTTTGCGGTGTGATGCAGTCAGTGGGCTGCCCTTAGGCTGGCCCCTGGAGGGCATCCTGCCTTGTTGGTGATGTGCCTCCTCCTCCTCCTCTCTCCTATCAGGCACCCACGTTGAGTCAGTGACCTAATCATCCCCTCCCTCCTCATCACTGGAGCAAACCTGCCAGTATGCTGCAGCAGGGGGAGCATGACTGCCAGATTACTGTCCTTCTTGGGCACCCCCTCTGTCCGTGCTCACTTTATTGCCTTCATCTAGCTCAGTATCATCATCAGAGCCTTCTAAACGCTGGGCATCCTCCTGGAGCATGTACCCAATACTGTGGTCAAACAGTTCGAGGGACTCCTCAGGAGGACATGGTGGGGCTAGGGAAGGAGTCACTGATGCCATTGAGCCGAGGGAAGAGGCCACGTTGGCAGCTGCTTTGCCAGACAAAGTACCCTGAGCATGGGTGAGGGAGGATGAGGAGGATGAGGATGGCTTAATCATCCACTCGACCAAGTCTTACGCATGTTGCGGCTCAACACAGCCAGCTGCCGAAAAAAAGGCTAAGCGTGTCCCACGGCCACGTGCTGATGAGGATGCACCATCTCCATGACCAGCACCGTTGCTCTAGACACAGAGCCTGCTTGCCCTCTTTTATTGGCTTGTGACTGTCTGCCTCTCCTTGTTGGCCTTCCAGACATACTAATGGCCTGTAGCTGCACTAAGCTGGGATATATATATATATATATATATATATATATATATTGATGCTGCAGATAGCAAAATCAACTGCCAGCCTACAGTATGAGAACACCACCAACCTTGTACAGGTAGCTTTAGCTGAACACTGTGCAGAGGTCGCACTACACTAACGTGTAAATACTTTAGCTCTTTAGCTGCCTGCGGTAATGATAGGATCAGGAAAACACCACCAACCTTCTACAGGTAGCTTTAGCTGAACACTGTGCAGAGCTCGCAAAAAACTAACGTGTAAATACTTTAGCTGCCTGCGGTAGTGATAGGATCAGGAAAACACCACCAACCTTCTACAGGTAGCTTTAGCTGAACACTGTGCAGAGGTCGCACTACACTAACGTGTAAATACTTTAGCTCTTTAGCTGCCTGCGGTAATGATAGGATCAGGAAAACACCACCAACCTTCTACAGGTAGCTTTAGCTGAACACTGTGCAGAGGTCGCACTACACTAACGTGTAAATACTTTAGCTGCCTGCGGTAGTGATAGGATCAGGAAAACACCACCAACCTTCTACAGGTAGCTTTAGCTGAAAACTGTGCAGAGGTCGCACTACACTAACGTGTAAATAATTTAGCTGCCTGCGGTAGCGATAGGATCAGGAAAACACCACCAACCTTCTACAGGTAGCTTTAGCTGAACACTGTGCAAAGATCGCACTACACTAACGTGTAAATAATTTAGCTGCCTGTGGTAGTGATAGGATCAGGAAAACACCACCAACCTTCTACAGGTAGCTTTAGCTGAACACTGTGCAGAGGTCGCACTACACTAACGTGTAAATACTTTAGCTGCCTGCGGTAGTGATAGGATAAGGAAAACACCACCAACCTTCTACAGGTAGCTTTAGCTGAACACTGTGCAGAGGTCGCACTACACTAACTTGTAGCTTTAGCTGAACACTGTTCAGAGGACGCACTACACTAACTTGTAGCTTTAGCTGAACACTGTGCAGAGGTCACACTAAACTAACTTGTAGCTTTTGCTGAACACTGTGAGGAGGACGCACTACACTAACTTTAGCTTTAGCTGAACACTGTGAGGAGGACGCACTACACTAACTGTAAATAGTCTAGCTGCCGGACTGTGGTACTAATAGGATCAAAGCAATTTTCTTCAGGTAGCTGTAAATACTGTAACAAGACAAGCCTGCCTGTCAGTAGGAAGATAACAGGAACGGATCTAGCTAAACTGTATAAAGTGTATATATATATATATATATATATATATATATACAACACCTGGGATGCATATATATATACACAATACACTGTAAGTGCAGCTAACTGATTGACTGTCCTGCCTAATCTAGCTAACTCAAATGAAATGACACTGTCTCTCTCTCTCTTTATCTATCAGCACGCCAGAACACACTACACAGGGCTGCTGTGCAGGCGGCCTTATATAGTGTGGGGCGTGTTCTAAACCCCCTGAGCCATAATTGGCCAAAGCCACCCTGGCTTTGGCCAATTACAGCTCTCTCTACTGACGGCGCTGTGATTGGCCAAGCATGCGGGTCATAGTGCATGCTTGGCCAATCATCAGCTTGCAATGCACTGCGATGCCACACGAATTTGGCGCGAACGGCCCATATCGTTCGCAATTCGACGAACGGTCGAACAGACGATGTTTGAGTCGAAGATGGGTTTGACTCGAACACGAAGCTCATCCCTACTCACCATCTAACACCAAAACAAACAACCTACCTACAGTGTGAGGATATGATATTTTTTATTTTATTTATTGATCATTTTTGAAACCACAGCTAAACAAGGAGAAGTCGTAGATGGCGTTAGCTTGGATGAGGATTGTCCGGATGCAGTGTGTGCACATGTGACCCCCTGAACCATGCTAGGTGTGTGGGGTGCCTAGGTGCCAAGTACTGGGTAACTTAAGCCCCCCCCTAGGTATCCCATGGCCAAATTCGGGCTGCTCCTGAGTCGTGCCCCGATAGCAGTGCTCGTCCCGGTACACATAAAACAAGGTGGTAACACAGAGCTGCACCCGATGATTTAACCAATGCCCAGAAAAATAACGCCCAACATAAACAACAAAAAAAAAGTGTAAGAACTGGTCACCTCTCACCGGAAGAAAGCTGCTGGACTCGATACAACTCTTCTCCCCCCCAGATACCCACTAATGCGCATCAGCCCTCTCTGAGCACAAAATACCTGCAGGGTCCAGCACCAGCAATATCGCCATCATACCAGAGACCACCGATGGCCAGTGTGACAGAGGAGGGGACACCACAGCCACCCGTAGCCAAGAAAAGGGGGGCCTGGCTGCCAGATGGCTCCAGAATCATACAACCCCCCACCTGACCTCCACCTTCACATGAGTACCCCGTGTCCTCTCCCTACCTTTCTATGACAGTCACAGTGGGGGAAGCATGCGTCGGATGACACCATCCCTCACGGAAACAAGGTTTGTGACATTCCGATGCCACAAACCACCCACGACAGAAGAACCCCGAACAGTACCCACCCCACCTCCCTGACGACATGAGAAGCGGACCTTGCTTTGCCCTCCCGGCCCTCCAATGGCAGACCAAGATGCAGCAGCCCCTCCCCTGCTCGTAGTCCCCCCACCCAATACCTGTAACCCTGAGCGAGAGGGTTAGGGGTTAGGGAGAAGCAACACCTGCTGCAGCTGCACGACCTCCATGTTGATCAGAAACCCAGAAGTGATGCCAGCAAGTCGCCCGGAAATGACGCCTATCAACTGTCCACGAAAGAAACGTTGACAGCAAATGGATGCTAGAGGGCGGGCTTAAATACAGCCCAACTCCTCCTACAAATTCAGGCTGACCTGCAGTCAGCCTTCCCATTAATTGACCCCAAGTTTTGCACCACCCTTTCTCAGCCAGTGTTACTGTACAGAGAATTGTGGGAGGCCAAGGAAGCTAAAATCAGATACTTTTGTCAGTTGAAATAAAAAATAAATGTTTTTTTTTTTTTTTTAATGAACACATAAGTACATTATTATTTTTATAGGTACCTGGATTTTATGTATGATTATATTTACTGGGATAGTGCTAAATTTACAGGATCAATTAAAGGGCAGGGTATTATTTGTTGTCTGACTCCACTGGGGAGAGTTCCCCTCACTGTGAGTGTCAATGACCCCTAAGTCTTTAGGACAAGAAGACCCAGACAGCAATAAAAACCTGATAAAGATCCTAACCTTTACAAAAGAAAGAAGATTTCCTGGTGCCTCCATGGCAGCATACTGGTGAAAGAGCTTCGCCTCGACTCCTCCCTCAGGACTAGTGAATAGCATAAATTAAAGGCATACTCCCTCCCCCAAGTTTCTCCTTTTTTTCCTCATACCTCTTGTGATGGTGAAGAGTAGCAGTACGTCCATACCTCTGCCTTTGGCAGCTTCCGCTGGGTTTAGCCTTTCCTGTGCGCAGTCCCTGTTTTTGGGCCGCTCACAGCGCTGATAAGACTGGGAACCCCTTCTGTGGATCTTTTGGGGTCATCTTGCAGAGTTTCCTCACAGGAACGCAGTCTGCCATCACATATCATGATGAATGCAGCAGAGTTGCAGAAGGATCAGCTCTCGTTTTCCCAGGCTGGTGGTTTTATTTTTTATCTTTCTCCCCCCCCCCTCCCTTTTCCTTGACTTTCCTGTTCTTTTCTCAGAGCCTGTTCCCTCTAAGGAATAAATAAAACTTTCTGTTCTAGGATGGATGTCAGTTTGGTGGGGCCAGTGTTTACCTGGCATGTTGTCCTCCCTGGCTCCATCACTGCCTGCGCTCAGTTCACTCGGTGTACGGCGGGGGAGGGGGGGCATGGGTGCATTCTCCCTTCCTTCTCTAGCTGTCATATTATGAGAAAGAACGGTGCCGGTTGGCATCCTCACCGCTGCATTGACGTATGCGCGGTCCGGGCGGTGTACACAATAGCCAATAGGACTGTACTGGCTGGTAAGGGATCTGTGTATAACACTCGGCGCCGATAGCTACTGCGCGTGCGCTGTTGCCTGGCCGGCCGGCGGCCATCTTTGTTACTGGAAAAGGTGCCAGTTTTGCCCTTTCTCCAGTTTCAGTGTCAGAGGTGATCTTTAGGATAAGCCCACCCACCTTTTTAAATATTAAAGGTCAGATTGTCAGGGACTAGGGATGGGCTTTATGTTCAGGTTGAACATGAGTTCGACTCAAACATTGGCTGTTCGCCCGTTCGCGGAATAGCGAACAATTTGGGGGGCACCAAGCTGGGAAGAGGAGCTCTGTGTTACACCCAAGCACTTGGGCACAGGAACAACAGATCTTAAGAGAGCCGACCACTAAAAAGCCTGAGGTGATATGAACAGAACAAGAGAGAAGATGTGGGCCTGAAAAGTCAAGTGACTGAGGATTTAGTCCATCTCTTTTTTTACCTGTTTATGGCTGAGATATCATCTTGAAGAAACATTTACCAACAAGTTCCACCATTCATTCTGCCTGACATCCTTTGGATATCGGTACAAGCCTTATTGACCCCCAGACTGAAAAGCTGGGTGTCATTGTGATCTGGTGAGTGGGGACACATGTGGGGGTGTCTTGGTATGGCTGAAAAATTCTCTGAAACATTTCTTCTGCACTGTTTGCACACCAGATGTGAAGCTTTTTTTTCAGTTTTTTCATGGACTTTACTTTGTGTTTTTTTCACACTTATGATGGATTTATATTTGTGAGCGCTTTATCTATGTATTTTTAATTTGGGGTGTTCGCGGTAAATTCGAAAGCCACCGAACACCCTTTAAAAGTCTATAGGAGAAATCAAAAGTGCTAATTTTAAAGGTTAATATGCAAGTTATTGTCATTAAAAGTGTTTGGGGACCTGGGTCCTGCCCCAGGGGACATGTATCAATGCAAAAAAAGTTTTAAAAACGGCCATTTTTTCGGAGCAGTAATTTTAACAATGCTTAAAGTGAAACAATAAAAGTGTAATATTCCTTTAAATTTCGTACCTGGGGGTGTCTATAGTATGCCTGTAAAGTGGCGCATGTTTCCCGTGTTTAGAACAGTCTGACAGCAAAATGACATTTCTAAAGGAAAAAAAGTCATTTAAAACTACTCGCGGCTATAATGAATTGTCGGTCCTGGCAATACACATAAAAGTTCATTGATAAAAATGGCATGGGATTCCCCCACAGGGAAACTGCGAACCAAAATTTAAAAAAAAAATGCATGGGGGTCCCCCCAAATTCCATACCAGGCCCTTCAGGTCTGGTATGGGTATTAAGGGGAACCCCACGCCAAAATTAAAAAAAAATGGTGTGGGGGTCCCCCTAAAAATCCATACCAGACCTGAACTGGTATGAATTTTAAGGGGAACCCCACGCCAAAATGTTAAAAAAATGGGCGTGGGGTCCCCCCAAAGATCCATACCAGACCCTTATCCGAGCACGCAACCTGGCAGGCTGCAGGAAAATAGGGGGGGGCGAGAGAGCACCCCCCTGATCCGTACCAGGCCACATGCCCACATCCCAACATTGGGAGGGTGCTTTGCGGCAGACCCCACAAAGCATCCTTGTCCCCATGTTGATGGGGAGAAGGGCCTCATCCCCACAACCCCTGCCCGGTGGTTGTGGGGGTCTGTGGGTGGGGGGCTTATCGGAATCTGGAAGCCCCCTTTAACAAGGGGACCCCCACATCCCGCCTCCCTGTGTGAATTGGTAATGGGGCACAAATGTACCCCTACCATATTACAAAAAAAGTGTCAAAAATTTTCTCATCTGGCATCTTAAGTAAACGGGTGACCCGGCCCCCCTCTGACACCACAGGGAAAGCCATAGGGAAGTTCCTGTGCGTCAGAGGGTGTGGGGTCACCGGGTGGCCCTGCCCTCCGTTATATAAGAGCTGTCACCTGAACAGAAGCGTCACACAGCAGGAGACTCCCATTGAGGTGGATCGGAGGACGAAGCAGAGAAGAAGAAGCCGGAGGAAGATGCCGGACCAGAAGACCGGAGGAAGAAGCGGAGGAAGATAGAGGAAGAAGCGGGGGAAGAACAAGATGGAGGAAGAAGAAGAACACCGAAGGAAGACCAGAAGAAGATGGAAGAAGAAGTGGGGAAAGAAGAAGACAATGATAAAGGAATTGTCAAAAACCGTCTATTTTTAACATTTTTGACACTTTTTTGTTAAATGATAGGGGTACATTTGTACCCCATTACCAATTCACACAGGATCTGGGGGTCCCCTTGTTAAAGGGGGCTTCCAGATTCCGATAAAAAATCACACAAAAAAAGGGGGAATCGTGCTTTCATGTGCATATATATGTATGTGGGTAGTCCCTATAGTATTTTTTTTCTCTATCTTACTATATTTCTGCAGCTGATCTGCCCAACTACACAATGAGTCATTCATCTCGTAACCAAGCACCTCCTACTTCCATTAGGTATGAGACCAACTGTACGTGAGTATAAAAAAAAAGAAAAGAAAAAAGTGCGCTTCCTAATCTAACATGGATTCCTTACATCGTAGTACTGCCCACTCCAAGAGGACAAGAAAATCCTCAAGACACCGTGATGATGACAGCCCAGACCGCAGGTCCCATTCTTCACATCATAGGTCCTGTTCTTCACGCCATAGGTCAGAAAGGTCAAGATCCAGAAGACGAAATCAGTCTCCCTCTCCTAGAACTTATGCAAGGAAGAAGTGCTGGACATATGGGGCTACACCACTACCAGCAATTTCTGCAGGAACAAATAAGAGATGGGCAGAGGACCCTTTGGTGGTCACTTTCCTCAGGGGAGTATTAAAGATTCGCCCTCCTGCTAGACGATCATTTCCTAAGTGGGATTTGTCCCTAGTCCTTGAAGTTCTATCTGACCATCCCTTTGCTCCAGTGGAACAAGTAGCAATATGGAACCTAACACTTAAAACGGATTTCCTGCTGGCCATTACATCTGGCAGAGAGATTTCAGAACTTCACTCTTTAGGGATAGGTGGCGACCATATCTCCTTCTTCCCAGACAGAGTGGAACTTCGCCCCCATCGGGGGTTCACACCTAAGGTCGCTACTCCAAGCCACCTGTTGGAACCCTGGGCTCTTCCAGTATTCACAGACACAGATTCAGATATTTTAAACAGTAAAAAAAGAATCAGACAGCGCAAAACCAATACTAACAATATGCAGCTCCACAACCAAAGGCACCGGCCGCTCACCTTAATGAATCGACCTCTGAAATAAAAGATAGGTCATTCATGTAATCCCTTAACAAGGGTAATAGTAACAGCTGACTTCCTGTATTGTCCTTCAGTCAATCTCCACATTCGTTCGATAACCAAAAGTCACACTCTTAGGCATGCATTGTTCATGTAAAATTCAAATAAAAGAAATATATTGCTCTCAGTTTGTATAAAAGACACTAATTTAATGAATAAAAATATTACTCACTAACACGGCACTGAGTCCCAGTGCTTGGATACAAGACATGTAAAATGCATATAGAACCAGGTAGGTGGCTTTACTGACGTCATGTAGTCCACCCCCCGCACGCGTATCGTCCATGGGTAAGGACTTCCTCAGCGAATAAGTTGAGGACCCGTGTGTCAGTTTCTTATTATAACTGCTCTAATTCTGGTTTGTGTAAAATGAAATCAAAAACCCCACCTACCCAGCAGCGATGGGACGTCTGTCTGGGATGATGCTATTGGCAGCTGAAAGATGTGTCAAAAAGCAACAAACAGCATGATTGGCCATCGGGACATGCCCAGCACACCGATCACTTCAGGGTTGCGGTGCACTGCATTATAGGCTAGCAGAGGATCCACAGCAGTCACTTCCAGGTTATGATACCCACACACCCTACTGTCATGGCAACTGTCAACACCGCAGGACGGGACGGTCCGTCCTGCCCACAGCACCCACGTCAGTCAGAGAACAGGATCACGTGACACGTGATAAGACCAGTATATGGGGACCTCCAGTGAACTAACTGCTATGGTAACAAATAGCGGTGCTGGTCTGACAATCAGACCCGCCCTCCTAATCTGCGTCATCAGAATAACACTGCAATACAGCCTTACATAGGGGGGTCATAAACAACGACTAAAAAACAGAATGATAAAGTATACCAATTACAGCTTGGTTGCCAAATGACCCAGAGAATGTCTCACAGTCGTCATTCAGTCATCTGAATTTAATCTAAGAATGTAGATAATTTAAATGAATTTAACAAAAGCCCATGCATCAAAGCAACCTGACACCTAAAACTAAAAATTCTACTAGGTGGTATTACATGTAGAGGGGAGGCCAACTCACAGCAACACATAGCACTAAAGTCATATACAACGGGCACAATGACCAATATAGAGCATGATAACTGCCACGCCCCCCCCCCCCCCCCCCGAGTTAGCAGGCACAGGAACCTTAAAGGGTCAGAACCATAAGAATGAATATAATCATATAAAATGATAAGTCTATAATTAAGTGATAGACAGCACAACTACCTTACCTCTCAATAACATAACAAATATAAGCAATAAGCAAAATGTAAAATGAGTATAATAAATGAATCATTAACGATCTGAAATGAAACAATTGAGGTCGAACTCAACGTTCAACCCCAAAGGAACCCCAACCTTAGTTTCGTAAACCCAAAACGATTCACGTCGGCTAAGCTGCTGAATGAAATTTCCTCCTCCCCAGTGATTCGTCACTTTCTCGATCCCCCAGAACTGCAACCCCACAAGGTTGCGATTGTGGAAAAGTCGAAAGTGTTTAGAAACATTGTGCGATCGGAGGCCTTTCTTAATGTTATTGATGTGCTCTCCAATCCTCACATGGAGGGGTCTGGAGGTCCTTCCAACATATTGGAGACCGCACTCACACTGCAGCATATAAACGACTCCAACTGTGTTGCAAGTGATCAATTCCTTGATTTTCTAACTTTTTCCAGTTGCCAATGCCACAAAATCCTTAAGTTTTTTTAACATTATTTCTAGCTTGTCTGCATGCAGGACAACGACCGCATGCATGGAAACCAGTGAGAAAGCCAAAAATCCTATTCTCAAAATGTATAAGGGGGTCGGTGACCCCTGGAGCTAACTTATCCCTAAGTGAGGGTGCTCTTTTATAGATAAATTGTGAACTATCTGGTAATATCGGGCCCAAAATCCTATCGTGTTTTAGAATTGGCCAGTGTTTCTGCATGATCCTCCTGAATTTCCTGTACTGGATAATAAAATCCAAAATCATCCGAGTATTAATAAAATCATTCTGATTGGCCTTAGGGGCATTAGAAACCAATGCTTTCCTATTTAAAACCCGAACCTTTTCCATTTCCCTATCCGGAGTACTCCTATCATAACCCTTCTCTATGAATCGTGAGGCCAAAATCTGCGATTGAGAAACAAAATCACCTTCATCAGTACAATTGCGCCTCAGGAGTATAAATTGCCCTCTGGGTATATTGCACACATTGTATATGGCAACTCTCAGTAGGCATGAAGGCATTCCGATCTGTAGCTTTAAAATAAGTAATCATTTTAACCCGATCTCCATCCTTTGTCAGGTCAAGGTCTAGAAAAATCACTCTGTACTTATATTCCATGTAAGAATGATATTTTTATTATTAGCATTTAATTTGGATACAAACGCATTCAGGCTCTCTCTATCCCCATCCCAGGTCATAATGAGGTTGTCAATGTACCTCTGGTAACATATCAATTCCGGGGTTTGCTTTTGAACACGGCCTCCATGAACAAATTGGCAACACTGGGAGCAAACCGTACCCCCATTGCCACTCCTCTGGTCTGGAGAAAGAACTGCTTGTCATACCAAAAATAATTTTCTTGACAGGCAGAAAGTTAGGCAGTCAATCAAAAAATTCTGATGTCTTCTAGATAGGCCAGATGATTCCAAAGCCCAATTGACCGAAGACAAAGCGTCCTCGTGGCTAATAATCGTATGTAGAGAGCCGACATTGGCCGTAATCAAGAGACAAGAGGACGTAATGGTTAAAGACTCTAGAATCTGTATGATGTGCTTGGTGTCCTTTAGAAATGTGTTGGTTTTTTGTACCAACGGCTGGAGGAAGGTATCGATATATTGGCCAAGTCTCGATTCTGAGTTTTGTCACGAGTTAGACATCTCCAGAGTGCTCAGGGCCTACCTAGAAGCCACTGGATCCTTCAGAAACTCTGAGAGACTTTTCAAGGTACCGTTCGGTAAATACAGAGGCAAAGAAGCCTCCATCAGAACTCTGGCATCTTGGGTTGTAAAGCTAATCCAGAAGGCCTACAGGGTGAAGAATATGGAGCCTCCATCCCGAGTGAATGCTCATTCTACAAGGGCAGTCTCAGCCTCCTGGGCAGCAAGAGCTAATGTTTCATTGGAGACGGTTTGCAGGGCCGCCACCTGGTCTTCTCACCATACTTTTCTCAGACACTACCATATTGATCCAGGAGCTCTCACGACTGTTGATATACAAGTATAGGCGCAAAGGACTGGAGACAGCAACAAAAACAAAAATCCCCCCTGCCTCAAAAATATTAGAGCAAAAAATTTGAGAAAAAAAGGGTATCTCTAAACAATGACAACAGCACCACATATAAAACTGTAAAATATGTATAAAGATGTAAAAAAATAACTATATAAAACTAGGAAATGTGATGAATGCATGTGTGGGAAGAAACCACATGGAGGATATATATGTATGTGTTGTAACATTTATATCACAGTCATAATTATGCAAAGAAAAGTCCAGGGATTCAAAGGACCAGGATGATAAATTCACAAAAAGGGCTGCCTTCACCGAGAACTGAAACCAGATTCCAAATCCTGAGAAGAAAACAAAAGAGAGAGGCGCCTCTGGGTGTAGACTTAAAACAATTTATTCATAAAAGATAAGTAGCGGTCACACTCACATTTGTGAAGTCATCAAGAGGCATGTGAATGTGAGCAATCCATCATAAAAACATCATCCATCATGGGGAGTACATCAGATCAGTCTGGGCTCCTAATCGCTGGCTGAAGGCTCTGCCTGTGTGTGGAGAGAGGCACCATTGAGATGTAAGGCAGCCGCAGCGGTGACAGGACCCAAAACAAGGCTCGGAGCGCAAGAGGAAGACCGGCGAGGAGGAGTGACATCACTGGTCGAGCGACGCGTTGCAGGGCGTACGAGCTGCGGTGACATGACAGCTGCGCCCCTTCATCAGGTGAGTGTGACTGCTACTTATCATTTATGAATAAATTGTTTTAAGTCTACACCCAGAGGCGCCTCTCTCTTTTGTTTTCTTCTCACGACTGTCGAGTTTGGAAGGAGGGCAGTTCAGGCTGCAATATCCTTTTCTAATTAAACACTTATTGTTAAGCATTATCCCACCCGTGTCAGCTAGTTATTTATCACCAGTATGCTGCCATGGAGGCACCAGGAAAACAGAAAATTTTATCATACTTACCGTAATTTTCCTTTTCTGGTGCCTATCCTTGGCAGCATATGCTCCCATCCTCAGTGTTCTATATTACGGAGAATGTTAGGGGAGGGACTATGCCTTTCATTTATGCCATTCACTAGTCCTGAGGGAGGAGTCGAGGCGGAGCTCTATCACCAGTATGCTGCCATGGATAGGCACCAGGAAAGGAAAATTACGGTAAGTATGATACAATTTTCCTTTATACTTGTGCTCAAATCCCAATAACACATACACACCCTAATGGGTGCTAAAGGGTTGTGACCACATGTTAACACTAGAAATTCTGAATGGACTCTCTGCACACTGGTATACACCCTTTCTAGCAGACTTTGCAAAAAAACAGGGATTTTTTCACAATTCAAAAAAAAATCAGAATTTTCTGCAACACTTCACCTTTATTGATCCTTCATGCAAAAAACATCACAGACAGTGCGGGGCGCAGTAAAAGTTGATGCATTTCGAGCTGAACCTCACACATGCACCTGTGTGATGTTGGGAGGAGCCCGTGGGTGTGTGCCGAGTGTATTTAACATCCTCACTCTGTGTTAGCCAGTCCTCATGGCAGCACCTCCCTGTACACACTGCACGCTACATGGCACTTACTTTTTATATACTAAACAGGTAATTACATGGTTTTTCTTTTCCTGTTTATGCTCACATCTGCTCACTTTTGTTTTTGTCATCTATACCTGTCTCATGATCTTCTTTTATTCCCTTTTTTCTTTTCTTTTTCTTTTTCTCTTCACTTTTCTTCCCCCTTTTTTTCTCTTCTCTTTCTTTTTCTTTCTCTTTTTTTTTCTTTTTCCCTCCTTTCTTTTTCCACTTTTTTTTCTCCTTTTTTCTTTTTCATCTCTGATCTTTTTTCTCTCTTCACTCACTTCTTTTCACATTCGCTTGTTCACCTGCACTTTGGCATTGGGCTCTAGCTACTTCCCACAATATAGAGTATTTATAGTACACCCAATATATATATATTTTTAGACATGAAGCCCACTCATACAGCTACATGGATTTCTGCCTTTCGTTTTCCTTGGGGATGATGTTTTGTGCACCCGGTCCCTCTACTGCGGGCTCCTTCCACAGCTCCCGGTACAGACAATTGGGACAGCCTCTGATTCCTCGTCCCCCATTTTCCAGACTTATCATGATGGAAGTACTCAGAGGGATGAGTAACTCTTTCCCTTTTCTCTTGTACACATCCTCCCCATCGAGGGGTACAACGTTTGATCATACTGGTCTACTCATGTTTTGTTGTCTTTTATGCCCCTGAAGAGTGGTATTATCCACGAAACGCATCAGGATTTTAGGATGCATTCTCATGCCTACTGATAGGAACCTACTTAGACTCATTGTTTACAACCAAATGATTATACTGTGTTTCTTACCATTGATTACACTGCATAGTGCCATTTAGATGACATGTACATATATGAATTTGCAGTAATTCATTTTATCCATATTAAATCTCCTGTCAATTTTATATGCCATGCTTTTGATATGTATATGTAATGTATTCATGAGGTCAACACCATGTGTGTGTGTATATATGATATGACTGATTTCTGATTGGGACTCTAAAACAAAGTTAATACTGCAGCTGCAGGAACAGATTCACAGGACTCAATCACTGTGTTTAAAATGTCCGTTCAGTGAAAAATGTTATTATTACATGTTATTTTATACATAGATAAGAAAGGGGTGGTGTGAGATGTTATTAAAAGCTAACAAATAGAAATATATTATTAAAAACTAGCGAATAGAACAATTGCAAAAGTAAAACCTTGAAAAGGGAGGGGGGAGTAGAGAGCGTTTAGTAGGAGAAGTGTCTGTGTGTTAGGTGAAGGTTACAGAACACATTTCAACAGAGAGAACAAAATGGATTCTCTTGTGCTTAAATGAACAGTACAATGAATGTCCATGTCATTTCCCCCCTTTTGTTTATTTGACACCATTCTTCTCCGCGTTACGTTCAGCCGATTGCTGGTAACTCCTGTTACATTGGCGCAGAGAGATGGCGTCCTGTTCAGCTCTCTCCTAGCTTTCTCACAATAATGGGTTCATCAGGGCTGGTGGTACATTTGTTGGTACAGCGGGTAGTCACACAGAGGCATAGCCTGATGAGGAAGTAAATAACAAACATGAGAAATAGGAACATCACAATGTAAGCGCCTAGTTTCTGTAACCATGTTGCTATGCCATATAAAAAATCACCAAAACCTCCTAAACCCTGAAAGGGGTTCCATCCATCTTTAGCAATATCTCTGGCCTTATTCTGTAGTTCTCTTATCTTAGCAAGATGCCCTTTAATAATGTCCTCATTATCAGAAATGTATATACAACAGTCAGTGCGAAATATCTTACACATCCCACCTTGAGCTGCAGTGAGATAATTTAGCGTTAATCTGTGCTCTAATACTACTTTTTTAAGCTGAGCCATTTCTTCATTTAATAAACCTATATCAGTGGTAGTAAGGTTAATAATCTCATCTACAATTCTAGTGTAATTATTTAATCTTTTCATTGCTTCAATTCCCCATCCTGTCCAGGAAGGGAACCATGACCATGCCATGTCACCTTCAGTGAACAGCTCTCTTTTGAACACTAAAGGGTATTCTGGACTTTGATCTGGTCGCACTGTATCTTTGCGAACAGCCAAAGCAGGTACTAACTTCCCAATATAACATGTACCTGTAACATTAGTAGGAAGCCAGGCGTAAGCTTTATTTCCACATATATAATATAACCCTCTACGTATGGACGGTATGCCTGCTCCTAAAAAACTGGAAGCAATAACATGGAATCTCAGGAAACCGATATTTTCACATATTGGAAACTGTGAGCAATTTGTACTATAAAGGGTTCTATTTAGTTCTGGATCTGGGATATAATAATATTGACCATAGTTTCCTCCATAAACTGTAATTTTTGCTCCGGTGCAATCTGAATTGCCCAACCGTGTACATTTAGTGTTAAACGGGCATGTAATGTTTAAACAAATCTGTGGAGTGTTTATCTGTTTCGAAACCATCAAAGTTACTGATCTGTGCTCATTAGCTGTGGAAACGATGTATGAGCCATTTATTCTGGTCCTGTTTAGATCAGTGAAATTGAGAGGCATTGCTATCATGGGTATTGTTCCTGTATGGGGATGTAAGTGAGAACACACCCAGCAGTTACTAGCGTTGCTATGGGTTGCATACAATTTTAACATTTGGATGAAAGGGTTATTTTTCCATGTCTCAGTTCTCACAAACAACAAAAAGAAAAGAAACATTATCATCTTTTTTTCAAAGGATATCATCACTTCAGGATTTTCTTGCAGTGACTGGCGTGAATCCAGGTGGGCTTTCCTTCCAACTTGACAGCAGAACTGGTTGTCAAAAGCACCAAATGTGGTCCATCAAATTTTGGTTCTAGTGGCTTTCTGACGTGTCGCTTGACCACCACCCAGTCACCTGGTTGGATTCTGTGAATACCTGAAACAGAATCTGGGTCGGGGATAGATTTATAAACACCTTCATGTATTTTATTCAATGTTCTTTGCAAAATCTGAACATATTCTAACAGATTAGAGTGAGAAGCCTGCAACTGTTGGGGAAAATATAGCCCTGTTTTGGGTGGCCCTCCAAATAAAATCTCATAGGGGGACAGCCCATGTGGTTGTTTAGGGGTAGTTCGTACAGAATATAGGGCTAATGGCAAAGCTTCCACCCATCCTTTCCCTGTATCTGCTTTAATTTTTGCACATCTGTTTTTCAAAATTCCATTAAGTCTCTCAACTTTACCACTACTTTGTGGATGATAAGGTGTATGGAAAGCTTGCTGTATGTGAAGTGCTTCCATTACCTCTTTCATTACTTCCCCAGTAAAATGTGTTCCTCTGTCACTCTCAATAGTTTCAGGAACTCCATATCTACAAACTATTTCATTCAAAATTTTCTTTGCTGTTGTTTTTGCATTTGCTTTGGCTACTGGCCAGCTCTCGGGCCAACCTGAAAACATGTCAACACACACTAAAGCAAACTCATAGGTGCCTATTCTGGGCATCTGAATGTAGTCTATTTGAATTCTTTGGAAAGGGAAATCTGGCTTTGGAGAATGCCTTTGGGGAACATGAACAGGCCTCCCTGCATTGTACAGAGCACAAGTGAGACATGAAGCACAAAACCTGGCTGCAAATGCACTAAATCCAGGTGCTATCCAATAGCAGTCAGTAAGTGCCACCATCGCGCCCTTAGCAAGATGACTGACGCCATGTGCCAGCTGTGCTAAAACTGGGTACAAACTCCTGGGTAGACACCACCTGTTGTCAGCGCTCCACAGGCCCTGCTGATTTTGGGTAGCATTACATTTGATCCACTTATCCTTCTCTTCATCAGGGGCCTGGTTCTGCAACTGAATTAGAGTTTCTACATCCCACTGCTCTTGATGAGGGGAATCTGTCCCCGCTACCTGGGCGACCCCTACAGTGGATGTGACTCCAAATGCCATAAGGGCAGCATCCTTTGCCGCTTGGTCCGCTAAAGCATTTCCTCTGGCTGTCATGTCACTTCCCCTGGCATGCCCTTTTACCTTCAAGATGGCAACTTCTGCTGGTTTCTGAAAGGCCTCAAATAGCCGCTCTATGAGTTTTGCATGTCTCACTGGCTTCCCTGCACTAGTCAGAAAGTGCCGTGCTTTCCAGATAGGCCCAAAATCGTGGGCTATTCCAAATGCATATCTGCTGTCAGTGTAAACATTTCCCCTTTGATTCTCTAGGAGATGACATGCTTTGACTACAGCATACAACTCCGCTTCCTGTGCTGACATCTGGGGTTTCAATGCTTCCTGATGTAAAATGGTGTCTGTAGTGGTTACAGCAAACCCTGTGTGTGGCTGACCATCATCAGTGTAAAATCTGGAACCATCTACGAATAAGTGTGTGTCACAATCTGATAAGGGCTCATCTTTTGCTGGTGTGACAGAGGCCCTTTCTACCTCCATAAGAGCCATACAATCGTGAGAAAAACTCTCAGGTTCTACATCAGTACCATTTGTTGCATCTTCCTCATCAATTATAGGAAGAAGAGTAGCCGGATTTAAAGTAACACATCGTTTGATTGTTAAATTCGATGGAGCAAAAAGAGCAGACTGGTACTTGTCAAATCTACTGGCAGACACATGTCTAGTATTTACTTGATTCATGATTTCCTGTACTGCATGTGGCACATACAGGATCAGAGCAGAATCTAGTACAAGCTCAGTTACTTTGTCTAGCAGCAAAATGCAGGCTGCTATGGCTCGCATACAACTGGGGGAGCCTTTGATGACAGGGTCTAATGAGGCTGATACATACATCACAGGCCTCTGTTTGTCTCCATGTAGCTGGGTGAGTACACCTGCAGCAAATCCATTGACTTCATGACAGAACAACGAGAAAGTCTTAGTATGGTCAGGAAGTCCAATGGCGGGAGCTTCAGACAAAATTTTAATAAGCTCCTTCATCTGCAATTCATTGTCCCATGTGAGTTTGAAAGGGTTTCTAGTGGTAGCCTCATATAGAGGAGCCATAAGTTCTGATGCATTTGGAATCCAGTCCCTACAATATCCCACTAACCCCAGGAAGGCACGTAGTTGCCGTACATTTCTTGGCTTTTCAAAGTTTTGTAGAGTTTTAACTCGATCTGGGGTTAGGTGACGGATTCCATGTGAAATGCAGTGACCCAGGAAGATCACTTTCTCTTGGCAGTATTGTAGCTTATCTTTGCTAACTTTGTTGTTACTGTTATAGAAAAACAGGAGAAGGCTTACTGTTTCTCTGCTACAAATGTCCTTTGTATCAGAACAAATAAGCAAATCGTCTATGTACTGAAGCAAAACTGTGTTTGGGTGTAAGGGGGACCATTGGTCCAATACTTGCTTTAACGCAGTATTATATTCAGAGGGGCTACTCACACAGCCTTGGGGCAATCTTGTCCATGCTAACTTTTGGGCATCATGGGTAAATGAAAAAAGGTGCCAGCAATCTGGGTGCAGGGGCACCCAAAAGAAAGCATTTGCAAGATCAATCACTGTAAAGCAGGTGCTGGAGGGGGGCGTGGCCTGGACGGGACCCGAGATGGCTGCTTGAAGAGACAGCTCCCGCACAGTGAGGACGAAAGAAGCTGAATCCGGGGTATTCGCGACTTGTCCCACGATGGGAAAGTCAAACAGAAGCACCTCCACACCCCGCACACAGAAAGAGCCCACACCGCAACTCAGCGGCAGTATCCCAGACATCTTCCGGACCCGCCAGTCCGCACTACTAGAGGCGTCACAGGCCTCATCGCAGGCCGCACACGCCGTACAGGCCGCATCCCCGGACTCGATTAGGAGCGCCACAGACCCGCTAATGGACAACGGCGACCACACCGATCCGCACCCCAGCCTGCTAGACCTCCAAAGAGATCTCCAGAAGGTCGCTCTGGACATTAAACACACCATGATGTCCGCAATCTCTGATCTCAAGGAAGATATTCATGCTATAACCCACCGGATCAATGATGTGGAGGAAAACGCTAGATTGCAAGCCTCAGCTATCAGGCAAGTGCAAAAAACATACGACCTCCACCTACCTCACATGTTTGAGCTACACAGACAGGTGGAAGATTTAGACAACAGGGGACGCAGGCATAACATTCGGGTGAGGGGAGTCCCGGAGGGAATTGACCAGGCCGCACTCCCCCATACAGTCAGTACCATCTTTAATGACTTGCTGGAACGCCCGGCAGACTCCCCCATAGAAATGGAGCGTCTACACCGAGCCCTGCGTCCCCCCCCCCGAGACAACGAACCACCCAGAGACATTATCTGCTGTATTGTCAATTTTCCCCTCAAAGAGGAAATTCTTAGGAAGGCGAGAGAAAAAGGACGTATAACCTTTAATGGAACTGAGGTGAAACTATTTCAGGACTTATCACAAGTCACACTGCAGAATAGACGCACCCTACGCCCCCTGCTGGATGTGCTTCGCTCCCGCAACATCCAATATAGATGGAAATTCCCTTTCTGTCTCTCTGCATCGACCAGAGGCCGCACAGCCTTATTAAGAACCCCGGGAGACCTTCCCAATTTCTGCGAGCAGCTGGACATTCCACTGGTGGATATCCCTGAATGGCATTCATTTTATTTCCCCACGGAACCGTGGAAGCCAGTATCTACTAATCCCTCCCCCAAAGCTCAAAGGCACCACTCGAGACGCCGCAGACTGGATCCTACCTCTCCTGGAGACCGCCTATCACGCCGAGACATGCCTGTACACAGCCCTGGGCGACATGACACCCCGCGACGAAACCTCCCGTTGGCATGATAACAGCCTGAACATTTTATCCACGCATGCACGGGCAGCACTAACTTTTTCTTTTTTCTCCAGCACCAACCTAGCCCTACTCTATGGAAGTTGTCTTTCAGATACCGCACCCCACAAGCTCCAATGAAGTACGCCGGAGATCACTGGGACCACCTCTTACCCTCTACAGGAAGAAGAAGAAACCCTTCATGGACTTTTGTTTATGTAACCTACCTTTCCTATTCCCAGGTATTGTTTACCAGCAAACACATATATGCTGATGGAGATAACCTCTCTACCTCACTTTGGTCACCCTCTTGGAACGTTGGTATCCAACCCCATGGTGGGTCCATGGGGTCCTGGAGGGTCACCAAATCAGTCCCATCCACCTTGTATATTACCGAATCAGACTAGGTGCATTCTAAGACACTCGTTCACAGATAACCTTAGCTAACTGGGACACTTTACTCATGAGCTCGAAAGACCTGCTTCCACAACACACTGTCTTTTACTTTAGGTTTCAATTAATACCCTGTAGCGACAACATAACCCATAATGTGATGATGTAAAGCTAATGCCCCAACCAAACCAGAATGCTCTCCTTCACTAAGAATAACTATGAATGATTTCTGAGTTACACTTGCAAAATGTCTCATAGAATGTTTCAGTGAGGTATCGACTTACGCGATCCCCACTCACACAAAGTAATTTAGCCTTGCTGGAGAAGGAGTATACACCATGCTGTCCGGAATGTTACTGTTACTGTTACATTTACTGTTACTGATAGACTACAGTCTATGTTTTTGCCTATGTTTAGGTCTTTTGTTTCCTCTCAGTTCAATCTGGTATAGATAGCCCTGTTGCCCTTAGTCAACGTTGACCCAGATCCTTATTCACCACTATAGCGCCCAAGATCTGTCCACCCTAAAGACAGTAACCTACTTATATCCCACCCCCCCTCCTTAATCGCCATATGATTCTGCGTATCCCGAAAACTTAATCTACTATAGTCTTTCACTATGTACACCCCACCTCGCCTAGGCATTTCTCTCCACTCATCCTCACCAGTGCAACGGATCTCGTACCCGCTCAATCCTACGTACCCCACATAGCTGTCCATATGGATTTGAGCTACCAATCCGGAAATTCTTATTAGGTGGATAGGCACGCCTACGACCACCTCCGGTAACTGACTCGCCCAGTTCAGTAACTGGGGTTTACCCCCCCCCCCTTTTTTTTTTTTTTTTTCTTCCTTCTTTTCTTAAGTGTTTTCTACCTTCTTTCCCCCCCTCCTTGTTTCATACTTTCCCCACCCACTCATCTCACCCTACCCCTTTCTATCTTTCCCTTCTCTCTCCTCTCTCCTCTCGTGCTTCTCTCCTCTCATACTTATCCTCCTTCTGTTTTATTTTCTCGAGGGGGCCGTCCCTCCGCCCTGCTCCCCGTCGTCGATCCCTGAGCCCCCTCGTTCAGACAGACAATACTGGAGGGCAGGCCAACACCTATTTAAACTTCTTTCATTATTCGCAACATTAACACAATGCAGAAGACTGCTACCAGCAACCATCAACTCTCACTTAAATGCCTGTCGCTTAATGTAAGAGGCCTAAACCTCCCTGAAAAGAGATCTCAGGTTCTCTCAGAACTCACGAAACACAAAGCCCACTTCCTCTTACTGCAAGAGACACACTTCCGAACCAAAGACATACCTAAACTGACGAACCATGTATACAAACAGGCCTTACACTCCTCAAATCCATCTTCTAAGACAAAAGGTGTTTCCATACTTATCTCTAAACATGCGGACTTTCACTTATCAGACACACTGATTGACCAGGAGGGCAGATACATTTTCATCAAAGGCACATATGCGTCCAAACCCATCACTATAGCGAATATATACTGCCCAAACGACCATCAAGTCTCTTTCCTCCGGAAAATCTGTGACTTACTTTCAACTTTTCAAACAGGAATTTTGATATTGGGAGGAGACTTTAATGTTCCACTGAACCCTTGCCTAGATTCCTCTACTGGCACTTCCACACTCCCATTCCGGGCCTTAAAACAAATTAAACTCCAACTACAAAACCTCACCCTACACGACGCATGGCGCACTTTATATCCAACAGACAGAGACTACACGTACTTCTCTCCCCCACACCAGAAATATTCTAGAATTGATTATCTATTTCTATCCCAACCAGACCTCTCGTACCTCACGCAAGCCACAATAGAAAACATGTTCTTATCCGACCACCACCCCATTACGATTACCCTCTCATTCCCGGAATCGCGTAAGACTACCAAAACTTGGAGATTGAACCCATCTCTCCTAAAAGATCCTGAAACAATCCGGCAAGTTAACACCCAAATCCAACTGTACTTCCAGGAAAATTCAACCCCAGATATCACCCCGGTGACGCTGTGGGAAGCACATAAATGCGTTTTAAGAGGTAAACTCATAGCCTTAGCTACGGCGGACAAAAAGAGACACCAAGAGCAGATTAAAGCCCTTATCGCAACAATCCACAGACTTGAAACAGCTCACAAAAAGTCCATATCCCAATCCATACTACAAGCTCTCTCACAAGCAAGAGAATCTCTGTTAGACGAACTAGGGAAACGCACTAGGCGAAGATATATTCTAGGCCAAAAAGTGTTTTATGAACACGGCAACAAGAGCGGGAGACTTCTCGCTCGCACAATCCAGGCAGCTAAAACATCTACCACTATACACCACCTCCGCACTGCAAAAGGCAAACTCCTCTCCAAAAACGAGGAAATAGCCAAGCACTTTGAGGAGTTTTATTCGAAACTGTACAACCTACCTCAAAACCCACCAGACTCTTCCTCCGCACATGACAGGTCTTTACAAATTCAGGAGTTTCTGTCCCAATATTGCCCCAAGCCAATAACAACGCAAAAAGCTAAGGAACTAGAACTCCCCATGAGCATAGAAGAACTTAATCTGGCCATTAAACAAACGAAGGCGGGCAAAAGCCCGGGCCCTGATGGCCTACCTCTCATATACTACAAAACCTTCCTAGAAGCACTAGCACCCAAAATGTTGTCGGCCTTTAACTTCCTTTCAAATCCTCTCGCCACATCTGGACACATGTTAGAAGCCCAGATAGCAGTGATACCCAAAACGGACAAAGACCCATTGATAGTTTCTAATTATAGACCCATATCGCTGCTCAATGTAGACATCAAACTGTATGCCAAAATTTTAGCAAATAGATTACTACCCCTGATTCCAGAACTAGTTTTGCCCGATCAAGTAGGTTTTATCCCAGGCAGAGAGGCAAGAGACAATACCATCCGCACCCTGAATCTACACCACTGGCTTAACACATCCAACAACAAGGGATTTCTCTTATCCCTGGATGCTGAGAAGGCGTTCAACAGGGTGGCCTGGGATTACATGCAGGAAGTACTCAAAGGAATTGGCCTTCTCCCGCGCATGTATGCTCACATCTGTGCCCTATATACGACTCCAACAGCAAGAGTTAAAGCAAATGGCCTCCTGTCGAACGCCTTCCATATCAGCAACGGTACCCGTCAAGGATGCCCTCTGTCCCCCCTAATTTTTGTCCTGTCTCTTGAACCCCTTCTTAACAGAATAAGAGCCAACCCAGATATCCAGGGTATCCCCATGAACCGCAGGGAATTTAAAGTTGCCGCTTTTGCAGACGACATCCTATTGTCACTGCAAACACCGCACACATCTCTTCCTAACCTACTGAAAGATATTAACCACTTCGGAACATTGTCCAACTTTAAAATTAACTGTTCTAAATCCCAGGCCCTCAATGTCTCTCTACCACCATTAGAAGTTACCCACTGCCAAGCCTCGTTCCCATTTCAGTGGAAAAACGACTATATCACTTACCTAGGCGTTAGAATCCCCCGGCATCTATCAGAGCTCTATGATCGCAACTTTCTCAATGCCTTGACGAAGATCCAAACAGACCTTCAAAGCTGGAGTGCCCTGAATGTCTCCTGGTTTGGCCGCTCGGCATTGATGAAGATGATAATCCTTCCCCGTCTTTTATATTTTATGCAAACGATCCCAATCCACTTACCCCCATCTTTCTTTTTGGCCTATAAAAAAGCCTGCTCAAAATTTATCTGGAGAGGCGGTCCCCCCCGCATCAAATATACGAAGCTGACATGCTCCAAAACGAAAGGGGGGATTGCCTTGCCAGATCTACACAAATACTACTTGGCTTGCCACCTCACTAGAGTGGTAAACTGGAAAACCCATAAACTAAGCAAACTCTGGACCATTTTGGAAAATGCCTTTAGCACTATACCCTTGCACACCCTAACATGGGTCCCAACGAAACACTACCCTCAGACTGTAAAATCACATCCGTTTATATACCCGTCACTGCGAGCTTTCTCTACAGCAAAGAACTTATACCACATAGCCTCAACACCAGGACCGTTGACCCCGCTTCGGGCCAACCCTGAGTTTACTCCTGGAGAATCAAACTCTTTCCTAACACAAGAGTGGCCACATGACGATATCTATGCTCGTCACTTTTTTGTTGACGGGAAGATACGCTCATATGACGAATTAAAATCCGCCTCACGCACAAAAGAATTCCCCTTTTGGTCATACAGACAGCTGAGACACTTCCTTGCATCGACTAACACTAACGACATTTGGACAAGACCACTTACCCCATTCGAAACAATGTACTCTCAGTCCACCCCACAAAGTCACCTAATATCCATGATTTATTCCCTCCTCCAAGAGGACTCGCTTCGCCCACAGACGGAAACCTCAAGACTATCTTGGGGGAAAGACCTACAAATCAATTTTTCTGACGATGAATGGGAATCTATCCTTACATACGCTCACAAGGGGTCTATGAATGTTGCAATCCAAGAAAATGGGTACAAAATTGCCACGAAATGGTATTGAACTCCCGCTCGACTACACCAATTCTCGCCCTCTATACCCAATATTTGTTGGAGATGCAATAAGGCAATAGGCAACATGCTACATATCTGGTGGGACTGCCCACTACTTCAACCATTCTGGAAAGAGGTACACTCCATTATTACATATGTAACAACTTACTCCTTAAATTTTAACCCGGCCCAATATCTCCTCCATCATTCGACCCTGTCCAAAAAAGTTTACCATAAATCACTGGCAATGCACATGGTAAATGCCGCTAGAGTGTGCATCCCCGCACACTGGCGCTCAACTACTCCCCCGACCATTACAGAATGGTTAATCAGGGTTGCAAAGTTCGAGGAGATGGAAGAACTGATTCATATATCACAAGACCGTATCCAAAAATTTACTGCCATATGGGCCTGCTGGTCTCATTTTAAAACCACTGATTACTATAAATCCTTTTTTCCGCCCTAAATACACTCCCTTCTATAGTTTAATACCCATGACCTCCAAGACTCGCGGGGACGCCCGGGGGGCCTGGGGCGAGGGACGGTCCCCCCCCCTCTTTCTCTCTTTATCTGCTTTCTTCTTCTTTTCTGCCATCTCCTTTTTCTCCCCTCCTTCCCCTATATCTTCCCCCTAACCCCTATCCCTTTGTTTTAACAATCCCTCCCCACCGATCCTCCTATTTTTATTTATTTTGTTTTCTAAATGTGGGGTTACGATCTACGTAAGACCGTCATAACGTATCTAATCCCCCACTAACAGACACTCGAACCTATCTCCTTATATGTAACTTTCTCAAGGGACAGGACGGGCATTGGACCTCCCTGTCCCAGAGACACTGGAATACCTTCACTACTGTATTAATATCACTGAGGCATTTTTTGCTACTATGATTGCCCCCTTTTGGATGTATATTTTAAATGTTACATATACACTCTGTAAATCCAAACGTGTCACAACAATAATCTTTATGACGGATCACTGTCTTATGAGTGTACTGTATGACTCTTTTTGATAATCTTTCAATGTATTGTACATGCTATCTTATTATTTTTTTTTCAATAAAATCTTTCTTGTGGAAAAAAAAAAAAGCAGGTGCTGGAGGCAGGTATTCCACTTAGTAAAGTGCGGGGGTTGGGCACAATCGGGGTATCTGCCTCAATTATATTGTTAATGGCTCTCAAATCATGCACCATGCGATATGTCACCTGCCCACCCTTCTTGTCTGGCTTCTTTGCAATTGGGAACAGGGGTGTATTGACCTGGGACTTAATTGGTACAACAACCCCTGCTGCTTTCAGTTGAGTGATTTGATCCTTTATCCCCTCAGTCTGAGCAATACTCAGTGGGTACTGTTTAATCTGTGGGAGATGGGCTCCTGGTTTAATTTTTATCATGACTGGGGTGCAATCCAGCAGACCTACATCATATTTGCTGGTGGCCCATAATTCAGTGGGAATCACTTTCAATTCTGGTGGAAATGGCAGAGTGGAGTCTTGGATTAAAAATACTCCACAGGCAGAATTTAAAACTTCTCCTGATAGACTACTGACCACTTGGACTCCTGTAGGAGTGTAGTCTATGTTTGCTAAAATTTGGTTCAAAATGTCAGCTCCCAAAAGATTGGTAGGAACTGTGTCTGAAACTAACACTTTAGTGACAATTTCTGTTTGCTGTCCTAGCCTGAGTTTAAGTGGCTTGGACTCAACCAAATCAGTAGAGGTCCCGGTTAGGCCAACACCAGAGATAACATTTTGAACCAAATTTTAGCAAACATAGACTACACTCTCCACCCAAGACTGATAATAATCCTGGAGGTAAGTCCTCTATATTAAAAACACTTCGGCTTGCACCAGTATCAATTAAACAGGTTAATTCTGTTTCTCCTCCAGGATAAGGGAGTTCTTGTAAAAATACTTTTACTCTGGCCTCGGGACCATTGTCTCCCCTATTTAACATGATTGATACTGGCATGCCATTTTCCTATGCCTGATCCACTGCTTTTGGCAGAGAACTGGGATCAGCATGAGGGGCCCCTAAGCTCTTTTCTAGTCTACGGTCAGGAAGATGGCAGAATTTGGCTATGTGTCCTTCCCCATCACAATTGTAGCATATAATTGGTCCCCGATTGCCATGATTTCTGAAATTGCCTTTGCCTCTTCCTCTTCCTTTTCCTCTCTGCTTCCCCATGTACATTACCTTGGGTTTGCTGTCTTTTTGGTTAATCCTGTTTTCTATGGATAACAGGATAGGCAGGACGTCTCGAATAGACATATTGCCTGCCTCAGGCCTTGCTGTGAACAACTTTTCTTTCAACTGGGGTATTAAACCATCAAGAAACCTTTGTTTCACCAGTTGTGTAGATGGACTTGCAGTTTCTCCCGCCTTCTCTTCCTCTATTTTAATGCCTGCTTCCTCAGCCATATCACTTAACCGCCTCCAATAAGCCCCTGCTGCTTCCTCTTTCCCTTGCTTAGCATTCATAAATTCAGCATGTCTGGTTTGTCCATATATTTGGGGCAATTTTTCCTTCAATTTCTCACAAACCTCCCGTCCACTTACCATCTTACCTAGATTTTTGACGTCTACACCACATTCTTTAAGTATATAGCCAGACATGTTGCTTCCCACTGCTTTAATAAGAAGCTGATGAATGTCAGTAGCAGAAGCCTCATATGCTTCCTGTGCAGCACTAAGTTTGTTTGCAAACCCAATTGGATTCTTTCTAGGATCTCCCAATCCCTCTAATATGGCTCTCATATCTTGGGGACTAAAAGGTACATGCCATTTAATTTGAGACTTACTGTCAACAGCATCACCTTCAAAAACTAATTGGGTTCTGACAGGATAAACTGCAACAGATTTCTCTATGCCAGGGGCAGAAGGGCTGGCATCTCCCTTCCTTCTCTCTTCATCTTGCTGCCACAATTTGGAAATTATGGTTTGCTCTGGAAGTTCAGACTCTATCTCTCTTTCTCTGGCCAAAGCCTTAAGTTCAGAGAGATCTAGGTTAATATGTGCCTTTTGATTTATGCCAATCATCTGTTTCTAGGATATGAGCCAAAATCCTCTTTGTAGGTTGATATGGGGCTGTTAAACCTCTGCTCTCTACTAATATTGCATAGCTCATCTTTTGTGTGTTCCATGTAATCTAATTCTTTTGCTTTTGTGCATGGACCCCTTAAAGCCAAACTGGCAGCCACATAAGGTGGGGGGTCCTCCTCTACAGAGTCTTCTGGCCAAACGTAGTAAATTTGGGCAGTACTTTTATTAAATATCTCCGTCAAGCCAGTTTGATTTGCTACTTTAGCTTCTGTCTCCCATGTGCAAGCTATTCTCCACGTTCCTTCACTGCACAGTAGTGGGCCATAATCGTGCAGAAAAGTTTGCCATACTTTTAAATCAAAAGTCCCTTCAGATTTTAAAGGTTTAGCTGTTCCCTTTGTCCATTCTACCCATTTATCTAGGGGCTCAGTATAGGCAGAACCGTACCTTCGGTTCATATATTCTCTAGCGCTCATCTTGCGCTGGGCATTTTCTGAAGGCCTCTCTCCCTTCATTCCCTTAATTAATTTAATGCCCATAATGACTGGCCAGTCTTCTCTCTTCTCTAATTGTGCCTATACCCTCTTGCCTCTAAAACAAATAGTACAGCAAATCTGCAGATTTACAAGAATAATCTCCACTTATCTACGTGGATAGAAGGGGTTTATGACAATAGACAAAACACTCATTAAGAGACCCTCCTCGTCTCTTCTCTGTGAGTTTTATCTGACCCTACCATGCGCCTCTGACCCAGGTCGCCCACAAGGAGTCAACGCAGGGAACTGCAGAGGATTTTCCCTATCCACACACAGTCCAACCCGTGAAGGGGGACACAAACACATTCACACACACACGTTACCCAACCAGAAAGGTCCGAGAGTGGTCTGGTTTCCTTGAGAACCGACAGATAGGATACATAGGAAAAGGCAGAAATATAGCAAGCTTAAGGGCAGCTTACCTGAGGTCTGCGTTTCCCGATGATCCCGATCGAAGCGCGGTTCCTTCTGGAGACTCTGCCAAACTCCTGTTATGGCTCGCCAAGACTGATATGACTAATTTCTGATTGGGACTCTAAAACAAAGTTAATACTGCAGCTGCAGGAACAGATTCACAGGACTCAATCACTGTGTTTAAAATGTCCGTTCAGTGAAAAATTTTATTATTACATGTTATTTTATACATAGATAAGAAAGGGGTGGTGTGAGATGTTATTAAAAGCTAACAAATAGAAATATATTATTAAAAACTAGCGAATAGAACAATTGCAAAAGTAAAACCTTGAAAAGGGAGGGGGGAGTAGAGAGCGTTTAGTAGGAGAAGTGTCTGTGTGTTAGGTGAAGGTTACAGAACACATTTCAACAGAGAGAACAAAATGGATTCTCTTGTGCTTAAATGAACAGTACAATGAATGTCCATGTCATATACATATTAAACCTTTTCTACTATGTGCACCATTGTTATGTATTGTCAGACTCAATATGCCAATTAAATATATTTTCTAATTATTTCACCCCCACAAATCAATAGCCTCATTTAAAGTCCCACCTTCCTATTTCTCATTATTCATAACCTCATACACAAAAATACAATAAATCACCTTTTTTAAAGCTTTATACCTCGATGAACCCAATTAAATTAATTGGAAAAACCCTCCCATCTCTATCATGGGTGGGATATGTGGGAACTACTTACAACACATTAAGAAACAGGTGTGGAGCATATAGAGTCTTACTTGAGTTAAAAAAAAAAAAAAAATGAAAAACATCTCCATAATGTGTGAAAACCATGATCTTATCCATACACATAATTACTGACTGAATCAGTAACACACTAATGGAAATATGACATTAGCACATACATAGTCTACCACCTTGCTAACATACAGTATATGGTAATCTATGTATGTAAAAAGTAAATCTATGAAAGCAAAATCATCAAAAAAAAAAAAGCAAAAACAAAACGTAGATTAATCAATGGACTCCAATGACCCTGATGTATGAAGAATCTGCACTCATAAAAAGAAAAAATATATAAAAACATTTCTCTTAATTATTTGACATTAAATGTATGATTTATAATCAAGATCACATGGCTATATAAACAGCCTGACTATCATAAATATAAAAAATAAGCTGGTCCTCACGAAAAATCTTTTAAAGTCTACAGCACTCATATGTAGACTTCACAGCTCCAATAGTATATTTGTGTGCAAAACCTTACTATATAGGATCATGCATTAATGGGAATAGAAAGAGATACCATTGACTACACATACCGTCATAATACTGTGTATTGGTGTATTGTTGTGTGACTACTTCCATAACACTCGGCCAACATCCATTGGCAAAAAGCCAATAGGTAATTACTCTATCCGGATCTGAATGACTGCCTATAAAGTGTAAAGTTCATTCCTCTTTCTGGACCTGAAAGTCTACAGGGTAAAGATCAAATGTATTTCAATGTATTCATTGAGTATAAGTGACCAATACCACAGTATCCTGGTCTCTGTTCTACATGTTAACATATCCTCCACACACACAAGACAATCAGAATGGCCAATCTAAATCTAACAGACCTCTATATGGATCCAATTTCATGCTGTCAAAGCTAGAGGAGACAAGGTTAAAAGGTGGACATCCTCACAGAGGCCAGTAGAGGGACCAGAAATGTCATTGCTGGCCAATCTTAAATTACAACCCAACATTGGGAGAAACTAATGCTAATGATAAGATAAATATGTATACCGAAAGCATTATTCAGAGACAAAAACAAAGGATGCAACTATGTGAAAAAGCTAACACTTTTAATGTCAGATCATATATTTTTAGTTCACAGACAGTACAATAGATGTTAAGATCTTAAGCTGGCCAACTGTGTCCGAATAATCCCTCTCTGGCCAGTCCCTACTCTGCTGTGCAAAATGCAAATTCTCCACTGGATATAGTGCCAAAATGAGGAAAATAGGCAAGCAACAGGTTCAGGTCTGGTCACTGACCTGCACAGCAATAGAAAGAATATATACCTGTGTTCAAATAAAATACCAATAGCTGCTACATATATAACTCAGCAGGTGTTAAAGGTGCTTGACCACATGTTAACACTAGAAATTCTGAATGAATCCTCTGCACACTGCTATACAATGAACTAAAAATCCCTATTTTTGTGCAAAGTTTGCTAGAAAAGTGTATAGCAGTGTGCCTAAACCTGTTATCTCTCTTACAGCTTGTTTCTTATTGTCCCATATCAGCACTACATCTACTGGAGCATTTGCATTTTTCAGAGTAGAGTAGGGGACTGGCCAGAGAGGGATTGCTTTCATGTAGTTGGCAAAACCTAAACATGTTTGTGCAAAGTTTGGCCACTGAGATTTAATAAAGTTTTGTCCATTACCTTAAACACACGGAAATTTAGTGATTACTTAAACATTTCATTGCCACTGTAGATCATTGCAATTAGCTGTAACCAAACTGGAAAACACCATACTGGCCAAAATATCCAGCTCAAAAGTATGTGAATGTATAATGGTTAATACAGGTAATGGTATATCTTTACATGTCCTGTTAATTCAAGTCCCTAATATGGCTTGCAATATTAAGTTTGAAAGAACAGTGTGCTTACATTGAAGGCATGGTTATTTAAAAGTAAGCATACCAATCTTTGTCATTTGTCAGGGGCAAAAAAGCAGTGTACACTGAGCACATGGAATGATCACTGATAATGTACAGTATATAGGGCAGTAACCATTGGCAACCAATTAGAAATAATTTCTTGCTCAGGCTCAAGTATACAATCACAATTAAATCATCACAATCAAATCTTTGCAATGGGATACATCCATGACTCTGGTATCACAGGTAATTATTATTATTATTATTAAGTACACCACCATAGATTCCTTTTAAATATAGTTTTATTATACTACAACAGGAGCCTTGCATCACCATAGACAATAAAAAATCCAAGATCTGTATCATTTATGGAGTGTTAATAATTCAGTTTTTGCGTGTCATTTTTAAACACATTCTAATAATATGGAAAGCCACATAAATCGGCTATTTCCTTGTGTGGAAGTTATGTCATGTAAAGACCACACCAAAGCTCCAGCAATGATAAAGGCTTCTAAAAAATAAATAAATAAAATCCAGGCAATGAATATAATCCGCCTTCCTCTTGTGGTACCAATCACAAATGAATGCAACATTTGTAAATGCTTCATCAACAAAATTCCTTCATCTTTGGAATGTGCCTACGCGTTACACAAACTTTAATGCACAAACATTTGGGGCCCAGATGCCTAAACAGGCAAATAAAAGGGAGTGGATTGGCCAATAAGTAATTAATGCCTTCCAGTACAAATGCTGCTCCAAATAAATAAATAAATAAATAATATACAAAGCATGTGCCTGCATACCACACACAGGATCAAAACCAGAGAAGTTTGCAATTGTTGTCATCACAATACTTATATTAAAAAAAGCAAAAGAATTTTTTTTTTTTTTCCAGTAAATATGCCTTGTAAAATAACAGACAAAATAAACAGCCAATGAAAATTTATTGGTGGGTTAACTAGGGATCTGACATGCAAATAAAAAAAGAAATCTGCATACTAATTGCTAACCAGACAACATTTTGTGCAAGTTGCTTCTAAGACCCCTTTCACACATACGGATTGTTCATTTCATCAGTTCAGTCACGTTAAAATGGATGAAGTATTCATCCGTTTTTTACACAAAAAAAAAAAAGTGACTGAACTGAACTTCAAACACTGGATATAGCTGGTTTCTAAGGAGGGGGCCATGAAGCCGGCCGCCATGTCCTTAACAACCGATAAGTCATCAGCTGTCAGTGGGATTTCCCGCTGACAGCTAAATGTAAAAAAAAAGCCGGCAAAAAAAAAAAATTGTGAAAAAAAAGGTGTGGGGTCCCCCTCAGGTCCATACCAGCCTCTTCGGGTCTAGTATGGATTCGGAGGGAACCCCCCACACCAAAAGTTTTTTGAAAAATGGCATAGGGTCCCCCTCAAAATCCGACCCAGACCCTTATTCGAGCATGCTGCCCGGCAGGTCAGGAAAGGGGGGGGAGAGCAGACACCCCTCCTCTTGAACCATACCAGGCCGCATCCCCTTAACATGGGGGGGACTTTTGGGCATGGGGCTCTGTGCCCCCTATCCCAAGGCACCTTGCCCCCATGTTGATGGGGACAAAGACCTCTTCCCATTCTCAACAACCCTGGCTGGTGGTTGTCGGGGTCTGCGGGAAGGGGGTCCCCAGATCCCTCCCCCCCATTCACCCCAAAAAGCAGTGAAATAAAAAAAGACGAGCCTTTATTAAAAAAAATAGCTCTGAGCTGCTTTTCTCCTGAGGCTGTCTTCCTCCATTGTGTTGTCTTCTGCTGTCTGACATCTCTTATATAGCCATGGTGGTGTGGCCATCCGATAACGTCACCCGGAGAATATGCCTCTTGTGTCGTCATCTGATGGCCACGCCCCATGGCTATATAAGAGATGTCAGACAGCGGGGGGACAACACAACAGGAGAAGACAGCCACAGAAGAAGATCAGCTTCTTTTTTTTTAAATGGATAACCAGCAGCGAGGAAGAAGACCAGAAGAAGGCGGCACCAGGTGAAGATGGCACCGGGAGAAGACGGCTCGGAGCTACCCAATACCCATTCACATAGGGGGAGCCCCCTGCCCGCAGATCCCACAGAACCCCCCAAAACACCCAATTCTCCCATGTTGAGGGCATGTGGCCTGGTATGGTTCAGGAGGGGGGCCCTCTCGCTTGTCCTCTCCCTTTCCTCACCTGCCGGGCTGCATGCTCAGATAAGGGTCTGGTATGGATTTTGGGGGGACTCCCAAAATTTTTTTCAATAGCTTGGCATGGGGGGTCCTCTCCAAATCTGTACTAGACACGAAGGGCCTGGTATGGACCCCACATTTTTTTCACAGCTGATGACTCATCGGTTGTTAAGAACGCGGCGGCCGGCTTCCCAGCCCCCTCCTTAGCAACCAGCTATCTACAGTGTATTTAAACAGGGGCGGAAAAAAAGGGTTTGAAAATGGATGTCATCCACTAACATCCGTTTTTCGTCCTTTAACGAATAAAAGCCCCATTTTTCATCTGTCAAAAAAATGAAACGGATGTTGACAGAAGTGGACAAAAACAGATGCAAATGAATGATCATACATTGTCATCCGTTTTTCCATAGAGATGCACTGATGTCCGTTTTTCCTCTGTCAACAGATGGATGGAAAATGGATGAACGGTCTGTATGTGTGAGCCTAAGGCTACATTCACACTGGCGGCCCTGAGCAAACAGTTTGCTGCATTCAGAGGCAGCTAAATGCCACCTTTACATCCAGCTTTATGCTGTGCTATGACCACATACAAACTTGCCAATTAGCTGTGGCCAGTTGATGTGCAGCCAGAAATGTAGGTGAAACACCATCTCTGGATGCAATTTATCTGTATCCATTGTCGGTCATGGGATCTTCATATGTAATCATCCTGATGAGTGGTTATATGCGAACAGAGGCAGTGCCAGCCATTTATTTGTACAGAGTACAATTATGACATCCACCGCTGCTGGCCCTAGCAATTCACATACACTGTGTGCATGCAACATTTAGATCAGCTGACAAGAATCCACTGATTCTTGTTGAAGTCCCACCCCAACCACCCATATGAATGTGGCTGAGCTAAACAATGCAGTGTGTCCGAATAGTAGTGGTCAGTAGCAGTGACTGTCAGGTTTGCACTCTCTAAAAATAAATAGCCAGTGCAGCTGCTGTTTGCATGTGTTTCACTATCCCCACAGGAGCCACTGGTATTTTGCCTGGGTCTTCCCACTTTTGCTCCACAGCCAGGCACAAGGTAGATTCACACAGCCAGGTACACGTACATTTCCACTGGTTGTCTCCAGTGACCAGTCTAGGGGTTTTGTTTTGTGTTTTTTTGGAGAACTGTAGACTCCCCCTCTGTCAGCTATGGTAGGAGCAGGGTTGCCACACAGACTTCAGGCCCTCAGGTCTCCCACTTGAGGCCACATCTCAGCATTTCAGGACCTCAGGTCGCCCACCTGAGACCACATGGCAGCAAGTGCCAGGGGAGACAGTGCCTCTCCCCCGGCCTAGTGCAATCCTCTGCTAAGAATGACCCAGAGCCCATGAGCTCCTTGAACATAAATGCAGGCACCCGGCATGCCTAGGGGCACCTTCCCTTTTAATTGGTCAGGGCTGTATGAATATTCATGCTTCCATCTGCATGGTTCCTGCCTAACATCCAGCACTTTCCATAGTTGCCAGTAGGCATGAGCTCGATGTTCCCAGAATTATTTGACCACAGTGTTGGTTACATGCTGCTGTAGGATGCGCAGCAATCTGAAGGCTCCAATGTTGGTTCCCAGGTTGAGGAAGGGAGTAACGTGATCCTAGTGAGACGGGGTGCCACAGAAGGACAAGAAACTGTCAGTCATGTTCCCCAAGCTGCAGCATACTGCCAAGTTTGCTCCAGTGATGATGAGGGAGGGGATGATGAGGTCACTGACTGTACTTAGGTGTCAGAAAGGAGGAAAGTGAGGAGGAGGAGAAGGCACAACTCCAACGAGGCAGGATGTCCACAAGGGGGCAGCTTAAGGGCAGCTACCCTATTGCATCACACCGCAGAGCTCCGCAGATGCAGGTTGCTGCTGACTCCCCGCTGACTTTTAAAAGTCCCTTGGTGTGGGCCTTTTTTGACAGATGTGCAGCAGATCGCACTGTTGTTGTTTGTAACTAAGTGGATCAAGTGTGGCCAGAACAGCAGACACTTGGGCACCAAATGCTTGACCACATATATGACGACCTGCCATGCAGTCCATTGGAAGCAGCACCTGAAAGACCCACATGATAGAAAAAGGCGGACTTCTCCTTGCTCCTCAGTTGGGATCTCAAACCCTACTATACCTCCAGTCCTCTCAAAAACCTGCACTAAAAGGATTGAAGGTATAGCATAGCAATAGGTTTCACAAGTACTTGCAGCCAATCTGCTAGCAGTACACCACTAGTTGAATTCAGCAGGCAAATTTCCCTACCCCAGTTGCTTAACCATAAAAAGAAATTTGGTCCCAGCCATCCACATGCTCGGCGTCTAAATGCTAGCTTGGCCAAATTGCTAGCACTGCAACCGCTGCCTTTTTAGCTGGTAGACTCAGCCCCCTTTCGTGAATTTGTGGAATGTGTTGTATTACAGTGGCAGTTTCCAAAATGCCATTTCTTTTAACGTAAGGCCATTCCGGCTCTCTACCACCATGTGGAAGGCAATGTTTTGGCCTTGTTGGACAGGGCAGTCAGCAGTAAGGTTCATATTATCGCTGACTCATGGTCCAGCAGGTATGGGCAGGGACGTTACCTTTCCATCAAGGCACACTGGGTAACTCTGCTGGCAGCTGGGAAGGATGCAGGACAGGGTTCAGTGTTGGAGCTTGTTCCGCTACCACACCTCCAAAAAGCTAGTGGTGATTCTGCCACAACATGACCTCTTCTGCAGAATTGTCCTCTGAACCAGCAGTGCTCCCTGAGCACTCAAGGGGCTACGCAAGCGGTCTGCCTAAGGGACAGGAGCTACAGTACACTGGGGCAAAGATTCTGTCAGCTCTGCAGGGGCAGGCTCAGAGGTGGTTGACGCCACGCCAGCTTCAGCCAGGAATGGTTGCATGCGACAATGTCACCAACCTTCTCTCCGTCCTCCGACAGGCACACTTGACCCATGTTCCATGTTCGGCACATGTCCTGAATTTGGTGGTGCAGCGGTTCTTGACCATGTACCCAGGCTTAAAAGATCTAATGAGGCAGGCCAGAAAAGTCTGTGGTCATTTCCGTTGGTCATACAATGCCATTGCTCGGCTGGCTGACATGCAAAGGGAATGCAACCTGCCCACCAACTGCCTCATTTGTGACATGCCCACTAGGTGGAACTCAACGTTGGCAATGCTGCAGTGGCTGCACATGCAGCAGAGGGCCATCAATGAGTAGTGATAAAAAAGAAATGCTGCGCTGACCCCAAAAAAATTGTCAATATAGTGAACAGCAGCTGACACACAAACAAACCAAGTCACACCAACATGTATATAAAACAAACGCAGCGCTAGTGTCCCAAACCAAAACTGAAATCATGTATGGAACAAATATAAATCTGTGACTTAAAAAACTATAAATAATTGTGAATCAACACAATACAAAAACCTGTGGAATATACACAAATGTCTATAATACAATGTGCTATGCTCTGAAACCAGAGTCAATAAGTATAAATAAAAAAAGTCTTCTCAAACAGAGGAGGTGCTTGAACAAAGGATGTTGACTGAAGACTTGGATGTAAGGCAACCACAGGGAACACGTCATAGACATCTAGGGTTAGGTACTCTTACCGGATCTTGTAGTACATATCTGCCATATAGCTGTACGTCTGTCAGAGCTTGTGGAGGTGACCTCCTGTGGAATCCACCTGGGTGTAGTCCCTTGGGTCACGATCACCGATAGGCAGGGTTGTCATAGGTGGAGGTTAACCGCTCACTCGCACACTCTCCAATTCCGGGACCAAAAAAGGTCAAAAGAAACCAGTTGCGGATGAAATCATGGAGAAAAAAGAGAAAAGGCTCCACATGGCGTAGGTCAAAAAAAATTAGGGATTTTATTAAATAAAAAGCCTATACAGAATAAAAAGTGATCACTAGTAATTAAAATGGTGTCAAAGTGGGAAGCCGGAACGCCCATCAATGAGTACCTATGCAAGTATGGCACCAGGACAGGGTCATGGGAGCTTGGGTTCTTTTCGCCACGCCAGTGGCTACTGATGAAGGATGCATGCACTGTCCTGTCACCATTTGAGGAGGCCACAAGGATGGTGAGCAGCGACAATGCATGCATCAGTGACACTGTCCCTCTAGTCTTCCTGCTAGAGCACACGCTTTGTGGTATCATGGAGAGGGGACTTGAGGAAGAACAGCGGAAGGAAGAGGAGGACTTCCTTTCCTCTGAAGGCCCCCTTTATCCAGATAGCATCCCTGCGGGTCCACCAAACACACAGGAAGAAGAGGAGGAGGAGGATTGTGTCAGCATGAATGTCGAGGATAACTCACAGCAGTCTTTAAGGGATGGTTTTCAGTTTCCAGAAACCCAAGGAGTTGTACGTGGTTGGGAGGAGGTAGTTATGAATAATGTCACCCTTAGTGACCCAGAGGACTCAGAATCGAATGCCACTGCAAACTTACGCTGCATGGCCTCCCTGATTCTGCAAAGCCTGCTCAAGGACCCTAGGATTTGTGATATCAAGGAGAGGGATCATTACTGGCTGGCAACCCTTCTTTATCTACGTTACAAGGGTGAGGTTGCAGAATTCATCCTGCCTTCGAAAAGGGAGCAAAGGATGAAACATCTTCAGGAGGCCTTGAAGAAAAGTTTGTGCAATATGCAATCGAGCTACTGGCCTGTCCTGCATCCAGCATGCTTTCTGAACGCACATTCAGTGCTGCTGAAGGGTTTGTAATGGATCAAAGACTGTGCCTGTCCACAGACTCCGTTGATAGGCTGACATTTAAAAAAATGAATCAGTCCTGGATCAGCAGCTATCAAGCACCTGATGCTAATGTAATTGATTGAATTTGCTATGGATCAGGGATCCCTTGAAGACTGCTTATGATGCCTATCCTATTCCTCCTCAATCATGATGATGCTAGCTTCCAACAATATTTTTGGTTTAGGGCACCACCACCATCCAAGGCCCAATTTTTCTGCCCCTGTTTAACAGGGGCATGTAATTAAAATTTTTGAAATAATATTTAACAGCAGGGCCCATTCCTGCGCCCAACAAGAGTAACTGTGAGGGGTTACAATGTTCTGGCACCACCAACACCTAAGGCCCAATGTTTCTGCCCTTGTTTAACAGGGGCATGTGATTACAATTTTGTAAATAATATTTAACAGGGCCCATTCCTGCGCCCAACAACAGTAACTGTGAGGGGTTACCGTGTTCTGGCACCAACACCTAAGGCCCAATGTTTCTGCAGAGTATATAGTGCAGTCCGTACAGTATATTTACTGCAGTTCAGAGTATATTAGTGCAGTCCGTATAGTATATTTACTGCAGTTCAGAGTATATTAGTGCAGTCCGTATTGTATATTTACTACAGTTCAAAATATATTGCAGTCAGAGTAGTATATATAATACAGTGCAGGGTATATAGTGCAGTGTACAATATATAATATAGTGTATTGAAGTGGTTAAGGGGAGCTCTATGACAGAATTAAGAAAAAAACCATCATGCCCCCCCCCCCCCGTGCATACCAGGCGCTTTGTGTCTGGTATAGATTTTAAGGGGAACTCCACGCCAAAATCGAAAAAAAAAATGGCGTGGGGGTCCCCCCAAAATCCATACCAGGCCCTTCAGGTCTGGTATGGATTTTAAGGGGAACCCCGCGCCAAAATGTAAAGAAAAAAATGGCGTGGGGTCCCCCCAATATCCATACCAGACCCTTATCCGAGCACTCAACCTGGCAGGCCATAGGAAAAGGGAGGGTGAGAGAGCGGCCCCTCTCCTGAACCGTACCAGGCCACATGCCCTCAACATGTTGATGGGGTCAAGGGCCTCATCCCCACATCCCTTGCCCGGTGGTTGTGGGGGTCTGCAGGTGGGGGGCTTATTGGAATCTGGAAGCCCCCTTTAACAAGATCCCACCTCCCCATGTGAATGGGTATGGGGTACATGGTATGGATTTTGGGGGGGCATGCCATTTTTTTGGTAAATTTTGGCGTGGAGTTCCCCTTAATAACCATACCAGACCCGAAGGCCTGGTAATGGACTGGGGGGAACTCATGCTGTTTTTTTTCAATGATTTTTTATGTATATTTCCAGGATCCGGCAATACATTACAGCCGCAAGCAATTTTTAATGAAATTTTTTACTTTATTGTTTCACTTTAAGCATTCTTAAAATCACAGCTCCTAAAAAAGTCCCCTGGGCCAGTACCCGGGTCCCCAAACACTTTTTATGGCAATAACTTGCATAAAAGCCTTTAAAATGAGCAATTTAGATTTTTCACGTTCGTGTCCCATAGACTTTAATGGTGTTCACAGGTTCGCACAAATTTTTTCTCTGTTCAGATGTTCTGGTGAGAATCAAACTGGGGGGTGTTCGGCTCATCCCTAGTTTCCAGGACAGTGTGAAACTTCAAGACAGCATGAGCAGCACTAGAGCACGCTGAGCAGACTACACTAGCCGATCACTTCTCTTTGTTAAAGTGGTTGTAAAGTCACTAATCACAAATCCTGGAATCCCCTCTGTTACAGAAAGATATACTGTGCAGTATCTTATATATTTTAAAAATTATGCAGTGAAATACCTTATTTCCAAGCACTGCTGTGCGCTCAAATGACCTCCCGACACTCTGCTTCCCTGATCTGAGGCATACAGTGGGAGGGGCTGAGATTCCCCATTGATATCAGCCAGGAGGAGAGGAAGAGAGCGGCGGGAATTCACATGAGTGCACAGCGACGCTCTGAAATAAGGTATTTTGCTGCATAATTTTTAAAACACAGATACTGCACAGTATTCTGTATCTTTCTGTAACAGAGAAGCTTCCATGATTTGGGATTAGTAATTTTACAGCCATAGCAGTGGGAGGGGAGGAGCAGGTAGGAGATGGCTCACACACAGACTCCCGAGCTGACAGGCAGGGAGGTATGGAGAGAGGGAGAGACTGCGGGCTGACGAGGGTACGTAAACTTTTATTACTGTGGTCAGCACACTAATGCCCCGTACACACGCTCGGATTTTCCGATGGACATTGTCCGATCGGAGCGTGTTGTCGGAAATTCCGACCGTGTGTGGACGCCATCGGACATTTTCCATCGGATTTTCCGACACACAAAGTTGGACAGCAGGAGATAAAATTTTCCGACAACAAAATCCGATCGCGTCAATTCCGACCGTGTGTGGCCTGTTCCGACGCACAAAGTGCCACGCATGCTCAGAAGAAATTCTGACACGGGACAGCTCGTTTTGGTAAACTTAGCGTTTGCAATGGATACAGCACTTTCGTCACGCTGCAATGTTAAAAATGGTTTAATACAGCGCACTCTCTTCTTCTTTATAATGTGACAAGAATGAAGTAGTTTTGATGCTCATATTCACACAGACTTCTCACAAACTTCTTTCGTTACTATTTATCGGGATTCCCTCAATATATTTAGATTTCTCACATCTGACAACATATATTTTTTTTTTTTTTGACTTTAATGTAGATTTTTTTTGTGTTTCTCTTTTTTAATTTTTTTTTTTGGTGATTTTGATTTGTACTCCCGAAAATGTTTGTGTGTTTTTTGTGACAAGTTCCCACAACACCATTATATGTTGTTGTATTTAATCTGTAGGAGATTGTTTGGTGTTGTTGTCCCTTGTTAATTTCACATTGTACTTTAGAAATGTACCTGAATCGTTACCAACAAACTGTCCTTTTTGGATGAAAACACACACAGGAGAGTAGAATTTGCCGAAATTTTTTTTTATTAAGGGGTCACAACTATACAAAAAACAAAGAGGGAGGCAACGCTGGAGAAACTGCAGAAGTGGGCGAAGCCTTGGACCCCCAGGGCAGACATCAATTATTTAAAAGCAAAATTGGTGGCCTGAGGAGTCCATATCTTAGGGAGAGCAGTCTGGTCCAGAAGTCCCAGAGATCCGGAAAGCAGCAGATGACATCTGTGTCCCCAGGCTGTGGTCATACGAGAGACTGCATCTTCTGTCAGACCAGACTGAACACAGGAAAATCACTCTTTGGTCTTCCTTCCACGCTTCCTTCCAGGCTTTGGCTGTGGTGGTGGAGTTGTGGCAGCAGGAGGAGGAGGAGGAGGAGGATGGTCCATCTCCATGACATACGTCTTGGGTGTCAGTTCCCCACTCTCCCCCTTACGAAGCACTTTATAAAGCAGGTCCTCACAGAGCCTGCGTTGGCCCTCCTGCATGCCCTGCAATTTTGTGGCAGCCATGCAGGCAAAGGCCTCTTCAGGACTGGGGAAGGCTCGGAGGGACGCCGAAGCCTCCTGGATCAGCCTGTATGCTGAATCCTGCACAGGACTGGGAGCCATCTTCCTGGCCCTTTTATGTGGCAGGCGGAGGGGAGGAACCTGAGACTCAGTCAGGCTGTGACTGGTCCCAGGCTTCTCTTGGCTGACACTTAGCCCCACCCCCTCCTGGCTGCCACTAATCCCCACCTCCTCCTGACTGCCACATTCCACAGCCTCCTCCTGGCTGAGGTCTTCCTGTGTATGAAAAAGGGACATAGTTTTAGTATTTTATTCATCAATCACACACAATTTTCACCTCCTCACTGCTGCAAATTGAATGTTAACAAATATAACAGACTATCCTTCTGAGCCCAGCATTTTTCATTCTTGTCCCAATTTTGGGTGCCCACTACTGTCTATTGATATGTAAAACACTTTCAAGCAGCAATTAGTGATCAATAATAACATCTAATAAACATCATTTATTTATTGACCAGAAATCTGTAGAAGAATGCTATACCTGGCTCCAGCTGGGCTCCTCCACTTCTTCCTGGCTGGAAGGCCCAGGTTGGACATCGGAAGCCTCAGCCGGGATGGAAGGAAGCGTGGAAGGAAGAGTAGAGAGGGATTCCCTGACCTCAGTGTGGTCTGACAGAAATCGCAGAAATCGCAATCCCGCTGACAGCTAAATGTAAAAAAAAAGCCGGCAAAAAAAAAAAATTGTGAAAAAAATTGTGTGGGGTCCCCCTCAGGTCCATACCAGCCTCTTCGGGTCTAGTATGGATTCGGAGGGAACCCCCCACACCAAAAGTTTTTTGAAAAATGGCATAGGGTCCCCCTCAAAATCCGACCCAGACCCTTATTCGAGCATGCTGCCCGGCAGGTCAGGAAAGGGGGGGGAGAGCAGACACCCCTCCTCTTGAACCATACCAGGCCGCATCCCCTTAACATGGGGGGGACTTTTGGGCATGGGGCTCTGTGCCCCCTATCCCAAGGCACCTTGCCCCCATGTTGATGGGGACAAAGACCTCTTCCCATTCTCAACAACCCTGGCTGGTGGTTGTCGGGGTCTGCGGGAAGGGGGTCCCCAGATCCCTCCCCCCCATTCACCCCAAAAAGCAGTGAAATAAAAAAAGACGAGCCTTTATTAAAAAAAATAGCTCTGAGCTGCTTTTCTCCTGAGGCTGTCTTCCTCCATTGTGTTGTCTTCTGCTGTCTGACATCTCTTATATAGCCATGGTGGTGTGGCCATCCGATAACGTCACCCGGAGAATATGCCTCTTGTGTCGTCATCTGATGGCCACGCCCCATGGCTATATAAGAGATGTCAGACAGCGGGGGGACAACACAACAGGAGAAGACAGCCACAGAAGAAGATCAGCTTCTTTTTTTTTAAATGGATAACCAGCAGCGAGGAAGAAGACCAGAAGAAGGCGGCACCAGGTGAAGATGGCACCGGGAGAAGACGGCTCGGAGCTACCCAATACCCATTCACATAGGGGGAGCCCCCTGCCCGCAGATCCCACAGAACCCCCCAAAACACCCAATTCTCCCATGTTGAGGGCATGTGGCCTGGTATGGTTCAGGAGGGGGGCCCTCTCGCTTGTCCTCTCCCTTTCCTCACCTGCCGGGCTGCATGCTCAGATAAGGGTCTGGTATGGATTTTGGGGGGACTCCCAAAATTTTTTTCAATAGCTTGGCATGGGGGGTCCTCTCCAAATCTGTACTAGACACGAAGGGCCTGGTATGGACCCCACATTTTTTTCACAGCTGATGACTCATCGGTTGTTAAGAACGCGGCGGCCGGCTTCCCAGCCCCCTCCTTAGCAACCAGCTATCTACAGTGTATTTAAACAGGGGCGGAAAAAAAGGGTTTGAAAATGGATGTCATCCACTAACATCCGTTTTTCGTCCTTTAACGAATAAAAGCCCCATTTTTCATCTGTCAAAAAAATGAAACGGATGTTGACAGAAGTGGACAAAAACAGATGCAAATGAATGATCATACATTGTCATCCGTTTTTCCATAGAGATGCACTGATGTCCGTTTTTCCTCTGTCAACAGATGGATGGAAAATGGATGAACGGTCTGTATGTGTGAGCCTAAGGCTACATTCACACTGGCGGCCCTGAGCAAACAGTTTGCTGCATTCAGAGGCAGCTAAATGCCACCTTTACATCCAGCTTTATGCTGTGCTATGACCACATACAAACTTGCCAATTAGCTGTGGCCAGTTGATGTGCAGCCAGAAATGTAGGTGAAACACCATCTCTGGATGCAATTTATCTGTATCCATTGTCGGTCATGGGATCTTCATATGTAATCATCCTGATGAGTGGTTATATGCGAACAGAGGCAGTGCCAGCCATTTATTTGTACAGAGTACAATTATGACATCCACCGCTGCTGGCCCTAGCAATTCACATACACTGTGTGCATGCAACATTTAGATCAGCTGACAAGAATCCACTGATTCTTGTTGAAGTCCCACCCCAACCACCCATATGAATGTGGCTGAGCTAAACAATGCAGTGTGTCCGAATAGTAGTGGTCAGTAGCAGTGACTGTCAGGTTTGCACTCTCTAAAAATAAATAGCCAGTGCAGCTGCTGTTTGCATGTGTTTCACTATCCCCACAGGAGCCACTGGTATTTTGCCTGGGTCTTCCCACTTTTGCTCCACAGCCAGGCACAAGGTAGATTCACACAGCCAGGTACACGTACATTTCCACTGGTTGTCTCCAGTGACCAGTCTAGGGGTTTTGTTTTGTGTTTTTTTGGAGAACTGTAGACTCCCCCTCTGTCAGCTATGGTAGGAGCAGGGTTGCCACACAGACTTCAGGCCCTCAGGTCTCCCACTTGAGGCCACATCTCAGCATTTCAGGACCTCAGGTCGCCCACCTGAGACCACATGGCAGCAAGTGCCAGGGGAGACAGTGCCTCTCCCCCGGCCTAGTGCAATCCTCTGCTAAGAATGACCCAGAGCCCATGAGCTCCTTGAACATAAATGCAGGCACCCGGCATGCCTAGGGGCACCTTCCCTTTTAATTGGTCAGGGCTGTATGAATATTCATGCTTCCATCTGCATGGTTCCTGCCTAACATCCAGCACTTTCCATAGTTGCCAGTAGGCATGAGCTCGATGTTCCCAGAATTATTTGACCACAGTGTTGGTTACATGCTGCTGTAGGATGCGCAGCAATCTGAAGGCTCCAATGTTGGTTCCCAGGTTGAGGAAGGGAGTAACGTGATCCTAGTGAGACGGGGTGCCACAGAAGGACAAGAAACTGTCAGTCATGTTCCCCAAGCTGCAGCATACTGCCAAGTTTGCTCCAGTGATGATGAGGGAGGGGATGATGAGGTCACTGACTGTACTTAGGTGTCAGAAAGGAGGAAAGTGAGGAGGAGGAGAAGGCACAACTCCAACGAGGCAGGATGTCCACAAGGGGGCAGCTTAAGGGCAGCTACCCTATTGCATCACACCGCAGAGCTCCGCAGATGCAGGTTGCTGCTGACTCCCCGCTGACTTTTAAAAGTCCCTTGGTGTGGGCCTTTTTTGACAGATGTGCAGCAGATCGCACTGTTGTTGTTTGTAACTAAGTGGATCAAGTGTGGCCAGAACAGCAGACACTTGGGCACCAAATGCTTGACCACATATATGACGACCTGCCATGCAGTCCATTGGAAGCAGCACCTGAAAGACCCACATGATAGAAAAAGGCGGACTTCTCCTTGCTCCTCAGTTGGGATCTCAAACCCTACTATACCTCCAGTCCTCTCAAAAACCTGCACTAAAAGGATTGAAGGTATAGCATAGCAATAGGTTTCACAAGTACTTGCAGCCAATCTGCTAGCAGTACACCACTAGTTGAATTCAGCAGGCAAATTTCCCTACCCCAGTTGCTTAACCATAAAAAGAAATTTGGTCCCAGCCATCCACATGCTCGGCGTCTAAATGCTAGCTTGGCCAAATTGCTAGCACTGCAACCGCTGCCTTTTTAGCTGGTAGACTCAGCCCCCTTTCGTGAATTTGTGGAATGTGTTGTATTACAGTGGCAGTTTCCAAAATGCCATTTCTTTTAACGTAAGGCCATTCCGGCTCTCTACCACCATGTGGAAGGCAATGTTTTGGCCTTGTTGGACAGGGCAGTCAGCAGTAAGGTTCATATTATCGCTGACTCATGGTCCAGCAGGTATGGGCAGGGACGTTACCTTTCCATCAAGGCACACTGGGTAACTCTGCTGGCAGCTGGGAAGGATGCAGGACAGGGTTCAGTGTTGGAGCTTGTTCCGCTACCACACCTCCAAAAAGCTAGTGGTGATTCTGCCACAACATGACCTCTTCTGCAGAATTGTCCTCTGAACCAGCAGTGCTCCCTGAGCACTCAAGGGGCTACGCAAGCGGTCTGCCTAAGGGACAGGAGCTACAGTACACTGGGGCAAAGATTCTGTCAGCTCTGCAGGGGCAGGCTCAGAGGTGGTTGACGCCACGCCAGCTTCAGCCAGGAATGGTTGCATGCGACAATGTCACCAACCTTCTCTCCGTCCTCCGACAGGCACACTTGACCCATGTTCCATGTTCGGCACATGTCCTGAATTTGGTGGTGCAGCGGTTCTTGACCATGTACCCAGGCTTAAAAGATCTAATGAGGCAGGCCAGAAAAGTCTGTGGTCATTTCCGTTGGTCATACAATGCCATTGCTCGGCTGGCTGACATGCAAAGGGAATGCAACCTGCCCACCAACTGCCTCATTTGTGACATGCCCACTAGGTGGAACTCAACGTTGGCAATGCTGCAGTGGCTGCACATGCAGCAGAGGGCCATCAATGAGTAGTGATAAAAAAGAAATGCTGCGCTGACCCCAAAAAAATTGTCAATATAGTGAACAGCAGCTGACACACAAACAAACCAAGTCACACCAACATGTATATAAAACAAACGCAGCGCTAGTGTCCCAAACCAAAACTGAAATCATGTATGGAACAAATATAAATCTGTGACTTAAAAAACTATAAATAATTGTGAATCAACACAATACAAAAACCTGTGGAATATACACAAATGTCTATAATACAATGTGCTATGCTCTGAAACCAGAGTCAATAAGTATAAATAAAAAAAGTCTTCTCAAACAGAGGAGGTGCTTGAACAAAGGATGTTGACTGAAGACTTGGATGTAAGGCAACCACAGGGAACACGTCATAGACATCTAGGGTTAGGTACTCTTACCGGATCTTGTAGTACATATCTGCCATATAGCTGTACGTCTGTCAGAGCTTGTGGAGGTGACCTCCTGTGGAATCCACCTGGGTGTAGTCCCTTGGGTCACGATCACCGATAGGCAGGGTTGTCATAGGTGGAGGTTAACCGCTCACTCGCACACTCTCCAATTCCGGGACCAAAAAAGGTCAAAAGAAACCAGTTGCGGATGAAATCATGGAGAAAAAAGAGAAAAGGCTCCACATGGCGTAGGTCAAAAAAAATTAGGGATTTTATTAAATAAAAAGCCTATACAGAATAAAAAGTGATCACTAGTAATTAAAATGGTGTCAAAGTGGGAAGCCGGAACGCCCATCAATGAGTACCTATGCAAGTATGGCACCAGGACAGGGTCATGGGAGCTTGGGTTCTTTTCGCCACGCCAGTGGCTACTGATGAAGGATGCATGCACTGTCCTGTCACCATTTGAGGAGGCCACAAGGATGGTGAGCAGCGACAATGCATGCATCAGTGACACTGTCCCTCTAGTCTTCCTGCTAGAGCACACGCTTTGTGGTATCATGGAGAGGGGACTTGAGGAAGAACAGCGGAAGGAAGAGGAGGACTTCCTTTCCTCTGAAGGCCCCCTTTATCCAGATAGCATCCCTGCGGGTCCACCAAACACACAGGAAGAAGAGGAGGAGGAGGATTGTGTCAGCATGAATGTCGAGGATAACTCACAGCAGTCTTTAAGGGATGGTTTTCAGTTTCCAGAAACCCAAGGAGTTGTACGTGGTTGGGAGGAGGTAGTTATGAATAATGTCACCCTTAGTGACCCAGAGGACTCAGAATCGAATGCCACTGCAAACTTACGCTGCATGGCCTCCCTGATTCTGCAAAGCCTGCTCAAGGACCCTAGGATTTGTGATATCAAGGAGAGGGATCATTACTGGCTGGCAACCCTTCTTTATCTACGTTACAAGGGTGAGGTTGCAGAATTCATCCTGCCTTCGAAAAGGGAGCAAAGGATGAAACATCTTCAGGAGGCCTTGAAGAAAAGTTTGTGCAATATGCAATCGAGCTACTGGCCTGTCCTGCATCCAGCATGCTTTCTGAACGCACATTCAGTGCTGCTGAAGGGTTTGTAATGGATCAAAGACTGTGCCTGTCCACAGACTCCGTTGATAGGCTGACATTTAAAAAAATGAATCAGTCCTGGATCAGCAGCTATCAAGCACCTGATGCTAATGTAATTGATTGAATTTGCTATGGATCAGGGATCCCTTGAAGACTGCTTATGATGCCTATCCTATTCCTCCTCAATCATGATGATGCTAGCTTCCAACAATATTTTTGGTTTAGGGCACCACCACCATCCAAGGCCCAATTTTTCTGCCCCTGTTTAACAGGGGCATGTAATTAAAATTTTTGAAATAATATTTAACAGCAGGGCCCATTCCTGCGCCCAACAAGAGTAACTGTGAGGGGTTACAATGTTCTGGCACCACCAACACCTAAGGCCCAATGTTTCTGCCCTTGTTTAACAGGGGCATGTGATTACAATTTTGTAAATAATATTTAACAGGGCCCATTCCTGCGCCCAACAACAGTAACTGTGAGGGGTTACCGTGTTCTGGCACCAACACCTAAGGCCCAATGTTTCTGCAGAGTATATAGTGCAGTCCGTACAGTATATTTACTGCAGTTCAGAGTATATTAGTGCAGTCCGTATAGTATATTTACTGCAGTTCAGAGTATATTAGTGCAGTCCGTATTGTATATTTACTACAGTTCAAAATATATTGCAGTCAGAGTAGTATATATAATACAGTGCAGGGTATATAGTGCAGTGTACAATATATAATATAGTGTATTGAAGTGGTTAAGGGGAGCTCTATGACAGAATTAAGAAAAAAACCATCATGCCCCCCCCCCCCCGTGCATACCAGGCGCTTTGTGTCTGGTATAGATTTTAAGGGGAACTCCACGCCAAAATCGAAAAAAAAAATGGCGTGGGGGTCCCCCCAAAATCCATACCAGGCCCTTCAGGTCTGGTATGGATTTTAAGGGGAACCCCGCGCCAAAATGTAAAGAAAAAAATGGCGTGGGGTCCCCCCAATATCCATACCAGACCCTTATCCGAGCACTCAACCTGGCAGGCCATAGGAAAAGGGAGGGTGAGAGAGCGGCCCCTCTCCTGAACCGTACCAGGCCACATGCCCTCAACATGTTGATGGGGTCAAGGGCCTCATCCCCACATCCCTTGCCCGGTGGTTGTGGGGGTCTGCAGGTGGGGGGCTTATTGGAATCTGGAAGCCCCCTTTAACAAGATCCCACCTCCCCATGTGAATGGGTATGGGGTACATGGTATGGATTTTGGGGGGGCATGCCATTTTTTTGGTAAATTTTGGCGTGGAGTTCCCCTTAATAACCATACCAGACCCGAAGGCCTGGTAATGGACTGGGGGGAACTCATGCTGTTTTTTTTCAATGATTTTTTATGTATATTTCCAGGATCCGGCAATACATTACAGCCGCAAGCAATTTTTAATGAAATTTTTTACTTTATTGTTTCACTTTAAGCATTCTTAAAATCACAGCTCCTAAAAAAGTCCCCTGGGCCAGTACCCGGGTCCCCAAACACTTTTTATGGCAATAACTTGCATAAAAGCCTTTAAAATGAGCAATTTAGATTTTTCACGTTCGTGTCCCATAGACTTTAATGGTGTTCACAGGTTCGCACAAATTTTTTCTCTGTTCAGATGTTCTGGTGAGAATCAAACTGGGGGGTGTTCGGCTCATCCCTAGTTTCCAGGACAGTGTGAAACTTCAAGACAGCATGAGCAGCACTAGAGCACGCTGAGCAGACTACACTAGCCGATCACTTCTCTTTGTTAAAGTGGTTGTAAAGTCACTAATCACAAATCCTGGAATCCCCTCTGTTACAGAAAGATATACTGTGCAGTATCTTATATATTTTAAAAATTATGCAGTGAAATACCTTATTTCCAAGCACTGCTGTGCGCTCAAATGACCTCCCGACACTCTGCTTCCCTGATCTGAGGCATACAGTGGGAGGGGCTGAGATTCCCCATTGATATCAGCCAGGAGGAGAGGAAGAGAGCGGCGGGAATTCACATGAGTGCACAGCGACGCTCTGAAATAAGGTATTTTGCTGCATAATTTTTAAAACACAGATACTGCACAGTATTCTGTATCTTTCTGTAACAGAGAAGCTTCCATGATTTGGGATTAGTAATTTTACAGCCATAGCAGTGGGAGGGGAGGAGCAGGTAGGAGATGGCTCACACACAGACTCCCGAGCTGACAGGCAGGGAGGTATGGAGAGAGGGAGAGACTGCGGGCTGACGAGGGTACGTAAACTTTTATTACTGTGGTCAGCACACTAATGCCCCGTACACACGGTCGGATTTTCCGATGGACATTGTCCGATCGGAGCGTGTTGTCGGAAATTCCGACCGTGTGTGGACGCCATCGGACATTTTCCATCGGATTTTCCGACACACAAAGTTGGACAGCAGGAGATAAAATTTTCCGACAACAAAATCCGATCGCGTCAATTCCGACCGTGTGTGGCCTGTTCCGACGCACAAAGTGCCACGCATGCTCAGAAGAAATTCTGACACGGGACAGCTCGTTTTGGTAAACTTAGCGTTTGCAATGGATACAGCACTTTCGTCACGCTGCAATGTTAAAAATGGTTTAATACAGCGCACTCTCTTCTTCTTTATAATGTGACAAGAATGAAGTAGTTTTGATGCTCATATTCACACAGACTTCTCACAAACTTCTTTCGTTACTATTTATCGGGATTCCCTCAATATATTTAGATTTCTCACATCTGACAACATATATTTTTTTTTTTTTTGACTTTAATGTAGATTTTTTTTGTGTTTCTCTTTTTTAATTTTTTTTTTTGGTGATTTTGATTTGTACTCCCGAAAATGTTTGTGTGTTTTTTGTGACAAGTTCCCACAACACCATTATATGTTGTTGTATTTAATCTGTAGGAGATTGTTTGGTGTTGTTGTCCCTTGTTAATTTCACATTGTACTTTAGAAATGTACCTGAATCGTTACCAACAAACTGTCCTTTTTGGATGAAAACACACACAGGAGAGTAGAATTTGCCGAAATTTTTTTTTATTAAGGGGTCACAACTATACAAAAAACAAAGAGGGAGGCAACGCTGGAGAAACTGCAGAAGTGGGCGAAGCCTTGGACCCCCAGGGCAGACATCAATTATTTAAAAGCAAAATTGGTGGCCTGAGGAGTCCATATCTTAGGGAGAGCAGTCTGGTCCAGAAGTCCCAGAGATCCGGAAAGCAGCAGATGACATCTGTGTCCCCAGGCTGTGGTCATACGAGAGACTGCATCTTCTGTCAGACCAGACTGAACACAGGAAAATCACTCTTTGGTCTTCCTTCCACGCTTCCTTCCAGGCTTTGGCTGTGGTGGTGGAGTTGTGGCAGCAGGAGGAGGAGGAGGAGGAGGATGGTCCATCTCCATGACATACGTCTTGGGTGTCAGTTCCCCACTCTCCCCCTTACGAAGCACTTTATAAAGCAGGTCCTCACAGAGCCTGCGTTGGCCCTCCTGCATGCCCTGCAATTTTGTGGCAGCCATGCAGGCAAAGGCCTCTTCAGGACTGGGGAAGGCTCGGAGGGACGCCGAAGCCTCCTGGATCAGCCTGTATGCTGAATCCTGCACAGGACTGGGAGCCATCTTCCTGGCCCTTTTATGTGGCAGGCGGAGGGGAGGAACCTGAGACTCAGTCAGGCTGTGACTGGTCCCAGGCTTCTCTTGGCTGACACTTAGCCCCACCCCCTCCTGGCTGCCACTAATCCCCACCTCCTCCTGACTGCCACATTCCACAGCCTCCTCCTGGCTGAGGTCTTCCTGTGTATGAAAAAGGGACATAGTTTTAGTATTTTATTCATCAATCACACACAATTTTCACCTCCTCACTGCTGCAAATTGAATGTTAACAAATATAACAGACTATCCTTCTGAGCCCAGCATTTTTCATTCTTGTCCCAATTTTGGGTGCCCACTACTGTCTATTGATATGTAAAACACTTTCAAGCAGCAATTAGTGATCAATAATAACATCTAATAAACATCATTTATTTATTGACCAGAAATCTGTAGAAGAATGCTATACCTGGCTCCAGCTGGGCTCCTCCACTTCTTCCTGGCTGGAAGGCCCAGGTTGGACATCGGAAGCCTCAGCCGGGATGGAAGGAAGCGTGGAAGGAAGAGTAGAGAGGGATTCCCTGACCTCAGTGTGGTCTGACAGAAATCGCAGTCTCTCATAGTACCACAGCCTGGGGACATAAACGTCATCTGCTGCAGCTCCGGACCTCTGGGAATCTGTGACCTTCTTGCGCTCCCTTAGATATGTGCTCCTCAGGCCACCAATTTTAGCTTTCAAATAAGGGATGGTTGCTGTGGGGACCACCGGCTTCACCAACTCCAGCAGTTTCTCCAGCGCTGCCTGCCTCTTCTGTTTGTGGTTATAGTGGGGGTGTCTGACCTGCCACAGACAGGGCAGCTCCCTGTACTGGTCTATGAACAGGGGAAGGAAGTTGTGGTCATTGAAGCCATCCATTTTCTCTGCAAGACACAACACAAGACAAACCCTAATGTCAGGCCAAACTCCCATAATCTTGTTACAATATAGGCTTCCATTTCGAAGCAGTATAGGCCCAAGTTTAGATCTTACCTTCGTTAGCACGATCGGCGTGTCCGATGCTCCTTCCTCCGCTCACAGATCGTACGTAAGACGCGCGCGTTACGATTTATACACACTGCGCATGCGTATAACTCCGCCCGCCCCTGACGTTCTTTCTAGTCTATTCCCTGCCCCTTTTCATTCGGCGCAGTGGGGGAAGAGCACATGGCGGATAGACAGCAGGTGCGTGCTAACTGTAGCAACGAGGAGGAGGATGAAAGGCTGGAGCCTGAAACGTCCCGATCCAGAAGGAGATTAAAGGACTCAAATATGTCCTTTGGGGAGATGTTGGAGATGGTGGACATCCTGAAGAAGGCCGACTATGAGGGAAAGTATGGGCCTTACCCCAACCCCAATGTCCGAAAGGCCAAGATCATGGCGAAAGTGGTCAGGAGTCTGCACCAGAATTTCGGGGTACGACGATCGAAAGATCAGGTTAGGAAGCGGTGGTCGGACCTCAAATTACGAGAACATGAGCAGTACAGAAAGATCCGGAGAGTGCTGCAAAAAAGTAAGTAGTTGTGCTGTGTTCCTATTTTTTTGGTGTTTATTACGTTCGTGCTGCTCCATGTGCTTTTAGGAATTGTTGTACAGTTTAAAATGGCAACTTTCATGTTCATGGGCACATTATTCGTTCGGATCACACATTTTTCTTTCGGACTATAAAATACCATTGTTTAGGCCATATGCATTTGGCCACCATTTTGAGGCCCTATACTTGTCTTCAAAGAATTGGGTTGTGTAGATGGCTTGGGTACTAGAATGAAATGCAAACTAGATTCTGTGTAAGGAGAGGACACTCAGCAGCTGTTTTCACATCTGAACACTGGAGCACTAGTGTGCGACACAAGAACACCATTTTTATTAGGGGGGGCACACAGGTGCTCCAATGTAAACTATAGGGGGGGCTACATCTGTGAAGCTTGTACCAAACAGGTAAAGTATTGCAGCTTGACAAAGGACACTAAAAAAGCTACATCTTGGAACTCGGCTAAAACAGACAATTGTACCCCACTTCCAAGCAATGTTTCATCTTTATAGTTCTGCCATCAAATATCTGTGTGCTAATTATACCATTTTGTTTTACATCGGGGATAAAAGACTCGGAGGACACCCCTCATCCCAGGAGACCACAGACCCCCCCCCTCTGGAAGTAGGGGAAATACCCCCAACACAAGAAGAGCAGGAGGAAGAAGACGTGGTGGAACTAGTCACCACAACAGGTGAGTGTCTGCAACCACAGGCTCACATAAGAGATGGATGTCGGCATTTTTTGGCAAACCTAATTTATTTTGTGGTTCCTCTCTTTTTAGGTGATCGTAAGGTTGTGGATGAAGATCCTTTCACATCCGAAAGTGCCCAGATCCTGATCGGGGAGATCATGGGGTGTAATTTACAATTGGAAAACATCAAGCAAAACATCAATGATGTTATTCCAAAATATAAAAACATCATTGATGTTTTGGGGCGAGTTTAAAGCCCCTCCAAATCACTTTCTTCTTTTGTGTGCTACAATGTGCGAAATGTTTTTGTGATTTTTCCCAAAGCCAAATTTGGAGGATGCACACAGTGTGTCAACATGTGCTATCTGCCATCACGGGAGATCAATGGACGCGTTTTGGGGGTGCAACCCCTTCCTCAATAATAAAGTAGCGGTGAGGAATGGCTTTCTCCCCCAAAACACGTCCCTTGATCCCCCGTGATGGCAGATAGCACATGTTGACATTGTGAAATTTGTGTGCATCTTCCAAATTTGGCTTTTTCTGGGGTGACTTCACCCCATCTGAACGCAATATCAAACACAGTTCCTAAATACTCATGTCTGATATTGCCTTCAAGTTCTACCAAATGTGAACTTTGTAAGATCAAGATTTGTGTCTTTCTTGTTGGTTTTACACAGGCCTGTTTTCTATAAAATGGACATTTTGATTTTGGATAATGACACCACAAAAATTGGTATACAACAAACATGTCGGTTTGTCAGAAAAACCTTTGGTAAATGCACATGTGATTGTGCAGGTATTAAAAAGATTGTTCATCAAGAATGTGTGGATTATTGTCTCAACGCTACAACATTTTTGGGGTGATGTAATTGTTGTTTGATGAGAAAATGGGGGTCATTTCCTAAGGGCAAATACTCTTTGCACTACAAGTGCAGTTTCAGTGTAGTAGTGCAAAGTGTCTTTGCATTTAGTAAATAACAGCCAACAGTGCTTTGTAAGGTTACACAATCACAACATTTTCTGGACTCCCCACATTTCTGTCAGGGTCAGCTCAAACAAACACAAGCAGTAAATGTCCACAAAGAAGAGCCTGGGGGGAGATGCCTGTCGAGAACTTGAGGTCCTGCAGACTTCTCCCTGTGGCCAAATACCGCAGGGTAGCGACCAACCTCTGCTCCGGAGTGATGGCTTGCCTCATGCAGGTATCCTGCCTGCTGATATAGGGGGTCAGCAAAGCCAACAGACGGTGAAACACGGGGTCCGTCATCCGGAGAAAGTTCCTGAAATCATCAGGATTATTCTCACGGATCTCACGGAGCAAAGGCATATGAGAGAACTGGTCACGCTGAAGCAACCAATTCTTGGTCCATGAACTCCTCCCCACCCTGTTCATGGACTGGACTTGTGTCAAGGTCAGGACCCCAACACCAAGCCCCCGCACAGCACGAACTGTACGAGGAGTACGCATACGAAACATGGCTAGAAAACGGTCGGCTGCTCAGAACGAAGTAACGGAACGCACTGAAGAACAGCAAGGCCTGTGAAGAGTGACCTGAAAACCAGTAACGAACGAACAAGAAAACAATGACTCCTTAAAGTCACGCGGAACTTGCTTGCACGCACTGAAGAGCAGATACAAACCCACAAGCACAAACTGAACGGCAGAAAACGGTCTGAAGGCCACGAGTCTGAAAAAGCGCGAATCGTCTCTCACCAAACTTTTACTAACACGAGAAGGCAAAAGCAAAAGGAGCCCAAAGGGTGCCACGCTTGGTTCTGAACCGGCCTTTTCTAGTCTCGTCGTACGTGGTGTACGTGACCGCGTGGTTGTCGATCGGAAATTCCGACAACTTTGTGCGACCGTGTGTAGGCAAAACAAGTTTGAGCCAACATCCGTCGGAAAAAATCCTAGGATTTTGTTGTCGGAATGTCCGAACAAAGTCCGACCGTGTGTACGGGGCATAAGGGGGACACAGGAACAGGCAGGATAAACCAGGTAACTTACAGCATAGAGAGGGACAAATGACAAAGCACAAGCACTATGCTGTATATCCTGCTTTAAAGGAACAGGATCATTTTTTTTAAGGTTACAACCACTTTAAGCAGACAGCAAATATATTTACCTAGCTGTCTCTGTTAAGCAGAGCATCCAAAAACTATAATACACTAATCCTAGCACCTACCTAGGAGGATGCTACACATGTAAACATATACATTTTGCATTGAGGGACTAGCTGCAGCTATTTTTTTTTTCACAATCAAGATTTATTGAAAGTTTATAAAAGTATACGGTATGACATCGTATAAGGCACATGAATAATTATGTCAGTTTACATGAATGGCGATAAACAAATTACAGTGTACATCATTAAAGTAATAGATAGAGGGTAGCTTAATACGTCTAGATTTACATTAGGGGTACTTGAGGGAAAGTTGTAGTTAGGATCACATGTGGGGAAACTTAAATGTTAAGGATAAAATAATCATAACAATTTCTAAAGTAATATTACATTTTAATAAACAATAATAAGTAATAATAATCATAAAATGGTCTTTTATTGTATGTTGTTGAAGCTTAAAGCGGAGTTCCACACAAAAATGGAACTTCCGCTTTTCTGAACCCTCCCCCCCTCCGGAGTCACATTTGGCGCCTTTCAGGGGGGAGGGGGGTGCAGATACCTGTCTAAGACAGGTATTTGCACCCACTTCCGGCATAGACTCCCAAGGGAGTCTATGCCTCTTCCTGTCCCTCCGCGCTGTCTCCTGGGAAACACACAGGTCCCAGGAGATAGCGGGGCCGGGGACCAGTTACGACGTGCAGCGCGACTCGCGCATGCGCAGTAGGGAACCGGGAAGTGAAGCCACACATTCTGCCATTATCACCCCCCTCTCCCCCCAGTTTCTACAGACACCATATCTAGGGTGCCTACTGTGATCCTGGGGAATTAAGCTTTGTGGTAGAAGCATGTGAGTCCATGCCATCCAAACTATGGTTTTAAGACTTGCTATCATACTGTTATTAAAGGGGAACTGCAGTCTGCTCACATAATTTGTAGTAAAAACATCTTTGCCATTCTGAAGCTCCCCTCCAACCACTTTGCATATTATTTTATACAGTGGGGACGGAAAGTATTCAGACCCCCTTAAATTTTTCACTCTTTGTTATATTGCAGCCATTTGCTAAAATAATTTAAGTAAATTTTTTTCCTCATTAATGTACACACAGCGCCCCATATTGACAGAAAAACACAGAATTGTTGACATTTTTGCAGATTTATTGAAAAAGAAAAACTGAAATATCACATGGTCTTCAGTATTTAGACCCTTTGCTCAGTATTTAGTAGAAGCACCCTTTTGATCTAATACAGCCATGAGTCTTTTTGGGAAAGATGGAACAAGTTTTTCACTCCTGGATTTGGGGATCCTCTGACATTTCTCCTTGCAGATCCTCTCTAGTTCTGTCAGGTTGGATGGTAAACATTGGTGGACAGCCATTTTTAGGTCTCTCCAGAGATGCTCAATTGGGTTTAAGTCAGGGCTCTGGCTGGGCCATTCAAGAACAGTCACGGAGTTGTTGTGAAGCCAGTCCTTCATTATTTTAGCTATGTGCTTAGGGTCATTGTCATGTTGGAAGGTAAACCTTTGGCCCAGTCTGAGGTCCTGAGCACTCTGGAGAAGGTTTTCGTCCAGGATATCCCTGTACTTGGCCGCATTCATCTTTCCCTTGATTGCAACCAGTCGTCCTGTCCCTGCAGCTAAAAAACACCCCCACAGCATGATGCTGCCACTACCATGCTTCACTGTTGGGACTGTATTGGACACGTAATTAGCAGTGCCTGGTTTTCTCCACACATACCGCTTAGAATTAAAGCCAAAAAGTTCTATCTTGGTCTCATCAGACCAAACAATCTTATTTATCACCATCTTGGAGTCCTTCAGGTGTTTTTTAGCAAACTCCATGCAGGCTTTCATGTGTCTTGCACTGAGGAGAGGCTTCCGTCGGACCACTCTGCCATAAAGCCCCGACTGGTGGACGGCTGCAGTGATGGTTGACTTTCTACAACTTTCTCCCATCTCCCGACTGCATCTCTGGAGCTCAGCCACAGTGAATTTTGGGTTCTTCTTTACATCTCTCACCAAGGCTCTTCTCCCCCAATAGCTCAGTTTGGCCGGACGGCCAGCTCTAGGAAGGGTTCTGGTCGTCCCAAATGTCTTCCATTTAAGGATTATGGAGGCCACTGTGCTCTTAGGAACCTTAAGTGCAGCAAAAAAATTTTTGTAACCTTGGCCAGATCTGTGCCTTGCCACAATTCTGTCTCTGAGCGCTTCAGGCAGTTCCTTTGACCTCATGATTCTCATTTGCTCTGACATGCACTGTGAGCTATAAGGTCTTATATAGACAGGTGTGTGGCTTTCCTAATCAAGTCCAATCAGTATAATCAAACACAGCTGGACTCAAATGAAGGTGTAGAACCATCTCAAGGATGATCAGAAGAAATGGACAGCACCTGATTTAAATATATGAGTGTCACAGCAAAGGGTCTGAATACTTAGGACCATGTGAAATTTCAGTTTTTCTTTTTTAATAAATCTGCAAAAATGTCAACAATTCTGTGTTTTTCTGTCAATATGGGGTGCTTTCCGGTTCCGGCGCCATATGTGAGAGTTGGAGGGACCGGAGGCTCCGCTCATCCCGCAGGATAATCGGCATATAAAGGCACTAAAGCGGAGCTCACCCACCCCCCCAGAATAGCCCCCCCGCGATCCCTCAGGATTACTGTGCATGGAGCGGTGGTCCCGCTCCGGCTCACGATCGAGGGACACGTGTCCTTCTCCCTCAGGGAAATCTAAAATGGCTGCCGCATCAGGTCCATCATCTCCTCCACAGAGCGCACACCAGCCTCGGCGCTCAGGTACTCCCTGCACACAAGAACTCCCCTGTGTGGACATGGAGGACAGCGCTCAGGGGAGCCAGGAGTCACACAGCACACACCAACAGATTGCTCAGGCTGTGGCTGCTCTTCTCTCACCCACTATAACAGCCGCAGTGGACAGAGCAGTATCCACAGGCATATTGCAGCTGAGAAAGGAGCTAGGAGAGCACTCCCAGAGGCTGACAGAGGCAGAGCAGCGAATCTCTTCCATTGAAGATGATCAATACCATATGAGTGCAGATATGGAAAAATATTCCCGAGCTCAGCAGCACCTACACGATCAAATGGAGGACTTGGAAAACCGTTCTAGAAGGAACAATCTGAGGATTATCGGCCTCCCTGAATCCTATAAACCAGGCTCGCTCCTTGACTTATGCACCTCCATCATTCCAGAAGCCCTTGGCATGAACCGCAGATGCACCGTGGAATGGGCCCATCGGATCGGGGCCCCAGCCAATGATCGCAAGCACCCAAGACCAATCATAGCGAAGTATCTTAACAACGCAGATCGTGCGGACATCCTACAAAGCTTTCGGAAAGCTAGATCCGTCATTGTGGAGGACCACAAGCTCCTCATCTTCACAGATTACTCTGCCGAAGTGTCACGCAAATGCAAAGAGTTCCAATCTGTATGTGCAGAGCTTTACAAAAGAAGCGTCTGCTTCACTTTAGCCTACCCAGCAACTCTCCGCCTATAAGCTCCGGATGGAGAACAGCTCACCTTCCAATCGCCGGAAAAGGCGAACGCATTCCTGCGCTCACTCCCATCTTCACCCGAGCGAAACCCATCTGCAACGTACGCAGAAAAAGTGAAGTTTGGGCCCAGAGAACAAAGGAGCCCCAGGAAGGACCCCCCCAAACGTCTGAAGCCCACTTCTCTACATGATCAGCAAGAACCTCGCTGACGTTAACATCTGCTCGTTATTTCACGCCCGTGAGTGATGAGAGTATTCTCTCATACCAGTCTCTACTCCTCAGGAGTCTTTAACCTTTGAAAGTTTCAAGGGAGTGATGCCCTAAGGATATCGCGCACCCCATATTAATTGAGCTCTTTTTACTGCAACCTTTCATGTTATGCTGTTTTATCTTTCTTTCACTGTTTTGATTTGTATGACATACAAATGTGCTAGACCCTCTGGCATGGTTTTGGGCAACAGTTCTTGCCCTGATCCCTCCCACAGGAGAGGAAGTTTTGCTCCATCACCACTTGCTCTACCCCACCTAGTTCCCCACGAATTAAAGTTAAATGACAAGTCCCCTCATCAATTCAGGCAGTCTGGGGGGGAGGGGGCTTGCACTCGACCCCACTCCCTTACAGCCTGTGGGATGGCGGTTCGACCGGTGGTGAAATAGCATACGGAAAAAAGTGAAATTGCGTATTTGTTTACCTCTTGTGGTTAATCTCTTCTCTCTATCTTTTCCCGCTCCCTCTTTTGTACCCAACTCTCTAAAGAAGGGATGGTTCCCCCGTCGCAAATCCAGAACTCAGCACTACTTTGCATGACATTTAACTCCGTTCACATGATCCAGGTAATTCCTACATACAACCACCTTCACTATCTACCCCATTCCTGACCTATGGCTTCTTTACAAATTACATCCTTGAATGGCTTTGCTCCCCGATAAAAAGAATGAAGATCCTCAGGCACTTAAAAAGATTAAAGTCGGACATAGCTCTGCTTCAGGAGACGCACTTGGTGGAAAGTGACTTCTCCAGAATACAAAAGCTTTGGGTAGGAAGGGTGTTAGGCTCAGCTTCCAAGGGACGCAAAGCGGGTACAAAGCGGGTACACTTATACTCCTACACAAAAGACTAGCATACGATTTAGTCTCAGTTGACAAAGACGAGGAAGGCAGGTTTATCTCAGTCCACCTGAAATTCCAATCGAGAGAGATGAGGATAACTAACGTATATGCACCCAAATCCCTGGACAGGTCCTATTTCACAAATTTAACTACCCAACTAGCGAAAGAGGTCAGCATACCTCACCTTATAGGTGGGGACTTCAATTCAGTCTTACACAACAGCGAAGATAGATCTAGCCCACACTACAGATCAAGACCGTCATCACGCGAGCAGTTCACCCACTTCTACCACATGGTTAACGCTCTTCAATTGATCGATACGTGGAGACTGCAAGACCCCCTAGCTAAGGAATTCACTTTCTTCTCCCCAGCCCATGACTCCCTGGCCAGACTCGACTACTTCCTATGCACCCCATCCCTTTTGAACAGGGTTCAGGACTCATCTATACACGACATGTCAATTTCTGATCACTCCCCCATCTCAATCACTATAGACGCTCTCCAACCTTGCCCAGAATACAGACAGTGGCGCTTCCCGGGTCACTTGACCCAAAATGTCAACTTCAAAACAATGCTACGTGAGGCTTGGTTGGAATACTCACACAACAATAGCCCACATGCGGATAACCCCAATCTATTCTGGGAGGTAGGGAAAGCGTTCCTCAGGGGTAGGATTATATCCTTTGCATCGGCCCACAGGAAATCCACCCAAATACATTATTTGGAGGCCAGTGACAAACTACGGACAGCCCAACAACGACTAAACGATTAAAACACCACTGAAAACCGTAAGTTATGGCAGGAAGCGAAGGACTTTTTTGACTCCTGGGCACACAACCTAGAACGTATGAAAATGTCCCATACCCAATTACAATACCACAAATATGGCAATAAGGCAGGGAAGCTACTGGCTAGGCTCACCAAAGGTACCTTCCTTCCAACCCATATCAACGCCCTACGCCATCCTGACGGCACTCTTTCCACATCGCCCAAAGAAATAAATAAAACTCTGGAATCATTTTATTCCAACCTTTATGCCCCTGAATCAATAGACCCTACTGAAGCAGCAAATTGGCTAGATGCTACACCCCTACCCCAGATTGCACCAGACATGCTAAACACTTTAAACGCCCCTGTTACCGCAGAGGTAATTGAAGTCTCTATCAGCGGCCTCTCGAACGGTAAGGCCCCTGGCCCCGATGGTTACACTCCCGAATTCTTTAAAATGCTCAGAGACTCAATCATCCCATCTCTCCTATCGGTGTATAATTCAATATGGGACAGGGGCCCATACCTTCCGACAGGACATCAAGCAAACATAAAACTGATTGCAAAAAAAGGTAAGGACCCTCAGAATCCAGGGTCGTACCGCCCAATATCACTGCTAAACATTGACTCTAAAATACTATCCAAGATATTAGCTACCCGTTTGGCAAACATGCCTTCTCTTATCCACCCCGAGCAGTCAGGGTTCACCAAGGGCAGATCGACTGCTTCCAACCTACGAAAGGTCTTAGCCGCCTTAGAGTATGCAAAACAACACCCCCAAAAAGATGTAGCGATTATAACTTTAGATGCCGAAAAGGCTTTTGACAACGTTAGTTTTCAATAGCTATCCCTAGTAATGCAAAAGTTTGGAATATCAGGCCACTTCATACAAAACCTGTACTCATCCCCGTCAGCCACAGTTATAGCTTCAGGAATACAATCTAACCCCATAATATTACAAAAGGGACAAGACAGGGGTGTCCCCTCTCTCCCCTGCTATTCAACCTGGCCATTGAGCCCCTTTCACGATACCTTAACACCACAGCCCCCATTCAAGGAATAACTTTTGGACATGAGGAATTGCGAGCAGCCCTGTTTGCGGATGACATTTTGTTATTCACGACTTCTCCCCAAACTGATATTCCAGCCATACAAAATATTTTCAACTCCTTGCGCAAGTGCTCTGGCCTAAGAACAAATTTTGCCAAGAGTGAAATCCTTCCCCTGGGTGCTCCAACGTCCAGACCATGGTTGTCCTCCTCCCCTTTTCACATAAACGAGAAGCATATCACCTATTTGGGTATCAAAATAGGGAAGGATCCATCCTCTCTTTACCACCTCAATTACCCTCCTCTGATTTCAAAAATTATAGGGGAACTAGAGGCATGGTCCAACCTTCCACTATCACACTTTGGGAGATGCGCACTTTTCAAAATGGTTAGTTTTGCTCGCCTTTTATACCCACTGAAAACGTTACCTCTACTGCTTAAACATAAAGATGCACATCTTTAAATAAGGCAATTTCTGCCATTTTATGGAAAAAGGGTAAACCGAGAATAGCTTTGACAAAACTTGTTCTCCCAAAGAGTGAAGGTGGTGCCAGCCTCCCAAACATTGGAGTATACAATCTTGCATGTTTATTGAGATCAGGCATGGACTGGCTATCACAATCATCAAAATACTTCAACTATGACCTGGAATCTGCCATGGTCCATCCGATAAATCTGTCAGCACTACTACATAGCTCTCTACGACAAATCCCAGGCCACATTAAGCAAAACCTGATGTTTAGAGATACGATAATAGCATGGAGAGAAGTAAGGAAAAAATTAGGCCTCTCACACCATATATCCAAATTCCTCCCAATCCAAGGCAACCCCATGTTCCCCCTTGGTCTACAATATGAACCGTTTTCCAAATGGAAAGACAAAGGGCTGACCAGAGCCTATCATCTGTACCACTGTGCAAATGGTGCCCTTAAACCTTTTCACCTCATAGCAAAGCAATTCAAACTACCCAACCACCATTTCCTTCCAGTCTTGCAAGTCTCAGACTTCATCAGCAAGACCTGTCTAAGGAAATTAGATTCCTTGGACAGGTCTGTCCAAGGAAATTAGATTCCAAACATTAGATTCCAACCATCCTTCTTGGATACTCTGCTTGAGGAGCACAGATACTCTATCTCGGACTTGTACCATCCTATGAACGGGAAATTTGCAATACCTTTACACGACACCTCGCTCAGATCCTGGATAACAGACCTACCGGGTCAGGTCAATGTAGAAAACATCCTCATGGGCTACAAGGTCACCAGAAGCATTACACCGAATGAATCTTGGAGGGAAACACAATTCAAGCTAATGCACAGAGCCTACTTCCCCTTTTCATCTACTCACCCCTCCACAATTGGTCCATCTTGTCCTTGGTGCTCCTTACGCAAACCATCATTACTCCACCGCCTCTGGCTTTGTCCAAGGATCTCTGCCTATTGGTCTTCGATCACCAAATTCATCTACAAAGTGACTAATTGGCAACCCGAGAAAGACCCTATGCTCCTTCTATTCGGTTACCCCAAATCAATATCGGAATCCCCAAACACATCTAATTTTCTACCTCAAGAAAACCGTCCATGGATCCTCCTCATGCTGCTCATAGCCCGCAGAAACATACTCAATCATTGGATTGTTACCACTCCTCCGTCAGTATCCGGAACCATTGGACCCCTAAAATCACTACTCTTTCAAGAAAAATTGGATGCCATGATCCAACACAAATGGCCTAACAACAAATTCACGAGAAAAGGGTCATCCTTTATCGACTGCTGTCTAACACCTTCAGAAAAACATCACCTATATTCGACATTACTTCCTCTCATCGGACAAAACCACATCCCTACTTCGCACCTTACTCACCAGCGGGCATGCCTACCCTCTCCATAAGCCTCAACACCAAGAGCTTTCTTTCCCTGAGAAAATATCTGGTCATTTTAGCTTGGTCGACTTTGCTTTTGAATTAATCTGTTGTCTATTAGGATCTACAAATTAGATAAACTGATGTTTTCATTTTTATTAATCTACAAATATATATCCCTAGATATACCTGGGACCACCGAAGGGGGACAGCTATCGGCTGCCCCAAGTCGGTGGCTCCTTTTTGATCCATCTCACACTCTTCTTCCCTTTCTTCCCTTTCTTCCTCTCACCCCTAGCTGCTCCCTTTTCTTTTCTTCTCCAATGCTCATTCCATGTAACAATGACTGTTATTATCATTGCGGAGACTGTATACGTTATCTGACTACCATGTCTGTTTACTACTCCAGTCAAAACTATTACAAAACTAATAAAATATATTTGAAAAAAAAAAATATATGGGGTGCTGTGTGTACATTAATGAGGAAAAAAATGAACTTAAGTTATTTTAGAAAATGGCTCTCCTGGCTCTCTCAGCATATTTAGTTGCAACACCCTGCTGCACAAGCCTACTCCTTGGCTTCTTAATAGGGGTTCTCCTGGCTTTCTCACACCTCTGAGACCTCCAAATTCCCTCAGTCCCCTGGACTGACCTAGTCATTTCAACTCACCCATTCCTCCAGACTTAGCTGTTTCAGCTCTCTCGGTCCTGTGGGTAAGGAATCTCTCCTCCAACATGGAGTGCTGTTTCCTGAATAAAGCACTTCTCCAAATAGGAAAATGTCTGTCTCTGGGATGGAGCAAACACCTGTCTCCTGGAGCACTCAGCTTTGGCCAGGCCTCATTTATAATGGGTATGCACGCCTGCACACTTACACAGCCTGCAGGTCCCCAGTAAGACATGGACACAGGGTTAAAGGCTTTGTCCTACCTAATCAATTCTGAAGCCTTTGTACTCCAGACCCTGATCCAGCACTCCAACACCCATAGAAACCTGAAACCCCAGTCTTTTCTGCTCAGACACAACACTCCGGAGCACCTCCAGTTGTACCCTTGAGAACCTTGTGTGTCTATTCTCTATACTCACACAGTGGCAGGACTTAGCACTGTCACACTACATACACAGTACCTGCAGCAGCTTCCAATGCTCTGTCTTTGTGGTTGAATGCTTAGTCATTCTCCTAAGCAGAGTCTTGACACTTCTCAGTAGTGTTGGAGGTTCCCTTAACTCACAACTTACACACGTTTCTGTTGACCCAACGCTACAATTGAACTGCCTCAATAGCCAATAGAAATACACAGTAGTCAGGAAAAGGCAGGTGACCCTAAGCACTCTGAGGAAGTGCCAGAGCTTTGCCCTTCAAAACAGCCTGGGATTCCACAGTAATGGGGGTATTTTGGAGGCTGCTCCTTTTTTATTTTTTTTGTGGGGGGGGGGGCGACTTTGTATTGAGTTTTAATATGCATGCACATTTTTCCAATCTACAGAGATTTTATGAATTGTTATTGCATGGTTGTCCGAATAGAGTGATTCTCTGCAGATAAATAAAACCTGCAAACAAATGACAAAAATTAGTCCCAAAGTTATTCTCCAGTAGGGATGAGCCGAACACCCCCCGGTTCGGTTCGCACCAGAACCCGCGAACGGACCGAAAGTTCGCACGAACGTTAGAACCCCATTGACGTCTATGGGACTTGAACGTTCGAAATCAAAAGTGCTCATTTTCAAGGCTAATTTGCATGGTATTGTCCTAAAAAGGGTTTGGGGACCCGGGTCCTACCCCAGGGGACATGTATCAATGCAAAAAAAACTTTTAAAAACGGCCGTTTTTTCGGGAGCAGTGATTTTAATGATGCTTAAAGTAAAAAAAAAAAAGTGAAATATTCCTTTAAATATCGTACCTGGGGGGTGTCTACAGTATGCCTGTAAAGTGACGCGTGTTTCCCATGTTTAGAACAGTCCCTGCACCAAATGTCATTTTTAAAGGAAAAAATCTCATTTAAAACTGCTTGCGGGTTTAATGTCATGTCGGGTCATGGCAATATGGATGAAAATCAGTGAGACAAACGGCATGGGTACCCCCCAGTCCATTACCAGGCCCTTTGGGTCTTGTATGGATATTAAGGGGAACCCCGCACCCAAATTAAAATAAGGAAAGGTGTGGGGCCACCAGGCCCTATATACTCTGAACAGCAGTATACAGGCGGTGCAAACAAGACAGGGACTGTAGGTTTGTTGTTAAGTAGAATCTGTTTGTAATTTTGAACATTTTTAACGTGTTTAGCTCCAGCTAAAAAATCTTTTCTAAGCTTTTTGGAAAACATAGGGAAGGGTTATCACCCCTGTGACATTTGTTTTGCTGTCTTTCCTCCTCTTCAGAAGATTTCACCTCACTTTTTTGTCCCAATGAAAAATGTTTTTTGAAAATTTGGGTTTTTTTGTGGAACAAGGATTGGAAAGCATCAGTGGAAAGGAGAAATTGTTTTCCCATATTAACTCTTACAGGAGAGAATTTCCCTTCCTAGGGGTAGATTTCATCTCACTTCCTGTTGTCTCCTTCCGTTTGCAAGTAGGAGTCGTTTGTAAGTTAGATGTTTGAAAGTAGGGTCCTGCCCTATATACTCAGCAGTAGGGATGAGCTTCGTGTTCGAGTCGAACCCATGTTCGACTCGAACATCGGCTGTTCGACCGTCCGTCGAATTGCGAACGATATGGGCCGTTCGCGCCAAATTCGTGTGGCGCGTCACGGCCCATAATTCACTGCGGCATCGCAGTGCATTGCTGGCTGATGATTGGCCAAGCATGCACTATGACCCGCATGCTTGGCCAATCACAGCGCCGTCAGTAGAGAGAGCTGTAATTGGCCAAAGCCAGGGTGGCTTTGGCCAATTATGGCTCAGGGGATTTAGTACACACCCCACACTATATAAGGCCGCCTGCACGGCGGCCCTGTGTAGTGTGTGTTCCGGTGTGCTGAGAGATAGAGAGAGAGAGAGACAGTGTCATTTGATTTGAGTTAGATAGATTAGGCAGAACAGTCAGTCAGTTAGCTGCACTTACAGTGTATTGTGTATATATATGCATCCCAGGTGTTGCATATATATATATACACTGTATTCAGTTTAGCTAGATCCGTTCCTGTTATCTTCTATCTAGACTATTTAGTGCAGTGTGTCCTGCTCACAGTGTTCAGCTAGATCCGTTCCTGCTATTTACATTCAGTGCAGTGCGTCCTGCTCACAGTGTTCAGCTAGATCCGTTCCTGCTATTTACATTCAGTGCAGTGCGTCCTGCTCACAGTGTTCAGCTAGATCCGTTCCTGCTATTTACATTCAGTGCAGTGCGTCCTGCTCACAGTGTTCAGCTAGATCCGTTCCTGGTATTTACATTTAGTGCAGTGCGTCCTGCTCACAGTGTTCAGCTAGATCCGTTCCTGCTATTTACATTCAGTGCAGTGCGTCCTGCTCACAGTGTTCAGCTAGATCCGTTCCTGCTATTTACATTCAGTGCAGTGCGTCCTGCTCACAGTGTTCAGCTAGATCCGTTCCTGCTATTTACATTCAGTGCAGTGCGTCCTGCTCACAGTGTTCAGCTAGATCCGTTCCTGCTATTTACATTCAGTGCAGTGCATCCTGCTCACAGTGTTCAGCTAGATCCGTTCCTGGTATTTACATTTAGTGCAGTGCGTCCTGCTCACAGTGTTCAGCTAGATCCGTTCCTGCTATTTACATTCAGTGCAGTGCGTCCTGCTCACAGTGTTCAGCTAGATCCGTTCCTGCTATTTACATTCAGTGCAGTGCGTCCTGCTCACAGTGTTCAGCTAGATCCGTTCCTGGTATTTACATTTAGTGCAGTGCGTCCTGCTCACAGTGTTCAGCTAGATCCGTTCCTGCTATTTACATTCAGTGCAGTGCGTCCTGCTCACAGTGTTCAGCTAGATCCGTTCCTGCTATTTACATTCAGTGCAGTGCGTCCTGCTCACAGTGTTCAGCTAGATCCGTTCCTGGTATTTACATTTAGTGCAGTGCGTCCTGCTCACAGTGTTCAGCTAGATCCGTTCCTGCTATTTACATTCAGTGCAGTGCGTCCTGCTCACAGTGTTCAGCTAGATCCGTTCCTGCTATTTACATTCAGTGCAGTGCGTCCTGCTCACAGTGTTCAGCTAGATCCGTTCCTGCTATTTACATTCAGTGCAGTGCGTCCTGCTCACAGTGTTCAGCTAGATCCGTTCCTGGTATTTACATTTAGTGCAGTGCGTCCTGCTCACAGTGTTCAGCTAGATCCGTTCCTGCTATTTACATTCAGTGCAGTGCGTCCTGCTCACAGTGTTCAGCTAGATCCGTTCCTGCTATTTACATTCAGTGCAGTGCGTCCTGCTCACAGTGTTCAGCTAGATCCGTTCCTGCTATTTACATTCAGTGCAGTGCGTCCTGCTCACAGTGTTCAGCTAGATCCGTTCCTGCTATTTACATTCAGTGCAGTGCGTCCTGCTCACAGTGTTCAGCTAGATCCGTTCCTGCTATTTACATTCAGTGCAGTGCGTCCTGCTCACAGTGTTCAGCTAGATCCGTTCCTGCTATTTACATTTAGTGCAGTGCGTCCTGCTCACAGTGTTCAGCTAGATCCGTTCCTGCTATTTACATTCAGTGCAGTGCGTCCTGCTCACAGTGTTCAGCTAGATCCGTTCCTGCTATATACATTTAGTGCAGTACGTCCTGCTCACAGTGTTCAGCTAGATCCGTTCCTGTTATCTTCCTACTGACAGGCAGGCTTGTCTGGTTACAGTATATAAAGCTACCTGAAGAAAATTACAGGTGTTCTTTTTGATCCTATTAGTACCACGGTCAGGCAGCTAGACTATTTACATTTAGTACAGTGTGTCCTGCTCACAGTGTTCAGCTAGATCCGTTCCTGTTATCTTCCTACTGACAGGCAGGCTTGTCTGGTTACAGTATATAAAGCTACCTGAAGAAAATTACAGGTGTTCTATCCCAGCTTAGTGCAGCTACAGGCCATTAGTATGTCTGGAAGGCCAAGAAGGAGAGGCAGACAGTCACAAGCCAATAAGAGAGGGCAAGCAGGCTCTGTGTCTAGTGCTGGTCGTGGAGACGGTGCATCCTCATCAGCACGTGGCCATGGGACACGCTTGGCCTTTTTTTCGGCAGCTGGCCGTGTTGAGCCGCAACATGCGGAAGACTTGGTCGAGTGGATGACCAAGCCGTCCTCATCCTCCTCATCCTCTCTCACCCATGCCCAGGGTGCTTTGTCTGGCAAAGCAGCAGCCTCTTCCCTCAGCTCAATGTCATCAGTGACTCCTTCCCTAGCTCCACCATGTCCTCATGAGGATTCCCTCGAACTGTTTGACCACAGTGTTGGGTACATGCTCCAGGAGGATGCCCAGCGTTTGGAAGGCTCTGATGATGATACTGAGCTCGATGAAGGCAGTAACATGAGCACGGACAGAGGGGGTGCCCAAGAAGGACAGCAATCTGGCAGTCATGCTCCCCCTGCTGCAGCATACTGCCAGGTTTGCTCCAGTGATGAGGAGGGAGGGGATGATGAGGTCACTGACTCAACGTGGGTGCCTGATAGGAGAGAGGAGGAGGAGGAGGAGGAGGAGGCGGCACATCACCAACGAGGCAGGATGCCCTCCAGGGGCCAGCCTAAGGGCAGCACATTGACTGCATCACACCCCAAAGCTCCACATGTGCAGGGCGCTGCAGTCTCTGCGCGTTATTCAAAAAGTTCTTTGGTGTGGGCCTTTTTTGAGACGAGTGCATCAGATCGCACCGCTGCTATTTGCAACATATGTCTCAAGCGTATCTCGCGTGGCCAAAACATCTCCCGCTTGGGTACCACATGCTTGACCAGACATATGTTGACCTGCCATGCAGTTCGTTGGCAAGCGTATCTGAAAGACCCACACCAAAGAACAAAGAGGATCTCTCCTTGCTCCTCATCAGCTGAGATTTCCAACCCCACTAGACCTTCAGTCCTCTCTGAGACCTGCAGTGAGAGGAATGAAGGTGTAGAATTAGGTGTGTCACAGCCAAGTACTTGTGGGCAATCTGCTTTTGGTACACCGACGTCAGATTGTACCAGGCAAATTTCCCTGCCCCAGCTGCTGCACCGCCGAAAGAAGTTTGCTCCCAGCCATCCACATGCCCAGCGGTTGAATGCTAGCTTGGCAAAATTGCTAGCACTTCAACTGCTGCCTTTTCAGTTGGTAGACTCTGCCCCCTTCCGTGAGTTTGTGGAATGTGCGGTTCCTCAGTGGCAGGTACCCAAACGCCACTTTTTCTCACGGAAGGCGATTCCGGCTCTCTACCGGCATGTGGAAGGCAATGTCCATGCCTCGCTGGACAGGGCGGTCAGCGGTAAGGTGCATATTACCGCTGACTCATGGTCCAGCAGGCATGGACAGGGACGTTACTTAAGTTTCACGGCGCATTGGGTGACTCTGCTGGCAGCTGGGAAGGATGCAGGACAAGGTGCAGTAGTGTTGGAGGTTGTTCCGCCACCACGCCTCCAAAATGCTGATTGTGACACACCTCTCTCCTCCACCCCCTCCTCTTCTTCTTCCTCCATGGCCTCTTCCTCGGAACCAGCGGTGCTCCGTAGGCGTTCAAGGGGCTACGCAAGTACGCAGGCCAAAAGATGCCATGCGGTGCTTGAGCTGGTGTGCTTGGGGGACAGGAGCCACACTGGGGCAGAGGTTCTGTCAGCTCTGCAGGGGCAGGTTCAGAGGTGGTTGACGCCACGCCAACTTAAGGCAGGAATGGTGGTTTGCGACAATGGCACCAACCTCCTCTCTGCCCTCCGACAGGGACAACTGACCCATGTGCCCTGTTTGGCTCACGTCCTTAACTTGGTGGTGCAGCGGTTCTTGGGCAGGTACCCGGGCTTACAGGATGTCCTGAGGCAGGCCAGGAAAGTCTGTGTGCATTTCCGCCGGTCATATAATGCCAGTGCTCGGCTGACGGACCTCCAAAAGGAGTTTAACCTGCCCAAGAACCGCCTAATCTGTGACATGCCCACCAGGTGGAACTCGACGTTGGCCATGCTGCAGCGGCTGCACACGCAGCAGAGGGCCATCAATGAGTACCTGTGCGACTATGGCACCAGGACAGGGTCAGGGGACCTTGGTTTTTTTTCCCCACGCCAGTGGGCCATGATCAGGGATGCATGCACTGTCCTGTCACCATTCGAGGAGGCCACGAGGATGGTGAGCACTGACAGTGCATGCATCAGTGACACTGTCCCCCTTGTCCACCTGTTGGAGCACACGCTGCGTGGAATAATGGACAGGGCACTTGAGGCAGAACAGAGGCAGGAAGAGGAGGACTTCCTTAGCTCTCAAGGCCCCCTTTATCCAGACAGTGTTCCTGCGTGCCCGCCGATCACACAGGAAGAGGACGAGGAGGAGGAGGAGGAGGAGGAGGAAGATTGTGTCAGTATGGAGGTGGAGCCTGGCACTCAGCATCAGCAGTCTTTAAGGGATCAGTCCCAAGGAACACATGGACTTGTACGTGGCTGGGAGGAGGTGGCTGCGGACGTTGTTGTCCTTAGTGACCCAGAGGACTCCGGACCGAATGCCTCAGCAAACCTACGCTGCATGGCCTCCCTGATCCTGCAAAGCCTGCGTAAGGATCCTCGTATTCGTGGTATCAAGGAGAAGGACCAATACTGGCTGGCAACCCTCCTTGATCCACGTTACAAGGGTAAGGTTGCGGACCTTATCTTGCCATCGCAGAGGGAGCAGAGGATGAAACATCTTCGGGAGGCCTTGCAGAAAGGTCTGTGCAACGCGTTCCCAGAGACTGGGAGGTTACAAACTCCTGTTTCTGGACAACGTGTTGCTGAGGCTTCGGTCAGTCAAAGAAGGAGCGGTGGAGAAGGTGGCCGTCTGACCGATGCGTTCAGACAATTTTTTGGTCCGCAGCCCCAAGGTATGATCGGTTCCAGCAACCATCGCCAGCGTCTGTTTTACATGGTGCAGGAATACCTAGGGGCAAGATCAGACTTGGACACCTTTCCCACCGAAAATCCTCTGGGTTACTGGGTCTTGAGGATGGATCACTGGCCAGAGCTTGCACAGTATGCAATTGAGCTACTGGCCTGTCCTGCATCCAGCGTTCTTTCGGAACGTACATTCAGTGCTGCTGGAGGCGTGGTAACCGATCACAGGGTGCGTCTGTCCACTGACTCGGTCGATCGGCTGACCTTCATAAAAATGAATCAGTCTTGGATCACCACCAGCTACCAAGCACCTGATGCTGATGTAACTGAATAATTTTTTTCAGATCCCTTCAAAGACTGCCTATGCTGATGCTGAGTGATTATCCCTGAGTAATTATCCTCTTCCTCCTCAATCATCACGCTGATAGCTTGTAAGAACATTTTTGGTTCTGGGCGCCACCACCAGTGCCTAAGGCACAATTTTTCAGCCCCTGTATAACAGGGGCGTGTAATTACAATTTTTGATGTAATACTTTGCAGCACGGCTCGTTCCTGCATTCCAACTAGAGTGTCTGTGAGGGGTTGCAGTGTTGTGGCACCAGCACCAGTGCCTAAGGCCCAATTTTTCTGCCCCTGTCTAACAGGGGCGTGTAATTACAATTTTTGATGCAATACTTTGCAGCAGTGCTCGTTCCTGCGTTCCAACTAGAGTGTCTGTGAGGGGTTGCAGTGTTGTGGCACCAGCACCAGTGCCTAAGGCCCAATTTTTCTGCCCCTGTCTAACAGGGGCGTGTAATTACAATTTTTGATGCAATACTTTGCAGCAGTACTCGTTCCTGCGTTCCAACTAGAGTGTCTGTGAGGGGTTGCAGTGTTGTGGCACCAGCACCAGTGCCTAAGGCCCAATTTTTCTGCCCCTGTCTAACAGGGGCGTGTAATTACAATTTTTGATGCAATACTTTGCAGCAGTGCTCGTTCCTGCGTTCCAACTAGAGTGTCTGTGAGGGGTTGCAGTGTTGTGGCACCAGCACCAGTGCCTAAGGCCCAATTTTTCTGCCCCTGTCTAACAGGGGCGTGTAATTACAATTTTTGATGCAATACTTTGCAGCAGTGCTCGTTCCTGCGTTCCAACTAGAGTGTCTGTGAGGGGTTGCAGTGTTGTGGCACCAGCACCAGTGCCTAAGGCCTAATTTTTCAGCTCCTGTTCAACAGGGGCATGTAATTACAATTCTTGATCTAATATTTCACAGCAGGGCCCTGTGAGGGCTTACAGTGTTTTGGCCACAGCAACACCTAAGGCCCAAATTTCTGCTGAGTATATAGGGCAGGACCCTACTTTCAAACATCTAACTTACAAACGACTCCTACTTGCAAACGGAAGGAGACAACAGGAAGTGAGATGAAATCTACCCATAGGAAGGGAAATTCTCTCATGTAAGAGTTAATATGGGAAAACAATTTCTCCTTTCCACTGATGCTTTCCAATCCTTGTTCCACAAAAAAACCCAAATTTTCAAAAAACATTTTTCATTGGGACAAAAAAGTGAGGTGAAATCTTCTGAAGAGGAGGAAAGACGCAAAACAAATGTCACAGGGGTGATAACCCTTCCCTATGTTTTCCAAAAAGCTTAGAAAAGATTTTTTGGCTGGAGCTAAACACATTAAAAATGTTCAAAATTACAAACAGATTCTACTTAACAACAAACCTACAGTCCCTGTCTTGTTTGCACCGCCTGTATACTGCTGTTCAGAGTATATAGGGACCTTTCCTTATTTTAATTTGGGTGCGGGGTTCCCCTTAATATCCATACAAAACCCAAAGGGCCTGGTAATGGACTGGGGGGTACCCATGCCGTTTGTCTCACTGATTTTCATCCATATTGCCAGGACCCGACATGACATTAAACCCGCAAGCAGTTTTAAATGAGATTTTTTCCTTTAAAAATGACATTTGGTGCAGGGACTGTTCTAAACATGGGAAACACGCGTCACTTTACAGGCATACTATAGACACCCCCCAGGTACGATATTTAAAGGAATATTTCACTTTTTTTTTTTTACTTTAAGCATCATTAAAATCACTGCTCCCGAAAAAACGGACGTTTTTAAAAGTTTTTTTTGCATTGATACATGTCCCCTGGGGTAGGACCCGGGTCCCCAAACCCTTTTTAGGACAATACCATGCAAATTAGCCTTTAAAATGAGCACTTTTGATTTCGAACGTTCGAGTCCCATAGACGTCAATGGGGTTCTAACGTTCGTGCGAACTTGCGGTCCGTTCGCGGGTTCTGGTGCGAACCGAACCGGGGGGTGTTCGGCTCATCCCTACTCAGCAGAAATTTGGGCCTTAGGTGTTGCTGTGTCCACAACACTGTAAGCCCTCACAGGGCCCTGCTGTGAAATATTAGATCAAGAATTGTAATTACATGCCCCTGTTGAACAGGAGCTGAAAAATTAGACCTTAGGCACTGGTGCTGGTGCCACAACACTGCAACCCCTCACAGACACTCTAGTTGGAACGCAGGAACGAGCCCTGCTGCAAAGTATTGCTTCAAAAATTGTAATTACATGCCCCTGTTAGACAGGGGCAGAAAAATTGGGCCTTAGGCACTGGTGCTGGTGCCACAACACTGCAACCCCTCACAGACACTCTAGTTGGAACGCAGGAACGAGCCCTGCTGCAAAGTATTGCATCAAAAATTGTAATTACATGCCCCTGTTAGACAGGGGCAGAAAAATTGGGCCTTAGGCACTGGTGCTGGTGCCACAACACTGCAACCCCTCACAGACACTCTAGTTGGAACGCAGGAACGAGCCCTGCTGCAAAGTATTGCATCAAAAATTGGAATTACACGCCCCTGTTAGACAGGGGCAGAAAAATTGGGCCTTAGGCACTGGTGCTGGTGCCACAACACTGCAACCCCTCACAGACACTCTAGTTGGAATGCAGGAACGAGCCCTGCTGCAAAGTATTACATCAAAAATTGTAATTACACGCCCCTGTTAAACAGGGGCTGAAAAATTGTGCCTTAGGCACTGGTGGTGGCGCCCAGAACCAAAAATGTCCTTACAAGCTATCAGCGTGATGATTGAGGAGGAAGAGGATAATTACTCAGGGATAGTCACTCAGCATCAGCATAGGCAGTCTTTGAAGGGATCTGAGATTTCAAAAAAAATTATTCGGTTACATCAGCATCAGGTGCTTGGTAGCTGGTGGTGATCCAAGACTGATTCATTTTTATGAAGGTCAGCCGATCGACCGAGTCGGTGGACAGACGCACCCTGTGATCGGTTACCACGCCTCCAGCAGCACTGAATGTGCGTTCCGAAAGAACGCTGGATGCAGGACAGGCCAGTAGCTCAATTGCATACTGTGCAAGCTCTGGCCAGTGATCCATCCTCAAGACCCAGTAACCCAGAGGATTTTCGGTGGGAAAGGTGTCCAAGTCTGATCTTGCCCCTAGGTATTCCTGCACCATGTAAAACAGACGCTGGCGATGGTTGCTGGAACCGATCATACCTTGGGGCTGCGGACCAAAAAATTGTCTGGACGCATCGGTCAGACGGCCACCTTCTCCACCGCTCCTTCTTTGACTGACCGAAGCCTCAGCAACACGTTGTCCAGCAACAGGAGTTTGTAACCTCCCAGTCTCTGGGAACGCGTTGCACAGACCTTTCTGCAAGGCCTCCCGAAGATGTTTCATCCTCTGCTCCCTCTGCGATGGCAAGATAAGGTCCGCAACCTTACCCTTGTAACGTGGATCAAGGAGGGTTGCCAGCCAGTATTGGTCCTTCTCCTTGATACCACGAATACGAGGATCCTTACGCAGGCTTTGCAGGATCAGGGAGGCCATGCAGCGTAGGTTTGCTGAGGCATTCGGTCCGGAGTCCTCTGGGTCACTAAGGACGACAACGTCCGCAGCCACCTCCTCCCAGCCATGTACAAGTCCATGTGTTCCTTGGGACTGATCCCTTAAAGACTGCTGCTGATGCTGAGTGCCAGGCTCCACCTCCATACTGACACAATCTTCCTCCTCCTCCTCCTCCTCCTCGTCCTCTTCCTGTGTGATCGGCGGGCACGCAGGAACACTGTCTGGATAAAGGGGGCCTTGAGAGCTAAGGAAGTCCTCCTCTTCCTGCCTCTGTTCTGCCTCAAGTGCCCTGTCCATTATTCCACGCAGCGTGTGCTCCAACAGGTGGACAAGGGGGACAGTGTCACTGATGCATGCACTGTCAGTGCTCACCATCCTCGTGGCCTCCTCGAATGGTGACAGGACAGTGCATGCATCCCTGATCATGGCCCACTGGCATGGGGAAAAAAAACCAAGCTCCCCTGACCCTGTCCTGGTGCCATAGTCGCACAGGTACTCATTGATGGCCCTCTGCTGCGTGTGCAGCCGCTGCAGCATGGCCAGCGTTGAGTTCCACCTGGTGGGCATGTCACAGATTAGGCGGTTCTTGGGCAGGTTAAACTCATTTTGGAGGTCCGTCAGCCGAGCACTGGCATTATATGACCGGCGGAAATGCACACAGACTTTCCTGGCCTGCCTCAGGACATCCTGTAAGCCCGGGTACCTGCCCAAGAACCGCTGCACCACCAAGTTAAGGACGTGAGCCAAACAGGGCACATGGGTCAGTTGTCCCTGTCGGAGGGCAGAGAGGAGGTTGGTGCCATTGTCGCAAACCACCATTCCTGCCTTAAGTTGGCGTGGCGTCAACCACCTCTGAACCTGCCCCTGCAGAGCTGACAGAACCTCTGCCCCAGTGTGGCTCCTGTCCCCCAAGCACACCAGCTCAAGCACCGCATGGCATCTTTTGGCCTGCGTACTTGCGTAGCCCCTTGAACGCCTACGGAGCACCGCTGGTTCCGAGGAAGAGGCCATGGAGGAAGAAGAAGAGGAGGGGGTGGAGGAGAGAGGTGTGTCACAATCAGCATTTTGGAGGCGTGGTGGCGGAACAACCTCCAACACTACTGCACCTTGTCCTGCATCCTTCCCAGCTGCCAGCAGAGTCACCCAATGCGCGGTGAAACTTAGGTAACGTCCCTGTCCATGCCTGCTGGACCATGAGTCAGCGGTAATATGCACCTTACCGCTGACCGCCCTGTCCAGCGAGGCATGGACATTGCCTTCCACATACCGGTAGAGAGCCGGAATCGCCTTCCGTGAGAAAAAGTGGCGTTTGGGTACCTGCCACTGAGGAACCGCACATTCCACAAACTCACGGAAGGGGGCAGAGTCTACCAACTGAAAAGGCAGCAGTTGAAGTGCTAGCAATTTTGCCAAGCTAGCATTCAACCGCTGGGCATGTGGATGGCTGGGAGCAAACTTCTTTCGGCGGTGCAGCAGCTGGGGCAGGGAAATTTGCCTGGTACAATCTGACGTCGGTGTACCAAAAGCAGATTGCCCACAAGTACTTGGCTGTGACACACCTAATTCTACACCTTCATTCCTCTCACTGCAGGTCTCAGAGAGGACTGAAGGTCTAGTGGGGTTGGAAATCTCAGCTGATGAGGAGCAAGGAGAGATCCTCTTTGTTCTTTGGTGTGGGTCTTTTAGATACGCTTGCCAACGAACTGCATGGCAGGTCAACATATGTCTGGTCAAGCATGTGGTACCCAAGCGGGAGATGTTTTGGCCACGCGAGATACGCTTGAGACATATGTTGCAAATAGCAGCGGTGCGATCTGATGCACTCGTCTCAAAAAAGGCCCACACCAAAGAACTTTTTGAATAACGTGCAGAGACTGCAGCGCCCTGAACATGTGGAGCTTTGGGGTGTGATGCAGTCAATGTGCTGCCCTTAGGTTGGCCCCTGGAGGGCATCCTGCCTCGTTGGTGATGTGCCGCCTCCTCCTCCTCCTCCTCCTCTCTCCTATCAGGCACCCACGTTGAGTCAGTGACCTCATCATCCCCTCCCTCCTCATCACTGGAGCAAACCTGGCAGTATGCTGCAGCAGGGGGAGCATGACTGCCAGATTGCTGTCCTTCTTGGGCACCCCCTCTGTCCGTGCTCATGTTACTGCCTTCATCGAGCTCAGTATCATCATCAGAGCCTTCCAAACGCTGGGCATCCTCCTGGAGCATGTACCCAACACTGTGGTCAAACAGTTCGAGGGAATCCTCAGGAGGACATGGTGGAGCTAGGGAAGGAGTCACTGATGACATTGAGCTGAGGGAAGAGGCCGCTGCTTTGCCAGACAAAGCACCCTGGGCATGGGTGAGAGAGGATGAGGAGGATGAGGACGGCTTGGTCATCCACTCGACCAAGTCTTCCGCATGTTGCGGCTCAACACGGCCAGCTGCCGAAAAAAAGGCCAAGCGTGTCCCATGGCCACGTGCTGATGAGGATGCACCGTCTCCACGACCAGCACTAGACACAGAGCCTGCCTGCCCTCTCTTATTGGCTTGTGACTGTCTGCCTCTCCTTCTTGGCCTTCCAGACATACTAATGGCCTGTAGCTGCACTAAGCTGGGATAGAACACCTGTAATTTTCTTCAGGTAGCTTTATATACTGTAACCAGACAAGCCTGCCTGTCAGTAGGAAGATAACAGGAACGGATCTAGCTGAACACTGTGAGCAGGACGCACTGCACTAAATGTAAATAGCAGGAACGGATCTAGCTGAACACTGTGAGCAGGACGCACTGCACTAAATGTAAATAGCAGGAACGGATCTAGCTGAACACTGTGAGCAGGACGCACTGACTGCACTAAATGTAAATAGCAGGAACAGATCTAGCTGAACACTGTGAGCAGGACGCACTGACTGCACTAAATGTAAATAGCAGGAACAGATCTAGCTGAACACTGTGAGCAGGACGCACTGCACTAAATGTAAATAGCAGGAACGGATCTAGCTGAACACTGTGAGCAGGACGCACTGACTGCACTAAATGTAAATAGCAGGAACAGATCTAGCTGAACACTGTGAGCAGGACGCACTGACTGCACTAAATGTAAATAGCAGGAACAGATCTAGCTGAACACTGTGAGCAGGACGCACTGCACTAAATGTAAATAGCAGGAACGGATCTAGCTGAACACTGTGAGCAGGACGCACTGCACTAAATGTAAATAGCAGGAACGGATCTAGCTGAACACTGTGAGCAGGACGCACTGCACTAAATGTAAATAGCAGGAACGGATCTAGCTGAACACTGTGAGCAGGACGCACTGACTGCACTAAATGTAAATAGCAGGAACAGATCTAGCTGAACACTGTGAGCAGGACGCACTGCACTAAATGTAAATAGCAGGAACGGATCTAGCTGAACACTGTGAGCAGGATGCACTGCACTAAATGTAAATAGCAGGAACGGATCTAGCTGAACACTGTGAGCAGGACGCACTGCACTAAATGTAAATAGCAGGAACGGATCTAGCTGAACACTGTGAGCAGGACGCACTGACTGCACTAAATGTAAATAGCAGGAACAGATCTAGCTGAACAATGTGAGCAGGACGCACTGCACTAAATGTAAATAGCAGGAACGGATCTAGCTGAACACTGTGAGCAGGACGCACTGACTGCACTAAATGTAAATAGCAGGAACGGATCTAGCTGAACACTGTGAGCAGGACGCACTGCACTAAATGTAAATAGCAGGAACGGATCTAGCTGAACACTGTGATCAGGACGCACTGCACTAAATGTAAATAGCAGGAACGGATCTAGCTGAACACTGTGAGCAGGACGCACTGCACTAAATGTAAATAGCAGGAACGGATCTAGCTGAACACTGTGAGCAGGATGCACTGACTGCACTAAATGTAAATAGCAGGAACAGATCTAGCTGAACACTGTGAGCAGGACGCACTGCACTAAATGTAAATAGCAGTAACGGATCTAGCTGAACACTGTGAGCAGGACGCACTGCACTAAATGTAAATAGCAGGAACGGATCTAGCTGATCACTGTGAGCAGGACGCACTGACTGCACTAAATGTAAATAGCAGGAACAGATCTAGCTGAACACTGTGAGCAGGACGCACTGACTGCACTAAATGTAAATAGCAGGAACAGATCTAGCTGAACACTGTGAGCAGGACGCACTGCACTAAATGTAAATAGCAGGAACAGATCTAGCTGAACACTGTGAGCAGGACGCACTGCACTAAATGTAAATAGCAGGAACAGATCTAGCTGAACACTGTGAGCAGGACGCACTGCACTAAATGTAAATAGCAGGAACGGATCTAGCTGAACACTGTGAGCAGGACGCACTGCACTAAATGTAAATAGCAGGAACGGATCTAGCTGATCACTGTGAGCGGGACGCACTGACTGCACTAAATGTAAATAGCAGGAACAGATCTAGCTGAACACTGTGAGCAGGACGCACTGCACTAAATGTAAATAGCAGGAACAGATCTAGCTGAACACTGTGAGCAGGACGCACTGCATTAAATGTAAATAGCAGGAACGGATCTAGCTGAACACTGTGAGCAGGACGCACTGCACTAAATGTAAATAGCAGGAACGGATCTAGCTGAACACTGTGAGCAGGACGCACTGACTGCACTAAATGTAAATAGCAGGAACAGATCTAGCTGAACACTGTGAGCAGGACGCACTGCACTAAATGTAAATAGCAGGAACGGATCTAGCTGAACACTGTGAGCAGGACGCACTGCACTAAATGTAAATAGCAGGAACGGATCTAGCTGAACACTGTGAGCAGGACGCACTGCACTAAATGTAAATAGCAGGAACGGATCTAGCTGAACACTGTGAGCAGGACGCACTGACTGCACTAAATGTAAATAGCAGGAACAGATCTAGCTGAACAATGTGAGCAGGACGCACTGCACTAAATGTAAATAGCAGGAACGGATCTAGCTGAACACTGTGAGCAGGACGCACTGACTGCACTAAATGTAAATAGCAGGAACGGATCTAGCTGAACACTGTGAGCAGGACGCACTGCACTAAATGTAAATAGCAGGAACGGATCTAGCTGAACACTGTGATCAGGACGCACTGCACTAAATGTAAATAGCAGGAACGGATCTAGCTGAACACTGTGAGCAGGACGCACTGCACTAAATGTAAATAGCAGGAACGGATCTAGCTGAACACTGTGAGCAGGATGCACTGACTGCACTAAATGTAAATAGCAGGAACAGATCTAGCTGAACACTGTGAGCAGGACGCACTGCACTAAATGTAAATAGCAGGAACGGATCTAGCTGAACACTGTGAGCAGGACGCACTGCACTAAATGTAAATAGCAGGAACGGATCTAGCTGATCACTGTGAGCAGGACGCACTGACTGCACTAAATGTAAATAGCAGGAACAGATCTAGCTGAACACTGTGAGCAGGACGCACTGACTGCACTAAATGTAAATAGCAGGAACAGATCTAGCTGAACACTGTGAGCAGGACGCACTGCACTAAATGTAAATAGCAGGAACAGATCTAGCTGAACACTGTGAGCAGGACGCACTGCACTAAATGTAAATAGCAGGAACAGATCTAGCTGAACACTGTGAGCAGGACGCACTGCACTAAATGTAAATAGCAGGAACGGATCTAGCTGAACACTGTGAGCAGGACGCACTGCACTAAATGTAAATAGCAGGAACGGATCTAGCTGATCACTGTGAGCGGGACGCACTGACTGCACTAAATGTAAATAGCAGGAACAGATCTAGCTGAACACTGTGAGCAGGACGCACTGCACTAAATGTAAATAGCAGGAACAGATCTAGCTGAACACTGTGAGCAGGACGCACTGCATTAAATGTAAATAGCAGGAACGGATCTAGCTGAACACTGTGAGCAGGACGCACTGACTGCACTAAATGTAAATAGCAGGAACAGATCTAGCTGAACACTGTGAGCAGGACGCACTGCACTAAATGTAAATAGCAGGAACGGATCTAGCTGAACACTGTGAGCAGGACGCACTGACTGCACTAAATGTAAATAGCAGGAACAGATCTAGCTGAACACTGTGAGCAGGACGCACTGCACTAAATGTAAATAGCAGGAACGGATCTAGCTGAACACTGTGAGCAGGACGCACTGCACCAAATGTAAATAGTCTAGATAGAAGATAACAGGAACGGATCTAGCTAAACTGAATACAGTGTATATATATATATGCAACACCAGGGATGCATATATATACACAATACACTGTAAGTGCAGCTAACTGACTGACTGTTCTGCCTAATCTCTCTAACTCAAATCAAATGACACTGTCTGTCTCTCTCTCTATCTCTCAGCACACCGGAACACACACTACACAGGGCCGCCGTGCAGGCGGCCTTATATAGTGTGGGGCGTGTACTAAATCCCCTGAGCCATAATTGGCCAAAGCCACCCTGGCTTTGGCCAATTACAGCTCTCTCTACTGACGGCGCTGTGATTGGCCAAGCATGCGGGTCATAGTGCATGCTTGGCCAATCATCAGCCAGCAATGCACTGCGATGCCGCAGTGAATTATGGGCCGTGACGCGCCACACGAATTTGGCGCGAATGGCCCATATCGTTCGCAATTCGACGGACGGTCGAACAGCCGATGTTCGAGTCGAACATGGGTTCGACTCGAACACGAAGCTCATCCCTATTCTCCAGATTTGATCATTACTCTAACTACCACTTCTTTGTCCAAGTCCATAGACTGTCTATGCAGTGCCTAGGCTTTACTTTTTTTTCAAACAAAATGGTGATTACTGCAATGTATGCAATCATAATTGGCAAAGCATGCTGGCAATGAGAAAATGATTCTACTTTGGCTACTTAATATTGCAATATTTCACCATGCCCAATCTTCAAATAATATTTTGCTAGGAAAGGAAGAATGCAAATGTAAACAACAAATGAAAAAACACATTATATTTCATCTTTCTCAACAGGACACAAGAAACTAAACCTGATACTTAGCAGTAATGTGGGGACTACACCAGGATGGTCTTGGTCAATTCTGATATTCACTCGTGTCATGTATTCTAATGCCCCGTACACACTATTGGACATTGATCGGACATTCCGAAAACAAAATCCATGGATTTTTTCCGACGGGTGTTGGCTCAAATTTGTTTTGTCTACACACAGTCGCACAAAGTTGTCGGAATTTCCAATCGCCAAGAACGCGGTCAAGTACACCATGTACGACGAGACTATAAAAGGGCAGCTCAGAACCAAGCGCTGCACCCTTTGGGCTCCTTTTGCTAATCTCATGTTAGTAAAAGTTTGGTGAGAGACGATTCACGCTTTTTCAGACTCGTGGTTTTCAGATCGTTTTCTGCTGTTCAGTTTGTGCTTGTCGGTTTGTATCTGGTCTTCAGTGCGTGCAGCGAGTTCCCCTTGACTCTGTCATTGTGTTCTTGTTCGTTCGTTACTGTTTTTCAGGTCGCTCTTCACAGGCCTTGCTGTTCTTCAGTGCGTTCTGTTACTTCGTTCTGAGCAGCCGACCGTTTTCTAGCCATGTTGCGTATACGTACTCCTCGTAGAGTTCGTGCTGTGCGGGGGGCTTGGTTTTGGGGTCCTTACCTTGACACAAGTCCAGTCCACGAACAGGGTGGGGAGGAGTTCATGGACCAAGAATTGGTTGTTCCAGCGTGACCAGTTCTGTCACATGCCTTTGCTCTGTGAGATCCGTGAGAATAATCCTGATGATTTCAGGAACTTTCTCCAGATGACGGACCCCGTATTTCACCGTCTGTTGGCTTTGCTGACCCCCTATATCAGCAGGCAGGATACCTGCATGAGGCAAGCCATTACTCCGGAGCAGAGGCTAGTCGCCACCCTGCGTTACTTGGTGACAGGGAGAAGCCTGCAGGACCTTAAGTTCTCGACAGGCATCTCCCCCCAGGCTCTGGGGATCATTATCCCGGAGACCTGTTCTGCCATCATCCAGGTCCTGCAGAAGGAGTATATTAAGGTAAGATTTTTATCCTTTTACATCACATTTTATTGTATAGAATGTTTGCTAATGTATTTTATTTCTTTCCTCATTCCCTAATTACCATGATTGTAATATGCTGTGAATGTCCCCTTTGTCTTCCTGCATGCTGTTTTTTTCTGTAATTTTTTTTGTCCTTCATACATGTTTGCCTTCACTTACCTCCCCAGCATGCTCTCCTGGGCCTATATTCACCTCGTCTAGTCACTTAACAATGTATTTTGTCAGCTCCATAGTAGTGCTTTACCCTAAATACCCCCTAAAATGTATAAAATTGTGATGTGTGCTTTAAATTCTGGCAGAGTGCCAGAGGCTTTTTTTTTGGGGTTCACAAAATCTTTTTGAACCCTCCCTCCCCCCAACTGCTAACTCAGCTGATACCAATCCTCTATCTGCTGACTTTGCCAAACCCATACACACTATACCCACCTGTTTTGTGGTCAGATTTATGGATGAATTCCCCAAAGCATGTAGTGCAAGGGCCGGCCTGAGTACTTTCAAATGGTACTGTTTAAAGTTTTTGTATCCTATTATTATCTTGATAGGTAATAGCAGAATGTAAAAATGTGCTAAAATGTGTACAACGTGTATTTATCTCTTTGTATTATGACACTTCTTACCTGTCCAGTGGGCTGCCAATAGTGTAAAGTAAGGAGGGGCTGACCAAAGTAATCCACATTATTTAGGCATTCATCTCTCAATGAAGTGGAGAGGGTTACCTGTCCAAAACACCCCCCCCATAACATTCACAAAATGGCCCATGAGGGGGGGGGGGGGGATCTGATAGGTTGACCTTATACCTTTGTCTTTAAATAGTCCCTAAAATAAATGTTTAATGATGTTGGCCAAGAATGTTTGTGTCTAATCTGCTTTCCATGTTTATGTGCAAAATGATTAATTTTATTTTCTTGTTTGACTCCACAGTTCCTTCCAACCCACAGGAATGACAGACTGTGGCCTCCCACTTTGCCCAGCGGTGGGACTTTCCTAACTGCGGAGGGGCAATTGATGGGAAACATGTCCACATCGTCCCACCACCCAACTCGGGGTCATACTATTACAACTATAAGGGGTTCAATAGTATTGTGATGTTGACGGTGGTGTCGGCTACTTACGAGTTCCTGTATGTGGACGTGGGGAAGAATCGCCCAGACAGAGTTCTACAGGCATCTCCAGAATGGCAGCTTGGACTTGCCACCTCCAGAAGACAATGCGGAAGGACTCCCATTCGTCTTCGTTGCGGATGAAGCATTTGCGCTGGGGGACCATCTTATGCGGCTATTCCATATGAGGACCCTCACCCCGGACCAGAGGGTTTTTAATTACCGGCTGGCCAGAGCCAGAAGAGTGGTGGAGAACACATTTGGAAAAATGGCCAGCCGGTTCCGCCTATTTCTTACACCCATACATATGGCGAAGTATAAACTCAATCATATCATCCTGGCTTGCTGTGTTCTCCACAACTTTTTAAGGAGAAATTCTGTGAACTATGCTGGCTCAGTTGAGCCTGAATCGGGAATGCATGTAAATGAACCAACCCTGACGGCGCTTGAAACTGGCTGTCCTGGCTTGCCCCCCTGAGTGCCCGCGAGGTCTGTATAGGGTACATGGAATACTTTGGGGGTAGGGGGCCATCGATATGCCAGACAATGTCTGAGACATTTTTTAAATAAAAAACTAATTTTAACTACTAAAATATTTGCTGACATTTACTGCTTGTCTTTCTTTTAGCTGACCCTGACATAAATTTGGGGAGTCCTGAAAATGGCGTGATTGTGTAACATTAGAAATCACTGTTGGGTGTTACTGTTTACTAAAGGCAAAGACACTTTGCACTACAAGTGCACTTGGGACTGCACTGAAACTGCGCTTGTAGTGCAAAGTGGATTTGCCCTTAGGAAATAACCCCCATTGTCACAGAAACCAACAATTTTACCACCAAAAAATTTTTGGAGCATTGAAAGAAGAATCCACACATTCTTGATTATCAATCTTTTTAATACAAGCACAATCACATGTGCATTTATAAAAAGGTTTTTAAAACAAACCAACATGTTTGTTGTATAACAATTTTTTGGGTCACATTAATAAAAGTAGAAATGTCCATTTAAGGTAAAGCAGGCATGTTTAAAACCAACAAGAAATACACAAATCTGGAACTTACAAAGTTCAACTTTGTTAGAAATTGAAGGCAATATCAAACATGAGTATTTATAAACTGTGTTTGATATTGCGTTCAGATGGGGTGAAGTCACCCCTGGAAAAGCCAAATTTTGAAGGTGCACACAAATTCTCGAATTTCAACATGTGCTAGCTTCCATCACAGGGGATCAAGGGACGTACTTTGTGGGTGCAACCCCTTCCTCTCAGCTACTTTATTATTGAGGAAGGGGTTGCACCCACAAAACGCCGACATTGATCTCCCGTGATGGCAGATAGCACATGTTGACACACTGTGTGCATCTTCATTTGGCTTTTCGACAATAAGTAAAAAAAGGTGCAACAAATTTTTTTTTTAAAAATGCCAACTACATTAGGGATGTCGAGGGGTTTTAAACTCTCCCTAGAACATCAATGATGTTCTTCATTTTGTTTTTAACATGGTATTTTTCTGGATGCTTTCCAAGTCCCTCTTACACCCCATGATCTCCCAATCAGGATCTGGGCACTTTCACTGGTGAAATGACCTGGATCCACAACATCACGATCACCTAAAAATATTTAAAAAAAACACACCATGTATTATAAATATGCCGGCATGCATCTCTTACTTGAGCCTGTGGTCGCAGACACTCACCTGTTGTGGTGACAATTTCCACCACGTCTCCCTCCTCCTGTTGGCTTTGGGGGATTTCTCTTTCTTCCTGAGGTGGGGGGTCTGTGGTCTCCTCGGATGAGTGGTGTCCTCCGAGTCTTTTAGCCCCTATGTAAAAAAAATAGGTAGACTTAGCACACAGGTATTTGATGGCAGAAATAGGAATATGAAACATTGCTTGGAAGTGGGGTACAATTGTCTGTTTTGGCAGAGTTCCAAGATGAAGACTTTTTTTGTCCTTTGTCAAGCTTGAATACTTACCTGTTTTGTACTAGCTTCACAGATGGAGACACCCCTATAGTATACACTGGAGCACCTGTGTGGGCCCCCTAATAAAAAGGGTGTTCTTTTGTCCCACACTAGTGCTCCTGCGTCCAGATGTGTAAACAGCTGCTGAGTGTCCTCTCCTTACACAGAATATAGTTTGCATTTCATTCTAGTTACCAACCCATCTAGACACCAAAATTATTCTAAGAGAAGTAGGCTAGCAAAAATGTATTCAAATGCATATGTCCAAAACATGGTGTGTTCTATGCCGAACGAACAATGTTTCATACGAACGAATAATGTGCCCATGAGCATGAAAGTTGCCATTTTAAACTGTACAACAGTTAAGAAAAGCACATGGAGCAGCACGAACGTTAGAAAAATAAAGAATAAGAACACAGCACAACTACTTACTTTTTTGCAGCACTCTCCTGATCCTTCTGTACTGCTTGTGCTCCCTTAATTTGAGGTCCGGCCACCGCTTCCTGAGTTGATCCTTGGATCATCGTACACCAAAATTCTTCTGCAGACTCTTGACCTCTTTCGCCATGATCTTGGCCTTTCTGACATTGGGGTTGGGATAAGGTCCATACTTCCCATCATAGTCAGTCTTCTTCAGGATGTCGACCATCTCCAACATCTCCCCAAAGGACATATTTGAGGCCTTAAATCGTCTCCTCTGGGATCGGGACGTTTCTGGCCGGGGCTTTCCTCCTCCTCCTCATTGCTGTAATTAGCACGCGCCTGCTGTGTCTCTGCCATGTGCTCTTCCCCACTGCTCCGAACAGAAGGGGCGGGGAATAGACTAGAAAGAACGTCAGGGGTGGGCGGAGTTTCACGCATGCGCAGTGTATATAAAGCATAACACGCATGCGTAGTACGTACGATCTGTGAGCGGAGGAAGGAGTATCGGAGGCACCGATCGTGATAACGAAGGTAAGATTGAAAATTGGGCCTATACTGCTTCTAGATTGAGGCCTGTATTGTGACAAGATTAGGAGACTTTAGCCTGACATTAGGGTTTGTATTGTGTTGTGTCTTGCAGAGAAAATGGATATCTTGAAGGATCAGGAGTTTATCAGCATATTCATAGATATGTTCAGGGAGCTGCCCTGTCTGTGGCAGGTGAACCACCCTGATTATAAGAACCAAACAAAGAGGAAGGCAGCGCAGGATAATTTGCTGCAATTTGTGAAGCTGGTGATCCCCACGGCAGACATCACCTATTTGAAGGCCCTAATTGGTGGCATGAGGAGCACTTATCTAAGGGAGCGCAAGAAGGTCCAGGACTTCCGGAGATCAGTAGCTGCAGATGACATTTATGTCCCCAGGCTGTGGTACTATGACAGACTGCATTTTCTGGCAGGTCAGACTGAACCCAGGCCAGCACTCTCCACTCTTCCTTCCACGCTTCCTTCCCCCCAGCGGAGGCTTCAGACGTCCAACCTGGGCCTTCCGGGCAGCAACATGTGGAGGAGCCCAGCTTGAGCCAGGTATAGCATTCTTCTAAATATTTCTGGTTGTCAAATTAATGATGTTATATATATGTTAGTTTGGAGTACTAATTTATGATTGTGATTTAGGAACCAAAAACTAAAACCATGTACCTTTCTCATACATAGGGAAGTCTCAGCCAGGAGGTGGCCGGGCCAAGTAGCCTGCCCAATACCCAGGTCCCTCCCCTCCGCCTTCAAAGAAAAAGTGGCAGGAAGAGGAGTAACCTGGAGGAGGCTGAAATTGGCCTATTTTGGAAGGCTACTGAGGCCCTCAGAACACCCCACAGTGTGAAAGAGGATTTTGCTGACCTAACTGCATGCAAAATGCTGCAAATGAAGGAGGGCCAACGACTCTTATGTGAGTTTGTCAATCTAGAAGCTCTACATAAGGGGTTGAGGGACCAACTCACATGCAAAAGCCACATTTGTCAGCTCACCCATGGTCCTCCTCCTCCAGGTCCTCCTCCTCCTCCAGGTCCTACTCCTCCTCCTGCCTCACCTCCAACACCAAAGACACAGCCGGGAAGGAAGCGTGTAAGGAAGACCAGAGAGTGATGGCCCTGGGTTCAGTCTGGTCTGGCAAAAGATGCAGGCTCTTGTATGACCACAGCCTGGGAACATACATGTCATCTGCAGCTGTTCATGATCTCTTGGACCTCTGGACCAGATTGCACTCCCTTAGATAATGACTCAGGCCACCAATTTTGCAGTAAAAGAATTGATGTGTGCCCTGGAGGCCAAAGGCTTCGCCAATTTCTGCTGTTTCTCCAGCGTTGCCTCCCTCTTTGTTTGGTTATGAGCCCTTAATAAAGGAATTTTTATTTCAATTATACTCGCCTATGTGTGTTTTCCTTCAAAAAGGACAGTTTGTTTGTGAGGAGGCAGGTAAATTTCAAAAATAACAAAAAACAACGACTCCTGCGCAAGGTGGATCACCATATAAAAGATGCGTCAACACAGGCCTTGCTGCCCTCAAGGATGGGGAATCCTAGTGCAAACCGAAATAAAAGAAAAACAGGGGCGCACCAGCCTTGTGCATTAACTTTTTAAAACATTTATTATAAAAATGATAAAAAGAAACAACTCACAAGCAATAGGTGGAGGAGGCACAACATAAAGTGTACCGACAGCCAGCATGCGACTTAGGATGAGCGATGCCTTCCAAAAATCATGGAGAGATGCATACACATCACAATCAGCTCAGCTTAGCTTAGTATCAATGCAAAAAAAAGTTTTAAAAAACGGCCGTTTTTTTCGGGAGCAGTGATTTTAATAATGCTTAAAGTGAAACCAAAAAAGTGTAATATCCCTTTAAATTTCGTAGCTGGGGGGTGTCGATAGTATGCCTGTAAAGGGGCGCATGTTTCCCGTGTTTAGAACAGTCTGACAGCAAAATGACATTTCAAAGGAAAAAAAGTAATTTAAAACTACTCGCAACTATTAATGCATTGCCGGTCCGACAATACACATAGAAGTTCATTGATAAAAATGGCATGGGAATTCCCCACAGGGGAACCCCCGAACCAAAATTTAAAAACAAAACGACGTGGGGGTCCCCCTAAATTCCATACCAGGCCCTTCAGGTCTGGTATGGATATTAAGGGGAACCCCGGCCAAAATTTAAAAAAAAAACGGCGTGGGGCCCCCCCAAAAATTCATACCAGACCCTTATCCGAGCACGCAAGCTGGCAGGCCGCAGGAAAAGAGGGGGGACGAGAGAGCGCCCCCCCCTCCTGAACCATACCAGGCCACATGTCCTCAACATTGGGAGGGTGCTTTGGGGTAGCCCCCAAAACACCTTGTCCCCATGTTGATGAGGACAAGGGCCTCATCCCCACAACCCTGGCCGGTGGTTGTGGGGGTCTGCGGGCGGGGGGCTTATCGGAATCTGGAAGCCCCCTTTAACAAGGGTACCCCCAGATACTGGCCCTCCCCCCTGTGTGAAATGGTAAGGGGGTACTTTACCTACCATTTCACTAAAAAACTGTCAAAAATGTTAAAAATGACAAGAGACAGTTTTTAACAATTCCTTTATTTAAATGCTTCTTCTTGCTTCTATCTTCTATCTTCCTTCATCTTCTTCTTCTTCTGGTTCTTCTGGATCTTCTGGTTCTTCCTCCGGTGTTCTCGTCCAGCATCTCCTCCGCGGTGTATTCTTCCCATCTTCTCCTCGGGCCGCTCCGCATCCATGGCATGGAGGGAGGCTCCCGCTCTTCTCTTCATCTTCTTCTCTTCATCTTCTTCTCTTCATCTTCTTGTCTTCATCTTATTTTCAGGCCGCTCCGCATCCATGCTGGCATGGAGGGAGGCTCCCGCTGTGTGACGCTTCTCCTCTTCTGCCAGTTCTTAAATAAAGGGGGGCGGGGCATTCCCTGTGACGCCACAGGGAAGTCCCGTCAAGTCACAGTGCGTCAGAGGGGGGCGGGTTACTGGGTGGCCCCGTCCCCTGTTATTTAAGAACCGTCAGAAGAGGAGAAGCGTCACACAGCGGGAGCCTCCCTCCATGCCAGCATGGATGTGGAGCAGCCTGAAAAGAAGATGAAGACAAGAAGATGAAGAGAAGAAGATGAAGAGAAGAGTGGGAGCCTCCCTCCATGCCATGGATGCGGAGCGGCCCGAGGAGAAGAAAGGAAGAAGACGCCGCGGAGGAGATGCTGGACGAGAACACCGGAGGAAGAACCAGAAGACCCAGAAGAACCAGAAGAAGAAGAAGATGAAGGAGGATAGAAGATAGAAGAAAGAAGAAGCATTTAAATAAAGGAATTGTCAAAAACTGTCTCTTGTCATTTTTAACATTTTTGACAGTTTTTTAGTGAAATGGTAGGGCCTGTTATGGAATTTAGGGGGACCCCCCAGGTCATTTTTTTTTCTAATTTTGGTTCGGGGGTTCCCCTGTGGGGAATTCCCATGCCGTTTTTATCAATGAACTTCTATGTGTATTGTCGGACCGGCAATGCATTAATAGCCGCAAGTAGTTTTAAATGACTTTTTTTCCTTCGAAATGTCATTTTGCTGTCAGACTGTTCTAAACACGGGAAACATGCGCCCCTTTACAGGCATACTATAAACACCCCCAGGTACGAAATTTAAAGGGATATTACACTTTTATTGTTTGACTTTAAGCATGATTAAAATCACTGCTCCTGAAAAAACGGCCATTTTTAAAACTTTTTTTTGCATTGATCCATGTCCCCTGGGGCAGGACCCAGGTCCCCAAACAATTTTAATGACAATAACTTGCATATAAGCCTTTAAAATTAGCACTTTTGATTATTCATGTTCGTGTCCCATAGACTTTAACGGTGTTCGCGTGTTCGAACAAATTTTTTGACTGTTCGCATGTTCTGGTGCGAACCGAACAGGGGGGTGTTCGGCTAATCCCTATTCTGGAGTTAAAAAAAAAAAACACAAGATCAGGCTTGAAAAAAATACAAATCAAAAAAAAAAATTTAATTTTTTAGTCAGATGTGACAAATCAAAATATAGTGATGAAATCACGATAAATAATAAAGAAAGACATTTGGGAGAAGTCTGTGTGAATATGAGCAGCAAAACTACTTCATTCTTCTAGCATTATAAAGAAGAACAGAGTGCGCTGCATTAAACTATTTAAAACATTGCAGCCTAACGAAAGTGCTATATCCATTCCGAATGCTAATTTTACCAGACCGAGTAGTTCAGTCTCGGAATTTATTCTGAGCATACGTGGCACTTTGTGCGTCGGAATTGACGCAATCGGATTTTGTTGTCGGAAAATTTTATAGCCTGCTCTCAAACTTTGTGTGTCGGAAAATCCAATGGAAAAAGTCCAATGGAGCCCACACACGGTCGGAATTTCCAACAACAAGCTCCGATCGCACATTTTCCGTCGGAAAATCTAAATTTTGAAGGTGCACACAAATTCCCGAATTTCAACATGTGCTAGCTTCCATCACAGGGGATCAAGGGACGTACTTTGTGGGTGCAACCCCTTCCTCTCAGCTACTTTATTATTGAGGAAGGGGTTGCACCCACAAAACGCCGACATTGATCTCCCGTGATGGCAGATAGCACATGTTGACACACTGTGTGCATCTTCATTTGGCTTTTCGACAATAGGTAAAAAAAGGTGCAACAAATTTTTTTTGAAAAAATGCCAACTATATTAGGGATGTCGAGGGGTTTTAAACTCTCCCTAGAACATCAATGATGTTCTTCATTTTGTTTTTAACATGATGTTTTTCTGGATGCTTTCCAAGTCCCCCTTACACCCCATGATCTCCCAATCAGGATCTGGGCACTTTCACTGGTGAAATGACCTGGATCCACAACATCACGATCACCTAAAAATATTTAAAAAAAACACACCATGTATTATAAATATGCCGGCATGCATCTCTTACTTGAGCCTGTGGTCGCAGACACTCACCTGTTGTGGTGACAATTTCCACCACGTCTCCCTCCTCCTGTTGGCTTAGGGGGATTCCTCTTTCTTCCTGAGGTGGGGGGTCTGTGGTCTCCTCGGATTAGTGGTGTCCTCCGAGTCTTTTAGCCCCTATGTAAAAAAAAATAGGTATACTTAGCACACAGGTATTTGATGGCAGAAATAGGAATATGAAACATTGCTTGGAAGTGGGGTACAATTGTCTGTTTTGGCAGAGTTCCAAGATGAAGACATTTTTTTGTCCTTTGTCAAGCTTGAATACTTACCTGTTTTGTACAAGCTTCACAGATGGAGACACCCCTATAGTATACACTGGAGCACCTGTGTGGGCCCCCTAATAAAAAGGGTGTTCTTTTGTCCCACACTAGTGCTCCTGCGTCCAGATGTGTAAACAGCTGCTGAGTGTCCTCTCCTTACACAGAATATAGTTTGCATTTCATTCTAGTTACCAACCCATCTAGACACCAAAATTATTCTAAGAGAAGTAGGCTAGCAAAAACGTATTCAAATGCATATGTCCAAAACATGGTGTGTTCTATGCCGAACGAAAAATGTTTCATACGAACGAATAATGTGCCCATGAACATGAAAGTTGCCATTTTAAACTGTACAACAGTTAAGAAAAGCACATGGAGCAGCACGAACGTTAGAAAAATAAAGAATAAGAACACAGCACAACTACTTACTTTTTTGCAGCACTCTCCTGATCCTTCTGTACTGCTCGTGCTCCCTTAATTTGAGGTCCGGCCACCGCTTCCTGAGTTGATCCTTGGATCATCGTACACCAAAATTCTTCTGCAGACTCTTGACCTCTTTCGCCATGATCTTGGCCTTTCTGACATTGGGGTTGGGATAAGGTCCATACTTCCCATCATAGTCAGTCTTCTTCAGGATGTCGACCATCTCCAACATCTCCCCAAAGGACATATTTGAGGCCTTAAATCGTCTCCTCTGGGATCGGGACGTTTCTGGCCGGGGCTTTCCTCCTCCTCATTGCTGTAATTAGCACGCGCCTGCTGTGTCTCCGCCATGTGCTCTTCCCCACTGCGCCGAACAGAAGGGGCGGGGAATAGACTAGAAAGAACGTCAGGGGCGGGCGGAGTTTCACGCATGCGCAGTGTATATAAAGCGTAACACGCATGCGTAGTACGTACGATCTGTGAGCGGAGGAAGGAGTATCGGAGGCACCGATCGTGATAACGAAGGTATGATTGAAAATTGGGCCTATACTGCTTCTAGATTGAGGCCTGTATTGTGACAAGATTAGGAGACTTTAGCCTGGCATTAGGGTTTGTCTTGTGTTGTGTCTTGCAGAGAAAATGGATATCTTGAAGGATCAGGAGTTTATCAGCATATTCATAGATATGTTCAGGGAGCTGCCCTGTCTGTGGCAGGTGAACCACCCTGATTATAAAAACCAAACAAAGAGGAAGGCAGCGCAGGATAATTTGCTGCAATTTGTGAAGCTGGTGATCCCCACGGCAGACATCACCTATTTGAAGGCCCTAATTGGTGGCATGAGGAGCACTTATCTAAGGGAGCGCAAGAAGGTCCAGGATTCCCAGAGATCAGGAGCTGCAGATGACATTTATGTCCCCAGGCTGTGGTACTATGACAGACTGCATTTTCTGGCAGGTCAGACTGAACCCAGGCCAGCACTCTCCACTCTTCCTTCCATGCTTCCTTCCCCCCAGCTGAGGCTTCAGACGTCCAACCTGGGCCTTCCGGGCAGCAACATGTGGAGGAGCCCAGCTTGAGCCAGGTATAGCATTCTTCTAAATATTTCTGGTTGTCAAATTAATGATGTTATATATATGTTAGTTTGGAGTACTAATTTATGATTGTGATTTAGGAACCAAAAACTAAAACCATGTCCCTTTCTCATACATAGGGAAGTCTCAGCCAGGAGGTGGCCGGGCCAAGTAGCCTGCCCAATACCCAGGTCCCTCCCCTCCGCCTTCAAAGAAAAAGTGGCAGGAAGAGGAGTAACCTGGAGGAGGCTGAAATTGGCCTATTTTGGAAGGCTACTGAGGCCCTCAGAACACCCCACAGTGTGAAAGAGGATTTTGCTGACCTAACTGCATGCAAAATGCTGCAAATGAAGGAGGGCCAACGACTCTTATGTGAGTTTGTCAATCTAGAAGCTCTACATAAGGGGTTGAGGGACCAACTCACATGCAAAAGCCACATTTGTCAGCTCACCCATGGTCCTCCTCCTCCAGGTCCTCCTCCTCCTCCAGGTCCTACTCCTCCTCCTGCCACACCTCCAACACCAAAGACACAGCCGGGAAGGAAGCGTGTAAGGAAGACCAGAGAGTGATGGCCCTGGGTTCAGTCTGGTCTGGCAAAAGATGCAGGCTCTTGTATGACCACAGCCTGGGAACATACATGTCATCTGCTGCTGTTCATGATCTCTTGGACCTCTGGACCAGATTGCACTCCCTTAGATAAGGACTCCTCAGGCCACCAATTTTGCAGTAAAAGAATTGATGTGTGCCCTGGAGGCCAAAGGCTTCACCAATTTCTGCTGTTTCTCCAGCGTTGCCTCCCTCTTTGTTTGGTTATGAGCCCTTAATAAAGGAATTTTTGTTTCAATTATACTCGCCTATGTGTGTTTTCCTTCAAAAAGGACAGTTTGTTTGTGAGGAGGCAGGTAAATTTCAAAAATAACAAAAAACAACGACTCCTGCGCACAGGTGGATCACCATATAAAAGATGCGTCAACACAGGCCTTGCTGCCCTCAAGGATGGGGAATCCTAGTGCAAACCGAAATAAAAGAAAAACAGGGGCGCACCAGCCTTGTGCATTAACTTTTTAAAACATTTATTATAAAAATGATAAAAAGAAACAACTCACAAGCAATAGGTGGAGGAGGCACAACATAAAGTCTACCGACAGCCAGCATGTGACTTAGGATGAGCGATGCCTTCCAAAAATCGTGGAGAGATGCATACACATCACAATCAAAAAATGTGAAAAAAAATGCAAAAAAAAGTTTTAAAAGCCGTTTTTTCGGGAGCAATGATTTTAATAATGCTTAAAGTGAAACAATAAAAGTGTAATATCCCTTTAAATTTCGTAGCTGGGGGGTGTCGATAGTATGCCTGTAAAGGGGCGCATGTTTCCCGTGTTTAGAACAGTCTGACAGCAAAATGACATTTCATAGGAAAAAAAGTAATTTAAAACTACTCGCAACTATTAATGCATTGCCGGTCCGGCAAAACACATAGAAGTTCATTGATAAAAATGGCATGGGAATTCCCCACAGGGGAACCCCGAACCAAAATTTAAAAACAAAATGACGTGGGGGTCCCCCTAAATTCCATACCAGGCCCTTCAGGTCTGGTATGGATATTAAGGGGAACCCCGGCCAAAATTTTTTAAAAAACGGCGTAGGGTCCCCCCAAAAATTCATACCAGACCCTTATCCGAGCATGCAAGCTGGCAGGCCGCAGGAAAAGAGGGGGGGACGAGAGAGCGCCCCCCCTCCTGAACCGTACCAGGCCACATGCCCTCAACATTGGGAGGGTGCTTTGGGGTAGCCCCCAAAACACCTTGTCCCCATGTTGATGAGGACAAGGGCCTCATCCCCACAACCCTGGCCAGTGGTTGTGGGGGTCTGCGGGCGGGGGGCTTATCGGAATCTGGAAGCCCCCTTTAACAAGGGTACCCCCAGATACCGGCCCTCCCCCCTGTGTGAAATGGTAAGGGCCTATCATTTCACTAAAAAACTGTCAAAAATGTTAAAAATGACAAGAGACAGTTTTTAACAATTCCTTTATTTAAATGCTTCTTCTTGCTTCTATCTTCTATCTTCCTTCATCTTCTTCTTCTTCTGGTTCTTCTGGATCTTCTGGTTCTTCCTCCGGTGTTCTCGTCCAGCATCTCCTCCGCGGCGTCTTCTTCCCATCTTCTCCTCGGGCCGCTCCGCATCCATGGCATGGAGGGAGGCTCCCGCTCTTCTCTTCATCTTCTTCTCTTCTTCTTCTTCTCTTCATCTTCTTGTCTTCATCTTATTTTCAGGCTGCTCCGCATCCATGCTGGCATGGAGGGAGGATCCCGCTGTGTGACGCTTCTCCTCTTCTGACAGTTCTTAAATAAAGGGGGGGCGGGGCATTCCCTGTGACGCCACAGGGAAGTCCCGTCAAGTCACCGTGCGTCAGAGGGGGGCGGGTTACCGGGTGGCCCCACCCCCCCGTTATTTAAGAACCGTCAGAAGAGGAGAAGCGTCACACAGCGGGAGCCTCCCTCCATGCCAGCATGTATGTGGAGCAGCCTGAAAAGAAGATGAAGACAAGAAGATGAAGAGATGAAGAGAAGAGTGGGATCCTCCCTCCATGCCATGGATGCGGAGCGGCCCGAGGAGAAGAAAGGAAGAAGACGCCGCGGAGGAGATGCTGGACGAGAACACCGGAGGAAGAACCAGAAGACCCAGAAGAACCAGAAGAAGAAGAAGATGAAGGAGGATAGAAGATAGAAGAAAGAAGAAGCATTTAAATAAAGGAATTGTCAAAAACTGTCTCTTGTCATTTTTAACATTTTTTAAAATGTTTTTTAGTGAAATGGTAGGGTCTGTTATGGATTTTAGGGGGACCCCCACGTCATTTTTTTTCTAATTTTGGTTCGGGGGTTCCTCTGTGGGGAATTCCCATGCCGTTTTTATCAATGAACTTCTATGTGTATTGTCGGATCGGCAATGCATTAATAGCCGCGAGTAGTTTTAAATTACTTTTTTTCCTTCGAAATGTCATTTTGCTGTCAGACTGTTCTAAACACGGGAAACATGCGCCCCTTTACAGGCATACTATAAACACCCCCCAGGTACAAAATTTAAAGGGATATTACACTTTTATTGTTTGACTTTATTAAAATCACTGCTCCTGAAAAAACGGCCATTTTTAAAACTTTTTTTTGCATTGATCCATGTCCCCTGGGGCAGGACCCAGGTCCCCAAACACTTTTAATGACAATAACTTGCATATAAGCCTTTAAAATTAGCACTTTTGATTATTCATGTTCGTGTCCCATAGACTTTAACGGTGTTCGCGTGTTAGAACAAATTTTTTGCCTGTTCGCATGTTCTGGTGTGAACCGAACAGGGGGGTGTTCGGCTCATCCCTATTCTGGAGTTAAAAAAAAAAAACACAAGATCAGGCTTGAAAAAAATACAAATCAAAAAAAAAATAATTTTATTTTTTAGTCAGATGTGACAAATCAAAATATAGTGATGAAATCATGATAAATAATAAAGAAAGAAATTTGGGAGAAGTCTGTGTGAATATGAGCAGCAAAACTACTTCATTCTTCTAGCATTATAAAGAAGAACAGAGTGCGCTGCATTAAACTATTTAAAACATTGCAGCCTGACGAAAGTGCTATATCCATTCCGAATGCTAATTTTACCAGACCAAGTAGTTCAGTCTCGGAATTTATTCTGAGCATACGTGGCACTTTGTGCGTCGGAAATGACGCAATCGGATTTTGTTGTCGGAAAATTTTATAGCCTGCTCTCAAACTTTGTGTGTCGGAAAATCCAATGGAAAAAGTCCAATGGAGCCCACACACGGTCAGAATTTCCAACAACAAGCTCCGATCGCACATTTTCCGTCGGAAAATCCGACCGTGTGTACAGGGCATTAGACTGTAGATTTGTTGAATTGTTAGATACGCTTTGTAAAGGAAAACTGTTGTTTGTTTGACTAGGACTTTATTTACCATAAGGCTCCATGCTCACAGGAAGCTCTGAAACGTCTTTCTGGACATTGAACTGCTAGCAGAAAAACGCTGCTGTAAAAATGTGCGTTTAATAGTGTTTATGAGCATTTTTGGGCTTTTTTTTAGCGTCAGCATTTTTGGGCGTTTTTGTAAATTTACACCAATAACACTTTTGTCAATGTCAAAAATGCTGACGGTGATAAACGTGCATTTTTGAGTGTTTTTTGAGCGTTTTTCAGTGTTACTGTGGTCAGAAGAACTGCTCTTGAAAACGATTTCAGGGCGTTCTGATAACAGCCCAGATACTCCTCTGCTGATAAACGTCAAAAAACGTCCATGTGATAACATAGAGGGGAGTTTAAGGACTGTAAAAAAAAAAAACTCCCAAAAATGTGAGTTTATCAGCTTAAGTTTGCATGAGGCCTTAAGCACTTGTGGGCCAAAACCTCAAACCTCAAAATGTACACATTGTAATTACTTTGTGACTAAATTTAGCAATAGTAAGGGAACGGGGTTCAAAGGAATTTGGGAGGTATTAAAAGGTTTTCCATAATTTAGGAAATATGAAACATTTTTTGTGTTTGTTGATCCATACTGAGGTTTGCCTAGGAAACCTGCTTGTGACCATCAATTGTGAACTTAATTTTTCAGTTCATAAAGGGCAAAATACTGTAGTCTAGAAATTATTATTTCTGGCTTATTTACTCATTTCACATTCACACAAAAAAAAGCATTAAAACTTATTTGAAATTAAACCATTGTTTTTAGTGCTGCATATTACTGATCACTTTTTTCTTCCATTTTTGCCTTACCAAAAGCAGAAGAAAAATGCATGATCAATAAATCCTATGGAACTCTTCATGCCAGTCAGTTGCAGGTCAATTAAATGCTGCATTTTTGGTGCAAAAAACAAAACGCACCAAAAACGCACCTCCCCATTGAAATTAATGGAAAATGCATCAAAAACCCACGGTTGCATTTTTGGTGCATTTTTTTTAGTCACATGCCCTTTTTTGTGTCATGTACCGATATGAAAAGTATCCTGTTCTCTTTGCATTGCTTCCTTTGTGTGAAATACCCGGTGTTCCTACCAGTCCCTCTGTTTTCCTATCAACAACTGACCACACTAGGCATGAGAGCACAGCTTGGTCATTTCTCCATATTTTTTTGATACAAATCTATTGCCTTAAGACTCTCTGCCTTCTAATGTCCCACAGAGGAAAAAATTCTCCATTTTGTACTTAAATTAAGGATGTGGGCAGAGTGTCTTTTTCCATAAAGTCCTCGGCACTACCACAATATATCCAGCTGTGCTGAGAACTTAGTCTGCTCTCCTCCAATGATCAGACTTACCTTACATGCCCTCACCACCTGTACAGCCATTCACTGGGCAGACCAGTGTGCTGTGAAGGCTGTCCACAAGGTTCATGGGAATGTTTGACCATTCTTCTAGAAGCGCATTTGTGAGGTCAGGCACTGATGTTGAACAAGAAGGCCTGGCTCGCAGTCTCCACTCTAATTCATCCCAAAGGTGCTCTATTGGGTTGGGGTCAGGACTTTATGCAGGCCAGTCAAGTACCTCCACCCCGAACTTACTCATCTATGTCTTTATGGACCTTGCTTTGTGCACTGGTGCACAGTCATGTTGGACCAGGACGGAGCCATCCCCAAACTGTTCCCACAAGTTGGGGTGTCGGAACTTGACTGGCCTGCACAGAGTCCTGACTTCAACCCGATAGAACACCTTTGGCGTGAATTTGAGCGGAGACTGTAAGCCAGGCCTTCTATCCAACATCAGTGCCTGACCTCACAAATGCGCTTCTGGAAGAATGGTCAAACATTCCCATAGACACACTCTTAAACCTTGTAGACATCCTTCCTAGAAATATTGAACCTGTTATAGCTGCAAAGGGTTGGCCAACTCAAAATTGAACACTACGGATTAAGACTGGAGGGGCAATCGGTCTCCCGGACCTTCTAAATTATTCCCGAGCATGCCACCTGGGGAGAATCGTGGACTGGACAGTACACGAGAGTGTTAACGATTGAGTGGGGCTAGAAGACTCGTTCTCGCACTTACCAATCAAATCTATCCCTTGGATCCTCCCCTGCCACATCCCCAGAATCTTAAAGAACATCCCCTTATCGATTCCACCCTGAGTAGCTTTAGAGAGGTGTGTAAGAAACTCCAACTTTCCTCAAATCTCTGAATGGCTTACCCATGTGGGAAAAATAGCTGAAATGGAGGAACTAATCCATATTGCACGAGACTCCCCTTCTAAATTCTCCTGGACCTGGGCCTGCTGGACCCACTTCTGTACCACAGAGAGATATGCCTCCATGATGCGTTTAAACCATCCTGAACCCCCTAATAGCTATTTGAGATACCCCAAATAGCACTTTTTAGGAGAATACTCCTCTAATATGGCACACAGAACATCTCACTTTTACTCAAAGGCCGTTTCCGGGAGGAGACCACTCCAGACAGGGATCCTCTCATGAGCCCCTACATATCGTGCCCTGTGGAGACCGAGGAGGTGATAACTTCAGAGCTCCGTCACCTCCTCTTTTTTTTTTGTATTCCCTCCCCTCCCCCTCTTTTCTTGCCTTTTACCTCTGCCTCCTCCCCCTGCTGATTTCCCCCCCCCTCTTGCTCTTGCCCCACCTGTCTGGACGATACCAGCCCACATACACATTCCCATTTACACATTAGCCCAGGTGATTGACTGTTACCCCTACTCTCTACACCAAACAAAACGGTCAAGAGCGCCCTCCCACACAGCCCCACCCCACTTTAACGACCCAACCCTTCCATACCTACTCAGGTATAGACAGACATATATATACATGTAAGCTAAACGCTACCTCTACAATGAGCCCCAAACCCCATGGACTGTGATTAGAGTGACTGCCCTATTTATATCTAGTTACAGACCCCTGATGACTGTGGGGACTTTTGGTTTTTTGATTATTTTATCTGTTTCACTATGTTCTCGTGAGTAAGGTTACACCAATTCTGTATATGTTCACGATGTTCAATCACCTTCTGTTTGTATAAAAAGTGTGTATTAATACTTTGTTGTTAATAAAAATTTATATGGAAAAAAAGAGACCGGGATGCCATTAACATTCATGTGCGTGTAAAGGCAGACATCCCAATACTTTTTGTAATAAAGTGTACAGTATATACAGTACATTATTATATTTGGACTGAATGTGTTGTTTTACAAGATGAGAGTTTACATATGCTTTAATCCTGCAGGGGAATAGAAGAGGTTCACCTAAAGAAAAGATAGATAATTCACTGTAGTCACAGCTGAATTGACTTCAGATAATGAAAAGCTGTATGTATTCCAAAAGTCTTTGCGATGCAATAAAAATTGTTTCCAACTAAAAGCAAGTATAGATGCTAGCAATCAACCATCCTCTACTTTTATAAACCTAAATGGATACTGACCCGCCTAGGACGAGACTAAGCTATTGGGGGGGGGGGGGGGTATTATTGTGAAAGGCCTTCCCATAAAAGTAATACCTTTCATCATAAGAAAATGTCTGGAGAAAGCATTCCGTCCACATAGGCATAAAGCAAATTTAAAAATCTAGTTAAACATAAGCCATAGAGCAGGGATTCTTCCCAGGTTCCCTCTTGACGTGCCGGAGCTGGGGAGGGGCCTAGGAAAACTTCCCTCAGCCTTGGGAAAAGAGATGCTGGCTGCTGCAGTGGTGGGTGATTGTGTTGCCGGGACACAGGACACCAGAGCACCTGGCAGGAGGTACTGGGCACATGCCCCTGTTGTTTGGCACTAGCAATGGCCCTGAGTGAAACATTGTTTCATTGTAAGTTGCTCTTGTAAAGCAAGCAGCGCTGCAGTTAAATATACAAGTCAGAGGAGATGAAACTTCACATGGGGGCTGCCTCACCACTGTCTTTACCAGAATGCAGTTACGAATACCCGGGTCAGCTTCTGCCCATCCAGGCCTGAAGTTAGCAAGTTGGTATGACAACCTGTAGACCAGAGTAACTGTGCTACTCCTCATGTTACACCAAAGCAGATGGTGTAGATATAACTAAAGGGCTTTAGGTTTTCAAAGGGGTGAAATGTAGTGAAGGGCTGGGATTTTTGCCATCTAATTATAGACAGTATTGTAATACTATTAGATTAGTGTTTGGCTCCCTCTAGTGGCCAGTGTTTCATCTCTGTGAAATAAGACTTTGTTTACACATCAGAACATGCTGTAAAGCATGTGCAGGAAGTGACTTAAAGGTTTATCTGGAAAAGACTTACTTACCCACAGTGCCCCACTTACCTACCCATGAGGCCAAGTTAAAGAATTGCATGCTGGGTAGTGAAATAAAAGGCCCAGCGTGGCCATGCTTTGTCTCTTCTTCCCGAAATGTGAGACCTGCCTGCTAGGACCAGTGTGGGAGTGTTCAGAAGAGCGCGGCCTGCTTGACGCGGAGCGGAGTTGATGCCACTGGAGAGGTGTTGGACACAGTGTGCTGGAGGCACATGTGATCAGGTCGGAGAATCCAGGAAGCCTGACGGAGCCTAACGACAGCCATCATTCAACGGACGGAGCGGTGCGGTGTAACGGAGCCTACTGGGAGCGGGTCTGAGATCGCAGAGACGTAGCAGTACAGCTGTTTGGACCTGGTGTGGTGAGAGGGCTGTTGCACCAGATTTATGTAAAGCACCTAACACGGTATAGACTAGTTGCAGAACGTTGGTGAGACCTGCAGTTCTATGGAACAGTCTCAGTCAAATAGACTGAGTTTAACCAGGCCTCAAAGCCTGTACCCCACTAGACCTTGACTGACGGTCCAGTTGCATTTCTCACAGAAGAAAGTTACAAGTGTGTTCACCGTTATCTACCACTTTATATTACTTTGTCATCTGCTAACTCACTGGAATACAAATACTGCAGTATAATATGGCTAGCTGAAGAAAGAAGACAAGAGACTATATCATTCATTGTAAGGCCTTTAGTTTCCGTTACATGCTCTAGGAGCTGCATTGCACCGCAGGGGGAGCTCTTGAGCAGTTATACTGTATTGTATTGTGTTTTCTAGCACTAGATAGTGTGCTGCAAGTCCGGAGTGTGTTCGCACTGGAAGTGGGAAGGTGCCCAATGTTAAGGTCTTACCACCCTGAGCACTAGTCCCACTTGGAGGCGCTCCTGCATGCATCATTCAGGTAATCTTTGAGTGACAATGATTTACATGCACCTAGTTTAGTATTGTTGACAATTTGTGTATCAGAATTGTTACTGTAATTACTGTTTTGAACCAGCCTTTAGTAAACTTACAGTCTGGTTAAGGTATAAATTGGTGTGAAGTTTGTTTATTCTCTAAGCAAGTGGAGCAATGGATACCCACGTAATAATAAAGGTACAATATATGTTATTCCTTGTTATTGGGTTTCACACCAACACTGTTACACAGCTGTGTCAAGTGGGTTGAGCCAATTCATTGGGGGTGAAAAATCAGAGTACAGGCCCGATTAAACACCAGCAGCTCCTTAGGGGGTAAGTGCTACAGTAGTAAAAGGTTTGTTTACTCACCTCACTGTCATAAATCTTCATACTGGAAGATAACGGTTTATTTCTTTCTGTAGTAGTATTGCTGGTTGCCCCTGTCTGGGTTTCCATCCACACTCCAAATACATGCTAGTCAATACGTTTTTTGGGGGGAATTTATCAGGGAAATGGCTAGTGTTGGCGCTTCAATCATCACAGCACCATGCTTGTTATGGTGTCAGGATGATTGAAACACATTATTTCTATTATTACATTGTTGTATAAAATGAAATAGTTCAACTCACCATAATGCAGAATTAGTGGGAGCCCCGAGCGTGTCACTTGCCACGTTGCCTGCCACCAGATGCGGATTGTCACTTGCCATGTCACCTGCCCCCAGATGTGGATTGTCACTTTCCTGCTACAATTGTCACTTGCCACATCGCCTGCCACCAGATGCAGATTGTCACTTGCCATGTCACCTGCCACCAGATGCGGATTGTCACTTGCCACGTCACCTGCCACCAGATGCGGATTGTCACTTTCCACGTCACCTGCCCCCAGATGCGGATTGTCACTTGCCACATCACCTGCCCCCAGATGCGGATTGTCACTTGCCACATCACCTGCACCCAGATGCGGATTGTCACTTGCCACGTCACCTTGCCACCAGATGCGGATTGTCACGTCGCCTGCCACACATTGCGGATTGTCACTTGCCCCGTCACCTGCCACCAGATGCAGATTGTCACTTGCCACATCACCTGCCACCAGATGCGGATTGTCATGTCACATGCCACACATTGCGAATTGTCACTTGCCATGTCACCTGCCACCAGATGCAGATTGTCACCTGCCACATCATCTGCCACACATTGCAGATTGTCACTTGCCTGCTACAATTGTCACTTTCTGTTTCCCAGAGGGTGAGGCAGCAGATTACCAGTCAGGCAGCAGAGAGATGATGTAATCTCTCTGCTGCCCGTGGCTGCCTGCACAGTGAGGGCGGAACTGCAGGGATGCAGGGCGGCAGTGAGAGATGATGTCATCTCTCTGCTCCCCCGCCCGCCGGCTCCCTGATTGGCCAGCAGCCTGGCAGCTCTCTGACTCGTCTCACCCGCCCACTCTCTCTCAGACTGTCACCAGCCCGGCCGTCCGCTCTCTCACCCGCCCACTGTCAGTCTCAGACTGTCACCCGCCCGGCCGTCCACACTCTCACCCGCCTACTGTCAGTCTCAGACTGTCACCCGCCTGGCCGTCCGCACTCTCACCCACCCACTGTCAGTCTCAGACTGTCACCAGCCCAGCCATCCGCTCTCTCACCCGCCCAGTGTCTGTCTCAGACTGTCACCCGCCCGTCCGCTCTCTCTCCCGCGGAGCCAGCCGCCTGCCCTCTCACCAGCATTCTCGGAGGGGGCAATTGCCCCGTTGCCCCCCCCCTGGATCCGCCCCTGGGTAGAACTAAATCTGTGGTGTGCCCCAGAGCACTTTCCATTATATAAAAGTATACAAAGCTCAATTGCACATTATTGGAGCAATGTGAACATCATCCAATTTCGGCTATTGAGTGTCTGATGATGTAGTGCTATCATACGTGTATTGAAATTACATTGTCCTACCAGCCAGCTCCATTCTCAGCTTCATATAGATTCTGGGGGTATGCCAGGAGGGTACACAAAGAAAAAGTTTGATAGCAGTTTTTTTTTGGCAGAAAAAAAGCTATAAAGTCTCTTCTACCAAAAAAACCTGCTATTCATTTTTTACGTTTAGATTAATTTTAAGGGTGATTTTGTTTCTGCAACTATCATGCTATTGTACTCAAACTTTTCCCTCAACTGAAAGTTTTAATACAGACTATTTGTTTGTTGTTTTTCAGGGGTTGAGCTTGGCCCCTTAGCTCCAGTGAAGGGAACTTTTAAGGCGTCAGCATACCAAGATATTTTAGACAAGTTAATGCTCCCAACTTTGTGGGAACAGTTTGGGGATGTCCCCTTCCTGTTCCAACATGACTGTGCACCAGTGCACAAAGCAAGGTCCATAAAGACATGGGCCAAAGGGTGGGCCAACTAAATATTGAACCCTATGGACTAAGACTGGGATGCCATTAAAGTTCATGTGCGTGTAAAGGCAGGTGTCCGAATACTTTTGACAATATGGTGTAAGAGCCAGCAAGAGGAACCACAGAATGTGGCAGGAGATGCACGCATCTGATACACCCAGATGTGTGAAACAATATACATCTGATCTGTACAACATCCTTTAGATCTACCATCAAATATGTAGCACAAGTGCCTGTCTAATTGGATATTAATTGAATGAATTATGTTGGTTTATCTTCATATTATAAAATTTTGGTAAATCTAAAGGAGTTTGTGTAAAGATTGTACAATCAGATTGTATAACGTATGACCAGTCTAAGATGTGAAGGTACTTTTGGTAACTTTGCTCAGTGAGGAAGCAATGTTTGTATGAATGGGCACTTAGACAGGTAAGTATAACACGCATTATTTTACAGGGGCGTTTTGATTTTTTTTTGAGTGACCGAGTTGGTTTAATTCACTGTAAACTGAATATCTGTCCACAGCTAAACCTATTTTACATAATCATTACTAAAGGATGCTTTGGGTGTACTACGCTGCAGTTTAACTACACATTAGAATTCATAGCATAGGGCTAAACTGCAAAAATAGCCTCAGGGAGAGCACGTGAACAGTTTTGCAAACTGATAGCAGGACAGGCACAACAGAAATGAAACCATACCCTTTACTACTCCTGTTATTTTATTTTATAACTTGAACATTTTCATTTTACTTACAATTGTCTGTACAGATCAATGATTTCTATGTAAGCATGCATCTCTGCTGATTTAAGCTGTCAAAATACAGAACAAAGAGAAGATCAATGAAAAGATGCTCAAATACAAAATGTAATATCTACACCTGTAAAGACTAGCTGAGTTTAACACACTAAAACAGAAGTTAAAAAGCAGAATAACAACAATGTTCCAGGAAATAAAAGGGACTCGTTTGTTAGCATTTTTCCTGTGCTCTTTATTCTCATTTCATTATACCTCTCTTTTTTTATACACTGCCAAACTTTACTTTTTGTACATTTATCCTGGTCCCAAGTTCATATTTGGCTATTACAAACAAATTACAAAAGGGGAACTTGGCACGCTATAATTCCCATGGGGCAGAAAGAGTGCATTGATCCAAAATCTATTTTTTCTTTCGGTATTTAAAGTATAAGTCATTGACATATTATGTAGGGCTTTAATAAAGAAACTCATAATGCATATCAAAACATATTCATATTCATATCACACCATTCATTTCAGTCAAAAAATTTTGCAGCCTATGTCCCTTAATACACTCAATAAAGTTGACCATACACATATACATATCTAGATCACACAGATTGCTCCATCCATATAAACAGCTACTGCTATTGTATTTTGACAGTCGGCCCCATCAGCTGTCAAAATACCCGATTAGCGGCTGTATCTGATTGGATGCAGCTGCTGTTTAACTGACAATTTTCCACCTGGCTTTTTCGTTTTTTTTTAAATCGGAGTATGTCTGGCCACTCACTAATTGAAAGTTGCACAGTGTATGCCCAGCTTAAAGTGATAGTAAACTCTTATTTGTGATTTTTACCTTCAGGTAAACTTATTATAAGGCTTATCTGTAGGTAAAATGAATATCTCCTAAATGTGCCGGTGACGTCAGCGACGCATGCGCTGTTAAGGAACAGCATACCTGTGTCGTTCCTTCAAAACTGTGTGCCGTGACCGAGTCTCTTGAGCACATGCGTGGGAGTGGCGTCATCGCGACTCATCCAGTCAGGCAACTTGAGTCCCCGAACCCGGAAGGAAGCTCGGGTGAAGATGGAAGTGCCCACAGCATCATGCCGCTGGAGGGCTTTGCATACTAGCACATTATGATGTTGCCTTGCAGGAGAAAACTTTTTTCTTTATCGTACATCACGGGACACAGAGTAATAACTATATGGGTTATAGGCCACCTTTAGGTGAATGGACACTGGTATAACCAAAAAGGAAACAGGAAGTGCCCCTCACTATATAAACCCCTCCCATACCGGGAGTATCTCAGTTTTTTCGCCAGTGTCTAAGGTGTTGGACACAGAGCGCACAAGGGCATGTAAGCTGTATGGGTGTGTGGATACAGGCATTTGCAAGGGGCACATTTACTCAGCATTGAGACTGAGCATTTATAGCAGCATATTATACAAATTGCTAGACTAAAGCACATCAGTAGATGCATTTTGTTTAGTACCTCTGCTTTTTTTGTGCTTAGGACTATGTCTGCCTGTAGGAGGGGTAATTCATCAGGGGGGAGGTCAAAGTCGCTGCGGTCAGAGCCTGAGGCTCCTAGTCACACGTCCGCAGTTCCATCCTCCTCTGAAGGACCTGGAGCATCTGGCGAATCTGAGCCATCTTGCCTCACAGGCATGGTGGCTACCCCCAACATGTCAGCTTCTGCATTTGTCACTAAGGACGATTTAGCTTTGGCTCTGGCTGGTTTGGAGGGAAAAATAGCCAATTTGTTTGCGTCATCCTCCCAGGAGGTGAGAAAATGCGGCAGGTCCCCTTCTCCTTCCCTTGACCTTCCCATTTTGGAACAACAATGGGCAGATGATAGTGGGGTACCTTTGAGGGAAGGAGGTTCAGGTGACTCCTCTTCTGAGGATTCAGCATCTGAAGAACCTTTCTCAACTTCGCAATCTCAGAAATTGCTAATTCAATCCCTTACAGACTTGGTCCGATCTGGATATAAGTTGCCTCCTGCAGAGGTGGATGAGGTTTCCTTCTCCTCTTTGGGTTCACTAAAACCCCAGATAAGCAGTTTTCTCCCCCTAAGAAATTTTCATTTCTTTACCCTATGGAGAAAAAGTTCTCAAAGAGGAGTTTAACTTGTCCAGTGGACAATGTACAAGTATTTAGAGATCCAGCTGATAAAAAGTTGGAATCTCTACTAAAAGCCTCATTTGCTGTAGCCGGTGCGGTGGTACAGCCTGCAGTAGCAGCAATAGGCATTTGTCAATCCCTTCGGGATGAACTCAAGCAGGTTTTGAAAAAAGTTCCTGCTCAAGCTGATGAGGCCCAAAGTTTGGCTGAGCTACCTAGGGCCCTATACTTTGCAGTGGACGCTATCAAGGATTCCATCCATCAGGCGTCTCGCCTTGCACTTATGTTGATACATATGAGCAGGACTCTGTAGCTTAAAAATTGGTCAGCTGAGTTACCATGCAAGAAGCTCTTGGCTGGGTTTCCCTTTCATGGAGAAAGGTTGTTTGGGGAATATTTGGATAAGTATATCCAAAAGATTTCTGGGGGTAAGAGTACCCTTCTGCCGGTTAAAAAAAAGAATAGACGGCCTTCTTTCAAGACTTCCCCTCCTATGCCTGGGGCAACAGCCTCCAGGCAGTATCGACGGCCTACCCCGTTGGGGCAAAGGGTAAGCCTCATAACCAGACACAGGGCTGCAAAAGGCCTTGTGGTCAGAAGTCCACAAAACAGAATCCCTTGTGAAGGGGCGCCCCCGCTCGATCGAGTGGGGGTAAGACTGCGGTGGTTTTTAGAAACTTGGCAAGAGGAAATCCAAGACAAGTGGGTCCTCTCTGTAGTAGCCCTAGGCTACAAACTAGAGTTCCAAGAGTTTCCACCATCGCATTTTCAAAAATCAAACGTTCCCAAGGACCCAGTAAAGAAAAAGTCCTTATTTCTGGCACTGGACCGATTACTGTGTCAGTGAGTGATAATCGAGGTTCCCTTAGAAGAGAGGGACATGGGGTTTTATTCAAATCTCTTTATGGTACCAAAACCAAATGATGTCAGACCCATTCTAGATCTCAGGAATCTGAATCGCTTCCTAAACATCTGCTCCTTTCGAATGGAGTCGATTCGGTCAGTTGTTTCTACCCTACAGGAAGGAGAGGTTCTAGCATCCATAGATATGAAGGATGCGTATCTACATGTGTCAATATTTCCCACTCACCAGAAGTTTCTGAGGTTTGCGGTAGAGCCGCACCACTTTCAGTTCATGGCCTTGCCTTTCGGGTTAGCCACTGCTCCCCGACTGTTTACAAAAGTGTTAGCCCCAGTACTAGCAAGACTAAGGGGCCAGGGCCAGTAATAGCATACCTAGACGACCTGCTACTGGTAGATCAGTCTGTAGCAGGGTTAAATCTAGGGGTGTCCAGAACAGTCAGTTATCTGGGACACCTGGGTTGGATTCTCAATCTAGAGAATCATCCTTACAGCCGGTAAGAAGGCTGCAGTATTTGGGCCTGGTCATAGACACAACCCAGGAAAGGGTGTTCTTGCCCCAGGCAAAGGTCAACGCCCTAAGAGAGATGGTCCAGGCAGTCAAGGCAAAGAAGGGTCCTTCCATTCGCCTTTGCATGAGACTACTAGGGAAGATGGTAGCTTCCTTCAAAGTGGTTCCCTATGCCCAGTTTCATTCAAGACGGTTGTAACACAGCATTCTGTCTGCTTGGAACAAACGGATCCAAACCTTGGATTATCCAATGAATCTGGCTCCAAAGGTACGCCAGAGTCTCAACTGGTGGTTGATAACCAAGAATTTACAGAAGGGGAAATCCTTCATTCCAGTTTCCTGGAAAGTAGTAACGGATGCCAGCCTATGGGGCTGGGGAGCATTTTTTATAAGAGACCACTGTTAAAGGGAAGTGGTCAGAGTCCGAGAAGACTTTGCCATCAATATCCTAGAGATTTGGGCAGTACGTCTGGCTCTAATAGCCTGGACGCCCAGGTTGTGGAATGCTGCTGTCAGGATACAATCCGACAATGCCACAGCAGTGGCTTATATCAATCACCAAGGGGGCACCAGAAGCCACGCTGCTTAAAGGGAGGTGGACCATATTCTGTCTTGGGCAGAGAAACATGTTCCTTGCCTATCTGCAGTTTACATTCCAGGAGTGGAAAATTGGCAGGCAGATTTTCTGAGCCATCGACAGTTGTTGCCTGGAGAATGGTCTCTACATCCCGATGTCTTTTTGGCCATATGACAAAGATGGGGTACGCCAGACGTGGATCTATTGGCGTCCAGGTTCAACAAGAAGTTGGACAACTTTGTGGCGAGAACAAGGGATCCACTTGCACTCGGAGTAGATGCGTTAGTGATCCCGTGAAATCAGTTTTCACTGAATTATGCATTCCCTCCATTTCAGCTGCTACCACGGCTGCTTCACAGGATCAGGAAGAAGGGAAGCTGGTAATCCTAGTGGCCCCGGCATGGCCCAGAAGACCCTGGTATGCAGGGATCGTGAGAATAGCAGTAGGGGAGTCTTTGACTCTTCCAACTCATCCGGACCTGCTGTCGCAGGGACCGGTATTCCATCCTGCCTTACAAATGCTAAATTTAACGGTGTGGCTATCGAAGCCAACATTCTAAAAAATTGGGGGCTTTCAGGTTCGGTAGTAACTACCCTGATTAATGCCAGAAAGCCGGCCTCCAGGACCATTTATTACAGGTTCTGGAACACCTACGTCACTTGGTGTGAAACCAAGTGTTGGCATCCTCGTAAGTATGTCATAGGAAGTATTTTGGCCTTTCTACAATTAGGAGTAGAAATGAAGCTGTGAAACAAAAAAACACTGCGCTAGATTAAAGCTAACAAGAGCTGCAGTACAAATGTGCAATATACACAATAATGGGACAAAAACAGAGAAAAAAAACTGCGCTAAACCCTCATATCATGTGTTGGGGGATATATATGAAAGGACACCAAATTAATTGTGAAAGTATATATGGATCCTACAAAAATTGAATAGCACACAAATCAATGGTGAACAATTAATATTAAATAATAAAAGTCACAAAAGTGCCAAAAGCACAAAATAGTGAAACATAAGCAAAAAGTCCCAGAACCAAAAAGGAAATCTTCTAAGAAGATGGGAAGAGTCCCCAATTAGCTCTTCATAGGGATCAGTGTCTGAAAGTGGAAAGTGAAAACGACACCCCTTGCAGTGATCCTCCACCTTTAAGAATACATGCTTACCAGATAGTAAGCTCAACAAGCTCATAGACAAACCAAGGGCCAGATAACCAGCAAGTAATGGAACATCCCTCTGTTAACATAGCAGATGACAGGCAAACCAGGTATGTACAGGACCTTGTATTCAGGCATCCAAACAGCATCAGGACATCACTCAGGCAATGTACCATGGACGTGCATGGGGAGGGAGGGGGTTGCCACAACCCAAGTCACCCCCTCTCTCCCCATGCACATCCGTGGTACATTGCCTGAGTGATGTCCTGATGCTGTCTGGATGCCTGAATACAAGGTCCTGTACATACCTGGTTTGCCTGACATCTGCTACGTTAACAGAGGGATGTTCCATTACTTGCTGGTTATCTGGCCCTTGGTTTATCTACAAGCTTGTTGAGCTTACTATCTGGTAAGCATGTATTCTTAAAGGTGGAGGATCACTGCAAGGGGTGTCGTTTTCACTTTCTACTTTCAGACACTGATCCCTATGAAGAGCTAATTGGGGACCCCCCTCCATCTTCTTCTTAGAAGATTTCCTTTTTGGTCCTGGGACTTTTTGCTTATGTTTCAATATTTTGTGCTTTTGGCACTTTTGTGACTTTTATTATTTAATATTGATTGTTCACCATTGATTTGTGTGCTATTCAATTTTTGTAGGATCCATTTTTAGAAATGAAGCTGGCCTTGAGTACAATCAAGGGTCAGATTTTGGCCTTGGCAGTGTTTTTTCAAAGGCCACTTGCTTTGCACTCTTTTGTCCGGGCATTCATACAAGGGGTAACTCGGATAACTCCGCCAGTTAGAATATCCTTGTACCCATGGGATTTGAATCTGGTTTTGTTGGTGTTGCAAAGACAATCCTTTGAACCTATACAGATTATTTCTTTGATCCTTTTGACAAGGAAATTGGTATGTAGTGAGAGCAATTAAAGCCTATCTAAAAGCGACTGCTCAGATACGGAAAACTAATGTTTTGTTTGTGTTGCTGGAAGGTCCTAGAAAGGGTCAGGCAGCATCGAAATCTACTGTTGCTAAGTGGATTCGCCAGGTGATTAGTCAGGTTTATGGCCTGAAAAGAAGGGTTCCTCCCTTTAAGATTAAAGCACACTTTACCAGGGCAATCAGTGCTTTATGGGCAGTGCATCACCAAGCCTCTGTGGCTCAGGTTTGCAAAGCCGCTACTTGGTCATCAGTACATACATTCACGAGATTCTATCAAATGGATGTAAGATGGCAGGAGCACACCACCTTCGGGCGCAGTGTGCTGCAGGCAGCAGTATAGGTCCTCATGCCTGGTGGTGGCTTTTTGCTTTGTGTCTCCCTCCCCTCAGGTGGCATTGGTTTGGGACATCCCATATAGTTATTACTATGGTGCTCTGTGTCCCATGATGTACGATAAAGAAAATAGGATTTTTATAACAGTTTACCTGTAAAATCCTTTTCTTGGAGTACATCACGGGACACAAAGGTCCCTCCCCTCTTATTGGGATATGTGTATATATTGCTTTGCTACAAAAACTCCCGGTATGGGAGGGGTTATATAGGGAGGGGCACTTCCTGTTTCCTTTTTGGTTATACCAGGGTCCATTCACTTAAAGGTGGCCTATAACCCATATAGGTATTACTATGGTGCTCTGTGTCTTGTGATGTACTCCAAGAAAAGGATTTTACAGGTAAGCTGTTATAAAAATCCTATTTTTTTTTCACAAGACTTTACTATCGCTTTAACGGACAATGTAAATTAACCTAGCAGAGTGTTTACAGATTGTACAAGATATCCAAAGAAGAGAAAAACTGCATGTAACAATTGCTATTTAGGCTGTCTTCAGATCTAACCTTTTTACATGTTTTATTTTTTGCATACATTAGGTATAAAGCTGGGTGTACACATTCAGTTTTTTTTTCAACTAGGAGTTTCAACAAAAAAAAATACAGATCCCTGCATCAATACAAATGATGTAGATGCAGGGATCTCTCCTGCTGTGCTATTGCATTCTCATGGGGGGGACACACCCCCTCCCACCAGAATACACCGATCAGTGCTTGCAGCCGTTGGCTGCATGCGCCAATCAAATGCTGTTTTTTTAGCAGGATAGTTTAACAGAAGTTGGTCATTAGACTGGCTTTAATTGACAACAGTACACATGTACCAAAAGTTGACCAGTTCCATCGGTCAACATTCAGTACATGTGCATCAGGCTTTAGTATCTATTTTTTATTGGTATCAACCTTTTTTAACCCTCTAGTTCTGCCCCTCCCGGACTAAGTTCTGCATTGTAGAACTTAGTTCGGGAGGGGCAGAACTAGAAGCCAACCAGGCTGGCAAGAAATATGGATACAGGAGCAGAGAACAGTGAGCAGAGAGATGAACTTATCTGTGTGCTTCTGCTCTTCACTGTCCAATCACAGATTGGAGGCAGAAAGTGGTATTTCTTATTGCTTGTTTATTCAATGTTACCAAAGTGCTAAGACTCATATTCATTTAATTAAGAAAATAACTGCATATTAGTTCTAACTGTATTCCAAAGGTTTCATTTTAAAATAAAGTTATTTGAGCCTATAGGGCTGCCCATGCAGGACAAAGTAAAATGTTCCCTTTATTACAAACCTCACCAACAGAATATACTTACCTTCCATTTGCTTCCAAACTGCTCCTTTCAACTCCTGGAATCAGTAGAAAGCATACTGCGCATACCGTGGGTTGCTGTAATTGAAGCTTGAACTATGGCCTCCCATTAATGATGCTGATTGGCCCAGCGGTTTCACATGGTGTGAGTCACATACTCCACCTGACAGGTTATTTCTCTCTTTTCTGGTACTGAATGGAATGCATAGATCAGCAATGGCAGCCTGCATGTATGTCTATTGACAGGTTTTCTTTAATTTTTATGATAGGTCTGCTTTAAATGTCAGATCTTGTACCTTTATAAAAAGAATTCCACTAGTGCCAAACACTGGAAAATAGAAAAAGATTATTGTGAAACATTTAAAAACATTACATTTAATAGTATGTAAAAATGCAATTATATAAATCACTCCTTTACCAAATAAATACTAAGACTGAGTGTAAACGTATCACAGAAACATTGCTTCAAATTACATTTATGGTACAGAAAATTAACTATAATCCTAACAGAATTCCTTTCACCTTAATAAATGACTTTGTCTCAGACCCTGAGTAAATCTAGCTATGGAATCCATTATTTGCCATCATTATTGGTTCATTTTGCTATTATTTTTATATAGATTTCATACTTTAGATTGATTACACTTTTGGCAGCAAAGACATTTCTTATTACTAGTCTGAAATATTTGGTCAGATTATCTGTATTGTGTGACATATACTATACTGTATTAACTCTGTTCAATATTGGCTAGTTCCAGCATATAACCCTAGGGCTTGGATAGATGTAAACATTCCATTTTTAGAATGTGACTTTTTATTTTCATTCATGAAATGTTAAGCTATGATGAAAGTCTTGCTGGATGAAATTGTTGAAAATATTGATTTTTGGAAATAGTAGTTTTCTGATAATTCTATGAAAGAAAATAGGGAGCCTATTTGTAGGGAGTTATAAAATAATAAGGTTTTTAACTTCTTGGTTTGCTGCTTTTCTTTTTTTTATAAGTTCTTTACTAAGGATGGCCAAACATTATACAGTTTATGTATATGTATAATGTATGGCCAGCTTTAGATTTTTTAAATAAACAAAGAACAGAAATAAAAGGAGGGGGGAGGGTACTAGGACAGTCCATGGAATTAAGCAAGGGGAGAGGTATAGGAGAGAGAAATCTATTTATTTCTGTTAGTAGGATCAATAATAAAACATGACACTCAAAAACACACCCAAAGTCCTTGGTCTTCTGGCCACTGAGAGTTGCCCACCCAAGATCACAACCTTCACAAGTGTAAACACAACTATGGAAGCCCCTCTTCCTTCATTGTGAATAGGTGGAAAGTTTGTAAAAAAAAAAAGCAGGAAGGAGGATTGGCAGAGGTGAATGTAAACATGCTCAAAATTTGAAAAATGTAAAAATGGCCTGGTAATGAAGGGTTATTTACAGGTTAATACTCAAGTGGTTGAAGAGCCTCTAAAATTAAAAACAGTAGCTTTGAAAAATCAGAGCTCAGCTCTTTGAGGACACGTGATTGCAAGTCATGTAGTAATGGTGCTTTATTTACCGTAATTTTGTCTAATGCTGCGTACACACGAGCGAAATTTCCGACAGAAAGAGTCCGATGGGAGCTTTACATCATATATTTCAACCGTGTGTATGCCCCATCAAACTTTTTCTGTAGAAAATTCAGACAGACTTAGATAGAGACCATGTTCTATATTTTTCCGACGGAACAAATTACTATCGGAAAAACCGCTCATCTGTATGCTGTTCCGACGCTCCAAAAATAACGCATTCTCTGAAGCAACTACGAGACGGAAGCTATTGGCTACTGGCTATTGAGCTTCCGTTTTCTAGTCCCGTCGTACGTGTTGTACGTTGCCGCATTCTGGACGGTCGGAATTTGATGTGACCGTGTGTATGCAAGACAGCTTGAGCGGAATTCCATCGGAACTCCATCGTAAAAACCTTCAGAGTTTATTTGGACGGCAAAAGCGGTCGTGTGTACAGGGCATACATGTTTGGGCCTATAAAGCTTTTGAGCCATTGTGGATTTCATGTGGAACTGCAATCCTCATTGTAAACTTGAGCTTCACCAATTTCTTTTGTATACACAGAACTGAAGAATGTGTTTAATAGATTTTCCTTCTTTTTGTCAGCAGCCATCAACGAGTTATCTTGTAAGGGGTTTATATGATAGGATGTAATAGTTTTAGTATTAATGTATTTAATTAATTTTTGTGGTTTGTGTTACTCTGTTTTTCAACCTTTTGCTCAAATTGCAATCTTGATTTCCTGTTTACATCTTTTGTTATATTCTTGGTAAATTTCACATAATGAAAGTGTTCCTTTTTTTTATTCCTTATGCCATGTCTTTTTAAAATGAGATTTGAGCCATGTAGGTTTTACCTTTTTGCCTTTTAAATTTATTATCCATCAGAATATACTTTTCAGTGTGTTTGCATATTATTGATTTGAAACATTCCCATTTTTGTTCTGTTCTTTGATGACAATTTTCCCTCCCAGTCTAATGCCCTGTACACACGATAGGATTTTCCGATGGAAAATATGTGATAGGACCTTGTTGTCGGAAATTCCATTCGTGTGTATGCTCCATCACACATTTTCCATAGGAATTTCCGACACACAAAGTTTGAGAGCTTGCTATAAAATTTTCCGACAACAAAATCCGTTCGGAAATTCCGATCGTGTGTACACAAATCCGACGCACAAAGTGCCACGCATGCTCAGAATATATTATGAGACAAAAGCTATTGGCTACTGCCCTGTTTATAGTCCCGACATACGTGTTTTACGTCACCGCGTTCAGAACGATTGGATTTTCCGACAACTTTGTGTGACCGTGTGTATGCAAGACAAGTTTGAGCCAACATCCATCTGAAAAAATCCTAGGATTTTGTTGTCGGAATGTCCAATTAATGTCCAACCGTGTGTACAGGGCATAAGTCTTGGAGAGCATTGGGAAATAAGTATTTTTATATTTTCTGTTGTTTATAACTGGAATTAAATGAAATTCATTCTCCTATAAAAACCCACAAAATGTACATACACAAGTAAAAAATGCAATGACTCATTCTTTATCAGATGACTACATTCAAAGTTTCAAGCTGACAAAGTGAGCCTCAAAGCAGGTAAAGTCTAGATAAATGTATGTCTAGTGTTTACCTTTACATATTTAAGCTTAACATCACTGAGCACTTACATTTATTAATGTAAGCCTCCATACATCACAGGAGGCCTGCACTCACATGGGACTTCATAAAATAGATGGAAAGTGAAAACTCTTGGTTTGCTTTGTGTCAACTGTACACTTGAATGGTTGTCAACTGTATTCACAGCCTTCAGTGTTTAACATCTGGAAACAGCTATGTAAGGCACACAGAGAAAGCATCAAGTGCCGTTCTATCTCTGTTGAAAGGTTGACTTGAAAACGACATGTTTGCCATGTTGCAGTTGAAGAACCCATTGGTAACTTATGTCTGTGAGGCACGTGGGGATCTTACGCTCTCTTCTCTTTCAAATCATGCAGAACCATCCATAAATAATATACAGTTACATTGTCCTAGTGCTGTAGTGGATTTATCTTTGTATCCCTTGTTACCCCCACAACTCACATTTGTACACAAGAAAAAAAATAGTAGTAACTAACATTTGTGCCTTTGGCAATAAAACCACAGGCCTTGCAAACCCCACATGGCAAAAAGACATTTCCATTCCAATCCCAGTTTTAAATTAAACTGTAATGAAAAATCAGAAGAGGCAGCTGGGACCATTGACAGTGATTGTAGACAGGAACGCACACAACTAAGGAAAAAAAAATAGAGAGACAGAAGAGAAAGAAAGATTGTGAAGGAAGGCTCTGTAGAGCAATAAAGCAGCTGGTAAACATAAAAGTGAGGAGAAATTAGAAAAACAAATCTAGGATGGAGACAAGCAAAGATGTCTACGTTGCCAAATAAATACGTTCTGGGAGGATGGCAAGACAGATGCAATGAATGAGAACTGAAAGAATTGTAATAAAAGAATTATACATAGTCTTACACTGACCCCTGCAGGTCCATGATTGCATTGTTTGTTCCCTCCTGCAAGCTGTAACAGTTTTTTCAGTAACATTTTTATCTTCCTGTTTAATCTTAAAAGTTAAATTAGGACTTCTTAGAACTTTGCAAAGCATACCCATTCATGTGCAATGGAACAATTAAAAAAGCAAACAAAAAAAAAAGTATTTTTGCTTGTCAGCAAAGCTTCGGCTTATTCACTAAGCTAAGGGAAAGTCTCCATTCTGGTATTAGTAAATCAAACCCCACTATATCTAGTGGGATCTGCTCAAGATAACATGTTGTCATAGAAAAAGGTAGATGAAATTATGCTAGCAGAGTTCAACTGTTTATAAAAGGATTTTCAATTTAAAAATCTAAGCATGTATAAGCAAAGCTACACTTCACGTACACAGCTGAAAAAAGGGACTGTTCTATGAGAAATCCATTGAGTCTGCCTTATGGGTGCTGTATTTACATTTTACAGAATATGCAAATACTGTTTATTAAAAATAGACCTATTTCTAAATATTAACAAAAAGTTATGTTTACAGTTTTGCTAAGATTAATAAATTAATAGTATCAGAAGGGCTGAAATACTGTAAATTATTTTTCCTGGAGCAAATGATGCATCAAATTCCCTCCAGTGACAAATATCTGATGGCCTGGGCACTTGAACACCATGGGTAGCATTCGCATGATTTTCTTTTTCAGCAAGAATCATGTGACCATGCCCTTGAAGTGATTGTGAACGATCACTTTGTAAAACAACCCATTCAGTTTCAAATAGAAATGAAAGGCAAAACATTTTTGTACAGATATTAAAAAAAAATAAAAAATACCCTTTTTCACTTTATAAGTGATCACATTCCATCTGTTCTCAGCTGCATGAGAGCTGGGGGGAGGAGAAGCAGCAGCACACTGAGCTTTCCAGTGAATGGCTGTGCAGCGGGGGGCATGTCAGGACAAGTCTAATCATTGGAGAAGAGTACACTGAGTGCCCAGCATATCTAGAGAACTGACCAAGATGTGCTCTCCTGCTTAGTGTGGTCAGTTTTTAATAGGAAAGCAGATGGACTGGCAGGAACACCAGGGATTTCACATAAAGGAAGCAATACAAAGAGAACAGGATACTTTCTCATACAAGCACAAGGTACAGCAGGCACATATCAGGAATATGAAGTGTTGGGGTAACCAACACTTTAAGTTTTCAGACATATGGAAAGGGAACCTGGAGCAGCATTTTCTCTAGGAAAGGTAAGCATTTCAGCTCTTCCAACAAGGAATGATCATTTTCCATTATCCTCTGCATAATAAATGTTCAAAGGGGTTCTAAAGGCATAAGGTTTCTTTTTATCTTAATGCATTCTATGCATTAGGACAAAAAACCTTCTGTGTGCAGCAGCCCCCCTCAGCCCCCCTAATACTTACCTGAGCCTAGGGATGAGCCAAACACCCCCCCGGTTCGGTTCGCAGCAGAACTTGCGAACAGGCAAAAAATTTGTTTGAATACGCGAACACCATTAACGTCTATGGGACACGAACATGAATAATCAAAAGTGCTCATTTTAAAGGCTTATATGCAAGTTATTGTCATAAAAAGTGTTTGGGGACCTGGGTCCTGCCCCAGGGGACATGTATCAATGCAAAAAGAATTTTTAAAAACAGCCGTTTTTTCGGGAGCAGTGATTTTAATAAAGCCTAAAGTGAAACAATAAAAGTGTAATATTCCTTTAAATATCGTACCTGGGGGGTGTCTATAGTATGCCTGTAAAGTAGCGCGTGTTTCCCGTGCTTAGAACAGTCCCTGCACAAAATGACATTTTTAAAGGGAAAAAAGTCATTTAAAACTGCTTGCGGCTTTAATGTAATGTCATGTCCTCGACATGTCGGGGCGCATGTTTCCCGTGTTTAGAACAGTCTGACAGCAAAATGACATTTCAAAGGAAAAAAAGTCATTTAAAACTACTCGCGGCTATTAATGAATTGTCGGCCCGACAATACACATAAAAGTTCATTGATAAAAACTGCATGGGATTTGCCCACAGGGGAACCCCGAACCAAAATTTAAAAAAAAATGGCTTGGGGGTCCCCCTAAATTCCATACCAGGCCCTTCAGGTCTTGTATGGATATTAAGGGGAACCCCGCGCCAAAATTAAAAAAAAATGGCATGGGGTCCCCCTCAAAATCCATACCAGACCCTTATCTGAGCACGAAACCTGGCAGGCCACAGGAAAAGAGGGGGGATGAGAGAGAGCCCGCCTGCTGAACCGTACCAGGCCACATGCCCTCAACATTGGGAGGGTGCTTTGAGGTAGCCCCCAAAAGCACCTTGTCCCCATGTTGATGAGGACAAGGGGCTCATCCCCACAACCCTTGGCCGGTGGTTGTGGGGGTCTGCGGGCGGGGGCTTATCGGAATCTGGAAGCCCCCTTTAACAAGGATACCCCCAGATCCCGCCCCCCATGTGAATTGGTAATGGGGTACCCCCTACCATTTCACAAAAAAAGTGTCAAAATGGTTAAAAAACACAAGAGACGTTTTTTTACAATTCCTTTATTAATTTCTTCTTCTTTCCGCTTCTTCTTCCATCTTCTTTCTTCTGGTGTTCTTCTTCTTCCTCCATCTTCTTCTTCTTCATCTTTTTCTTCTTCATCTTCTTCTTCCTCCGCTCTTCTTGTCCCCCATCTTCCTCCAGGCTTCTTCTCCGCTCAGTCCGCACGATCTGCCTCAGTGGGAGTCTTCAGCCGTGTGACGCTTCACTTCCCGCCGGGTGACCCCACCCCCTCTGACAACACGGGGAATGCCACAGGGAACTCCAGTGAATTCCCCGCGCATCAGAGGAGTGCGGGGTCACCGGTGGCCCCGCCCTCCATTATAAAAGAAGTGTCAGAAGAAGCGAAGCGTCACATGGCTGAAGACTCCCACTGAGGCAGATAATGCGGACGGAGTGGAGAAGAAGCCTGGAGGAAGACGCGGGATGAGAAGAGCGGAGGAAGAAGAAGATGAAGAAGAAGGAGAAAGAAGGGGCTGGGATGAGCCACGGCTCAGTGTCTGAATGGACACACAGAGCAGCGGTTTAGCTAGGGTGCCCCCATAGCAAGCTGCTTGCTGTGGGGGCACTCAGCAGGAGGGAGGGGCCAGGATCGTGGCAAGGGACCTGAGAAGAGGAGGATCTGGGCTGCTTTGTGCAGAACATCTGTGCAGAGCAGGTAAGTATAACATGTTTGTTATTTTAAAACAAAAAAAATAGATTTTGGTGTTACTTTAAGCCCTGGTTCACAGTGGTGTGGCTTTGAAAGTTCAAAGCTGCATATCATTGCAATTTTCATGCTAAAAAGCGCATATAAATATTGACACCATGGTACTTGGCATATCATAAAGTAAAAAACAAGTCTTGCACAACATTGGCCATTGGAAGGGCTGGATGGTGTTGGAAAATCTAGAGTAAAACAATATAAGAGACATAAAATCATCTGTATAGACATCATGCATCTATGTAAGTCCAACACGTTTCGTTGGGGTATACCAACTCTTCAGGGGTGAATGCAATGGTGATCCATAAAGAAACATAACCATATGGTATAATATTGTAACTGAATAATAGGAATACGTAATGAGTGTAAGGGACAGGATGGACATCCCTATAAATACTCACGTCAACTGCATAGATGTGAATAGAGGATCAGAGCTGTTAGAAAGGTCTGGCATGGGAGCTGAGGTAGAGACACGTGGACAAGCCGGGAGCACTGTGGATTCACCTAGGTCAGTGTGCAAATGTGGGTGACGGTGAGCCAACACTTCTGTGGATTGAGATCAGTAGTATATATTGCATGCATAATATTATTGATGAAAAGTGTGAAAATCCCATACACTAGGTCAGATGAAGGGAAAAACTGAGCATAGATGAAAAAACAAATGCTCAAAAAAATGCAAGAGGAAGAAAGAAAGGAAGGTAAAGAAAGGAAAGAAGAGAAAAGAAAATTATATCCTGGGTGAGATAGTGAAAGAACCAAAGAGAATGATGAACAGAGTGCTAAAAGTATGGGTGAAACCTATGGTGATTTACCTTGTTGGGTCACAAGGAAATTGGGAGCCAAAATCACAAGTGAATGCTTGCATATGAGGTGTTGCCAGAGAGACAAACACCAAGTGAGGTGAAGTTAAATGCTCCCAGCTTAGGTCATGAGAATTGAGAAAATATTAAGTATAATATAGGGCCTATCATGGATTGCAAACATGCAATTGAACAAATAATTTCACAAGGTATAATAAAATGTCCTTTGCCAAGACTGCTCTTTGGTATACATTTCTCATTCACAGTCCACAACCCCCCCCCCCTTTTTTTTGTTGGAACCCATAAAAGCAATACTGTGTTTCATTCAGTTCAATGATAAAACATGTCATTAGTGTGTATGTTTATTTACATAGTAAACAAGCAAGAAGATCATATTAGATCTCTTGCTACTATGCTTTATTTATATCCCTTCCTATCATTATAAAATGAAAGGCAAAAGCAGCTCTGAACATTTTTGCTCATGGCTGTATTTAATTATATTCTTACTATTTATGTTTCAAGGAACAAGAATTCCCATGGCAGGTGACAATATGTTACACATGACATTGTATATGATTTGCTGCCAATGTACTAATGGCAACATGAATATGTTATTATTCCTATTTGAGGAAGGAAACATGGATGCTTGGCAATCTCAAACAAGTAATGCATTCTGCTGTAAGAAAAGATCATTTTACTTTGTCAATGTGAGAGCGTTTGCCTTGAAAGGTATGAGGCTGATAGAAAATTGGTGACGAGTTGGCCCTGGGCTAGATACATTTCCATGCTTCTCAGTTACAATTAGTTATTAATGTCTGACACCTCCCAGTTCATTTACCATTACCATTAATTCACCAAATGTTGGTATTAAAGTAACACGGCCCCCCTCTACTTCACTTACCACCACTGCGCCTCGGAAAAAATATATATATTTTTACAAAACGAAATCCCCCAAAAATTTTTTATAAATTCTTAAATGTAAAGCTGCCACTTTAAAAATTAAAATATGTATATGGTGTTTTTACCTGTAACGTGCATATAACCTGAAAGTAAACAACAGTGAAAAAACAGTGGCGCTATCCTACAAAAATACCCTTAAGGTAACACTTCAAATAAGTGTAAATATTCAAATCAGCAATTTAAACACCAAGTGACAAGTGATTTAAATAAACACAAAGTACAAAAAAAAGTCCACAACTAGATGTATATAAAAAAAGTCCTTTGAATGGTAATGTCTTCTTGACAGCTTCCACCACACCAGTGCTGAGTGAGCCCACTCCCTAAAGAAATCCACTCACCGACTCCAATAGCCTACACTCGCATGTGAGGCTAAAGTGCTTTTTATAACCACATGAGAAAGGTTATATCGGCAAACCAAAAATCCAAAAGTGTGTGCAGGAATCGTTCCACATGTAAATAAAGATAGTGCTCCAATAGTGTAAAATAGTATAACCAGTTTATTGTAAACACTCGCACTCTTCAACTGTTAAACTCACATTTTGCAAATCCAAAATAAGCAGAATAAAAAACTCCAAAGCACAGCACAATGAACACTTGGATCTCACAGTAAAGGGTTGTGGTCACGGCGGACCCGAGGTATGCAGGCGTCAGAAACCAACTCTCACCTACTCCTCGATGCCTGGCCGCTCTAACAGATCACCACTTCCTCGTAAGGCTGGAAAGCGTCATACATTATTGGTGAAGAATGTCGTACAGCCACGCCCCGACATGTTTCGTCACACACTGACTTAATCATGGATAGGCTGTACGGGATGACAATCATCCCTTATATACCCTCCTACCATTCAGCTAATAGAGAACCGCCTAGCGCGCCTGCGTACATCTCGTGTCCCCGCAATCACATTCCCCCAATCACTGAGAGAAAATATATGTTTAACCACACACTAAACACTGTGTATCATCTACAAATTCTAGGATGCAGGCACATCTCTACAACCTACATCATGAGCAGGCTGCATCAAATACAATTTAGAACTTGATCATATGTCCATGTGTATTTTTTCAAAACTCACATTGGATGTATATCATTCATTCTACTGGCAATAAAACTAAACCATTATAAAATACAGTATAAAATACTCTTCTTAAAAATTATTTTAAAACCTCTAGTACCAATTCAACTATAATTAAATTATAATTAGAACAAAGTATGGATGGCTGGAACCTACATAATCATTAAAATCTCTCACACTATCTATAAAGTGACAATATATAGTAAACAAATTTATATTTGAAAAATTGCATTAGAGCATTTTACATCATAAAAAAATGCCCATACTTAAACATTATTCCATAAGGCAATATAGCTTGGGATATACAGATCGCATAGGCATAATTTAAAGCAACCACTGGTAGGTGCTAGCTGCAACACAGTCGTTATTTTCCCTCCTATTTGCAGCTAATTATGTTAGTCCCTTGTATGTAATGCATGTGAAAAGTAAATAGATAATTATCCAAAACTGAATTCAAAACGATAACTGATGAGAACTAGTAGCAACACAGTTGTTATCTCCCCTGCGCTTTGCAGCTAATTATGTCTGTCCCCTATATAAAATACATGAAAACATAAAAAATAGTAATAAAATAAGTGGATAATTACATCTATGGAATATGAATGTTCTTTTCCAATGGGGTGTTTGAATGTGCAAATATGTACACTAATCAAACATCATCCAGAAGAACATATGGTGCCCTATATTATAGTGGCATTAAAGTATACTCAAAAATTAATCATGTTGAAGCCATAGCCTATTGATAAGGTCACACAGTATTCAAAAAGGAATGAAATAAGGAATAAAAAACATCACCCCATAGCTTCTGCCACAGATAAGAATTAGAAATCATTGATGAAGCAATTTAAGTCCAAATTTGGCCCTCGGGGCCAAACATTTGAAAAGAAAAATCCATCGGGTTTCTCTTTGTGACAAGTCCCTAACCTTATTTGACCTTCTCCAGGATGGATGTACAACGTCAATACCACAGAACTGTAGCAGGGAGGGGTCTTGACAGTGTTTTTCCTTAAAATGTAGTGACACACTGTGATATTTATAACCATTCTTAATGTTCGCCAATTGTTCTGCTATGCGGACCTTCAGAAGCCTTTTAGTTCTTCCCACATAAAACAGGCCACAGGGGCACCACATCAAATAAACCACATGAGAGGAATTGCAAGTGCTAAATTCCTTTATCTCAAATGATTCTCCATCTCTATTAGTAACACTTGTTACTCCTCTATTGCTGATTTTTACTGTTCTGCAACATATGCATTTCCTACAACAATAGAAGCCCTTTAAGTCTATTTTTAAGCCCCTTTGTTCTGGTGGATCCAGAATCTATTTTACTACTTGATCCCCAAAACTGGGAGCACTCCTGTAAATACATTTCGGCTGCTGTGGTAATATCTCCCCTAGGTGCCTGTCTTTACATAGAATATGCCAGTGTTTTTTATATATACTCTCAATTTCCCTATACTGGCAATGAAAAGTAGGGCAGGTACAATTAAATTTATCATCTGAATCATACTTAGTAACGGCTGACGTCGCCTCTTTATATACCATCATCCAGCATGAGGATGCGTCTTTGGCCCTTAATTGGGCACTGAGTAAACGGGAAGACATTCCGTACACACAGAAGAGGTTTTTGGGACATACATTGGAGTTCTGTATGTTCCATAATTATTTTTGGTTTAACGGACATTTTTTCTCCCAACAGGTTGGTGTGGCGATGGGAGCTAAGTATGCCCCCAGTCTCGCCAACCTGTTTATGGCTGAATGGGAGGATAGACAGGTTTTTAGCAAAAATATACCCCAGCTAAAATTCTAGGTTTATAGACGACCTCCTGTTCATTTGGGAGGGGTCGAGGGAATCTGCGATAGAGTTTTTGGAAGGTTTAAACAAGAACACTAATAATATTAGATTAGAATATCAGATTAGTGAAAAAACGGTCAATTTTTTGGATGTCACTATAGAAAAGGATTACAAAGGATTTAGTACTAAAGTGTATTTCAAACCAACGGACCGCAATAGCTACCTGTCCATAAGGAGTGGTCATCATCCTGCTTGGATAAGGAATATCCCGAAGGGACATATATTGCGGGTCCGACGTAATTGTACACAGATAGAAGATTACTTTACACAAGCCAATGTTCTCAAAGAAAAGTTTATACAAAAAGGTTATAATAATAATAACTTTAATGAAATAATTCAGGAGGTGGCAGAGATCCCTAGGGATCAATGCCTCAAGAAAAAAGAACCTCAAGCATGTAATAATCAACATCAACTGAGCTTTATTTCAAGTTTTCATTGCCAGTACAGGGAAATTGAGAGTATATATAAAAAACACTGGCATATTCTGTGTAAAGACAGGCACCTAGGGGAGATATTACCACAGCAGCCGAAATGTATTTACAGGAGGGCTCCCAGTTTTGGGGATCAAGTAGTAAAAAAGATCCTGGATCCACCAGAACAAAGGGCCTTAAAAATAGACATAAAGGGCTTCTATTGTTGTAGGAAATGCATATATTGCAGAACAGTAAAAATCAGCAATAGAGGAGTAACAAGTGTTACTAATAGAGATGGAGAATCATTTGAGATAAAGGAATTTAGCACTTGCAATTCCTCTCATGTGGTTTATTTGATGTGGTGCCCCTGTGGCCTGTTTTATGTGGGAAGAACTAAAAGGCTTCTGAAGGTCCGCATAGCAGAACATTTGGCGAACATAAAGAACGGTTATAAATATCACAGTGTGTCACTACATTTTAAGGTAAAACACAGTCAAGACCCCTCCCTGCTACCTGTTCTGTGGTATTGACGTTGTACATCCATCCTGGAGAGGGTCAAATAGGGTGAGGGACTTGTCACAAAGAGAAACCCGATGGATTTTTCTTTTCAAATGTTTGGCCCCGAGGGGGTTGAACATTGAATTGGACTTAAATTGCTTCATCAATGATTTCTAATTCTAATCTGTAGCAGAAGCTATGGGGTGATGTTTTTATTCCTTATTTCATTCCTTTTTGAATACTGTGTGACCTTATCAATAGGCTATGGCTTCAACATGATTAATTTTTGAGTATACTTTACTGCCACTATAATATAGGGCACCATATGTTTGATTAGTGTACATATTTGCACATTGAAACACCCCATTGGAAAAGAACATTCATATTCCATAGATGTAATTATCCACTTATTTTTATGTATTTTATATAGGGGACTGACATAATTAGCTGCAAAGCGCAGGGGAGATAACAACTGTGTTGCTGCTAGTTCTCATCAGTTATCATTTTGAATTGAGTTTGGGATAATTATCTACTTACTTTTCACATGCATTACATACAAGGGACTGACATAATTAGCTGCAAATAGGAGGGGAGATAATGATTGTGTTGCAGCTAGCACCTTCCAGCCATCCATACTTTGTTCTAATTATAATTTAATTATAGTTGAATTGGTACTAGAGGTTTTAAAATAATTTTTAAGAAATGTATTTTATACTATAATGGTTTAGTATTATTGCCAGTAGAATGAATGATATACATCCAATGTGAGTTTTGAAAAAATACACATGGACATATGATCAAGTTCTAAATTGTTTTTGGTGCAGCCTGCTCGCGATGTAGGTTGTGGAGATGTGCCTGCATCCTAGAATTTGTAGATGATACACAGTGTTTAGTGTGTGGTTAAACATATATTTTCTCTCAGTGATTGGGGGAATGTGATCGCGGGGACACGAGATGTACGCAGGCGCGCTAGGCGGTTCTCTATTAGCTGAATGGTGGGAGGGTATATAAGGGATGATTGTCATCCAGTACAGCCTATCCCATGATTAAGTCAGTGTGTGAGGAAACATGTCGGGGGCGTGGCTGTACGACGTTCTTCACCAATGATGTATGACGCTTTCCAGCCTTACGAGGAAGTGGTCATCTGTTAGAGCGGCCAGGCATCGAGGAGTAGGTGAGAGTTGGTTTCTGACGCCTGCATACCTCGGGTCCGCCGTGACCACAACCCTTTACTGTGAGATCCAAGTGTTCGGTGTGCTGCGCTTTGGAGTTTTTTATTCTGCTTATTTTGGATTTGCAAAATGTGAGTTTAACAGTTGAAGAGTGCGAGTGTTTACAATAAACTGGTTATACTATTTTACACTATTGGAGCACTATTTTTATTTACATGTGGAACGATTCCTGCACACACTTTTGGATTTTTTGTTTGCCGATATAACCTTTCTCGTGTGGTTATAAAAAACACTTTAGCCTCACACGCGAGTGTAGGCAATTGGAGTCGGTGAGTGGATTTCTTTAGGGAGTTGGCTTACTCAGCATTTGGGTGTGGTGGAAGCTGCCAAGAAGACATTACCAGTCAAAGGACTTTTTTTATATACATCTAGTTGTGGACTTTTTTTGTACTTTGTGTTTATTTAAATCACTTGTCACTTGGTGTTTAAATTGCTCATTTGAATATTTACACTTATTTGCAGTGTTACCTTAAGGGTATTTTTGTAGATAGCGCCATTGTTTTTTCACTGTTGTTTACTTTCAGGTTATATGCACGTTACAGGTAAAAACACCATATACATTACCATTAATTAACCTCGTTTGACGGTGGCAAAATGGCTCCCCTGCGTGAATCGCCGTAGCTGTACGGCGGCTGCTTTAATGGGTATAGGGGGCGCGCTCCCACCGCGGTACTAAGGAGCCGATGCACGTGCCCGGCACCCACAATGTCCGCCGAGCACACGCGATCGCTCCTGACTAGGGATGAGCTGAACACCCTCCGGTTGGGTTCGCACCAGAACCTGCGAACGGACCGAAAATTCGCACGAACGTTAGAACCCTATTGACGTCTATGGGGCTCAAACGTTGGAAATCAAAAGTGCTCATTTTAACCACATGCCGACCGGGCCATAGCCGAAAGACGGCCACAGCGCGGTCGGCTTATCCTGGGAGGGCGTCCATGGACATCCTCCCAGAATACTACTCTCGCGCGCCCCCTGGGGCGCGCACCCGAGAACTTCCGTGACCGCCGGGTCCAGAGGACCCGGCGCATCACGGTGAACGGCCGCTAATCGCGGCCGTTTACCATGTGATCGCTCCGTCAAATGACGGAGCGATCACATGTAAACAAATTGGCGTCATGTCATGACGCCGGTTCCTCCCTCCCCTCTGTGTACCGATCGGTACAGAGGGGGAGGAGCGGGGGAGGGATCGGATGGTAGCAGCGTTGTGGGCTGCATCTGTAGTGCCCACAACGCTGCTCTGTGACAAATACAGTCACATCCATCCATCCATCCCACCATGATCAGCCATCCCTCTATACTATAATACCCTGCACTACTCTGCAACACCCCACAATACTCTGCAATACCCCAAAATACTCTGCAATACCCCACAATACTCTGCAATACCCCAAAATACTCTGCAATACCCCAAAATACTCTGCAATACCCCACAATACTCTGCAACACCCCACAATACTCTGCAATACCCCACAATACTCCGCAACACCCCACAATACTCCGCAACACCCCACAATACTCTGCAATACCCCGCGATACTCTTCAACACCCTGCAATACTCTGCACTACTCCGCAACACCCCGCAATACTCTGCACTACTCCGCAACACCCCACAATACTTTGCACTACTCCGCAACACCCTGCAATACTCTGCAATACTCTGTACTACTCCGCAACACCCTGCAATACTCTGCAACACCCCGCAATACTCTGCAATACTCTGTACTACTCCACAACACCCTGCAATACTCTGCAACACCCCGCAATACTCTGTACTACTCCGCAACACCCTGCAATACTCTGCAACACCCCGCAATACTCTGCAACACCCCGCAATACCCTGCAACACCCCGCAATACTCTGCAACACCCTGCAATACTCGGCAACACCCCGCAATACTCGGCAATACTCCGCAATACTCTGCAACACCCCGCAATACTCTGCACTACTCCGCAACACCCCGCAATACTCTGCACTACTCCGCAACACCCCGCAATACTCTGCACTACTCCGCAACACCCCACAATACTTTGCACTACTCCGCAACACCCTGCAATACTCTGCAATACTCTGTACTACTCCGCAACACCCTGCAATACTCTGCAACACCCCGCAATACTCTGCAATACTCTGTACTACTCCGCAACACCCTGCAATACTCTGCAACACCCCGCAATACTCTGCAATACTCTGTACTACTCCGCAACACCCTGCAATACTCTGCAACACACCGCAATACTCTGCAATACTCTGTACTACTCCGCAACACCCTGCAATACTCTGCAACACCCCGCAATACTCTGTACTACTCTGCAACACCCTGCAATACTCTGCAACACCCCGCAATACTCGGCAACACCCCGCAATACCCTGCAACACCCCGCAATACTCTGCAACACCCTGCAATACTCAGCAACACCCCGCAATACTTGGCAATACTCCGCAATACTCTGCAACACCCCGCAATACTCTGCACTACTCCGCAACACCCCGCAATACTCTGCACTACTCCGCAACACCCCGCAATACTCTGCACTACTCCGCAACACCCCACAATACTTTGCACTACTCCGCAACACCCTGCAATACTCTGCAATACTCTGTACTACTCCGCAACACCCTGCAATACTCTGCAACACCCCACAATACTCTGCAATACTCTGTACTACTCCGCAACACCCTGCAATACTCTGCAACACCCCGCAATACTCTGTACTACTCCGCAACACCCTGCAATACTCTGCAACACCCCGCAATACTCTGCAACTCCCCGCAATACCCTGCAACACCCCGCAATACTCTGCAACACCCTGCAATACTCGGCAACACCCCGCAATACTCGGCAAAACTCTGCAATACTCTGCAACACTCCGCAATACTCTGCACTACTCCGCAACACCCCGCAATACTCTGCACTACTCCGCAACACCCTGCAATACTCTGCAATACTCTGTACTACTCCGCAACACCCTGCAATACTCTGCAACACCCCGCAATACTCTGCAATACTCTGTACTACTCCGCAACACCCTGCAATACTCTGCAACACCCTGCAATACTCTGCAATACTCTTTACTACTCCGCAACACCCTGCAATACTCTGCAACACCCTGCAATACTCTGCAACACCCTGCAATACCCTGCAACACCCCGCAATACTCTGCAACACCCTGCAATACTCGGCAACACCCCGCAATACTCTGCAATACTCCGCAATACTCTGCAACACCCCGCAATACTCTGCAACACCCTGCAATACTCTGCAACACCCCGCAATACTCTGCAAAACCCCGCAAAACTCTTCAACACCCCGCAATACTCTGCAACACCCTGCAATACTCTGCAACACCCCGCAATACTCTGCAACACCCTGCAATACTCAGCAACACCCCGCAATACTCTGCAATACTCCGCAATACTCCGCAATACCCTGCAATACCCAGTCATACTCTGCAATACCCAGCCATACTCTGCAATACCCAGCCATACCCAGTCATACTTCACGATACCCTGCCATACCCAGCCATGCGCAGCCATACCCAGCCATGCGCAGCCATGCTCGGCCATATTCAGCTGTACTCGGCCTCTGTATGTGGTCAGGCTGTGGAAGTCTCACACATGGGGTATCGCCGTACTCAGGAGAAGTAGGAGAATCTATTTTGGGGTGTCATTTTTGGTATGTACATGCTTTGTGTTAAAAAAAGGTGTTTTAACCACTTCCCGCCCGCCGGCCGTAATACGACGTCCTTGACTTTGTGCGGGGATATCTGAATGATGGGTGCAGCTACAGGCATCATTCAGATATCAGCTTTTTCAGCCAGCGATTCCCTACACCATAGGAATGATCATAACGGCTGTTCCACTGCTTGATCGTTCTTATGGGAGGCGAGAGGGGACTGCTCCCCCCCTTCCTGCCGCCCTCCGGTGCTTCTACCGTCTCACCGCTACGATCGAAGCCAGGATCGTTTTTTTTATTTTTATTTCAGGCTTCCCAGCCTAGAGGTGAGATGTGGGGTCTTATTGACCCCATATCTCACTGTAAAGAGGACCTGTCATGCCATATTCCTATTACAAGGGATGTTTGCATTCCTTGTAATAGGAATAAAAGTGATCAAAAAATTTTTTTTTCGGAAAAAAGTGTCAAACTAAAATAAATAAAGTAAAATGAACAATAAAAAAAAAAAAAATTTAAAGCGCCCCTGTCCGTGTGCTCGCATGCAGAAGCAAATGCACACGTAAGTCCCGCCCACATATGAAAACGGTGTTCAAACCACACATGTGAGGTATCGCTGCGATCGGTAGAGCGAGAGAAATAATTTTGGCCCTAGACCTCCTCTGTAACTCAAAACATGTAACCAGTAAAAAATTTTAAAGCGTTGCCTATGGGGATTTTTAAGTAGCGAAGTTTGGCGCCATTCAACGAGCGTGTGCGATTTTGAAGGGTGACATGTTAGGTATCTATTTACTCGGTGTAACTTCATCTTTCACATTATGCAAAAACTTTGGGCCAACTTTACTTTTTTTCTTTTCTTTTAAAGCACAAAACAGTTTTTTTTCCCAAAAAAAGCGTTCAAAAAATTGCTGCGCAAATACCGTGCAAGATAAAAAGTTGCAACAACCGCCATTGTATTCTCTAGGGTCTTTGCTAAAAAAAACATATATAATGTTTTGGGGTTCTATGTAATTTTCTAGCAAACAAATGATGATTTTTACATGTAGGAGAGAAATGTCAGAATTGGCCTGGGTGCTCCAGAACGCCTGGAGGTGCTCCGTGCATGTTGGGCCTCTGTATGTGGCCACGCTGTGTAAAAGTCTCACACATGTGGTATCGCCGTACTCGGGAGTAATAGCAGAATGTGTTTTGGGGTGTAATTTGTGGTATGCATATGCGGTGTGTGAGAAATAACCTGCTAATATGACATTTTTGTGGAAAAAAGAAAAAAGAAAAAAAAATCTTGATTTTGCAAAGAATCGTGGGAAAAAATGACAACTTCAAAAAACTCACCATGCCTCTTACTAATTACCTTGGAATGTCTTCTTTCCAAAAAGGGGTCATTTGGGGGGTATTTGTTCTTTTCTGGCATGTTAAGGTCTCAAGAATATAGATAGGCCGTCAGTAATTCAGGTATGATCAATTTTCAGATATTGGCACCATAGCTTTTGGACTCTATAACTTTCACAAAGACCAAATAATTTACACCAATTTGTACTTATTTTTACCAAAGATATGTAGCAGTATAAATTGTGGCCAAAATTTACAAAGAAAAATTACTAAATTTGCTAAATTTTATAACAGAAACAAAGAAAATTTCATTTTTTTACCAAATTTTCAGTCTTTTATAGCGCAAAAAATAAAAAACCCAACGGTGGTTAAATACCACCAAAATAAAGCTCTATTTGTGTGAAAAAAAAGGACAAAAATTTCATATGGGTACAGTGTTGCATGACTGAGTAATTGTCATTCAAAATGTGAGAGCACCGAAAGCTGAAAATTGGTCTGGTTAGGAAGGGGGTTTAAGTGCCCAGTGGTTAAAGGCTAATTTGCATGGTATTGTCCTAAAAAGGGTTTGGGGACCCGGGTTCTGCCCCAGGGGACATGTATCAATGCAAAAAAAAAGTTTCAAAAACGGACGTTTTTTCGGGAGCAGTGATTTTAATGATGCTTAAAGTAAAAAAAAAGTGAAATATTCCTTTAAATATCGTACCTGGGGGTGTCTATAGTATGCCTGTAAAGTAGCGCATGTTTCCCGTGCTTAGAACAGTCCCTGCACAAAATGACATTTTTAAAGGAAAAAAGTCATTTAAAACTGCTTGCGGCTTTAATGTAATGTCGTGTCTTGGCAATATGGATGAAAATCAGTGAGACAAACGGCATGGGTACCCCCAAGTCCATTACCAGGCCCTTTGGAACCCTGCACCCAAAATAAAAAAGGAACGGTGTGGGGCCCCCAGGCCCTATATATTCTGAACAGCAGTATACAGGCAGTGCAAACAAGACAGGGACTGTAGGTTTGTTGTTAAGTATAATCTGTTTGTAATTTTGAACTGGTACATTTTCAAAGTGTAGCTCCAGCCAAAAAATCTGTTTTTAAGCTTTTTGGAAAACATAGGGAAGGGTTATCACCCCTGTGACATTTGATTTGCTGTCTGTGCTCCTCTTCAGAAGATTTCACCTCACTTTTTGTCCAAATGACAAATGTTTTTTGAAGATTTGGGGTTTTTAGTGAAACAAGGATTGGTGATAAAGCATCAGTGTAAAGGAGAAAAGTTTTTCCCATATTAACTCTTACAGGAGAGAATTTCCCTTCCTATGGGGTAGATTTAATCTCACTTCCTGTTGTCTCCTTCCATTTGCAAGTAGGAGTCGTTTGTAAGTTGGATGTTTGACAGTAGGGGCCTGCCCTATATACTCAGCAGAAATGTGGGCCTTAGGTGTTGTTTTGGCCACAACACTGTAAGCCCTCACAGGGCCCTGCTGTGAAATATTAGATCAAGAATTGTAATTACATGCCCCTGTTGAACAGGGTCAGAAAAATTGGGCCTTTGGTGATGGTGGTGGTGGTGCTGATGCCACAACACTGTAAATCCTCACAGTTACACTTGGTGGGCGCAGAAACGGGCCCTGCTGTGAATTATTAGATCAAGAATTTTAATTACATGCCCCTGTTGAACAGGGCCAGAAAAATTGGGCCTTTGTTGGTGGTGGTGGTGCTGGTGGCATAACACTGTAAGTCCTCACAGTTTCTCTTGGTGGGCGCAAAAACGGGCCCTGCTGTGAAATATTAGATCAAGAATTATAATTACATGCCCCTGTTGAACAGGGCCAGAAAAATTTGGCCTTTGGTGGTGGTACTGGTGGTGCTGGTGCCACAACACTGTAAATCCTCACAGTTACATTTGCTGGGCGCAGAAACGGGCCCTGCTGTGAAATATTAGATCAAGAATTGTAATTACATGCCCCTGTTGAACAGGGCCAGAAAAATTGGGCCTTTGGTGGTGGTGGTGCTGGTGGCACAACACTGTATGTCCTCACAGTTACTCTTGGTGGGATCAGAAACGGGCCCTGCTGTGAAATATTAGATCAAGAATTGTAATTACATGCCCCTGTTGAACAGGGCCAGAAAAATTGGGCCTTTGGTGGTGGTGGTGGTGCTGGTGGCACAACACTGTAAGTCCCCACAGTTACTCTTGGTGGGCGCAGAAATGGGCCCTGCTGTGAAATATTAGATCAAGAATTCTAATTACATGTCCCTGTTGAACAGGGGCTGAAAAATTGGGCCTTAGGCACTGGTGCTGTTGCCACAACACTGCAACCCCTCACAGATACTCTAGTTGGAACGCAGGAATGAGCCCTGCTGCAAAGTATTGAATCAAAAATTGTAATTACCGTATATAATCGAGTATAAGTCGTTTCGAGTATAAGGCGAGGCCCTAATTTACCACAAAAAAATGGGAAAAACTTATTGACACGAGTATAAGACGAGGGTGAGAAATGCAGCAGCTACTGCAAGTGGAAAAAGAGGGTCAACAATGCCCATCTGCAGCTGTATACCTCCCTGTGTTCTGTGCATGTATCATGTGTCCTGTGCATATGTGTCATGTGTCCTGTGTCCTGTGCATATGTGCCATGTGTCCTGTGACCTGTGTATATGTACCTGTGTCATGTACCTGTGTATATGTGCATGTGTATATGTACCTGTGTCCTGTGTATGTGTATATGTACCTGTGTGTATCCTACCTGTGTCCTGTGCATCCTCCGTGCGCCGCTCTGCACCAATCAGCGTGTAATATTCGGCGGCCATTCACTGTTCAATAGCCGCGCCTCCTCCTCGTCCAAAAAACTCCATTTCCCAGCAGTCAGCGGTCAGCCTATCACGGACATTCTCTCATCCTCATACCACGGACGAGGATGAGAGAATGTCTGTGATAGGCTGTACACTGACGGTCTATCACAGATGAGGAGGTGCGGCTTTTGAACAGTAAGAGCCGCTGCCGAGTCTATGCAGCACACCGCCGTCTGCCTGCATGACACGCTGATCATGTAGGCAGACGGCAGTGACTTATGTATAAGTCGAAGGGGGCACTTTCAGCCCCAAAAAGGGGGCTGAAAAATTCGACTTATACACGAGTATATACGGTACACACCCCTGTTAAACAGGGGCTGAAAAATTGGGCCTTAGGCACTGGTGCTGTTGCCACAACACTGCAGCCCCTCACAGATACTCTAGTTGGAACGCAGGAATGAGCCCTGCTGCAAAGTATTGCACCAAAAATTGTAATTACACGCCCCTGTTAAACAGGGGCTGAAAAATTGGGCATTAGGCACTGGTGCTGGTGCCACAACACTGCAACACCTCACAGATACTCTAGTTGGAGCGCAGGAACTAACCCTGCTGCAAAGAATTGCATCAAAAATTGTAATTACACGCCCCTGTTAAACAGGGGCTGAAAAATTGGGCCTTAGGCACTGGTGGCGACGCCCAGAACCAAAATTGTCCTTACAAGCTATCAGCATGATTATTGAGGAGGAAGAGGATAATTACTCAGCATAACAGGATAGTCACTCAGCATCAGCATTAGCAGTCGTTGAAGGGATCTGACATTTCCAAAAAAAAATATTCGGTTACATCAGCATTAGGTGCTTGGTATCCGGTGGTGATCCAAGACTGATTCATTTTTATAAAGGTCAGTCGATCGACCAAGTCGGTGGACAGACGCAACCTGTGATCGGTTATAAAGCCTCCAGCAGCACTGAATGTGCGTTCCGAAAGAACGCTAGATGCAGGACAGGCCAGTAGCTCAATTGCATACTGTGCAAGCTCTGGCCAGTGATCCATCCTCGAGACCCAGTAACCCAGAGGATTTTCGGTGGGAAAGGTGTCCAAGTCAGATCTTGCCCCTAGGTATTCCTGCACCATGTAAAACAGACGCTGGCGATGGTTGCTGGAACCGATCATACCTTGGGGCTGCGGACTAAAAAATTGTCTGAACGCATCGGTCAGACAGCCACCTTCTCCACCGCTCCTTCTTTGACTGACCGAAGCCTCAGCAACACGTTGTCCAGAAACAGGAGTTTGTAACCTCCCAGTCTCTGGGAACGCGTTGCACAGACCTTTCTGCAAGGCCTCCCGAAGATGTTTCATCCTCTGCTCCCTCTGCAACGATAAGGTCCGCAACCTTACCCTTGTAACGTGGATCAAGGAGGGTTGCCAGCCAGTATTGGTCCTTCTCCTTGATACCACGAATACGAGGATCCTTACGCAGGCTTTGCAGGATCAGGGAGGCCATGCAGCGTAGGTTTGAAGAGGCATTCGGTCCGGAGTCCTCTGGGTCACTAAGGACGAAATGATCCGCAGCCACCTCCTCCCAGCCACGTACAAGTCCATGTGTTTCTTGGGACTCTAAATGATCCCTTAAAGACTGCTGCTGATGCTGAGTTCCAGGCTCCACCTCCATACTGACACAATCCTCCTCCTCCTCTTCCTGTGTGATCGACGGGCACACAGGAACACTGTCTGGATAAAGAGGGCCTTGAGAGCTAAGGAAGTCCTCCTCTTCCTGCCTCTGTTCTGCCTCAAGTGCCCTGTCCATTATTCCACACAGCATGTGCTCCAACAGGTGGACAAGGGGGACAGTGTCACTGATGCATGCACTGTCACTGCTCACCATCCTTGTGGCCTCCTAAAATGGTGACAGGACAGTGCATGCATCCCTGATCATGGCCCACTGGCATGGGGAAAAAAAACCAAGCTCCCCTGACACTGTGCTGGTGCCATAGTCACACAGGTACTCATTGATGGCCCTCTGCTGCATGTGCAGCCACTGTAGCATGGCCAACATTGAGTTCAACTTGGTGGGCATGTCACAGATTAGGCGGTTCTTGGGCAGGTTAAATTCCTTTTGGAGTTCTGCCAGCCGAGCACTGGCATTATATGACCGGCAGAAATTCTCACAGACTTTCCTGGCCTGCCTCAGGACATCCTGTAAGCCCAGGTACCTGCCCAAGAACCGCTGCACCATCAAGTTAAGGACGTGAGCCAAACAGGGCACATGGGTCAGTTGTCCCTGTCTGAGGGTGGAGAGGAGGTTGGTGCCATTGTCGCAAACCACCATTCCTGCCTTAAGTTGGCATGGCGTCAACCACCTCTGAACCTGCCCCTGCAGAGCTGACAGAACCTCTGCCCCAGTGTGGCTCCTATCCCCCAAGCACACCAGCTCAAGCACCGCATGGCATCTTTTGGCCTGCGTACTTGCGTAGCCCCTTGAATGACTACGGAGCACCACTGGTTCCGAGGACAAAGCACAGGAAGAGGCCATGGAGGAAGAAGAAGAGGAGGGGTGGAGGAGAGAGGTGTGTCACATTAATTAGTAGTGGCATTTTGGAGGATTGGTGGCGGAACAACCTCCAACACTACTGCACCTTGTCCTGCATCCTTCCCAACTGCCAGCAGAGTGACCCAATGCACTGTGAAACTTAGGTAACATCCCTGTACATGCCTGTTGGACCATGAGTCAGCGGTAATATGCACCTTACCGCTGACCGCCCTGTCCAGCGAGGCCAAGACATTGCCTTCCACATGCCGGTAGAGAGCCGGAATCGCCTTCCGTGAGAAAAAGTGGCTCTTGGGTACCTGCCACTGAGAAACCGCACATTCCACAAACTCACGGAAGGGGGCAGAGTCTACCAACTGAAAAGGTAGCAGTTGAAGTGCTAGCAATTTTGCCAAGCTAGCATTCAACCGCTGGGCATGTGGATGGCTGGAAGCGAACTTCTTTCGGCGGTGCAGCAGCTGGGGCAGGGAAATTTGCCTGGTACAATCTGACGTCGGTGTACCGAAAGCAGATTGCCCACAAGTACTTGGCTGTGACACACCTAATTCTACACCTTCATTCCTCTCAGTGCAGGTCTCAGAGAGGACTGAAGGTATAGTGGGGTTGGAGATCTCAGCTGATGAGGAGCAAGGAGAGGTCCTCTATGTTCTTTGGTAGGGATGAGCTTCGAGTTCGAGTCGAACTCATGTTCGACTCGAACATTGGCTGTTCGCAAGTTCGCCGAACAGCGAACACTTTGGGGTGTTCCGCGTGTTGCCGCGGAACACCCTTTAAAAGTCTATGGGAGAAATCAAAAGTGCTAATTTTAAAGGCTTATATGCAAGTTACTGTCATAAAAAGTGTTTGGGGACCCGGGTCCTGCCCCAGGGGACATGGATCAATGCAAAAAAAAGTTTTAAAAACAGCCGTTTTTTCAGGAGCAGTGATTTTAATAATGGTTAAAGTCAAACAATAAAAGTGTAATATCCCTTTAAATTTCGTAGCTGGGGGGTGTATATAGTATGCCTGTAAAGGGGCGCATGTTTCCCGTGTTTAGCAAAATGACATTTCGAAGGAAAAAACCCATTTAAAACTACTAGCGGCTATTGCATTGCCGACAATACACATAGAAGTTCATTGATAAAAACAGCATGGGAATTCCCCACAGGGAAACCCCGAACCAAGATTTAAAAAAAAAAAATGACGTGGGAGTCCCCATAAATTCCATACCAGGCCCTTCAGGTCTGGTATGGATATTAAGGGGAACCCCACCAAGGGGGTGCCTGGTCTCTCCTACCAGGCACCCACGTTGAGTCAGTGACCTCATCATCCCCTCCCTCCTCATCACTGGAGCAAATCTGGCAGTATGATGCAGCAGGGGGAGCATGACTGCCAGATTGCTGTCCTTCTTGGGCACTCCCTCTTTCCGTTCTCACCTTACTACCTTCATCTAGCTCAGTATCATCATCAGAGCCTTCTAAACGCTGGGCATCCTCCTTGAGCATGTACCCAACACTGTGGTCAAACAGTTCGAGGGACTCCTCAGGAGGACATGGTGGGGCTAGGGAAGGAGTCACTGATGCCATTGAGCTGAGGGAAAAGGCCGCGTTGGCAGCTGCTTTGCCAGACAAAGTACCCTGAGCATGGGTGAGGGAGGATGAGGAGGATGAGGACGGCTTGGTCATCCACTCGACCAAGTCTTCCGTATGTTGCGGCTCAACACGGCCAGCTGCCGAAAAAAAAGCCAAGCGTGTCCCACGGCCACGTGCTGATGAGGATGCACAGTCTCCACGACCAGCACTGTTGCCTCTAGACACAGAGCCTGCTTGCCCTCTTTTATTGGCTTGTGACTGTCTGCCTCTCCTTGTTGGCCTTCCAGACATACTAATGGCCTGTAGCTGCACTAAGCTGGGATATATATATATATATATATATATATATATATATATATATATATATATATATATATATATATATATATATATATACTGATACTGCAGCTAGGATCAGGAAAAAACCACCAACCTTCTACAGGTAGCTTTAGCTGAACACTGTGAAGAGGGCGCACTACACTAACGTGTAAAAACTTTAGCTGCCTGCAGTAGTGATATGATCAGGAAAACACCACCAACCTTCTACAGGTAGCTTTAGCTGAACAATGTGCAGAGGTCGCACTACACTAACGTGTAAATACTTTAGCTGCCTGCGGTAGTGATAGGATCAGGAAAACACCACCAACCTTCTACAGGTAGCTTTAGATGAACACTGTGCAGAGGTCGAACTACACCAACTTGTAGTTTTAGCTGAACACTGTGAGGAGGATGCACTACACTAACTTGTAGTTATAGCTGAACATTATGAATGAATGAATGAATGACTGTTCAGAGGACGCACTACACTAACTTGTAGCTTTAGATGAACACTGTTCAGAGGACGCACTACACTAACTTGTAGCTTTAGCTGAACACTGTGCAGAGGTCGCACTAAACTAACTTGTAGCTTTAGCGGAACACTGTGCAGAGGTCGCACTACAATAACTTGTAGTTTTAGCTGAACACTGTGAGGAGGACGCACTACTCTAACTTGTAGCTTTAGATGAACACTGTTCAGAGGATGCACTACACTAACTTGTAGCTTTAGTTGAACACTGTGTAGAGGTCACACTAAACTAACCTGTAGCTTTAGCTGAACACTGTAAGGAGGACGCATTACACTAACTTGTAGCTTTAGCTTAACACTGTGAGGAGGAAGCACTACACTAACTTGTAGCTTTAGCTGAACATTGTTCAGAGCATGCACTACACTAACTTGTAGCTTTAGCTGAACACTGTGCAGAGGTCGCACTACACTAACTTGTAGTTTTAGCTGAACACTGTGAGGAGGACGTACTACACTAACTTGTAGCTTTAGCTGAACACTGTGCAGAGGTCACACTAAACTAACCTGTAGCTTTAGCTGAACACTGTGAGGAGGACGCACTACACTTACTTATAGCTTTAGCTGAACACTGTGCAGAGGTCACACTAAACTAACCTGTAGCTTTAGATGAACACTGTGAGGAGAACACACTACACTAACTTGTAGCTTTAGGCTATGTTTCCACTAGTGCGTCCCCAAAGTCGCGCGATTTTGCCGCGATTTTTTACCGCGATTTTACCGCGACTTTTTACCGCGATTTGAAGCAATGCCTGTATCTATGGACCTCAAGTCGCATCAAAGTGGGACCAAAGTAGTGCAGGGACTACTTTGAAGTCGCTGCGACTTGAAGTCGCACAGATATGAACGGTACTCATTGGAAATCATGGGAAACAATTTGTCATGCGACTTTTCAGTCCCAAGTCGCATGAAAAGTCGCACTAGTGGAAACAGAGCCTTAGCTGAACACTGTGCAGAGGTCATACTAAACTAACTTGTAGCTTTAGCTGAACACTGTAAGGAGGACGCACTACACTAACTGTAAATAGTCTAGCTGCCTGACTGTGGTACTAATAGGATCAAAAGAACACCAGCAATTTTCTTCAGGTAGCTGTAAATACTGTAACAAGACAAGCCTGCCTGTCAGTAGGAAGATAACAGGAACGGATCTAGCTAAACTGAATACAGTATATATATATATATATATATATATATATATATATATATATATATATATACAACACCTGGGATGCATATATATATATATATATACACAATACACTGTAAGTGCAGCTAACTGTATATATATATATATATATATATATATATATATATATATATATAATATATATATATATACTGATACTGCAGCTAGGATCAGGAAAACACCACCAACCTTCTACAGGTAGCTTTAGCTGAACACTGTGAAGAGGTCGCACTACACTAATGTGTAAATACTTTAGCTGCCTGCAGTAGTGATAGGATCAGGAAAACACCACCAACCTTCTACAGGTAGCTTTAGCTAAACACTGTGCACTACACTAACTGTAAATAGTCTAGCTGCCTGACTGTGGTACTAATAGGATCAAAAGAACACCAGCAATTTTCTTCAGGTAGCTGTAAATACTGTAACAAGACAAGCCTGCCTGTAGGAAGATAACAGAAATGGATCTAGCTAAACTGAATACAGTGTATATATATATATATATATATATATATATATACAACACCTGGGATGCATATATATATATACACAATACACTTTAAGTGCAGCTAACTGTATATATATATATACTGATACTGCAGCTAGGATCAGGAAAACACCACCAACCTTCTGACTGTCCTGCCTAATCTAGCTAACTCAAATGAAATGACACTGTCTCTCTCTCTATCTCTCAGCACGCCGGAACACACTACACAGGGCCGCCGTGCAGGCGGCCTTATATAGTGTGGGGTGTGTTCTAAACCCCCTGAGCCATAATTGGCCAATGCCACCCTGACTTTGGCCAATTACAGCTCTCTCTACTGACGGCGCTGTGATTGGCCAAACATGCGGGTCATAGTGCATGCTTGGCCAATCATCAGCCAGCAATGCACTGTGATGCCGCAGTGAATTATGGGCCATGGCGCGCCACACGAATTTGGTGCAAACGGCCCATATCATTCGCAATTCGACGAACAGACGATGTTCGAGTCGAACATGGGTTTGACTCGAACACAAAGCTCATCCCTACTCCTGACAGAGCCAAAACAAGGATCTGTGTGTGTAAACACACAAATCCACGTTCTGACAGTGGAGAGGAGACAGATCGGTGTTCCTAGTATATAGGAACACCGATCAGTCTCCTTCCCCAGGCAGTCCCATCCCCCCACAGTTAAAACACACTGAGGGAACACATTTAACCCCTTGATCGCCCCCTAGTGTTAACCCCTTTCCTGCCAGTGACATTTATACAGTAATCAGTGGCTATTTACCGCTGTATAACTGTCAGTGGCCCCAGAAAATTGTCAAAAGTGTCCGATCTGTCCGCCGCAATGTTGCAGTCCCAATAAAAATCACAGATCGCCACCATTACTAGTAAAAAAATTAAAATAATAAAAATGCCATAAATCTATCCCCTATTTTGTAGATAGTTATTGTGATTTTTTTTACCAAAAATATGTAGAAGATTACATATTTGCCTAAACTGAGGAAAAAAATCATTTTTTTTTTAAAATTTGGGGATATTTATTATAGCAAAAAGTAAAAAATATTGTGTTTTTTGTCATCATGGAGGAATGGAAGAGGACTCCAGTGGCAAACTGTGAAGCTCTGGTGAACTCCATGCCCAAGAGGGTTAAGGCAGTGCTGGAGAATAATGATGGGCACACAAAATATTGACACTTTGGGCCCAATTTGGACATTTTCACTTAGGGGTGTACTCATTTTTGTTGCCAGTGGTTTAGACATTAATCGCTGTGTGTTGAGTTATTTTGAGGGGACAGCAAATTTACACTGTTATACAAGCTGTACACCCACTACTTTACATTGTAGCAAGGTGTAATTTCTTCAGTGTTGTCACATGAAAAGATATAATAAAATATTTACAAAAATGTGAGGAGTGTACTCACTTTTGTGAGATACTGTATGTCCTAAATATGAGACATTTTTTGTAAAAAAAACTGTAATATTCCTGGCCAGTGGGAATCTGCACAGAAGCATATTACCTAATTTGGAAAGGCATGTTATAGGGTGATTTGAAAGGAGGAGATTATGGGAAACAGGGGCAAAGCAATATCACCCCAAAATAGATCTGTGTATCAATATCACTAACTGTTACAGATTATATGAAATTTTAGTGAGTGAGTTTACATTAAGGAGGAGCTGAACTGCCCTGGATTTGGTTCAAGTAGGTCTCGTGAACTTCAAGGAAGTTTGGATACCAAACCTGAACTCTTTTGAAATCAATGAGGGCTGAATCCATGAAAAATGCCTAATTTAGATAAAGAGTTAGCAGAAAACTAGCATGGGGGAGGGAGGTCAATGCCCTGAGGAACATAAATCAATGCAAAATACATTTGGCTGGGAGCAATGACTTTTTAAAGGACTGCCATTTATAATGTTTTAAACTGATGGCAAATGACATTTCCCTTTTGGCTTCTATTTAACCACTTCCAGCTCAAGGCCGTCATATGATGTCCTTGACTTTCAGTGGGACTATCTGGATGATGCCTACAGCTACAGGCATCATTCAGATATCCTCTTTTTCAGCCGATGATTCTGTGCACTGTAAGAATGATCATAGTGGCAGTTCAGCCGCTGGATCGTTCTTACAGGCAGCGGGAGGAGACATCCCCCCTCCTGCTGCCCTTTGTTGCTTCTCCGGGCTCTCCTGTGCCATCGGGGACCCGGAGAAAGAAACCAGATGATCACCAGTCATCTCTATGACTGTGGGAGGCCTGGGTGTGACGTTACGTCTGGGCCGTGCTTGTAAACAAAGCCGCGATCGTGGCTGGAAAGCATGGGATCGTGATTTTTTTTTATCTCATGCTTTCCAGCCTGGAGGAGAGATGTGGAGTCTTCTTGACCCTGCATCTCTCCATAGAGAGGACCTGTCACACACCATTCCTATTACAAGGGATATTTACATTCCTTGTAATAGGAATACAAGGGATAAAAAAAATAAAAGAGAAAGTGTAAAAATAAAAATAATAAAGTAAAATAGGCAATAAAAAGAAAAAAAAATGTAAAGCGCCCATGTCGCCAGTAGCTCGCGCACAGAAGCGAACGCACACATAAGTCCCACCCACATATGTAAACGCAGTTCAAACCACACATATGAGGTATCGCCGCGTGCGTTAGAGTGAGAGCAATAACTCTAGCACTAGACCTCCTCTGTAACTCTAAACTGGCAACCTGTAAAAAATGTTAAAGCATTGCCTATGGAGATTTTTAAGTACCGAAGTTTGGCGCCATTCCATGAGTGTGCGCAATTTTAAAATGTGACATGTTGGGTATCTATTTACTTGAACGGGTTTACACGGCTGACTCATGCAATGAATTCATATTAGAACTGTTGAAATTCATCCTCACAAGAAACGTTTTCATGTTTGGTTCCTACCACTACCTCCAGGAGCAGGGTGTTGTGATGGGGACTCGATGTGCCCCATCGTATGCCAACCTGTACCTGGGGGGTGGGAGAGGAACCTATTTGCAAGGGATGACATAAAAAAAATCTGGATCTTGTGATGATTTTTCATCGGTACATAGATGACATTTTCCTGATATGGACAGGCTCTCTGCAAGAACTGACTGAATTAATGATCATTATCGGTGACAAAACATACAATTTAAAGTTCACTATGTCCTGTCAGTTCTTGCTCTCTGCAATAACTGACTGAATTCATGATCATTATCGGTGACAAAACATACAATTTAAAGTTCACTATGTCCTGCCTATGTCCTGTTAGCTTCCTTGACATTCAAATATTTGTGGAACATGATGGTTCACTTGGTACTACTTTATTCAGAAAACCATCAGCAAGTAATGCTTTACTGCATGCCTCAAGTTCCCACCCTAGATCGTTGCTTAATAGTATCCCCTATAGTCAATGCTTAAAGCCGTTGTATACCCGCTGGGTTTTTTTTTCTACACCTGCAAGGGAAAAGGCATAATGAGCTAGTATGCACCGCATACTAGCTCATTATGAGATACTTACCTTAGAACGAGGCGCCGGCATCTCACACGGTCCACGCCGGGGGAGCTGACATTTCCCCTCTGCATGCCTTCCGGGTATCGGCATGCGCGCGGGAGACTTCTGTCCGGCAAGCTCCGGAGTTTGCCGAGAATCCCCTGTGCGCATGCGCAACTGCAGTCAGCGGCTCATTGTGAGGGGAATATCTACTAAACCGTACAGGTTTAGGAGATATTTTTTTTACCTACAGGTAAGCCTTATTATAGGCTTACCTGTAGGTAAAATTAAAAAAAAAAGGTATACAACCACTTTAAGACTGCGACGTAACTGCAGTAGAGACAGTGACTTCCAAGATGAAGCTAATCTTCTATATGGCCGTTTAAGAGAAAAAGGCTATACCCATAGTATCCTTAGGAAAGCATTTAACAGAGCCAAGACTCATGTCAGAAAAACCTTGATACATAAGGAAACAACTGAAAACAAGTCCCAGACTGTTAAAATTATTACTGCTTATACCAAGCAGCACAAACAAGTGAGATAAATCATTGAAAAGTTAAGGCCACTCCTATTGGCAGATCCAAATGCCACTAAATATGTTGAGAAGCAACCCCAAATTACCTACAGACGTGCCAAATCTCTTAAAGATCGCTTAACCCAGAGCCATTACAAAATTCCTTCACTATCTAACCAATCTCCGGGCACTTTTTCATGTGGCAAATGTGACAAATGTCGTTTTATGCCTAATAACAATGAGGTAGGACTACCAAATGGACAGATCCACTCAATTAGATATAGAGTAACATGCCAAACTCAGGGCATTGTATACCTTATGCAATGTACATGCCAATGCTTTTATGTAGGCAAAACAAAACGTCCGTTTCACAAGAGAATCAATGACCATATTCCTCTTATAAAAAAACGTAAAATGGAAACGCCAATAAGTCGCCATGTGGGCCTCTTTCATGGTTTTAGTTTAAACACCATCAAATTCATGGCTCTGGAGCATATTCCCCCTGATGCTAGAGGAGGTAGTAACGATCAAACATTGCTACAATTAGAATCATGATGGATCTGTTTACTTAAAGCCACAGTATACCCTGGAATAAATGATATGCTTAGCTATAAACCTTTTTTTATAATCAATTGGTCTTGGATGCTCCCATAACCTTTGTTTTTTCAACCCCATTTTTCCTCTTCTTCCCCCTTCCCCCCTCTCCACCCCTGCCCCTAAAAAGACTTGACCGTGAATAATATATTCCTAAATCATCATTAATCATTATTTATGTTGATTTCTTTAAATTTAAAAAAAAACGAAAAGAATTGTTTTTTTTCCCTTCAGGGTAATTCTCATAAAATTGTTATTATTAGTGGTTAACATATAATTGTGTCACAATAAAAATTATTTGCCATATAATTTGTTTATATCGCTATATTGTTATTTAAATTATGTGTGTTTTCCTTTCTTAGCCTTTATAATTATTTATTTATGTATTTTTGTAAATGTATCTGCGTTTCCCTTCTTTATGGTTATGCATGTTCCCCAGTGTTCTTTCCACCTATAGCTCTGCCTTCGGTCTTTTCCCTTCCTTAGGGAAATACTCTACTTGTCAAGGTCCATATGTGCAGCTTTGGGCGACCGTATGGATGCCCAGGGTGCCGCTGCTAATTTAGCCCGACACCCGATTTCCTGCACGCACGGCGCGTGCGTCACCGTGCTTTAGAAATCTCTGCTTGTCCTTTGACAAGCCGGCTTTTCTCCTCCCACCACCAGGGGGACTCCTTCCTCTACCTCCTTGACCGAGCTCTAGCACTCGGCAGAGGTGAAGGTGTCCATTGCCATGGTGATGCATGCACATGCGCAGTGCAGCTGTTACATCCGCATCCGGTCCTAAGGCCCGGTTGGACGGTATAAATAGCCGCCATTAGCAGCATGGAGATGCTGCAGGATTTTTGGGACCCATGCACGCCATTATGCTCTACCCAGGTAACCACCTTAAACTATTCTATCCAGGCTCTTTTAGCAATAATAGAAGCTATCTTTAACATCCTCTCTTCCCCTTTTTTCGTTGTTGAAGACTATGTCTCTATCCCGCTGGTGTTTATACAGCGAGTTATTATTTATTACTGCCCCATTTTTCTTCCTACTAGATATGCTCGCTCAGTGAGTCATTATTTGATGGTGTGTTGGCCCCTAGCATCAAGCTAGCTGCTACATTTGCCCTTGTAAGTTTCTTCTGATTTTTTAAGTTTTTTGCTCTTATGTCTGAGAGGTTATTCCATCCTTCCTCCAGTTAGTAGGGGTCAGTATTGTATTATTTTTTGTTTTTAGTTGGTCTTTTTTACCATCTATGATCGCCTGTAGCACATGGGTATTGTGACGTAGCAGAAACCATTTGTCATCCTGGCAGTAGCAACAAGTCCCCTATTCATAGGAGATACGGGTAAGCAGCAGTGCCTTATTCTTGGGAGATGCATATGCATAGATATTTTTGTCATTTTTGTAAGATTTATAAAATGTAAATCACTTGTACAGACTTTTGAATCACTCTAATCTATTTAATTATTTATCTATTTTCTGTCAGAAGGCACTGTACCGTGCATGTGACCAGCATCCCCTGAAGAAGCCCAATATAGGGGCCAAACATGTAGGGAAGTCCATCTTGTATTGCTGTATCACTGTTATTGTACTGAATTGCATAATTACATAATTGACAATTTCCTTTATTTGCACCTTAAAAATCCCAAAATCTCCTTATCCACTATTTCTACTATATGGGATGTGGTGCTACCCAAAATTGTGAGTATTCATGTTCAATAACATGTTTCATTCTATCTATTTACTTGGCGTAACTTCATCTTTCACATTATACAAAAAGTGGGCTAACTTTACCATTTTGTTATTTTTTAATTCATGAAACTGTTTTTGTTTTTTTTAAAAAACACGTTTGAAAAATTGTTGCGCAAATACCGTGCGACATAAAAAGTTGCAATGGCCGCCATTTTATTCCCTAGGGTGTCTGCTAAAAAAATATATATAATGTTTGGGGGTTCTGAGTAATTTTCTAGCAAAAAAATGATGATTTTCACATGTAGGAGGGGAGTGCCAGAATAGGCCCGTTATGGAAGTGGTTAAATAAAAAGCACACGGACCCCCTCCAAAGGCCCCCAAAATATTCGGGGGATCTTTGGTGGGGTCTTTGTGTTTTTTGTGATTTTTTTCTTTCAAAAAGTTGGCAATGAAATGTCATTTACCAGCAATTTAAACTGTAAATCTTTTTGTCTGCAGCACATTTTACAACAGTGTGAAACAAAATTGGGTACAGGCCTTCGCCCTTTGAGTCTGGTATGGATTTTAAGTGGTTACCTCATGCAAAAAAGTGTGAGGTCCCACAGGAAATCTATTCTAGACCCTTCGGGTCTGCTACAGATTTGAAGGGGATTCTCATGCAAAAAACAAAACAAAAAAAAAAAAAATTATGTGAGCCACCCCCCCTAAAAAAAATCCATATCAGACCTAAGCCTAAAGGGTATATGATCATACCAGGCCACATACCCTTAACATGGGGAATGTTATCGGTATGTGGCCTAGTATGATTGGTCTCCTTCACACAAACCTGACCAGTGGTTGTGGGTGGTCTGTGGGTGGGGGGGCTTATCAGAATTCGGAAGCCCCCTTTAAAAATAGGAGGGCACCTAGATACCATCCTCCCATGTGAATGAGTAAGGGGTACCTGGTATTTCTACTCATTCACAAAAAAAATGTAACCTAGTAATAAAGACACTCAAACATTTGAAAGTCCTTTATTAAAAAAATAAAAATACCGCAAAAAGTCGCTTATTGTAAATCCATCATCAATAACGATGTCTACTGCTCACTTACTCTCTGAAATTAAAAGCCCAGCAAACCCGACGCACATGACCCAATGCCATTCAGCAGGGAACTTAATGTGGCTTAAAGGACTACATTGAAAATGCACAGATGTTTTAAATAATATGCCTGAGGGAATACCATGAAGCTGAAGGTGAAGTAAACAGTACAATTTACCCTTTAAAAGTTACATTTTTAAAAAATGAAACAAATTTAATGTGGGAGTTCCCCTTAAGATTCCAACCTGACTCTCATTTCCATGTAAGCACAATAACAAACAGGGTGTTTGAGGATTCTGATTTTGTATGAGTCACTAAAATTGTCCCTGGGCAGACTGGCTCAGCACTCCGAAAAATGGGGACCATCCTCAAGAACGGGGAAAACACCCAGAGTTGAGAATCCACGTACATATAATCCAATTTGAGTGCCAAACAAATATCCAAAAACCCAAGGTTAATGATCAAATGGATTCATAGCAGAATTCGGCCATGAATCAATTTTATTATTAAGTTACCTTGGTCTCTTGGAAGTTTATTTCGATTTGATTATACAGTGGGGACAGAAAGCATTCAGACCCCCTTAAATATTGACAGAAAAACACAGAATTGTTGACATTTTTGCAAATTTATTAAAAAAGAAAAACTGAAATATCACATGGTCCTAAGTATTCAGACCTTTTACTGTGACACTCATATATTTAACTCAGGTGCTGTCCATTTCTTCTGATCATTAATGAGGGAAAAAAATGAACTTAAATGATTTTAGCAAATGGCTGCAATATAACAAAGAGTAAAAAATTTAAGGGGGTCTGAGTACTTTCCAACCCCACTGTATGTGTGGCTTATTTCTGGGTGACCAAAATAGGGAGGGTAGCAATCATGTTCCCCGCCCCCTTCCTGAGCCATACCATACTACATGCCTTTCAATAGTGGGAGGGTACTTTACAAGGAAAGGGGGGTGGCTTCTTCACCTCTTGAAAAGCACTTTGTCCCCATTATGAAGGGAATAAGAACTTCACCCCCACATCTATCCCTTGTGTTTATGTGAGGGATTGTTGTGGGGACTTATTGGAAACCCATAAGGCACTGCTAGAATAAATGGGCCTCCAGATAGCCCTCCAGGGAAAGTGTATGGCGTACATCAGTATCACTAAATTCTCAATAGCAGAGAAAAAAGAAGAAATATAATTATTAAACAGACACACTGTGAAAAAAGTCCTTTAATAAAAAATCTGTTTAAAAAATGTATACATTTCCTGATGTATGATTCACTGATGTAAATCCAATCATGATAACTCACCACTATGACCACCATGTCTCTATGATGCTGACCATGCATTTTTTTTGCTACAAGACTTTCGTAAAAAAAAGTGTATGGTTATTTAGGGGTGAATTTGGGGATTTAATTTGCCAAACTATATCCATAGTTTTAAAATAATCCATGCACATCCACTGCTTAATGGCCCTATAATAATTTTTTCATGAAATTGTTGCCTCCTTTCAACATTCTCCATGAGCTCTTAAATATCTAATTTCCCCCCTCACTTCCATTTTTTGGAACAAGCAGTATATGTTGTGGTCTGTACTGCTCTATGTACACTACACAACCCATAGTCTATAGTCCCTAGTCCATCTTGGGAGTGAGCAAGAGAAGTGGGCTATGCTCTTATTTGCAGTGGGACCATGAAGCAGGGACGTGTAGTCAGGGGAGGCAGGTAAGGCATGAAAAAAAAAGAGAATCGAGCTCCGAGGGTTGTAGCTCCATGACCCGGGGTCACAGAGACAATTTGGGGGGTTTGTAGCCTAAGTCCTGCCCCACCACTAGTAAAAATATGGGGCTCCAACAGCCTACGGTTCCAGAGATATGGGGCTCCTTGCACAGCATATCAGAAACTAAATACAGAGTGGCCACTTTAAATGCAAGCTTACACACTCTGCAGCAGACTGAGAGGATAAGCTCACAGTGCCTCTCCTCACTTCTTGTCAGCTCAATAAACAGTTTGGAGTCTTGGACCAATAGTAAAATACCATTGGTCCCAATTGTCCAATAAAAATGCTGCTGTTGAGGCACGCCTCTCACTGCAGTGTCATAGAAGGGGCATGTGTCTAAAAGACAAATGCTCCCTTACAGTCCAGCCCTCTTAACTACAAGGAAAAACCATGTGTTTATGAGAATAAGATTTACCCACAATCCCATGTTTTCTCACACAGTTAAGAGGGAGAATGAGAATCTGCTGCCTGCTGAAAAGGTACTGTTATATTCAAGCTAAATCAAATACTATTATGCTATATGTTATAAGGTAATTATTTATCTATTTACTGTGAAATTACTGGTTGGAAGTTATAACTTCAAACTTCAGTAATTTGTCCGTTAAGCCACCTGCTTGAGTACAGATTTTGAAAATATAGTAAATTACCTTAAAAACAATATATAATAGTTATTTGTATATTAATTATGGTAATTAACCCCTTGCCACCCAGGCCAATTCTGACACTTCTCTCCTACATTTAAAAATCATAATTTTTTTTCTAGAAAATTACTCAGAACCCCAAACATTTTATATATAATATTGTTTTAGCAGTTTAGAGTTTTAAAGGAGGTCTAGTGCTAGAATTATTGCTCTCGCTCTAACAATCACGGCGTATGTAACCAGTGTGTATCTGGCTCTGATACTAGCCAGTGCCTCATCAGCCACTGACCTCACCACACGTCCCAGCCATGAAGAACAAACATTGCCACCCTCTAACAGGAAATTGGATTACAGCAGGAAAACAAGAATTTGGAGATTTGGAGGAGACTGAGAGCAATAGAAGGTACTTTTTTGAGTTGAGAATACATACTTGAAAAGAATGTATTTTTTTAAGCTAGAGTTTAGTGTCACTTTAACAAAGCTATCAATGTTGTTCCTTCTAAACCAGCTAACCAAAGTTCAAAGGCCCTTGCAGCGCATAACTACTTTAAGCAGGCAAATTGCACATAGTTTCAGTGGTTTAGAGAACCTTGAACAGGCTGGGTTCGCTTCGAACCCAAGGTTGTCCTAAACCCGAATCTCATTCCTCGTCTCAATAGGTTTTTATTGAATTTTCAGATAATGTGGAAAAAAATTAAACTACAAAAACTAACAAAGACTAATGCCCCGTACACACGGTCGGATTTTCCGATGGAAAATGTGTGATAGGACCTTGTTGTCGGAAATTCCGACCGTGTGTTGGCTCCATCACACATTTTCCATCGGATTTTCCGACACACAAAGTTTGAGAGCAGGCTATAAAATTTTCCGACAACAAAATCCGTTGTCGGAATTTCCGATAGTGTGTAGACAAATTCGTCGCACAAAGTGCCACGCATGCTCAGAATAAATAAAGAGATGAAAGCTATTGGCTACTGCCCCGTTTATAGTCCCGACGTACGTGTTTTACGTCACCGCGTTCAGAATGATCGAATTTTCCGACAACTTTGTGTGACCGTGTGTATGCAAGACAAGTTTGAGCGAACATCCGTCGGAAAAAATCCTAGGATTTTGTTGTCGGAATGTCCGAACAAAGTCCGACCGTGTGTATGCCCTATTATGCCCCGTACACACGGTCGGATTTTCCGATGGAAAATGTCCGATCGGAGCGTGTTGTCGGAAATTTCGACCGTGTGTGGGCTCCATCGGACATTTTCCATCGGATTTTCCGACACACAAAGTTGGAGAGCAGGAGATAAAATTTTCCGACAACAAAATCCGTTGTCGGAAATTCCGATCGTGTGTACACAAATCCGACGGACAAAGTGCCACGCATGCTCAGAATAAATAAAGAGATGAAAGCTATTGGCCACTGCCCCGTTTATAGTTCCGACGTACGTGTTTTACGTCACCGCGTTCAGAATGATCGGATTTTCCAACAACTTTGTGTGACCGTGTGTATGCAAGACAAGTTTGAGCCAACATCCGTCGGAAAAAATCCTAGGATTTTGTTGTCGGAATGTCCGAACAAAGTCCGACCGTGTGTACGGGGCATTAGACATACACATACCAGTCAGAGTGGTTATGTTCATGGATAAAGATTGTATAACAGTATAACATAGGATGGAGAATAGTATTCGGAAATAAACATTTCAAACCATATTAAAGTGGTTGTATACCCGCACAAAAAAAAAGCCCTGTAAGGCAAAGGCATAATGAGCTAGTATGCACCGCATGCTAGCTTATTATGAAATATCTACCTTAGAACAAGGTCCCCATATTGCAGGCCGATCCACGCTGAGGAAGCTGATATTTTGCCCTCGGCTTCCGGGTTCGTGGCTCCGGCGCTGTGAGTGGCCAGAGCCGCAATGACGTCACTTCTGCGCATGTGCGCTGGAGACTTCTTTCCTGCAAGGTTCGGCAGCATCTGCCAGACCTTTAGCCGGGCATTCACAGTGCATGCGCCGCTGACGTCAGTGGCTGCATGCAAAGTGAATTTCTCCTAAACCGTACAGGTTTAGGAGATATTCATTTTTCCTACAGGTAAGCCTTATTATAGGCTTACCTGTAGGTAAAAAATTTAAAAATGGGTATACAACCACTTTAAGCTGTTAAAGTGTACTTATACGCAATCAATATTTGGAGCCTTCTGAGCATCACTCAATCCATGGATTCCATAATATTTAAAGCGGAGTTCCACCCAAAAGTGGAACTTCCGCTCGTTGTACTCCTCGTCCTTTCTGGTGCCACATTTGGCATCTTTCAGGGGGCAGGGGAGACAGGATACCTGTCTAATACAGGTATCCTATTCCCACTTCCGGGCGCCTCAGCCACGGTATTGACGTCACTACCCCAGGCTCCCTCCTCCTCTCTCCTCCTTCCCGTAAGGCTTCACTGCCGGCTTCCCTTACTCGCAATGGAGGTGACATGCACCGGACAGCAGATGGAAACATCAGCTGCGGTGCTGACATCACTGGACTCCAGGACAGGTAAGTGCCCTATTATTAAAAGTCAGTAGCTCCAGTATGTGCAGCTGCTGACTTTTCATTTTTGCAGCTGTTGGCGGAACACCGATTTAACTGTCTCAAAGTTCCCTACACTGGATGAGAACAGAACCTCATACGAACCATGAATATGGATTGTTTCAGTAACTTCTGCAACCTCTGGAGTATTTGGGTCTTTCCAGTGTTTAAGAATAGTTAAGCATGCTGCAAGTAGTATGTGTGAGACTATAGTTCTGTAGGATGGAGGAACAGATTGCAACTCCAGCGACAAAATTGTCATTCCAGGAGATAGTACTAGATTAATTCCGGTGAGTTTGGTAAGGATTTTAGTTATTTATGCCCAGAACGTGTGTAGTCTTGGGCAGGACCACAAGATGTGGAAAAGGGTTCCTGGTGCACCACACATCCTCCAGCAATTAGAAGAGGTGTTTGGATACATTTTCGATAGGCGGTATGGCATCAAATACCAGCATAACAAAATTTTTTGGTACAACTCCCAGAGGTTTGTGCTTTTGGTGGATGAATAAGTGGAACTCAGGGCATTTTCCCATTGGTCTACATGGAACTCCTTGCCTATTTCTTTTCCCCATGCAATATTTGAGGAGGATTTAACAAATGTATTCTTCTCCTGTACAGGAGTGAAATGCCCCTTGGTACCTCCTTGGAGGACTGATAGTATTGAACCAGCTTCCAGGGCAATGAGATCTGTAAACAATTGTTTGCCCTCACGAAGTGGGCTATCTTTGTATATTTATATATTTTTTACTGGAGGAAAGATTATATTCCAGTTGCAGGGTTCTGAATGATTTAAGTGATGGGCCAGCCTGTAGATCTTCAAGCTGGGAAATACCCTGTCCATCCAAGTAGTGAGGTTAAGGTCTGGTATGAGAAGTTGTATTGTGGAGATAGGAAAACTCAAGGGTATTGCCTTCCCACTCCATTGTTGGGTTTTACATAGATGGATCCATGAGTGTATAGAGGCTAAAATGGGAGGGGCAAGTCTAGTATCTAGTGTCCTGATGTGGGGTGATGCTATTAGAAAGTTGTATAAGTTCCCACCTGGAATCTGGGTTTGTTCTAATTCTACCCATAAGGAGCTGGATTCAGGGGACGCCCAGTTTCTCAATTGTGCTAAAAGAGTTGCATCATAGTAGTCTTGTATATGGGCATGACTCATTCCTCCGGCATTCCTATGTTTGGTCAATTTACTAAATGCACAGAGTGCCTTCTTACCCTGCCATAGGTATTTGTTTAGTATGGATTGAAGGCTGTTAAAGAGTAACTTCACCTTCATGGGGAAAAAAATATATAAATAAAGAAATAATAATATAGCGCATATGATTGCGACACTAATCATTTTGTAATTGAATGTTGTTAAAAATTACCTTTCCCCGCCCTGAGCCGGGGGTTGAGCTACTACTTTACTTCCCCATTTCTCCTTTATTCTCTTATTCTTTCACCCCTTCCTCTTTCCCCTCCTTCTCTCGTACCTTCTCTCTTACATCTTCCTTATATTGCATAGGCTCTCACGTAGCTTATGGCAAACCTCATTTACCATCTAACAGTTCATAGTATGACTTAGCAACGATCTAGCACCACTTACTGCTAAAATGTCTGTACTTGATATATCCCTGTTCTAGTATTACCTAGAATTTACTGTGTTCTGTTTTTGTTCTTTTATCTGCTGAGATAACTAATAAAACTGTTATTTTAAAAAAAATTACCTTTCCTTTGCAATCTGCAGCCAATGCAATTTTCTGAGAATACTTTGCAATATGGCTACCTGGAGTTTTCTGTACACAGAGTGTGTACTGACCACTCCCTAGAAACATCCTTTCCTGCTTGTGTGATTGGATTACCAATTTTCCCAGAAGTCTGCCTAAAGCCTCGTACACACCATCGGATTTTCCGATGGGAATTGTGTGATGACAGGCTGTTGGCTGTTGGAAAATCCGACCATTTGTACGCTCCATCAGACAATTGTTGGCCAACTTTCCGTGGACAAATGTTGGATGGTAGGTTTATAAATTTTCCACGGTCAACGGTCTGTTGTCGGATTTTCCGAGTGTGTGTACACAAGTCCATCAGACAAAAGTCCAAAGCACAAACACGCATGCTCGGAAGCAAGGATGAGCCGGAAGCGGTCGGTCTTGTAAAACTAGTGTTCGTAATGGAGAATTCACATTCGTGATGCAGCAAATTATGAAATCTCGAAATGCAGCGCACATTCTCTTCTTCTTTAATGGGATAGTAATGAAGCTGCTTTGCTGGTGATACTGATGGAGTTCTCCCAAACGTATATAAAAAGGCTTTTTTTTTTCTAGTGATATCAAGAATAATATTATTATGTTTTTTTTTTTTGGTCAAGTTACCACAACACCATTATCCCGTAGTTTTTTATATCAACGATACAACTATGTTAGTATCCTTTGTTAATTTTACATTGTATTTTTAAAATGTAACTGTCTACTCCCAAATTGTCATTTGAAGTAAAACACATAGTATTATTCTACACAATTTTTTATTGTGCATTAAAAAAAGAAAACAAAGAAAATTAGACATGCTATCTGCCAATAAAACTTAACCAAAAAGTGCATTCTATGCATCCAAAAATATAGAAAATATACCAAATCAAATCATTATTCAACCAAAAAATAAAATAAAAGCCTCATGCATGTGTCCTGCTTCTTAATATAGGTGGTCAACAATGCCAAGAGTTGGTGAAAGCAGGGGTCCTGTCAGGAAAGGGTCTGTCCGCTGGTAAGATCTATCATTTGGCGTGCAGTACTGAGGTCCAGCAGCAGGTGTCTCCTGGCAGTTTGGAGCTGTCAGGAGAGTCTTTCACTGCTGGTGTTATGTCATCATTGGGCCAGCATGGAGCAGACAACACTCCCTGCCCTCAGGTGTTACATGAGGACAATCACTGGCAGTCCCATAAATACGCGGCAAGCCCTCACATGCTTGCCTTGGTATCTTTCTTCCTTGTACCCTGACCTGTATCCTGTATCCTGTATCTGAACCTGAGCCTGCACCCGATCCCATCCTGATCCTGTCCCTCCTGTGTTCCAGTTCCCTTGTAAGCCTGATCCCACTCATTATCTCCCTCTCCTATCCTGCCCTTGTTACGTTGCTGATGCCATGTGTATGACCCTGGCCTGGCTAACGTGTTTGATTTCGGTACTTCCCTTTGGCTGTATATATTATCTGTTGTCTGTGGGTTTCAGTTGGTTGGTTGAGCACTATTTGTATTTGGGGTGTTTACTTATTTATATCACTTATCTTAAATAAACATTATTCTTATTCACTTTACATGCGTTTTGGTTTCCTCTTTGCAGTCCACACAATCTGGTCACACCTGTTCATGACAGTATACCAAGGCCATCTCTGACCAGAAGTGGCTGCACAGGGGAACCATCTCGGTTCTGTTTCACGTTGCTGGGATGAATCACGATATAATTGTTTATTATGCTCTGCTGGCAACAGAGAGTTCTGAATATCCCCGCCAGACATTGAAAGGGTGGTCCAGTGATCAGCTGATGGAGATTATCCGTTTAGCTCACTCTGTGGTCGATCAGGGCAGTATACTGTTTGAGGATGTTCAGCCTTTGATTGGAATGTGTACAGTGCTGGCTCTGCCCTTTAAACACAAAGGGCCATGATGACTTTTCTCCCCCCTTCAGCATTAACCAGGTTGCATCCTTTGTATGGCTGTTGGAGGATGACTCTGCATCCTTTTTGGAAAACTATTCGGTTTGTCCTAAACAGTTGTTGAAAGATTGTATAGATGAAGTGCAGTCCCTGGTCAGACAGAGGGTATGTGAGCCCACTTTTGTGCTACCTGTATTTCAGGCATGGTCAGACCTGTTATGCCCAGCTTCTGTCAGCTCTCCACAACCCAGACCTGCTAAACACCTGCCTGCTCAGATATCCTTTCTCCCATCACCCCTGGCAACCTCACCTAGTCCAATATACCCTGCTCCCCACCACGTATCAATACCCTGTTTCTACTTCCTGCACCTATCCTGCCTTTAACCTACCTGCCTCTTCTCTACTACCTGCAACTTCCTCACAAAAATTCCTCTGGCCGCTGTTCCCCCTTCCTTGCCATGTCCCAGCCCTTCATTTCAATATGCCTCACCTCCTACCTACAGTCCTACAGCCACCTACAGATCTCCAGCAGTTAAGCCAAAGAAGAAACAGAAGTTCTTCCCCACTCACACGATCCTGCCAGTAACCTAACTTTCTTCCACACCAACCAACCTGCTCCAGTCTGCTTGCATGCCAGCTGAACCTGATAACTCACCTGATTCTGCCAAAACTCTGCCTGCTATCCAGCCAGTGTCTCCGCCTGAAGTTCCTGTGCCCCAATCTGATGTTCCTGTGTCCATGTTCCACTCCAATGTTTCAATGCCTGCCGACCAGACTGATATGCTGACCATTCAACCTGTTGTGCCAGTGTCCGCTGTCCAGCCGGATGTGTTCCTATCTGCTGCCCAGCCTGATGTATTCCTGTCTGCTGCCCAGCCTGATGTGTTCCTGTCTGCTGCCCAACCTGATGTGTTCCAGTCTGCTGCCCAGCCTGATGTGTTCCTGTCTGCTGCCCAGCCTGATGTGTTCCTGTCTGCTGCCCAGCCTGATGTGTTCCTGTCTGCTGCAAAGCCTGATGTGCCACTATCTGCTGCCCAGCCTGATGTTCCACTGTCTGCTTCCCAGCCTGATGTGCCACTGTCTGCTGCCCAGCTTGATGTTTTCCTGTCTGTTGCCCAGCCTGATGTGTTCCTGCCTGCTGCCCAGCCTGATGTGCCTCTGTCTGCTGCCCAGCCTGATGTGCCCAGCCTGATGTGCCACTGTCTGCTGCCCAGCTTGATGTGTTCCTGTTCGCTGCCCAGCCTGATGTGCCACTGTCTGCTGCCCAGCCTGATGTGTTCCTGTCTGCTGCCCAGCCTGATGTGCCACTGTCTGCTGGCCAGTAGGAATGAGCTTCGAGTTCGAGTCGAACTCATTTTCGACTCGAACATTGGCTGTTCGCAAGTTCGCCGAACAGCGAACAATTTGGGGTGTTCGCGGCAAATTCGAATGCCGCGGAACACCCTTTAAAAGTCTATGAGAGAAATCAAAAGTGCTCATTTTAAAGGCTTATATGCAAGTTATTGTCATAAAAAGTGTTTGGGGACCTGGGTCCTGCCCCAGGGGACATGGATCAATGCAAAAAAAAGTTTTAAAAACGGCCGTTTTTTCAAGAGCAGTGATTTTAATAATGCTTAAAGTCAAACAATAAAAGTGTAATATCCCTTTAAATTTCGTACCTGGGGGGTGTCTATAGTATGCCTGTAAAGGGGCGCATGTTTCCTGTGTTTAGAACAGTCTGACAGCAAAATGACATTTCGAAGGAAAAAAAGCCATTTAAAACTACCCGCGGCTATTGCATTGCCGACAATACACATAGAAGTTCATTGATAAAAACGACATGGGAATTCCCCACAGGGCAACCCCGAAACCAAAATTAAAAAAAAAAAATGATGTGGGAGACCCCCTAAATTCCATACCAGGCCCTTCAGGATATTAAGGGGAACCCCGGCCAAAATTTTTTAAAAAAATGATGTGGGGTTCCCTCTATATTCCATACCAGACCCTTCAGGTCTGGTATGGATTTTAAGGGGAACCCCGCGCCAAAAAAAAAAAAAAAACGGCGTGGGGTCCCCCCAAAAATCCATACCAGACCCTTATCCGAGCACGCAACCTGGCAGGCCGCAGGAAAAGAGGGGGGACGAGAGTGCGGCCCCCCCTCCTGAACCGTACCAGGCCACATGCCCTCAACATTGGGAGGGTGCTTTGGGGTAGCCCCCCAAAACACCTTGTCCCCATGTTGATGAGGACAAGGGCCTCATCCCCACAACCCTGGCCAGTGGTTGTGGGGGTCTGTGGGCGGGGGTCTTATCGGAATCTGGAAGCCCCCTTTAACAAGGGGACCCCCAGATCCTGCCCCCCCCCCTGTGTGAAATGGTAAGGGGGTACTTACCCCTACCATTTCACTAAAAAACTGTCAAAAATGTTAAAAATGACAAGAGACAGTTTTTGACAATTCCTTTATTTAAATGCTTCTTCTTTCTTCCTTCATCTTCTTCTGTTCTTCTGGCTCTTCTGGTTCTTCCTCCGGCGTTCTCGTCCAGCATCTCCTCCGCAGCGTCTTCTATCTTCTTCTCCTCGGGCCGCTCCGCACCCATGGTATGGGGGGAGGCTCCCGCTCTTCTCTTCATCTTCTTCTTCATCCTTTTCTCTTCTTTCTTCTTCTCTTCTTCATTTTCTTCTCCGGGCCGCTCCGCATTCATGCTGGCATGAAGGGAGGCTCCCGCTGTGTGACGGCGTCTCCTCGTCTGACGGTTCTTAAATAAGGGGGGCGGGGCCACCCGGTGACCCCGCCCCCTCTGATGCACGGGACATGACGGGACTTCCCTGTGGCATTCCCCGTGACGTCACAGGGAAGTCCCTGTCAAGTCACCGTGCGTCAGAGGGGGGCGGGGGTCACCGGGTGGCCCCACCCCCCGTTATTTAAGAGCCGTCAGACGAAGAGACGCCGTCACACAGCGGGAGCCTCCCTTCATGCCAGCATGAATGCGGAGCGGCCCGGAGAAGAAAATGAAGAAGAGAAGAAGAAAGAAGAGGAGAGGATGAAGAAGAAGATGGAGAGAAGAGCGGGAGCCTCCCCTCATGCCATGAGTGCGGAGCGGCCCGAGGAGAAGAAGATAGAAGACGCCGCGGAGGAGATGCTGGACGAGAATGCCGGAGGAAGAACCAGAAGAGCCAGAAGAACCAGAAGAAGATGAAGGAAGAAAGAAGAAGCATTTAAATAAAGGAATTGTCAAAAACTGTCTCTTGTCATTTTTAACATTTTTGACAGTTTTTTAGTGAAATGGTAGGGGTAAGTACCCCCTTACCATTTCACACAGGGGGGGGGCCAGGATCTGGGGGTCCCCTTGTTAAAGGGGGCTTCCAGATTCTGATAAGCCCCCCGCCCGCAGACCCCCACAACCACCAGCCAGGGTTGTGGGGATGAGGCCCTTGTCCTCATCAACATGGGGACAAGGTGTTTTGGGGGGCTACCCCAAAGCACCCTCCCAATGTTGAGGGCATGTGGCCTGGTACGGTTCAGGAGGGGGGGGGCCGCACTCTCGCCCCCCCCTCTTTTCCTGCGGCCTGCCAGGTTGCGTGCTCGGATAAGGGTCTGGTATGGATTTTTGGGGGGACCCCACGCCGTTTTTTTTTTGGCGTGGGGTTCCCCTTAAAATCCATACCAGACCTGAAGGGTCTGGTATGGAATTTAGGGGGAACCCCACGTCATTTTTTTTTAAATTTTGGCCGGGGTTCCCCTTAATATCCATACCAGACCTGAAGGGCCTGGTATGGAATTTAGGGGGTCTCCCACGTCATTTTTTTTTTTTAATATTGGTTCGGGGTTGCCCTGTGGGGAATTCCCATGCCGTTTTTATCAATGAACTTCTATGTGTATTGTCGGCAATGCAATAGCCGCGGGTAGTTTTAAATGGCTTTTTTTCCTTCGAAATGTCATTTTGCTGTCAGACTGTTCTGAACACAGGAAACATGCGCCCCTTTACAGGCATACTATAGACACCCCCCAGGTACAATTTAAAGGGATATTACACTTTTATTGTTTGACTTTAAGCATTATTAAAATCACTGCTCCTGAAAAAACGGCAGTTTTTAAAACTTTTTTTTGCATTGATCCTTGTCCCCTGGGGCAGGACCCAGGTCCCCAAACACTTTTTATGACAATAACTTGCATATAAGCCTTTAAAATTAGCACTTTTAAATATTAATGTTTGTGTCCCATAGACTTTAACGGTGTTCGCGTGTTCGAGCAAACTTTTTTCCTGTTCTCATGTTCTGGTGCAAACCGAACAGGGGGGTGTTCGGCTCATTCCTACTGGCCAGCCTGATGTGCCACTGTCTGCTGGCCAGCCTGATGTGCCACTGTCCGCTGCCCAGCCTGATGTGCCACTGTCTGCTGCCCAGCCTGATGTGCCACTGTCTGCTGTCCAGCCTGATGTGTTCCTGTCAGCTGCCCAGCCTGATGTGCCACTGTCCGCTGCCAGCCTGATGTGCCACTGTCTGCTGCCCAGCCTGATGTGCCACTGTCTGCTGCCCAGCCTGATGTGCCACTGTCCGCTGCCCAGCCTGATGTGCCACTGTCTGCTGCCCAGCCTGATGTGCCACTGTCTGCTGCCCAGCCTGATGTGTTCCTGTCGGCTGCCCAGCCTGATGTGCCACTGTCCGCTGCCAGCCTGATGTGCCACTGTCTGCTGCCCAGCCTGATGTGCCACTGTCCGCTGCCCAGCCTGATGTGTTCCTGTCTGCTGCCCAGCCTGATGTGCCACTGTCTGCTGCCCAGCCTGATGTGCCACTGTCTGCTTCCCAGCCTGATGTGCCACTGTCTGCTGCCCAGCCAGATGTGCCACTGTCTGCTCCCCAGCCTGATTTGTTCCTGTCGGCTGCCCAGCCTGATGTGCCACTGTCCGCTGCCCAGCCTGATGTGCTACTGTCCGCTGCCCAGCCTGATGTGTTCCTATCTGCTGCCCAGCCTGATGTATTCCTGTCTGCTGCCCAGCCTGATGTGTTCCTGTCTGCTGCCCAATCTGATGTGTTCCAGTCTGCTGCCCAGCCTGATGTGTTCCTGTCTGCTGCCCAGCCTGATGTGTTCCTGTCTGCTGCCCAGCCTTCTGTGCCACTGTCTGCTGCCCAGCCTGATGTGTTCCTGTCTGCTGCAAAGCCTGATGTGCCACTATCTGCTGCCCAGCCTTGATGTGCCACTGTCTGCTTCCCAGCCTGATGTGCCACTGTCTGCTGCCCAGCTTGATGTTTTCCTGTCTGTTGCCCAGCCTGATGTGTTCCTGCCTGCTGCCCAGCCTGATGTGCCTCTGTCTGCTGCCCAGCCTGATGTGCCCAGCCTGATGTGCCACTGTCTGCTGCCCAGCTTGATGTGTTCCTGTCTGCTGCCCAGCCTGATGTGCCACTGTCTGCTGCCCAGCCTGATGTGTTCCTGTCCGCTGCCCAGCCTGATGTGCCACTGTCTGCTGGCCAGCCTGATGTGCCACTGTCTGTTGCCCAGTCTGATGTGTTCCTGTCGGCTGCCCAGCCTGATGTGCCACTGTCTGCTGCCCAGCCTGATGTGCTACTGTCTGCTGCCCAGCCTGATGTGCCACTGTCTGCTGCCCAGCCTGATGTGCCACTGTCTGCTGCCCAGCCTGATTTGTTCCTGTCGGCTGCCCAGCCTTATGTGCCACTGTCCGCTGCCCAGCCTGATGTGCCACTGTCTGCTGCCCAGCCTGATGTGTTCCTGTCCGCTGCCCAGCCTGATGTGCTACTGTCCGCCGCAACGCCTCATGTGCCACTGTCTGCTGCCCAGCCTGATGTGCCACTGTCTGCTGCCCAGCCTGATGTGCCACTGTCTGCTGCCCAGCCTGATGTGTTCCTGTCGGCTGCCCAGCCTGATGTGCCACTGTCCGCTGCTCAGCCTGATGTGCCACTGTCTGCTGCCCAGCCTGATGTGTTCCTGTCCGTTGCCCAGCCTGATGTGCCACTGTCTGCTGCCCAGCCTGATGTGCCACTGTTCGCTGCCCAGCCTGATGTGCCACTGTCTGCTGCCCAGCCTGATGTGTTCCTGTCGGCTACCCAGCCTGATGTGCCACTGTCCGCTGCCCAGCCTGATGTGTTCCTGTCCGTTGCCCAGCCTGATGTGCCACTGTCTGCTGCCCAGCCTGATGTGCCACTGTGTGCTGCCCAGCCTGATGTGCCACTGTCTGCTGCCCAGCCTGATGTGCCACTGTCTGCTGCCCAGCCTGATGTTCCACTGTCTGCTGCCCAGCCTGATTTGTTCCTGTCGGCTGCCCAGCCTGAGGTGCCACTGTCCGCTGCCCAGCCTGATGTGCTACTGTCCGCTGCCCAGCCTGATGTGCCACTGTCCGCTGCCCAGCCTGATGTGTACCTGTCCGTTGCCCAGCCTGATGTGCCACTGTCTGCTGCCCAGCCTGATGTGCCACTGTCTGCTGCCCAACCTGATGTGCCACTGTCTGCTGCCCAGACTGATGTGCCACTGTCTGCTGCCCAGCCTGATGTGCCACTGTCTGCTGCCCAGCCTGATGTGCCACTGTCTGCTGCCCAGCCTGATTTGTTCCTGTCGGCTGCCCAGCCTGATGTGCCACTGTCCGCTGCCCAGCCTGATGTGCCACTGTCTGCTGCCCAGCCTGATGTGTTCCTGTCCGCTGCCCAGTCTGATGTGCTACTGTCCGCTGCCCAGCCTGATGTGCCACTGTCTGGTGCCCAGCCTGATGTGCCACTGTCTGCTGCCCAGCCTGATTTGTTCCTGTCGGCTGCCCAGCCTGATGTGCCACTGTCCGCTGCCCAGCCTGATGTGTTCCTGTCTGCTGCCCAGCCTGATGTGCCACTGTCTGCTGCCCAGCCTGATGTGCTACTGTCCGCTGCCCAGCCTGTTGTGCCACTGTCTGCTGCCCAGCCTGATGTGCCACTGTCTGCTGCCCAGCCTGATGTGCAACTGTCTGCTGCCAAGCCTGATGTGCCATTGTCTGCTGCCCAGCCTGATGTGCCACTGTCTGCTGCCCAGCCTGATGTGCCACTGTCTGCTGCCCAGCCTGATTTGTTCCTGTCGGCTGCCCAGCCTGATGTGCCACTGTCCACTGCCCAGCCTGATGTGCCACTGTCTGCTGCCCAGCCTGATGTGTTCCTGTCCGCTGCCCAGCCTGATGTGCCACTGTCTGCTGCCCAGCCTGATGTGCCACTGTCTGCTGCCCAGCCTGATGTGCCACTGTCTGCTGCCCAACCTGATGTGCCACTGTCTGCTGCCCAGCCTGATGTGTTCCTGTCCGCTGCCCAGACTGATGTGCCACTGTCCGCTGCTTAGCCTCATGTGTTCCTGTCCGATGCCCAGCCTGATGTGCCACTGTCCGCTGCTCAGCCTGATGTGCCACTGTCCACTACTCAGCCTGATGTGTTCCTGTCTGCTGCCCAGCCTGATGTGCCACCATCTGCTGCCCAGACTGATGTGTACCAGTCTGCTGCCCAGCCTGATGTGTTTCTGTCTGCTGCCCAGCCTGATGTGCCACTCTCTGCTGCCCATCCTGATGTGTCACTGTCTGCTGCCCAGCCTGATGTACCACTGTCTGTTGCCCAGCCTGATGTGCCACTGTCTGCTGCCCAGCCTGATGTGCCACCGTCTGCTGCCCAGCCTGATGTGTACCTGTCTGCTTCCCAGCCTGATGTGTACCTGTCTGCTGCCCAGCCTGATGTGTACCTGTCTGCTGCTCAGCCTGATGTGTTCCTGTCTGCTGCCCAGCCTGATGTGCCACTGTCTGCTGCCCAGCCTGATGTGCTACTGTCCGCTGCCCAGCCTGTTGTGCCACTGTCTGCTGCCCAGCCTGATGTGCCACTGTCTGCTGCCCAGCCTGATGTGCAACTGTCTGCTGCCAAGCCTGATGTGCCATTGTCTGCTGCCCAGCCTGATGTGCCACTGTCTGCTGCCCAGCCTGATGTGCCACTGTCTGCTGCCCAGCCTGATTTGTTCCTGTCGGCTGCCCAGCCTGATGTGCCACTGTCCACTGCCCAGCCTGATGTGCCACTGTCTGCTGCCCAGCCTGATGTGTTCCTGTCCGCTGCCCAGCCTGATGTGCCACTGTCTGCTGCCCAGCCTGATGTGCCACTGTCTGCTGCCCAGCCTGATGTGCCACTGTCTGCTGCCCAACCTGATGTGCCACTGTCTGCTGCCCAGCCTGATGTGTTCCTGTCCGCTGCCCAGACTGATGTGCCACTGTCCGCTGCTTAGCCTCATGTGTTCCTGTCCGCTGCCCAGCCTGATGTGCCACTGTCCGCTGCTCAGCCTGATGTGCCACTGTCCACTACTCAGCCTGATGTGTTCCTGTCTGCTGCCCAGCCTGATGTGCCACCATCTGCTGCCCAGACTGATGTGTACCAGTCTGCTGCCCAGCCTGATGTGTTTCTGTCTGCTGCCCAGCCTGATGTGCCACTCTCTGCTGCCCATCCTGATGTGTCACTGTCTGCTGCCCAGCCTGATGTACCACTGTCTGTTGCCCAGCCTGATGTGCCACTGTCTGCTGCCCAGCCTGATGTGCCACCGTCTGCTGCCCAGCCTGATGTGTACCTGTCTGCTTCCCAGCCTGATGTGTACCTGTCTGCTGCCCAGCCTGATGTGTACCTGTCTGCTGCTCAGCCTGATGTGTTCCTGTCTGCTGCCCAGCCTGATGTGTTTCTGTCTGCTGCCCAGCCGGATGTGTTCCTGTCTGCTGCCCAGTCTGATGTGTTCCTGTCTGCTGCCCAGCCTGATGTGTTCCTGTCCGCTGCCCAGACTGATGTGCCACTGTCCGCTGCTCAGCCTCATGTGTTCCTGTCCGCTGCCCAGCTTGATGTGCCACTGTCCGCTGCTCAGCCTGATGTGCCACTGTCCACTACTCAGCCTGATGTGTTCCTGTCTGCTGCCCAGCCTGATGTGCCACCATCTGCTGCCCAGCCTGATGTGTACCAGTCTGCTGCCCAGCCTGATGTGTTCCTGTCTGCTGCCCAGCCTGATGTGCCACTCTCTGCTGCCCATCCTGATGTGTCACTGTCTGCTGCCCAGCCTGATGTACCACTGTCTGTTGCCCAGCCTGATGTGCCACTGTCTGCTGCCCAGCCTGATGTGCCACCGTCTGCTGCCCAGCCTGATGTGTACCTGTCTGCTGCCCAGCCTGATGTGTACCTGTCTGCTGCTCAGCCTGATGTGTTCCTGTCTGCTGCCCAGCCTGATGTGTTTCTGTCTGCTGCCCAGCCGGATGTGTTCCTGTCTGCTGCCCAGTCTGATGTGTTCCTGTCTGCTGCCCAGCCGGATGTGTTCCTGTCTGCTGCCCAGTCTGATGTGTTCATGTCTGCTGCCCAGTCTGATCGTGGCCGTTTACCATGTGATCGCTCCGTCAAATGACAGAGCGATCACATGTAAACAAACCGGCGTCATGTCATGATGCCGGTTCCTCCCTTCCCTCTCTGTACTGATCGGTACAGTGTGAGAGGAGAGGGGGAGGGATCGGATGGCAGCAGCGCTGTGGGCTGGATTTGTAGTGCCCACAACGCTGCTCTGTGACAAATGCTCTGCTATTGCAATACTCTGCAATACCCTGCAATACTCCACAATACTCCACAATACTCCACAATACTCTGCAATACCCCGCAATACTCTGCAATACCCTGCAATACCCCGCAATACTCCACAATACTCCGTAATACTCTGCAATACCCCGCAATACTCTGCAATACTCCACAATACTCTGCAATACCCCGCAATACTCCATAATACTCCACAATACTCTGCAATACCCCGCAATACTCTGCAATACTCCACAATACCCCGCAATAGTCCACAATACTCTGCAATACCCCGCAATACTCCACAATATTCTGCAATACCCCGCAATACTCTGCAATACTCCACAACACACTGCAATACGCCGCAATACTCTGCAATACCCCGCAATACTCCACAATATTCTGCAATACTCTGCAATACACCGCAATACTCTGCAATACCCCGCAATACCCCACAATAATCGGCAATACTCTGCAATACCCTGCAATACTCTGCATTACCCCGCAATACTCTGCATTACCCCGCAATACTCTGCAATACCCCGCAATACTCTTTAATACTCTGCAATACCCAGCAATACCCCGCAATACTCTGCAATACCCCGAAATACTCTGCAATACCCCGCAATACTCTGCAATACCCCGCAATACTCTGCAATACCCTGCCATACTCTGCAATACCCTGCCATACCCAGCCATACTCTGCAATACCCAGCCATACTCTGCAATACTCGGTGATACCCAGCCATACTCTGCAATACTCAGCCATACTCGGCTGTACTCGGTCTCTGTATGTGGCCAGACTGTGGAAGCCTCATACATGTGGTATCGCCTTACTCAGGAGGAGTAGGAGAATCTATTTTGGGGTGTCATTTTTGGTATGTAAATGCTATGTGTTAGAAATATTGTATAAATGGACAATTTTGTGTTAAAATAAATGCATTTTACCACTTCCCGCCCGCCGGCCGTCATATGACATCCTTGACTTTGTGCAGGGATATCTGAATGATGCCTGCAGCTACAGGCATCATTCAGATATCAGCTTTTTCATCTGGCGATTCCCTACACCAAAAGAATGATCATAGTGGCTGTTCTACTGCTTGATCATTGTTACGGGAGGCGAGAGGGGACGTCCCCCCCTTCCCGCCACCCTCCGGTGCTTCTACTGACTCACCGCTACGATCGAAGCCAGGATCGTTTTTTTATTTCAGGCTTCCCAGCCTAGAGGTGAGATGTGGGGTCTTATTGACCCCATATCTCACTGTAAAGAGGACCTGTCATGCCATATTCCTATTACAAGGGATATTTACTCTGTAACTCTGTAACCCTCTGTAACTCAAAACATGTAACCAGTAAAAAATTTTACAGCGTCGCCTATGGGGATTTTTAAGTAGCGAAGTTTGGCGCCATTCCAGGAGCCTGTGCAATTTTGAAGGGTGACATGTTAGGTATCTATTTACTTGGTGTAACTTCATCTTTCACATTATGGAAAAACATTGGGCTAACTTTACTGTTTTGTTTTTTTTAAAGTGAGATAAAAAGTTGACGGGAACCGAACATCATATATAGTTGAAGTCTTTTTACCACTTCCTCCTATCATTAAGTGGTTGCTGAGTAGCAGCACCTGCAGCATCCTTAACAATCAGTGATGTCACCCAGCCTCACTCATTTACCGGTCAGAAATTCCTGACTATGTAAACAAAGGGGTGAGCATAGCATGACATCACTGACCAAATATGGTTATATTTAGTCAATGGTATCACATAGGAGAACTACTACTCTTTGTTTACTTTTAGCAGTGGGGCTAAAAGTAAGTGTTGTTATTTACTAAAGAACAGAATGTAAAAGTTCAAAGTGCTGCCCTATATAATTCATTCAGTGCACAAGTGATATGGTCCAGACATATTTAGAAAGAATAAAGCACCTGGACCAGATGGCAGAACTAAGCTCTGTCATTTCAAAGCCATTGTTTATAATTTTTAGGGACTCTTTAATGACTGGAATGGTACAACTGGATTGGTGTAGGGCCAATATGGTGCCCATATTGAAAAAGGGTTCAAAGTCTTTACCAAGTAACTATAAACCTGTTAGTTTAATTTCTACAGTCGGGAAGATACTGGAGAGTTTAATAAAAGACCACATAGATGAGCATCAGACAGCATTGATTCAGGAAAGACAGCAGTTGTCAAACAAAGCTGATTTATTTTTATGAGGAGGTAAGTAAAACACAGGTTGTGGACGTGGTATACTTGGATTTAGCAAAAGTGTTTGACACAGTTCCCCACACATGACTAATGTGTAAGAAATAGTCTACAGGCTTGGAAAGATCAGTTTGTAAATGGATAGAAAACTGGCTAAAAGATAGAATTCAGAGAGTAGTTGTTAATGATTCTTACTCTGAATGATCTAAGGTTATTAGTGGTGTACCCCAAGGTTCAGTGTTGGGACCCTTACTTTTTAATGCCTTTATAAATGATATAGGGTCAGGGATTAAAAGTACCATTTCAGTGTTTGCAAATGACACCAAGCTATGCAGTGGAATAACATCCTTACAGCATATCTCCAAACTTACAAGCCGACCTCAATACACTATTTAATTGGGCAACTAGGTGGCAAATGAGGTTTAACCACTTGCCGCTCGCCATATAGCAATATGATGTCGGCAAAGTGGTTGCAATATCCTGACCGGACATCATATGACATTGCCAGGATAGCAAGCCGCTGTGTGCCCCCGAGGGCCGTGCATCACGGCGATCGTTGTTGCAGTGTGTCAGTTTGACTCACCGCAACTCCGATCTAGGTAAAGAGTCTCTGATGGAGACTCTTTACCATGTGATCAGCCATGTCCAATCACGGCTGATCACAATGTAAACAGGAAGAGCCGTTGATCAGCTTTTCCTCACTTGCCATACTCTGCAATACCCTGCCATACCCAGCCATACTCTGCAATACCCAGCCATACTCTGCAATACTCGGTGATACCCAGCCATACTCTGCCATACCCAGTCATACTCGGCAATACCCTGCCATGCTCAGCCATACTCTGCCATGCTCAGCCATACTCGGCTGTACTCAGCCTCTGTATGTGGCCAGGCTGTGGAAGTCTCACACATGTGGTATCGCCTTACTCAGGAGGAGTAGGAGAATCTATTTTGGGGTGTCATTTTTGGTATGTACATGCTATGTGTTAGAAATATTGTATAAATGGACAACTTTGTGTTAAAAAAAATGCATTTTAACCACTTCCCGCCCGCCGGCCGTCATATGATATCCTTGACTTTGTGCGGGGATATCTGAATGATACCTGCAGCTACAGGCATCATTCAGATATCAGCTTTTTCAGCCGGCGATTCCCTACACCATAAGAATGATCATAGTGGCTGTTCCACTGCTTGATCATTCTTACGGGAGGCGAAAGGGGACGTCCCCCCCTTCCCGCCGCCCTCCGGTGCTTCTACCGACTCACCACTACGATCGAAGCCAGGATCGTTTTTTATTTCAGGCTTCCCAGCCTAGAGGTGAGATGTGGGGTCTTATTGACCCCATATCTCACTGTAAAGAGGACCTGTCATGCCATATTCCTATTACAAGGGATGTTTACTCTGTAACTCTGTAACCCTCCTTAACTCAAAACATGTAACCAGTAAAAAATTTTTACAGCGTCGCCTATGGGGATTTTTAAGTAGCGAAGTTTGGCGCCATTCCACGAGCGTGTGCAATTTTGAAGCGTGACATGTTAGGTATCTATTTACTTGGTGTAACTTCATCTTTCACATTATGGAAAAACATTAGGCTAACTTTACTGTTTTGTTTTTTTTAAAGCACAAAACAGTTTTTTTTCCAAAAAAAACGTTCGAAAAATTGCTGCCCAAATACTGTGCGAGATAAAAAGTTGCAACAACTGCCATTGTATTCTCTAGGGTCTTTGCTAAAAAAACATGTTTTGGGGTTCTATGTAATTTTCTAGCAAATAAATGATGATTTTTAAATGTAGGAGAGAAATGTCAGAATTGGCCTGGGTGCTCCAGAACGCCTGAAGGTGCTCCCTTCATGTTGGGCCTCTGTATGTGGCCACGCTGTGTAAAAGTCTCACACATGTGGTATCACCATACTCAGGAGTAACAGCAGAATGTGTTTTGGGGTGTAATGTGTGGTATGCATATGCTGTGTGTGAGAAATAACCTGCTAATATGACAATTTTGTGGGAAAAAAAAAGAAAAAAAATCTAGATTTTGCAAAGATTTGTGGGAAAAAATGACAACTTCAAAAAAACTCACCATGCATCTTTCTAAATACCTTGGAATGTCTTCTTTCCAAAAAGGGGTCATTTGGGGGGTATTTGTACTTTTCTGGCATGTTAGGGTCTCAAGCAATTAGATAGGCCGTCAGTACTTCAGGTGTGATCAATTTTCAGATATTGGCACCATAGCTTTTGGACTCTATAACTTTCACAAAGACTAAATAATATACACCAATTTGTACTTATTGTTACCAAAGATATGTAGCAGTATAAATTTTGGCCAAAATTTATGAAGAAAAATTACAAATTTGCTAAATTTTATAACAGAAATAAAAAAAATTTCATTTTTTTTACTGAATTTTCAGTCTTTTTTCTTATATAGCGCAAAAAATAAAAGACCCAACAGTGATTAAATACCACCAAAAGAAAGCTCTATTTGTGTGAAAAAAAGGACAAAAAATTCATATGGGTACAGTGTTGTATGACTGAGTAATTGTCATTCAAAATGTGAGAGCACCGAAAGCTGAAAATTGGTCTGGTTATGAAGGGGGTTTAAGTGCCCCGTGGTCAGGTGGTTAAAGACTGCCAAACAACCTGGCCATGACAATTCTACTCTAGTTAGCTTCTCTAGGTTATAGCTAAATGAGTCCAGAAAAGGATTGTAGTTAACTTTTATAAGGTCTACTGGTTTGTGGGTGAGAGTCATGCCCAGATAGTTGATCCGTGAATCTCATTCCTAATCACAAAACTGGTGGTATGAAAGTTCAAATCCTTTGACAAGTAAACTAGTAAATATAAATGTATGCATGATGTGTATATATGTGGTTGGCTGGAATTTCACTTTAAACCTGTCTATATCATACTCATAGTAACTGATCCCTGATAATGACCAACCATTGCGTTTCTTTATGCTTGCCCAAATCTGCTAATTTTATTATAGTATTTGCTATAGATATGCACTTTTTGTTAATGGGACACTAGGGATAATTTACAAAAGGAATGCAGAATGTTCATTTTGTAAAATGTTTTATTCATTTTGAATGTCCACTTAGTTAAATAAGTTGTTGTAACATTTGTTCTGAATACAGAATTTAAACCAAACTTTGGATATTCGGATGTTCAAACACCAGAGCTGTAACCCGCTTGATGGGAACCGAACATCATATATAGTTGAAGTATTTCTACAGCTTCCTCCTATCATTCAGTGGTTGCTAAGTAGCAGCACCTGCAGCATCCTTAACAATCAGTGATGTCACCCAGCCTCACTCATTTACCGGTCAGAAATCCCTGGCTATGTAAACAAAGGGGTGAGCATAGCATGACATCACTGACCAAATATGGCTATATTTAGTCAATGGTATTACATAGGAGAACTACTACTCTTTGTTTACTTTTAGCGGTGGGGCTAAAAGTAAGTGTTGTTATTTACTAAAGAACAGAATGTAAAAGTTCAAAGTGCTGCCCTATATAATTCATTCAGTGCACAAGTGATACGGTCCAGACATATTTAGAAAGAATAAAGCACCTGGACCAGATGGCAGAACTGAGCTCTGTCATTTCAAAGCCATTGTTTATAATTTTTAGGGACTCTTTAATGACTGGAATGGTACAACTGGATTGGTGTAGGGCCAATATGGTGCCCATATTTAATAAGGGTTCAAAGTCTTTACCAAGTAACTATAAACCTGTTAGTTTAATTTCTACAGTTGGGAAGATACTGGAGAGTTTAATAAAAGACCACATAGATGAGCATCAGACAGCATGGATTCAGGAAAGACAGCAGTTGTCAAACAAAGCTGATTTATTTTTATGAGGAGGTAAGTAAAACACAGAGGGGTGGCTGTGGACGTGGTATACTTGGATTTAGCAAAAGTGTTTGACACAGTTCCCCACACACGGCTAAGGTGTAAGAAATAGTCTACAGGCTTGGAAAGATCAGTTTGTAAATGGATAGAAAACTGGCTAAAAGATAGAATTCAGAGAGTAGTTGTTAATGATTCTTACTCTGAATGATCTAAGGTTCTTAGTGGTGTACCCCAAGGTTCAGTGTTGGGACCCTTACTTTTTAATGCCTTTATAAATGATATAGGGTCAGGGATTAAAAGTACAATTTCAGTGTTTGCAAATGACACCAAGCTATGCAGTGGAATAACGTCCTTACAGCATATCTCCAAAGTTACAAGCCAACCTCAATGCACTAGTTAATTGGGCAACTAGATGGCAAATGAGGTTTACCACTTGCCGCTCGCCATATAGCAATATGACGTCGGCAAAGTGGTTGCAATATCCTGACCGGACATCATATGACATTGCCAGGATAACAAGCCGCTGTGCGCCCCCAAGGGCCAGGCATCACGGCGATCGTTGTTGCAGTGTGTCAGTTTGACTTACCGCAACACCGATCTAGGTAAAGAGACTCTGATGGAGACTCTTTGCCATGTGATCAGCCATGTTCAATCACGGCTGATCACAATGTAAACAGGAAGAGCCGTTGATCAGCTTTTCCTCACTTGCATCTGTCAGACGCGAGTAGAGGAGAGCCGATTGGCTGCTCCTCTGACAGGGGGGGTTTGGGCTGATTGATTATCAGTGCAGCCCCCCCAAGGATGCCCACACTGGACCACCAGGAATGCCACCAGGACCACCAGGGATGCCCACCACTAGTCACCACCAGATATGCCACCCATGGCCACCAGGGATGCCAATCAGTGCCCACAATGGATGCCAATCAGTAACCTCAATGGATGCCAATCAGTGCCAAACAATAATGCCTGCCAATCAGTGATGCCCATCAGTACCATCCATTAGTGCCCATCCATGCCACCTATCAGTGCCCATCTGTGCCACCTATCAGTGCCCATCTGTGCCGCCTATCAGTGCCCATCTGTGCCACCTTTCAGTGCCCATTAGTGCTGCCTTTCAGTGCCTATCAGTGCCGCATATCAGTGCCACTTATCAGTGCCGCATATTAGTACTTATCATCAGTGCCACCTCATCAGTGCCCATCAGTGCTGCCTAATCAGTGCCTGTCAGTGCAGCTCCATCAGTGCCCATCAGTGAAGGAGAAAACTTACTTAATTACAAAGTTTTGTAACAGAAACAAAAAAAACAAAACAACGTTTTTTTTTTAAATTTTCAGTCTTTTTTTGAATTTGTTTAGCAGAAAATAAAAATCCCAGAGGTGATCAAATACCACCAAAAGAAAGCTCTATTTGTGGGAACAAAATGATAAAAATTTAGATTGGGTACAGTGTAGCATGACCGCGCAATTGTCATTCAAAATGCGACATCGCTGAAAGCTGAAAATTGGTCTGGGCAGGAAGGTGTATAAGTGCCCTGTATTGAAGTGTTTAATGTTGATAAATGTAAAGTTATGCACTTGGGGGCTAAGAATATGCATTCATTATACATACTAGGGGGAGTACAACTGGGGGAATCCATAGTGGAGAAGGATCTGGGGGTTTTGGTAGATCATAAGCTTAATAATAGCATGCAATGCCAAGTTGAAGTTTCCAAAACTAGCAAAGTCCTTTCTTGTATTAAGAGAGGTATGGGCTCTAGAGAGAAGGAGATAATTTTGCCCCTGTACAAATCATTAATAAAACCTCATCTGGAATCTGCAGTTTAGTTTTGGGCACCAGTTCTCAAAAAGGATATCGGGGATCTGGAGAAAGTGCAGAGAGAGGCAATCAAACTGATAAGAGTCATGGAGGAGCGCAGCTATGGGGAAATATTAGAGGAACTAAATGTATTCTCTCTTGAGAAGAGGAGAGTAAGGGGGATATGATTAACATGTACAAATACATAATGGGTCCATATAGTGAACTTGGTGTGAGGGTACTCTTTATATCTAGAGGAAAAGAGATTAAATCTCCAAATACAGAAAGGTTTGTTCACAGTATGAGCTGTGAAAATGTGGAATAGACTTCCTCCAGAGGTGGTTCTGGCCAGGTCAGTATATTGCTTTAAAAAAGGCCTGTATTCTTTCCTAAATGTACATGTACTAATGTATATACTGGGTACTAAACTTTATAGGTAAAGTTGATCCAGGGAAAATCCGATTGCCTTCTCGGGGGGGGGGGGATTTTTTTCCCCTGCTGTAGCAAATTGGATCATACTTTGCTGGGGTTTTTTTTTTTGCCTTCCTCTGGATCAACTGTGGGTATAGGATTGTGTATATGGGATTGTATGATTTTTTTTTTTTAATTGGTTGAACTAGATGAACTTGTGTCTTTTTTCAACCTGACTAACTATGTAATTATATGTAAGTGTTAAACAATATCAAAAACTAGAAAAGCTACAATTTCTGGGGAAATTGTGTGAAGTGTTCTTGCCTCCACCAGTAGTCTACAACTGGAGTGGGTGGAGTAACTGGGAGGAGTGGCTTGAGTAACTGTTGTGTGGTTGGAGTGGCTGGAGTAACTGTGGAAAGGTTGGACTGGGCAGAGTAACTTTATGGAGTGGGCAGAGTAACTGTGTGGAGTGTTTGGAGTGAGTAAAGATAGTAAACATTACACTAACCAATTGATTGATCAAGTTTAAAAAGTGCACATGACAAGCTTGATAGAGTGAGAAATGCATTTCAACTTTTATTTTTTATATAGCACATTTAATTGCAACGCTGTTGACCAAAGTGCTCCACAGTTACATTAAAACATACATTTATAAAAACATTAGCAGCATTATCAATCAAATGAAGGCACAGTCGCAGTTTAGATATTGCCCTTCAAATTTGAAGTGGCTAGAGTGGAGTTTCAATGAATGTCAATAGACGGCATGAGTTGCAAACAAATGGTCATATTGTGAAAACTATCAGGACTATGGCTTAGCCGTGGACATTTTTAGTGGCAGCAGGGATACCTGAACATTTTGATATAAGATTTGTGTAGGTGGGCTTGAAAATGAGGAAGTGGTGGCAGTTTAGAAATCATGTCCTGATTTTTCAGCTTTTGTCACCTCCCACTCTTGATTTGAACATTTCGCCATTCATTCCTATGGGACCAATTTTGCCGCAAAAACGACGATATTTTGTGAACCATTCGGCAAAATGTTCCACGAAGTAATAGCACACCAATCAGGAACAATCCGCATGTTTCAGTATATTACTGTCTATGTAGTGTAAAAGCTGTGGGAGGAGTTAGGGTGGTAAATTTGGCTATAATAAGAATACTAATATATATGTGAGATAACAGTAAGTGGTCTTGCTATGCAAGAACACTTAATAAACAACAAAAAGAAAAGTAAATGGGATTATTAATGATGCTGAAACCCCCCCTCAGAGTGAATTTCAAGAAGTCATAGCTTTAAAATCAAGGATTTTATTAAGTGTTCTTGCATAGCAAGACAGCTTACTGGTATTTCACATATATATTATTCTTATTATAGCCAAATTTACCACCCTAACTCCTCCCACAGTTTTTACACTACATAGACAGAAGACAGTAATTTATCGAAACGTGCGGATTGTTCCCGATTGGTGTGCTATTACTTTGTGGAACGTTTTGCCAAATGGTTCACAAAATATTGTCGTTTTTGCTGCAAAATTGGTCCCATAGGAATGAATGGCGAAATGTTCAAAACTAGAGTGGGAGGTGACAAAAGCTGACAACCCCATGATCAGCTAAAACATTATGACCCCCCCCCCATGATCAGCCAAAACATTATGTCCACGCCATAATCAGCCAAAACATTATAACCCCCAATGATCAGCCAAAGCATTATAACCCCCCATGATCAGCCAAAACATTATGACCCCCCCATGATCAGCCAAAACATTATGACCCCCCATGATCAGCCAACACATTATTGTTCTAAACAGGGGAATTGGCGCTGTCCAACTGTGTATGTATGAGTAATGATTCTTCCAAAGAATAAAATAACAAAGTGTTAGTTTATAAACAGATGTGTCATAAATATCAAGAAAATATTGGTGTGCATGTAGAAATACTAAATTATGAATGAATCACCTGTGGAGTGAAATGAAAAGAAAGTGCAGAGTGCTCTAAAGCGCATATAAAATCGCATATACAGAAAATATATTTCATAGATGTCTATATCTTAAAGGTGATCCCTGTATCTAAAAATAGCTGGGGAACCAAATCCAATAAAAATAGATGTAAAAAATGTTTTTGATGATCCGCATAGGCAATTACTGAAACACATACAGAGTGAAGACCTGAAAAGGTTAAAAAATTAAAAAAATGTGTAGGAGAACCCCTGCCTGTGTGCATAAACAATTACAATAAAGGCAATCAATGCAAAACACTTCATATGTGTATAAACACAAAAAAATTTAAAACTAAAAAACAATCAATAATTGAATTCTTTGGAAAAGTCTGCAAGAACAGTTCTAATGCCCCGTACACACGGTCGGACATCGATCGGACATTCCGACAACAAAATCCTAGGATTTTTTCCAATGGATGTTGGCTCAAACTTGTCTTGCATACACACGGTCACACAAAGTTGTAGGAAAATCCGATCATTCTGAACGCAGTGACGTAAAACACGTACGTTGGGACTATAAACGGGGCAGTAGCCAATAGCTTTCATCTCTTTATTTATTCTGAGCATGCGTGGCACTTTGTGCTTCGGATTTGTGTACACACGATCGGAAATTCCGACAACGGATTTTGTTGTCGGAAAATTTTATAGCCTGCTCTCAAACTTTGTGTGTCGGAAAATCCGATGGAAAATGTGTGATGGAGCCCACACACGGTCGGAATTTCCGACAACAAGGTCCTATCACACATTTTCCGTCGGAAAATCCGACCGTGTGTACGGGGCATAAGAGTGTGTCCCACTGGTGAAGGAAAAAAGTAGTCACAGCCTTCAACCGTTGGTGTCCCGTCCTTCACTGCACCCCCACTCGTGTGTACACTTACCGAACTGCCTAACCCCTGCAGGGGTAAAAGGCATATGCAGACAGTCCTCAGATGACGTCTTGATGACGAAACGCGTAAGGCATGGCCTCGTGATACGCACACGTCAGCACCTCTCTCTTCCAGCTTGTGTTAGTTCCGGTTTCAGCTGTCGGGCGGTGGAACGCACGCCTCACCACGCTGCCCCTCGGCTGTGAGCCGGTTATCTGCACATCCTTTTTAGCTCCAGTTTATGGATTGTACTTTTACCATTTTTATTATATGGATTTTCAATAAAATTCCTACCTTTTATGGATTCACACTATGAAGTGTTTTCTGTTTTCACTTCACACGGATACCTGTCACTGGGATTAACATCACGCCGGAGCAGGATATAGCACCCCTGGACGGAGGACCACTTCCCGGTTTTCGCCATCGCAGGACTGTCTGCATATGCCTTTTACCCCTGCAGGGGTTAGGCAGTTCGGTAAGTGCACACACGAGTGGGGGTGCAGTGAAGGACGGGACACCAATGGTTGAAGGCTGTGACTACTTTTTTCCTTCACCAGTGGGACACACTCTTAGAACTGTTCTTGCAGACTTTTCCAAAGAATTCAATTATTGATTGTTTTTTAGTTTTAAATTTTTTTGTGTTTATACACATATGAAGTGTTTTGCATTGATTGCCTTTATTGTAATTGTTTATGCACACAGACAGGGGTTCTCCTACACATTTTTTTAATTTTTTAACCTTTTCAGGTCTTCACTCTGTATGTGTTTCAGTAATTGCCTATGCGGATCATCAAAAACATTTTTTACATCTATTTTTATTGGATTTGGTTCCCCAGCTATTTTTAGATATAGGGATCACCTTTAAGATATAGACATCTATGAAATATATTTTCTGTATATGCGATTTTATATGCGCTTTAGAGCACTCTGCACTTTCTTTTCATTTCACTCCACAGGTGATTCATTCATAATTTAGTATTTCTATATGCACATCAATATTTTCTTGATATTTATGACACATCTGTTTATAAACTAACACTTTGTTATTTTATTCTTTGGAAGAATCATCACTCATACATACACAGTTGGACAGCGCCAATTCCCCTGTTTAGAACAATTTTACATCTTGGATCTCACCTCGGTGATTTTCACTTATAAGGGGGGCAGCAGTCCAGTTTTGTCCATTTCCTAAGCGCGGAACTTTTGTCATTCATTCAGCCAACACATTATGTTCACGCCATAATCAGCCAAAACATTATGACCCCCCATGATCAGCCAAAAAATTATGACCCCCCCCCCATGATCAGACAAAACATTATGACCACCCCATGATCAGCCAAAACATTATGACCACCCCATGATCAGCCAAAACATTATGACCACAACATGATCAGCCAAAATATTATGACTACCGCATGATCAGCCAAATAATTTATGACCACCCCATTATCAGACAAAACATTATGACCACAACATGATCAGCCAAAACATTATGACCACCCCATGATCAGCCAAAACATTATGACAACCGCATGATCAGCCAAAATATTATGACCACCCCATGATCAGCCAAACATTATGACCACCCCATGATCAGCCAAACATTATGACCACCGCATGATCAGCCAAAACATTATGACCACCCCATGATCAGCCAAAACATTATGACCACCCCATGATTAGCCAAATAATTTATGACCACCCCATTATCAGCCAAAACATTATGACCACAACATGATCAGCCAAAATATTATGACCACCCCATGATCAGCCAAAACATTATGACCACCCCATGCAAAAAAAAAAATAATAATAATTTTTTAATAAAATCATTTTTGAAAAAAAAAATCATTTTTGAAAAATAAAAATCATTTTTGAAAAAAAATATATTTAAAAAAAAGATCATTTTTGAAAAAAAAATCATTTTTGAAAAAAAAAATCATTTTTGAAAAAAATGTTCAGCTCTTTCAGCTAATGATGGGACTTCTTAAACTTTTTTACTACTATTTATACTTTTTAAAATATTAAGCTTTTTTAACACTTTCACAGTTACTCCAGCCACTCCAACCACACAACAGTTACTCAAGCCACTCCACCCAGTTACTCCGTCCACTCCAGTTGTAGACTACTGTAGGTGGAGGCAAGAACACTTCACACAATTTCCCCAGAAATTGTAGCTTTTCTAGTTACAATTGATCATTAAAATTCTTTGGGGGGGAAAGAATCCCCTTTAGACATACATAGAATAGTAACAGCTCAGTTTTCCTGATATATCATCCTCCCATAAATATCAGTTTCAAAGATATCAATACAACACATATGGTATATAGATCAAAGGGGGAGGGTAATGGTTGACCCAACGCATTTCACAGTTGTAGCTCCCTCAGGGGTTCAGGAAATTTTGTTGAGCAAAGTGACTAAAAAAAGAAAAAAGGAAAAATAACAAAATAATAATACATAATTTAAATACTGTATATAAACGATGTAGTTTGTGAAAAAATAAATCACATACAAAAAATAGTAATGGTGATTATATATATCTTTCCAATTCATCACTTACAAATATTGTCATAAAAGGAAATATAATCTGAGCTGATGGAGACCCTGCAGGACCTGGTGTGGAGTAAAGTGTGGCCGTGGATGATAATTGAAGACAGTGTCCGCATTCCCAGCCCGGGAGGCTGCAAGGCTACTCATTCGGCTGCTATTAATTTTAAAGGGGATCTGGCACCTAAACTTGTGTTTGCAAACCCTCATCGAACCAAACCCAGTTATGATTGGCTCATCCCTAATGTTTACTAATCATGTGCCAGCAGATATATTTTCATTTCCCTTGCATATGATTAGCTAATCATAGTGAACACTGTTATTTACTAAGCTATTTGAACCTTGACTATGCTAATTTAACAACCTCTACTTCTTTAGAAAATGAACCTCACTTTTCTTTACATATCCTCTTAACTTTTACAATGTATTCAGTAACTTAAATTGTGTATTTACTGTATATCTAAAATGATCGCAAGCTTCATGCCAACAAAGTGCAGAACCTCCTTAGAAGAGTGAAGAGGAGAGTAATGATCAATCTTTGTGCAAATGAGACCTTGTAAACATACCCTATGATGCCTTTTCTTTATTGCCCCAGTATGCTAATAACCTCTTAATATCTTATTCAATTTCCCAGAAAAAACATTAGTTGTCATGGCAATAAAATTGTGTTGTGCTCTTCCTTGTGAGCAGACTCCGTTATTAAAAATACATGGGAGAACTATATATTTACCATGGAGAAAAGTGCATACAGTATGTCTAACCCTGTCCAGACGTAACTGAAACCTTGGGGACCAAACTAAATTTTCTGCAGATTTGGTATGTGTTTGGTTACTAAACAATATCCCTCTAACAGCTTTACATACCAAAATGACTTTCTCAGTCTTTTTCTAGGACATAGAAGACTTTTATGTGATAGATTTGAGCCTATTCTGAGAGAGGTACATGAGCTGTAACTGTTAATTGCATCTGAAAATACTGATTGCCATGCTATCATGCTGATCCAATTGCTACAATCCTTCCGGTGTCACTTATCAGAACACCAGTGGAGTATGAAGTGGGGTGTGGGGGCTGCGGTCTGCTCCGGTTGTGGACTTGTTGATGGGACTGTGTTGTGTTGGGCTGTAAAACCCCATGGTTGAGCCACACTTTTATCACCCCTCAACCACTTCCTCTTTTAGCTGCAGAAGCCATGGCATGAATTAAACCCCCTGTCATTTTTGGTAGGCGTAACACTCATCGAAAGAAACACATTCAAGTGAGTAGGGCCTCTCTGCAAGCACCCCTCTCTGCAAGCGCTTTGTAACTAATCCAAAGAGCAGTGGCATACTAAAGGTGTCAGGGGTGCAGTCCACATCAGGTATGGATTCACAGGGGATGTTGTGGCTGTCTGACATAATTTTTTTTGTGTTTCTCCATGCTGTACTGTAATGCTGTGCAATACAAAATAAAACTGTCAGTGGCCACAGCAACCCCTGTGAGTCTACACCTACTGCTTGAGGGACAGCAGGAGCTTAAAGTGAGAGGAAGATCTGCTCCTCTGGTCCACCCATCAGTCTCCTTCCTTGCTCTGGACTTCCCCTCACTCTGAGCTTCCACTGTATATGATGACCTAATGAGTGAGTTTAGGGGGAGGGTTATCCATACTTAGGGTTATGTAGGGAGGGGGGTGACTATACTGGGGAGGTGGGAAGAGGTTTCTGTAATGAGATGTCTGTCCTGGAGGGGGGGTTGTCTGTACTAAGAAATTATGTACTGGGAGAGGGTTGTCTGTACTAAGGGTTCCTTACTGGGGGGATGTAGGAATGTTAGAAGGGTCAGTCTGTACTGTAGGGTCTGTGCTGGGGGTATTTTTATATTGAAGGGTTTGTACTGGGAGGCTGGTGGGGGGGGTCTATGCTGAGGGATATGTGCTGGGGTGGGGGGATTCGGTCTGTGCTAGGAGAAAACTGTATTGAGAGGTACAGTATGTGCAGGAGGAATACAGATCACTCTTCAGAGATCAAAGCACATATAATTGAGCCCTTGGGGAATTTACCAAAATTGGAGCTACCAGAATATGGAAAAGCTATGCATACTAACCAATTAGTTCATAGCTTTAATTTTCAAAGCTTAAACCCTTGGCTGCGGCACCTCCCAACCCTTTAAGGGTTTTCAGATGCCGGGAGGCGGGTGGGGTCTATGATCATGTGATCACTGTGATCACAAACAGCGAACCGGAGCTTTCCGTTTGCCGCCGGTAACTGTGCTGGGAGCGCGCAGGGTGCGGGCTCTTGGCACAGCTGTGTTTGCAATGTGGTATGCAAGTATGCGGCCGCTTGGCACCAAAGCCCAAGTATCGAGAGATTGCATATTTATGTGCCGTCAGCGCCAAAAGGTTAACTTAACAAGATAGAAGCTAATTGGTTGGTATGCACAGCTGATTCTGTCTTCTCATGTTTTAACAAGTTCCCCTCGCTGTGTTTTACATTTCACACTCCTGACTACTATACTCTAATTACATTACATTCTTCTGTAAGATAGATTGTGTGTATAAAAATCATATGTAGTTGAACAGTTTCTTTTATTAAAATGAATGTGCTGAGGTCTGTACATGTCTGTGACTAGGGATGAGCTTCGTGTTCGAGTCGAACCCATGTTCGACTCAAACATCGGCTGTTCGATCGTTCGCCGAATTGCGAGCGATATGGGCTGTTCGCGCCATATTCGTGTGGCGCGTCACGGCCCATAATTCACTGCGGCATCGCAGTGCATTGCTGGCTGATGATTGCTGGTTGAGGGATCATCCTCAGCATTCAGACTTTATAAAGAATGCAACAGGAAATGTAAGGGTGCAATTAGGACAGCTAAGATAGAACATGAAAGACACATAGCGGAGGAGAGCAAAAAAAATCCCAAGAAATTCTTTAAGTATGTAAACAGTAAAGAAGGGAGGACAGACCATATTGGCCCCATAAAGAATGAGGAAGGACATCTGGTTACAAAGGATGGGGAGATGGCGAAGGTATTGAATTTATTCTTCTCCTCAGTCTTCACGTGTGAATCGGGGGGCTTCAGTAACCAAAACTGCAGTGTTTATCCTCATGACACAACACAGGAAGCACCTCCATGGTTAACAGAGGACGGAATTAAAATTAGACTTGAGAAACTTAACATTAATAAATCACCGGGACCAGATGGCTTGCATCCAAGGGTACTTAGAGAACTCAGTCAAGTGATTGCCAGACCGTTGTTCCTAATTTTTACAGATAGTCTACTGACTGGAATGGTACCAGCTGATTGGAGAAAAGCCAATGTAGCACCTATATTTAAAAAAGGGCCCAAAATACATCCCTGGGAATTACAGACCAGTTAGCCTAACATTAATAGTATGTAAACTCTTGGAGGGGATGATAAGGGACTATATACAGGATTTTAGTAATACGAACGGTATCATTAGCAGTAATCAGCATGGATTCATGAAGAATCGTTCTTGCCAAACCAAACTATTAACCTTCTATGAGGAGGTGAGTTGCCATCTAGATAAAGGAAGGCCCATAGACATGGTGTATCTGGATTTTGCAAAAGCATTTGACACAGTTCCCCATTAATGTTTACTGTACAAAATAAGGTCCATTGGCATTGACCATAGGGTGAGTAGATGGATTGAAAACTGGCTACGGCGAGTTCAGAGGGTGGTGATAAATGGGGAGTACTCGGAATGGTCAGGGGTGGGTAGTGGGGTTCCCCAGGGTTCTGTGCTGGGACCAATCCTATTTAATTTGTTCATAAACGATCTGGAGGATGGGATAAACAGTCCAATCTCTGTATTTGCAGACGATACTAAGCTAAGCAGGGCAATAACTTCTCCGCAGGACGTGGAAACCTTGCAAAAAGATCTGAACAAATTAATGGGGTGGGCGACTACATGGCAAATGAGGTTCAATGTAGAAAAATGTAAAATAATGCATTTGGGTGGCAAAAATATGAATGCAATCTATACACTGGGGGGAGAACCTCTGGGGGAATCTAGGATGGAAAAGGACCTGGGGGTCCTAGTAGATGATAGGCTCAGCAATGGCAGGCAATGCCAAGCTGCTGCTAACAAAGCAAACAGAAAATTGGCATGCATTAAAAGGGGGATCAACTCCAGATATAAAACGATAATTCTCCCGCTCTACAAGACTCTGGTCCAGCCGCACCTAGAGTATGCGGTCCAGTTCTGGGCACCAGTCCTCAGGAAGGATGTACTGGAAATGGAGCGAGTACAAAGAAGGGCAACAAAGCTAATAAAGGGTCTGGAGGATCTTAGTTATGAGGAAAGGTTGCGAGCACTGAACTTATTCTCTCTGGAGAAGAGACGCTTGAGAGGGGATATGATTTCAATTTACAAATACCGGACTGGTGACCCCACAATAGGGATAAAACTTTTTCGCAGAAGAGAGTTTAACAAGACTCGTGGCCACTCATTAAAATGAGAAGAAAACAGGTTTAACCTTAAACTACGCAGAGGGTTCTTTACTGTAAGAGCGGCAAGGATGTGTAATTCCCTTCCACAGGCGGTGGTCTCAGCGGGGAGCATTGATAGCTTCAAGAAACTATTAGATAAGCACCTGAATGACCACAACATACAGGGATATACAATGCAATACTGACACATAATCACACACATAGGTTGGACTTGATGGACTTGTGTCTTTTTTCAACCTCCCCTACTATGTAACTATGTAACTATGTAACTATGATTGGCCAAGCATGCACTATGACCCGCATGCTTGGCCAATCACAGCACCGTCGGTAGAGAGAGCTGTAATTGGCCAAAGCCAGGATGGCGTTGGCCAATTATGGCTCAGGGGGTTTAGAACAAGCCCCACAATATATAAGGCCGCCTGCACATGTGTTCCGGCGTGCTTAGATAGAGAGAGAGAGACAGTGTCATTTCATTTGAGTTATCTAGATTAGGCAGGACAGTCAGTGAGTTAGCTGCACTTATAGTGTATTGTGTATATATATGCATCCCAGGTGTTGCATATATATATATATACACACTGTATTCAGTTTAGCTAGATCCATTCCTGTTATCTTCCTACTGACAGGCAGGCTTGTATTGTTACAGTATTTACAGCTACCTGAAGAAAATTGCTGGTGTTCTTTTGATCCTATTAGTACCACAGTCAGGCAGCTAGACTATTTACAGTTAGTGTAGTGCGTCCTGCTCACAGTGTTAGTTTAGTGTGACCTCTGCACAGTGTTCAGCTAAAACTACAAGTTAGTGAAGTGCACAGTGTTCAGCTAAAGCTACAAGTTAGGGTAGTGTGTCCTCCTCACAGTGTTCAGCTAAAGCTACAAGTTAGTGTAGTGAGACCTCTGCACAGTGTTCAGCTAAAGCTACAAGTTAGTGTAGTGCGTCCTGCTCACAGTGTCCAGCTAAAACTACAAGATAATGTAGTGCGACCTCTGCACAGTGTTCAGCTAAAACTACAAGTTAGTGTAGTGAGACCTCTGCACAGAGTTCAGCTAAAGCTACAAGTTAGTGTAGTGCATCCTGCTCACAGTGTCCAGCTAAAACTAAAGTTAATGTAGTGCGACCTCTGCACAGTGTTCAGCTAAAACTACAAGTTAGTGTAGTGACACCTCTGCACAGAGTTCAGCTAAAGCTACAAGTTAGTGTAGTGCATCCTGCTCACAGTGTTCAGCTAAAACTACAAGTTAGTGTAGTGAGACATCTGCACAGTGTTCAGCTAAAGCTACAAGTTAGTGTAGTGCGTCCTGCTCACAGTGTTCAGCTAAAACTACAAGTTAGTGTAGTGCGACCTCTGCACAGTGTTCAGCTAAAACTAAAAGTTAGTGTAGTGAGACCTCTGCACAGTGTTCAGCTAAAGCTACAAGTTAGTGTAGTGCATCCTGCTCACAGTGTTCAGCTAAAACTACAAGTTAGTGTAGTGCGACCTCTGCACAGTGTTCAGCTAAAACTACAAGTTAGTGTAGTGAGACCTCTGCACAGTGTTCAGCTAAAGCTACAAGTTAGTGTAATGCGTCCTGCTCACAGTGTTCAGCTAAAACTACAAGTTAGTGTAGTGCGACCTCTGCACAGTGTTCAGATAAAACTACAAGTTAGTGTAGTGAGACCTCTGCACAGTGTTCAACTAAAACTACAAGTTCGTGTAGTGAGACCTCTGCACAGTGTTCAACTAAAGCTACAAGTTAGTGTAGTGCATCCTGCTCACAGTGTTCAGCTAAAACTACAAGTTAGTGTAGTGCGACCTCTGCACAGTGTTCAGCTAAAACTACAAGTTAGTGTAGTGAGAACGCTGCACAGTGTTCAGCTAAAGCTACAAGTTAGTGTAGTGAGTCCTCTGCACAGTGTTCAGCTAAAACTACAAGTTAGTGTAGTGCGACCTCTGCACAGTGTTCAGCTAAAACTACAAGTTAGTGTAGTGAGACCTCTGCACAGTGTTCAGCTAAAGCTACAAGTTAGTGTAGTGAGACCTCTGCACAGTGTTCAGCTAAAGCTACAAGTTAGTGTAGTGAGACCTCTGCACAGTGTTCAGCTAAAGCTACAAGTTAGTGTGGTGCGTCCTGCTCACAGTGTTCAGCTAAAACTACAAGTTAGTGTAGCGAGACCTCTGCACAGTGTTCAGCTAAAGCTACAAGTTAGTGTAGTGCGTCCTGCTCACAGTGTTCAGCTAAAACTACAAGTTAGTGTAGTGTGACCTCTGCACAGTATTCAGCTAAAACTACAAGTTAGTGTAGTGAGACCTCTGCACAGTGTTCAGCTAAAGCTACAAGTTAGTGTAGTGCGTCCTGCTCACAGTGTTCAGCTAAAACTACAAGTTAGTGTAGTGAGACCTCTGCACAGTGTTCAGCTAAAGCTACAAGTTAGTGTAGTGCGTCCTGCTCACAGTGTTCAGCTAAAACTACAAGTTAGTGTAGTGAGACCTCTGCACAGTGTTCAGCTAAAGCTACAAGTTAGTGTAGTACGTCCTGCTCACAGTGTTCAGCTAAAGCTACAAGTTAGTGTAGTGAGACCTCTGCACAGTGTTCAGCTAAAGCTACAAGTTAGTGTAGTGCGTCCTGCTCACAGTGTTCAGCTAAAGCTACAAGTTAGTGTAGTGTGTCCTGCTCACAGTGTTCAGCTAAAATTACAAGTTAGTGTAGTGCGACCTCTGCACAGTGTTCAGCTAAAACTACAAGTTAGTATAATGAGACCTCTGCACAGTGTTCAGCTAAAGCTACAAGTTAGTGTGGTGCGTCCTGCTCACAGTGTTCAGCTAAAACTACAAGTTAGTGTAGTGCGACCTCTGCACAGTGTTCAGCTAATACTACAAGTTAGTGTAGTGAGACCTCTGCACAGTGTTCAGCTAAAGCTACAAGTTAGTGTAGTGCGTCCGGCTCACAATATTCAGCTAAAACTACAAGTTAGCGTAGTGAGACCTCTGCACAGTGTTCAGCTAAAGCTACAAGTTAGTGTAGTGCATCCTGCTCACAGTGTTCAGCTAAAACTACAAGTTATTGTAGTGAGACCTCTGCACAGTGTTCAGCTAAAACTACAAGTTAGTGTAGTGAGACCTCTGCACAGTGTTCAGCTAAAGCTACAAGTTAGTGTAGTGCGTCCGGCTCACAATATTCAGCTAAAACTACAAGTTAGCGTAGTGAGACCTCTGCACAGTGTTCAGCTAAAACTACAAGTTAGTGTAGTGAGACCTCTGCACAGTGTTCAGCTAAAGCTACAAGTTAGTGTAGTGCATCCTGCTCACAGTGTTAAGCTAAAACTACAAGTTAGTGTAGTGCGACCTCTGCACAGTGTTCAGCTAAAACTACAAGTTAGTGTAGTGAGACCTCTGCACAGTGTTCAGCTAAAGCTACAAGTTAGTGTAGTGAGACCTCTGCACAGTGTTCAGCTAAAGCTACAAGTTAGTGTAGTGAGACCTGTGCACAGTGTTCAGCTAAAGCTACAAGTTAGTGTAGTGCGTCCTGCTCACAGTGTTCAGCTAAAACTACAAGTTAGTGTAGTCAGACCTCTGCACAGTGTTCAGCTAAAACTACAAGTTAGTGTAGTGAGACCTCTGCACAGTGTTCAGCTAAAGCTACAAGTTAGTGTAGTGAGTCCTCTGCACAGTGTTCAGCTAAAACTACAAGTTAGTGTAGTGCGACCTCTGCACAGTGTTCAGCTAAAACTACAAGTTAGTGTAGTGAGACCTCTGCACAGTGTTCAACTAAAACTACAAGTTCGTGTAGTGAGACCTCTTCACAGTGTTCAGCTAAAGCTACAAGTTAGTTTAGTGTGTCCTGCTCACAGTGTTCAGCTAATACTACAAGTTAGTGTAGTGCAACCTCTGCACAGTGTTCAGCTAAAACTACAAGTTAGTGTAGTGAGACCTCTGCACAGAGTTCAGCTAAAGCTACAAGTTAGTGTAGTGCGTCCTGCTCACAGTGTTCAGCTGAAACTACAAGTTAGTGTAGTGAGACCTCTGCACAGTGTTCAGCTAAAGCTACAAGGTAGTGTAGTGCGTCCTGCTCACAGTGTTCAGCTAAAACTACAAGTTAGTGTAGTGCGACCTCTGCACAGTGTTCAGCTAAAACTACAAGTTAGTGTAGTGAGACCTCTGCACAGTGTTCAGCTAAAGCTACAAGTTAGTGTAGTGAGACCTCTGCACAGTGTTCAGCTAAAGCTACAAGTTAGTGTAGTGAGACCTCTGCACAGTGTTCAGCTAAAGCTACAAGTTAGTGTTGTGCATCCTGCTCACAGTGTTCAGCTAAAACTACAAGTTAGTGTAGCGAGACCTCTGCACAGTGTTCAGATAAAGCTACAAGTTAGTGTAGTGCATCCTGCTCACAGTGTTCAGCTAAAACTACAAGTTAGTGTAGTGCGACCTCTGCGCAGTGTTCAGCTAAAACTACAAGTTAGTGTAGTGAGATCTCTGCACAGTGTTCAGCTAAAACTACAAGTTAATGTAGTGAGACCTCTGCACAGTGTTCAGCTAAAGCTACAAGTTAGTGTAGTGCGTCCTGCTCACAGTGTTCAGCTAAAACTACAAGTTAGTGTAGTGCGACCTCTGCACAGTGTTCAGCTAAAACTACAAGTTAGTGTAGTGAGACCTCTGCACAGTGTTCAGCTAAAGCTACAAGTTAGTGTAGTGCATCCTGCTCACAGTGTTCAGCTAAAACTACAAGTTAGTGTAGTGCGACCTCTGCACAGTGTTCAGCTAAAACTACAAGTTAGTGTAGTGAGACCTCTGCACAGTGTTCAGCTAAAGCTACAAGTTAGTGTAGTGCGTCCTGCTCACAGTGTTCAGCTAAAACTACAAGTTAGTGTAGTGCGACCTCTGCACAGTGTTCAGCTAAAACTACAAGTTAGTGTAGTGAGACCTCTGCACAGTGTTCAACTAAAACTACAAGTTCGTGTAGTGAGACCTCTGCACAGTGTTCAGCTAAAGCTACAAGTTAGTGTAGTGCATCCTGCTCACAGTGTTCAGCTAAAACTACAAGTTAGTGTAGTGCGACCTCTGCACAGTGTTCAGCTAAAACTACAAGTTAGTGTAGTGAGACCTCTGCACAGTGCTCAGCTAAAGCTACAAGTTAGTGTAGTGAGTCCTCTGCACAGTGTTCAGCTAAAACTACAAGTTAGTGTAGTGCGACCTCTGCACAGTGTTCAGCTAAAACTACAAGTTAGTGTAGTGAGACCTCTGCACAGTGTTCAGCTAAAGCTACAAGTTAGTGTAGTGAGACCTCTGCACAGTGTTCAGCTAAAGCTACAAGTTAGTGTAGTGAGACCTCTGCACAGTGTTCAGCTAAAGCTACAAGTTAGTGTAGTGCGTCCTGCTCACAGTGTTCAGCTAAAACTACAAGTTAGTGTAGTGAGACCTCTGCACAGTGTTCAGCTAAAGCTACAAGTTAGTGTAGTGCGTCCTGCTCACAGTGTTCAGCTAAAACTACAAGTTAGTGTAGTGAGACCTCTGCACAGTGTTCAGCTAAAGCTACAAGTTAGTGTAGTACGTCCTGCTCACAGTGTTCAGCTAAAGCTACAAGTTAGTGTAGTGAGACCTCTGCACAGTGTTCAGCTAAAGCTACAAGTTAGTGTAGTGCGTCCTGCTCACAGTGTTCAGCTAAAGCTACAAGTTAGTGTAGTGTGTCCTGCTCACAGTGTTCAGCTAAAATTACAAGTTAGTGTAGTGCGACCTCTGCACAGTGTTCAGCTAAAACTACAAGTTAGTATAATGAGACCTCTGCACAGTGTTCAGCTAAAGCTACAAGTTAGTGTGGTGCGTCCTGCTCACAGTGTTCAGCTAAAACTACAAGTTAGTGTAGTGCGACCTCTGCACAGTGTTCAGCTAATACTACAAGTTAGTGTAGTGAGATCTCTGCACAGTGTTCAGCTAAAGCTACAAGTTAGTGTAGTGCGTCCGGCTCACAATATTCAGCTAAAACTACAAGTTAGCGCAGTGAGACCTCTGCACAGTGTTCAGCTAAAGCTACAAGTTAGTGTAGTGCATCCTGCTCACAGTGTTCAGCTAAAACTACAAGTTATTGTAGTGAGACCTCTGCACAGTGTTCAGCTAAAACTACAAGTTAGTGTAGTGAGACCTCTGCACAGTGTTCAGCTAAAGCTACAAGTTAGTGTAGTGCGTCCGGCTCACAATATTCAGCTAAAACTACAAGTTAGCGTAGTGAGACCTCTGCACAGTGTTCAGCTAAAACTACAAGTTAGTGTAGTGAGACCTCTGCACAGTGTTCAGCTAAAGCTACAAGTTAGTGTAGTGCATCCTGCTCACAGTGTTAAGCTAAAACTACAAGTTAGTGTAGTGCGACCTCTGCACAGTGTTCAGCTAAAACTACAAGTTAGTGTAGTCAGACCTCTGCACAGTGTTCAGCTAAAACTACAAGTTAGTGTAGTGAGACCTCTGCACAGTGTTCAGCTAAAGCTACAAGTTAGTGTAGTGAGTCCTTTGCACAGTGTTCAGCTAAAACTACAAGTTAGTGTAGTGCGACCTCTGCACAGTGTTCAGCTAAAACTACAAGTTAGTGTAGTGAGACCTCTGCACAGTGTTCAACTAAAACTACAAGTTCGTGTACTGAGACCTCTTCACAGTGTTCAGCTAAAGCTACAAGTTAGTGTAGTGTGTCCTGCTCACAGTGTTCAGCTAATACTACAAGTTAGTGTAGTGCAACCTCTGCACAGTGTTCAGCTAAAACTACAAGTTAGTGTAGTGAGACCTCTGCACAGAGTTCAGCTAAAGCTACAAGTTAGTGTAGTGCGTCCTGCTCACAGTGTTCAGCTGAAACTACAAGTTAGTGTAGTGAGACCTCTGCACAGTGTTCAGCTAAAGCTACAAGGTAGTGTAGTGCGTCCTGCTCACAGTGTTCAGCTAAAACTACAAGTTAGTGTAGTGCGACCTCTGCACAGTGTTCAGCTAAAACTACAAGTTAGTGTAGTGAGACCTCTGCACAGTGTTCAGCTAAAGCTACAAGTTAGTGTAGTGAGACCTCTGCACAGTGTTCAGCTAAAGCTACAAGTTAGTGTAGTGAGACCTCTGCACAGTGTTCAGCTAAAGCTACAAGTTAGTGTTGTGCATCCTGCTCACAGTGTTCAGCTAAAACTACAAGTTAGTGTAGCGAGACCTCTGCACAGTGTTCAGCTAAAGCTACAAGTTAGTGTAGTGCATCCTGCTCACAGTGTTCAGCTAAAACTACAAGTTAGTGTAGTGCGACCTCTGCGCAGTGTTCAGCTAAAACTACAAGTTAGTGTAGTGAGACCTCTGCACAGTGTTCAGCTAAAGCTACAAGTTAGTGTAGTGAGTCCTCTGCACAGTGTTCAGCTAAAATTACAAGTTAGTGTAGTGCGACCTCTGCACAGTGTTCAGCTAAAACTACAAGTTAGTGTAGTGAGATCTCTGCACAGTGTTCAGCTAAAACTACAAGTTAATGTAGTGAGACCTCTGCACAGTGTTCAGCTAAAGCTACAAGTTAGTGTAGTGCGTCCTGCTCACAGTGTTCAGCTAAAACTACAAGTTAGTGTAGTGCAACCTCTGCACAGTGTTCAGCTAAAACTACAAGTTAGTGTAGTGAGACCTCTGCACAGTGTTCAGCTAAAGCTACAAGTTAGTGTAGTGCATCCTGCTCACAGTGTTCAGCTAAAACTACAAGTTAGTGTAGTGCGACCTCTGCACAGTGTTCAGCTAAAACTACAAGTTAGTGTAGTGAGACCTCTGCACAGTGTTCAGCTAAAGCTACAAGTTAGTGTAGTGCGTCCTGCTCACAGTGTTCAGCTAAAACTACAAGTTAGTGTAGTGCGACCTCTGCACAGTGTTCAGCTAAAACTACAAGTTAGTGTAGTGAGACCTCTGCACAGTGTTCAACTAAAACTACAAGTTCGTGTAGTGAGACCTCTGCACAGTGTTCAGCTAAAGCTACAAGTTAGTGTAGTGCATCCTGCTCACAGTGTTCAGCTAAAACTACAAGTTAGTGTAGTGCGACCTCTGCACAGTGTTCAGCTAAAACTACAAGTTAGTGTAGTGAGACCTCTGCACAGTGCTCAGCTAAAGCTACAAGTTAGTGTAGTGAGTCCTCTGCACAGTGTTCAGCTAAAACTACAAGTTAGTGTAGTGCGACCTCTGCACAGTGTTCAGCTAAAACTACAAGTTAGTGTAGTGAGACCTCTGCACAGTGTTCAGCTAAAGCTACAAGTTAGTGTAGTGAGACCTCTGCACAGTGTTCAGCTAAAGCTACAAGTTAGTGTAGTGAGACCTCTGCACAGTGTTCAGCTAAAGCTACAAGTTAGTGTAGTGCGTCCTGCTCACAGTGTTCAGCTAAAACTACAAGTTAGTGTAGTGAGACCTCTGCACAGTGTTCAGCTAAAGCTACAAGTTAGTGTAGTGCGTCCTGCTCACAGTGTTCAGCTAAAACTACAAGTTAGTGTAGTGAGACCTCTGCACAGTGTTCAGCTAAAGCTACAAGTTAGTGTAGTACGTCCTGCTCACAGTGTTCAGCTAAAGCTACAAGTTAGTGTAGTGAGACCTCTGCACAGTGTTCAGCTAAAGCTACAAGTTAGTGTAGTGCGTCCTGCTCACAGTGTTCAGCTAAAGCTACAAGTTAGTGTAGTGTGTCCTGCTCACAGTGTTCAGCTAAAATAACAAGTTAGTGTAGTGTGACCTCTGCACAGTGTTCAGCTAAAACTACAAGTTAGTATAATGAGACCTCTGCACAGTGTTCAGCTAAAGCTACAAGTTAGTGTGGTGCGTCCTGCTCACAGTGTTCAGCTAAAACTACAAGTTAGTGTAGTGCGACCTCTGCACAGTGTTCAGCTAATACTACAAGTTAGTGTAGTGAGACCTCTGCACAGTGTTCAGCTAAAGCTACAAGTTAGTGTAGTGCGTCCGGCTCACAATATTCAGCTAAAACTACAAGTTAGCGTAGTGAGACCTCTGCACAGTGTTCAGCTAAAGCTACAAGTTAGTGTAGTGCATCCTGCTCACAGTGTTCAGCTAAAACTACAAGTTATTGTAGTGAGACCTCTGCACAGTGTTCAGCTAAAACTACAAGTTAGTGTAGTGAGACCTCTGCACAGTGTTCAGCTAAAGCTACAAGTTAGTGTAGTGCGTCCGGCTCACAATATTCAGCTAAAACTACAAGTTAGCGTAGTGAGACCTCTGCACAGTGTTCAGCTAAAACTACAAGTTAGTGTAGTGAGACCTCTGCACAGTGTTCAGCTAAAGCTACAAGTTAGTGTAGTGCATCCTGCTCACAGTGTTAAGCTAAAACTACAAGTTAGTGTAGTGCGACCTCTGCACAGTGTTCAGCTAAAACTACAAGTTAGTGTAGTCAGACCTCTGCACAGTGTTCAGCTAAAACTACAAGTTAGTGTAGTGAGACCTCTGCACAGTGTTCAGCTAAAGCTACAAGTTAGTGTAGTGAGTCCTCTGCACAGTGTTCAGCTAAAACTACAAGTTAGTGTAGTGCGACCTCTGCACAGTGTTCAGCTAAAACTACAAGTTAGTGTAGTGAGACCTCTGCACAGTGTTCAACTAAAACTACAAGTTCGTGTAGTGAGACCTCTTCACAGTGTTCAGCTAAAGCTACAAGTTAGTGTAGTGTGTCCTGCTCACAGTGTTCAGCTAATACTACAAGTTAGTGTAGTGCAACCTCTGCACAGTGTTCAGCTAAAACTACAAGTTAGTGTAGTGAGACCTCTGCACAGAGTTCAGCTAAAGCTACAAGTTAGTGTAGTGCGTCCTGCTCACAGTGTTCAGCTGAAACTACAAGTTAGTGTAGTGAGACCTCTGCACAGTGTTCAGCTAAAGCTACAAGGTAGTGTAGTGCGTCCTGCTCACAGTGTTCAGCTAAAACTACAAGTTAGTGTAGTGCGACCTCTGCACAGTGTTCAGCTAAAACTACAAGTTAGTGTAGTGAGACCTCTGCACAGTGTTCAGCTAAAGCTACAAGTTAGTGTAGTGAGACCTCTGCACAGTGTTCAGCTAAAGCTACAAGTTAGTGTAGTGAGACCTCTGCACAGTGTTCAGCTAAAGCTACAAGTTAGTGTTGTGCGTCCTGCTCACAGTGTTCAGCTAAAACTACAAGTTAGTGTAGCGAGACCTCTGCACAGTGTTCAGCTAAAGCTACAAGTTAGTGTAGTGCATCCTGCTCACAGTGTTCAGCTAAAACTACAAGTTAGTGTAGTGCGACCTCTGCGCAGTGTTCAGCTAAAACTACAAGTTAGTATAGTGAGACCTCTGCACAGTGTTCAGCTAAAGCTACAAGTTAGTGTAGTGAGTCCTCTGCACAGTGTTCAGCTAAAATTACAAGTTAGTGTAGTGCGACCTCTGCACAGTGTTCAGCTAAAACTACAAGTTAGTGTAGTGAGATCTCTGCACAGTGTTCAGCTAAAACTACAAGTTAATGTAGTGAGACCTCTGCACAGTGTTCAGCTAAAGCTACAAGTTAGTGTAGTGCGTCCTGCTCACAGTGTTCAGCTAAAACTACAAGTTAGTGTAGTGCAACCTCTGCACAGTGTTCAGCTAAAACTACAAGTTAGTGTAGTGAGACCTCTGCACAGTGTTCAGCTAAAGCTACAAGTTAGTGTAGTGCATCCTGCTCACAGTGTTCAGCTAAAACTACAAGTTAGTGTAGTGCGACCTCTGCACAGTGTTCAGCTAAAACTACAAGTTAGTGTAGTGAGACCTCTGCACAGTGTTCAGCTAAAGCTACAAGTTAGTGTAGTGCGTCCTGCTCACAGTGTTCAGCTAAAACTACAAGTTAGTGTAGTGCGACCTCTGCACAGTGTTCAGCTAAAACTACAAGTTAGTGTAGTGAGACCTCTGCACAGTGTTCAACTAAAACTACAAGTTCGTGTAGTGAGACCTCTGCACAGTGTTCAGCTAAAGCTACAAGTTAGTGTAGTGCATCCTGCTCACAGTGTTCAGCTAAAACTACAAGTTAGTGTAGTGCGACCTCTGCACAGTGTTCAGCTAAAACTAAAAGTTAGTGTAGTGAGACCTCTGCACAGTGTTCAGCTAAAGCTACAAGTTAGTGTAGTGAGACCTCTGCACAGTGTTCAGCTAAAGCTACAAGTTAGTGTAGTGAGACCTCTGCACAGTGTTCAGCTAAAGCTACAAGTTAGTGTGGTGCGTCCTGCTCACAGTGTTCAGCTAAAACTACAAGTTAGTGTAGCGAGACCTCTGCACAGTGTTCAGCTAAAGCTACAAGTTAGTGTAGTGCGTCCTGCTCACAGTGTTCAGCTAAAACTACAAGTTAGTGTAGTGTGACCTCTGCACAGTATTCAGCTAAAACTACAAGTTAGTGTAGTGAGACCTCTGCACAGTGTTCAGCTAAAGCTACAAGTTAGTGTAGTGCGTCCTGCTCACAGTGTTCAGCTAAAACTACAAGTTAGTGTAGTGAGACCTCTGCACAGTGTTCAGCTAAAGCTACAAGATAGTGTAGTGCGTCCTGCTCACAGTGTTCAGCTAAAACTACAAGTTAGTGTAGTGAGACCTCTGCACAGTGTTCAGCTAAAGCTACAAGTTAGTGTAGTACGTCCTGCTCACAGTGTTCAGCTAAAGCTACAAGTTAGTGTAGTGAGACCTCTGCACAGTGTTCAGCTAAAGCTACAAGTTAGTGTAGTGCGTCCTGCTCACAGTGTTCAGCTAAAGCTACAAGTTAGTGTAGTGTGTCCTGCTCACAGTGTTCAGCTAAAATTACAAGTTAGTGTAGTGCGACCTCTGCACAGTGTTCAGCTAAAACTACAAGTTAGTATAATGAGACCTCTGCACAGTGTTCAGCTAAAGCTACAAGTTAGTGTGGTGCGTCCTGCATACAGTGTTCAGCTAAAACTACAAGTTAGTGTAGTGCGACCTCTGCACAGTGTTCAGCTAATACTACAAGTTAGTGTAGTGAGACCTCTGCACAGTGTTCAGCTAAAGCTACAAGTTAGTGTAGTGCGTCCGGCTCACAATATTCAGCTAAAACTACAAGTTAGCGTAGTGAGACCTCTGCACAGTGTTCAGCTAAAGCTACAAGTTAGTGTAGTGCATCCTGCTCACAGTGTTCAGCTAAAACTACAAGTTATTGTAGTGAGACCTCTGCACAGTGTTCAGCTAAAACTACAAGTTAGTGTAGTGAGACCTCTGCACAGTGTTCAGCTAAAGCTACAAGTTAGTGTAGTGCGTCCGGCTCACAATATTCAGCTAAAACTACAAGTTAGCGTAGTGAGACCTCTGCACAGTGTTCAGCTAAAACTACAAGTTAGTGTAGTGAGACCTCTGCACAGTGTTCAGCTAAAGCTACAAGTTAGTGTAGTGCATCCTGCTCACAGTGTTAAGCTAAAACTACAAGTTAGTGTAGTGCGACCTCTGCACAGTGTTCAGCTAAAACTACAAGTTAGTGTAGTGAGACCTCTGCACAGTGTTCAGCTAAAGCTACAAGTTAGTGTAGTGAGACCTCTGCACAGTGTTCAGCTAAAGCTACAAGTTAGTGTAGTGCATCCTGCTCACAGTGTTAAGCTAAAACTACAAGTTAGTGTAGTGCGACCTCTGCACAGTGTTCAGCTAAAACTACAAGTTAGTGTAGTCAGACCTCTGCACAGTGTTCAGCTAAAACTACAAGTTAGTGTAGTGAGACCTCTGCACAGTGTTCAGCTAAAGCTACAAGTTAGTGTAGTGAGTCCTCTGCACAGTGTTCAGCTAAAACTACAAGTTAGTGTAGTGCGACCTCTGCACAGTGTTCAGCTAAAACTACAAGTTAGTGTAGTGAGACCTCTGCACAGTGTTCAACTAAAACTACAAGTTCGTGTAGTGAGACCTCTTCACAGTGTTCAGCTAAAGCTACAAGTTAGTGTAGTGTGTCCTGCTCACAGTGTTCAGCTAATACTACAAGTTAGTGTAGTGCAACCTCTGCACAGTGTTCAGCTAAAACTACAAGTTAGTGTAGTGAGACCTCTGCACAGAGTTCAGCTAAAGCTACAAGTTAGTGTAGTGCGTCCTGCTCACAGTGTTCAGCTGAAACTACAAGTTAGTGTAGTGAGACCTCTGCACAGTGTTCAGCTAAAGCTACAAGGTAGTGTAGTGCGTCCTGCTCACAGTGTTCAGCTAAAACTACAAGTTAGTGTAGTGCGACCTCTGCACAGTGTTCAGCTAAAACTACAAGTTAGTGTAGTGAGACCTCTGCACAGTGTTCAGCTAAAGCTACAAGTTAGTGTAGTGAGACCTCTGCACAGTGTTCAGCTAAAGCTACAAGTTAGTGTAGTGAGACCTCTGCACAGTGTTCAGCTAAAGCTACAAGTTAGTGTTGTGCGTCCTGCTCACAGTGTTCAGCTAAAACTACAAGTTAGTGTAGCGAGACCTCTGCACAGTGTTCAGCTAAAGCTACAAGTTAGTGTAGTGCATCCTGCTCACAGTGTTCAGCTAAAACTACAAGTTAGTGTAGTGCGACCTCTGCGCAGTGTTCAGCTAAAACTACAAGTTAGTATAGTGAGACCTCTGCACAGTGTTCAGCTAAAGCTACAAGTTAGTGTAGTGAGTCCTCTGCACAGTGTTCAGCTAAAATTACAAGTTAGTGTAGTGCGACCTCTGCACAGTGTTCAGCTAAAACTACAAGTTAGTGTAGTGAGATCTCTGCACAGTGTTCAGCTAAAACTACAAGTTAATGTAGTGAGACCTCTGCACAGTGTTCAGCTAAAGCTACAAGTTAGTGTAGTGCGTCCTGCTCACAGTGTTCAGCTAAAACTACAAGTTAGTGTAGTGCAACCTCTGCACAGTGTTCAGCTAAAACTACAAGTTAGTGTAGTGAGACCTCTGCACAGTGTTCAGCTAAAGCTACAAGTTAGTGTAGTGCATCCTGCTCACAGTGTTCAGCTAAAACTACAAGTTAGTGTAGTGCGACCTCTGCACAGTGTTCAGCTAAAACTACAAGTTAGTGTAGTGAGACCTCTGCACAGTGTTCAGCTAAAGCTACAAGTTAGTGTAGTGCGTCCTGCTCACAGTGTTCAGCTAAAACTACAAGTTAGTGTAGTGCGACCTCTGCACAGTGTTCAGCTAAAACTACAAGTTAGTGTAGTGAGACCTCTGCACAGTGTTCAACTAAAACTACAAGTTCGTGTAGTGAGACCTCTGCACAGTGTTCAGCTAAAGCTACAAGTTAGTGTAGTGCATCCTGCTCACAGTGTTCAGCTAAAACTACAAGTTAGTGTAGTGCGACCTCTGCACAGTGTTCAGCTAAAACTACAAGTTAGTGTAGTGAGACCTCTGCACAGTGTTCAGCTAAAGCTACAAGTTAGTGTAGTGAGACCTCTGCACAGTGTTCAGCTAAAGCTACAAGTTAGTGTAGTGAGACCTCTGCACAGTGTTCAGCTAAAGCTACAAGTTAGTGTGGTGCGTCCTGCTCACAGTGTTCAGCTAAAACTACAAGTTAGTGTAGCGAGACCTCTGCACAGTGTTCAGCTAAAGCTACAAGTTAGTGTAGTGCGTCCTGCTCACAGTGTTCAGCTAAAACTACAAGTTAGTGTAGTGTGACCTCTGCACAGTATTCAGCTAAAACTACAAGTTAGTGTAGTGAGACCTCTGCACAGTGTTCAGCTAAAGCTACAAGTTAGTGTAGTGCGTCCTGCTCACAGTGTTCAGCTAAAACTACAAGTTAGTGTAGTGAGACCTCTGCACAGTGTTCAGCTAAAGCTACAAGATAGTGTAGTGCGTCCTGCTCACAGTGTTCAGCTAAAACTACAAGTTAGTGTAGTGAGACCTCTGCACAGTGTTCAGCTAAAGCTACAAGTTAGTGTAGTACGTCCTGCTCACAGTGTTCAGCTAAAGCTACAAGTTAGTGTAGTGAGACCTCTGCACAGTGTTCAGCTAAAGCTACAAGTTAGTGTAGTGCGTCCTGCTCACAGTGTTCAGCTAAAGCTACAAGTTAGTGTAGTGTGTCCTGCTCACAGTGTTCAGCTAAAATTACAAGTTAGTGTAGTGCGACCTCTGCACAGTGTTCAGCTAAAACTACAAGTTAGTATAATGAGACCTCTGCACAGTGTTCAGCTAAAGCTACAAGTTAGTGTGGTGCGTCCTGCATACAGTGTTCAGCTAAAACTACAAGTTAGTGTAGTGCGACCTCTGCACAGTGTTCAGCTAATACTACAAGTTAGTGTAGTGAGACCTCTGCACAGTGTTCAGCTAAAGCTACAAGTTAGTGTAGTGCGTCCGGCTCACAATATTCAGCTAAAACTACAAGTTAGCGTAGTGAGACCTCTGCACAGTGTTCAGCTAAAGCTACAAGTTAGTGTAGTGCATCCTGCTCACAGTGTTCAGCTAAAACTACAAGTTATTGTAGTGAGACCTCTGCACAGTGTTCAGCTAAAACTACAAGTTAGTGTAGTGAGACCTCTGCACAGTGTTCAGCTAAAGCTACAAGTTAGTGTAGTGCGTCCGGCTCACAATATTCAGCTAAAACTACAAGTTAGCGTAGTGAGACCTCTGCACAGTGTTCAGCTAAAACTACAAGTTAGTGTAGTGAGACCTCTGCACAGTGTTCAGCTAAAGCTACAAGTTAGTGTAGTGCATCCTGCTCACAGTGTTAAGCTAAAACTACAAGTTAGTGTAGTGCGACCTCTGCACAGTGTTCAGCTAAAACTACAAGTTAGTGTAGTGAGACCTCTGCACAGTGTTCAGCTAAAGCTACAAGTTAGTGTAGTGAGACCTCTGCACAGTGTTCAGCTAAAGCTACAAGTTAGTGTAGTGCATCCTGCTCACAGTGTTAAGCTAAAACTACAAGTTAGTGTAGTGCGACCTCTGCACAGTGTTCAGCTAAAACTACAAGTTAGTGTAGTCAGACCTCTGCACAGTGTTCAGCTAAAACTACAAGTTAGTGTAGTGAGACCTCTGCACAGTGTTCAGCTAAAGCTACAAGTTAGTGTAGTGAGTCCTCTGCACAGTGTTCAGCTAAAACTACAAGTTAGTGTAGTGCGACCTCTGCACAGTGTTCAGCTAAAACTACAAGTTAGTGTAGTGAGACCTCTGCACAGTGTTCAACTAAAACTACAAGTTCGTGTAGTGAGACCTCTTCACAGTGTTCAGCTAAAGCTACAAGTTAGTGTAGTGTGTCCTGCTCACAGTGTTCAGCTAATACTACAAGTTAGTGTAGTGCAACCTCTGCACAGTGTTCAGCTAAAACTACAAGTTAGTGTAGTGAGACCTCTGCACAGAGTTCAGCTAAAGCTACAAGTTAGTGTAGTGCGTCCTGCTCACAGTGTTCAGCTGAAACTACAAGTTAGTGTAGTGAGACCTCTGCACAGTGTTCAGCTAAAGCTACAAGGTAGTGTAGTGCGTCCTGCTCACAGTGTTCAGCTAAAACTACAAGTTAGTGTAGTGCGACCTCTGCACAGTGTTCAGCTAAAACTACAAGTTAGTGTAGTGAGACCTCTGCACAGTGTTCAGCTAAAGCTACAAGTTAGTGTAGTGAGACCTCTGCACAGTGTTCAGCTAAAGCTACAAGTTAGTGTAGTGAGACCTCTGCACAGTGTTCAGCTAAAGCTACAAGTTAGTGTTGTGCGTCCTGCTCACAGTGTTCAGCTAAAACTACAAGTTAGTGTAGCGAGACCTCTGCACAGTGTTCAGCTAAAGCTACAAGTTAGTGTAGTGCATCCTGCTCACAGTGTTCAGCTAAAACTACAAGTTAGTGTAGTGCGACCTCTGCGCAGTGTTCAGCTAAAACTACAAGTTAGTATAGTGAGACCTCTGCACAGTGTTCAGCTAAAGCTACAAGTTAGTGTAGTGAGTCCTCTGCACAGTGTTCAGCTAAAATTACAAGTTAGTGTAGTGCGACCTCTGCACAGTGTTCAGCTAAAACTACAAGTTAGTGTAGTGAGATCTCTGCACAGTGTTCAGCTAAAACTACAAGTTAATGTAGTGAGACCTCTGCACAGTGTTCAGCTAAAGCTACAAGTTAGTGTAGTGCGTCCTGCTCACAGTGTTCAGCTAAAACTACAAGTTAGTGTAGTGCAACCTCTGCACAGTGTTCAGCTAAAACTACAAGTTAGTGTAGTGAGACCTCTGCACAGAGTTCAGCTAAAGCTACAAGTTAGTGTAGTGCGTCCTGCTCACAGTGTTCAGCTGAAACTACAAGTTAGTGTAGTGAGACCTCTGCACAGTGTTCAGCTAAAGCTACAAGGTAGTGTAGTGCGTTCTGCTCACAGTGTTCAGCTAAAACTACAAGTTAGTGTAGTGAGACCTCTGCACAGTGTTCAGCTAAAACTACAAGTTAATGTAGTGAGACCTCTGCACAGTGTTCAGCTAAAGCTACAAGTTAGTGTAGTGCGTCCTGCTCACAGTGTTCAGCTAAAACTACAAGTTAGTGTAGTGCGACCTCTGCACAGTGTTCAGCTAAAACTACAAGTTAGTGTAGTGCGACCTCTGCACAGTGTTCAGCTAAAACTACAAGTTAGTGTAGTGAGACCTCTGCACAGTGTTCAGCTAAAGCTACAAGTTAGTGTAGTGTGTCCTGCTCACAGTGTTCAGCTAAAACTACAAGTTAGTGTAGTGCGACCTCTGCACAGTGTTCAGCTAAAACTACAAGTTAGTGTAGTGAGACCTCTGCACAGTGTTCAACTAAAACTACAAGTTCGTGTAGTGAAACCTCTGCACAGTGTTCAGCTAAAGCTACAAGTTAGTGTAGTGCATCCTGCTCACAGTGTTCAGCTAAAACTACAAGTTAGTGTAGTGCGACCTCTGCACAGTGTTCAGCTAAAACTACAAGTTAGTGTAGTGAGACCTCTGCACAGTGTTCAGCTAAAGCTACAAGTTAGTTTAGTGAGTCCTCTGCACAGTGTTCAGCTAAAACTACAAGTTAGTGTAGTGCGACCTCTGCACAGTGTTCAGCTAAAACTACAAGTTAGTGTAGTGAGACCTCTGCACAGTGTTCAGCTAAAACTACAAGTTAATGTAGTGAGACCTCTGCACAGTGTTCAGCTAAAGCTACAAGTTAGTGTAGTGCGTCCTGCTCACAGTGTTCAGCTAAAACTACAAGTTAGTGTAGTGCGACCTCTGCACAGTGTTCAGCTAAAACTACAAGTTAGTGTAGTGAGACCTCTGCACAGTGTTCAACTAAAACTACAAGTTCGTGTAGTGAGACCTCTGCACAGTGTTCAGCTAAAACTACAAGTTAGTGTAGTGCATCCTGCTCACAGTGTTCAGCTAAAACTACAAGTTAGTGTAGTGCGACCTCTGCGCAGTGTTCAGCTAAAACTACAAGTTAGTGTAGTGAGACCTCTGCACAGTGTTCAGCTAAAGCTACAAGTTAGTGTAGTGAGTCCTCTGCACAGTGTTCAGCTAAAACTACAAGTTAGTGTAGTGCGACCTCTGCACAGTGTTCAGCTAAAACTACAAGTTAGTGCAGTGAGACCTCTGCACAGTGTTCAGCTAAAACTACAAGTTAATGTAGTGAGACCTCTGCACAGTGTTCAGCTAAAGCTACAAGTTAGTGTAGTGCGTCCTGCTCACAGTGTTCAGCTAAAACTACAAGTTAGTGTAGTGCGACCTCTGCACAGTGTTCAGCTAAAACTACAAGTTAGTGTAGTGCGACCTCTGCACAGTGTTCAGCTAAAACTACAAGTTAGTGTAGTGAGACCTCTGCACAGTGTTCAGCTAAAGCTACAAGTTAGTGTAGTGCGTCCTGCTCACAGTGTTCAGCTAAAACTACAAGTTAGTGTAGTGCGACCTCTGCACAGTGTTCAGCTAAAACTACAAGTTAGTGTAGTGAGACCTCTGCACAGTGTTCAACTAAAACTACAAGTTCGTGTAGTGAGACCTCTGCACAGTGTTCAGCTAAAGCTACAAGTTAGTGTAGTGCATCCTGCTCACAGTGTTCAGCTAAAACTACAAGTTAGTGTAGTGCGACCTCTGCACAGTGTTCAGCTAAAACTACAAGTTAGTGTAGTGAGACCTCTGCACAGTGTTCAGCTAAAGCTACAAGTTAGTGTAGTGAGTCCTCTGCACAGTGTTCAGCTAAAACTACAAGTTAGTGTAGTGCGACCTCTGCACAGTGTTCAGCTAAAACTACAAGTTAGTGTAGTGAGACCTCTGCACAGTGTTCAGCTAAAACTACAAGTTAGTGTAGTGCGTCCTGCTCACAGTGTTCAGCTAAAACTACAAGTTAGTGTAGTTTGACCTCTGCACAGTGTTAAGCTCAAACTACAAGTTAGTGTAGTGAGACCTCTGCACAGTGTTCAGCTAAAACTACAAGTTCGTGTAGTGAGACCTCTGCACAGTGTTCAGCTAAAGCTACAAGTTAGTGTAGTGCGCCTTGCTCACAGTGTTCAGCTAATACTACAAGTTAGTGTAGTGCGACCTCTGCACAGTGTTCAGCTAAAACTACAAGTTAGTGTAGTGAGACCTCTGCACAGAGTTCAGCTAAAGCTACAAGTTAGTGTAGTGCGTCCTGCTCACAGTGTTCAGCTGAAACTACAAGTTAGTGTAGTGAGACCTCTGCACAGTGTTCAGCTAAAGCTACAAGGTAGTGTAGTGCGTTCTGCTCACAGTGTTCAGCTAAAACTACAAGTTAGTGTAGTGAGACCTCTGCACAGTGTTCAGCTAAAACTACAAGTTAATGTAGTGAGACCTCTGCACAGTGTTCAGCTAAAGCTACAAGTTAGTGTAGTGCGTCCTGCTCACAGTGTTCAGCTAAAACTACAAGTTAGTGTAGTGCGACCTCTGCACAGTGTTCAGCTAAAACTACAAGTTAGTGTAGTGCGACCTCTGCACAGTGTTCAGCTAAAACTACAAGTTAGTGTAGTGAGACCTCTGCACAGTGTTCAGCTAAAGCTACAAGTTAGTGTAGTGTGTCCTGCTCACAGTGTTCAGCTAAAACTACAAGTTAGTGTAGTGCGACCTCTGCACAGTGTTCAGCTAAAACTACAAGTTAGTGTAGTGAGACCTCTGCACAGTGTTCAACTAAAACTACAAGTTCGTGTAGTGAAACCTCTGCACAGTGTTCAGCTAAAGCTACAAGTTAGCGTAGTGCATCCTGCTCACAGTGTTCAGCTAAAACTACAAGTTAGTGTAGTGCGACCTCTGCACAGTGTTCAGCTAAAACTACAAGTTCGTGTAGTGAGACCTCTGCACAGTGTTCAGCTAAAGCTACAAGTTAGTTTAGTGAGTCCTCTGCACAGTGTTCAGCTAAAACTACAAGTTAGTGTAGTGCGACCTCTGCACAGTGTTCAGCTAAAACTACAAGTTAGTGTAGTGAGACCTCTGCACAGCGTTCAGCTAAAACTACAAGTTAATGTAGTGAGACCTCTGCACAGTGTTCAGCTAAAGCTACAAGTTAGTGTAGTGCGTCCTGCTCACAGTGTTCAGCTAAAACTACAAGTTAGTGTAGTTTGACCTCTGCACAGTGTTAAGCTCAAACTACAAGTTAGTGTAGTGAGACCTCTGCACAGTGTTCAGCTAAAACTACAAGTTCGTGTAGTGAGACCTCTGCACAGTGTTCAGCTAAAGCTACAAGTTAGTGTAGTGCGTCCTGCTCACAGTGTTCAGCTAATACTACAAGTTAGTGTAGTGCGACCTCTGCACAGTGTTCAGCTAAAACTACAAGTTAGTGTAGTGAGACCTCTGCACAGAGTTCAGCTAAAGCTACAAGTTAGTGTAGTGCGTCCTGCTCACAGTGTTCAGCTGAAACTACAAGTTAGTGTAGTGAGACCTCTGCACAGTGTTCAGCTAAAGCTACAAGGTAGTGTAGTGCGTTCTGCTCAAAGTGTTCAGCTAAAACTACAAGTTAGTGTAGTGCGACCTCTGCACAGTGTTCAGCTAAAACTACAAGTTAGTGTAGTGAGACCTCTGCACAGTGTTCAGCTAAAGCTACAAGTTAGTGTAGTGAGACCTCTGCACAGTGTTCAGCTAAAGCTACAAGTTAGTGTAGTGAGACCTCTGCACAGTGTTCAGCTAAAGCTACAAGTTAGTGTGGTGCGTCCTGCTCACAGTGTTCAGCTAAAACTACAAGTTAGTGTAGCGAGACCTCTGCACAGTGTTCAGCTAAAGCTACAAGTTAGTGTAGTGCATCCTGCTCACAGTGTTCAGCTAAAACTACAAGTTAGTGTAGTGCGACCTCTGCGCAGTGTTCAGCTAAAACTACAAGTTAGTGTAGTGAGACCTCTGCACAGTGTTCAGCTAAAGCTACAAGTTAGTGTAGTGCATCCTGCTCACAGTGTTCAGCAAAACTACAAGTTAGTGTAGTGCGACCTCTGCACAGTGTTCAGCTAAAACTACAAGTTAGTGTAGTGAGACCTCTGCACAGGGTTCAGCTAAAGCTACAAGTTAGTGTGGTGCGTCCTGCTCACAGTGTTCAGCTAAAACTACAAGTTAGTGTAGCGAGACCTCTGCATAGTGTTCAGCTAAAGCTACAAGTTAGTGTAGTGCATCCTGCTCACAGTGTTCAGCTAAAACTACAAGTTAGTGTAGTGCGACCTCTGCGCAGTGTTCAGCTAAAACTACAAGTTAGTGTAGTGAGACCTCTGCACAGTATTCAGCTAAAGCTACAAGTTAGTGTAGTGCATCCTGCTCACAGTGTTCAGCTAAAACTACAAGTTAGTGTAGTGCGACCTCTGCACAGTGTTCAGCTAAAACTACAAGTTAGTGTAGTGAGACCTCTGCACAGTGTTCAGCTAAAGCTACAAGTTAGTGTAGTGAGTCCTCTGCACAGTGTTCAGCTAAAACTACAAGTTAGTGTAGTGCGACCTCTGCACAGTGTTCAGCTAAAACTACAAGTTAGTGTAGTGAGACCTCTGCACAGTGTTCAGCTAAAACTACAAGTTAATTTAGTGAGACCTCTGCACAGTGTTCAGCTAAAGCTACAAGTTAGTGTAGTGCGCCCTGCTCACAGTGTTCAGCTAAAACTACAAGTTAGTGTAGTGAGACCTCTGCACAGTGTTCAGCTAAAGCTACAAGTTAGTGTAGTGCGTCCTGCTCACAGTGTTCAGCTAAAACTACAAGTTAGTGTAGTGCGACCTCTGCACAGTGTTAAGCTAAAACTACAAGCTAGTGTAGTGAGACCTCTGCACAGTGTTCAGCTAAAACTACAAGTTAGTGTAGTGAGACCTCTGCACAGTGCTCAGCTAAAGCTACAAATTAGTGTAGTGCGTCCTCCTCACAGTGTTCAGCTAAACCTACAAGTTATTTTTTTGCGAGCTCTGCACAGTGTTCAGCTAAAGCTACCTGTAGAAGGTTGGTGGTGTTTTCCTGATCCTATCACTACCGCAGGCAGCTAAATAAGCTACAAGTTATTTTTTGGCGAGCTCTGCACAGTGTTCACCTAAAGCTACCTGTAGAAGGTTGGTGGTGTTTTCCTAATCCTATCACTACCGCAGGCAGCTAAATAAGCTACAAGTTTTTTGCGAGCTCTCTGTTCAGCTCTGTGTTGAGCTAAAGCTACCTGTAGAAGGTTGGTGGTGTTCTCATACTACAGGCAGGCAGTTGATTTTGATAGCTGCAGTATCAGTACATATATATATATATATATATATATAAATATATATATATATATATATCCCAGCTTAGTGTAGCTACAGGCCATTAGTATGTCTGGAAGGCCAACAAGGAGAGGCAGACAGTCACAAGCCAATAAAAGAGGGCAAGCAGGCTCTGTGTCTAGAGGCAACAGTGCTGGTCATGGAGACGGTGCATCCTCATCAGCACGTGGCCGTGGGACACGCGTGGCCTTTTTTTCGGCAGCTGGCCGTGTTGAGCCTCAACATGCGGAAGACTTGGCCGAGTGGATGACCAAGCCATCCTCATCCTCCTCATCCTCTCTCACCCATGCTCAGGGTACTTTGGCAAAGCAGCGGCCTCTTCCTTCGGCTCAATGTCATCAGTGACTCCTGCCCTAGCCCCACCATGTCCTCCTGAGGAGTCCCTCGAACTGTTTGACCACAGTGTTGGATACATGCTCCAGGAGGATGCCCAGCGTTTGGAAGGCTCTGATGATGATACTGAGCTAGATGAAGGCAGTAACGTGAGCACGGACAGAGCAGGTGCCCAAGAAGGACAGCAATCTGGCAGTCATGCTCCCCCTTCTGCAGCATACTGCCAGGTTTGCTCCAGTGATGAGGAGGGAGGGGATGATGAGGTCACTGACTCAAAGTGGGTGCCTGATAGGAGAGAGGAGGAGGCACATCACCAACGAGGCAGGATGCCCTCCGGGGCCAGCCTAAGGGCAGCACACTGACTGCATCACACCCCAAAGCTCCGCATGTGCAGGGCGCTGCAGTCTCTGAGCATTATTCAAAAAGTTCTTTGGTGTGGGCCTTTTTTGAGATGAGTGCATCAGATCGCACCGCTGCTATTTGCAACATATGTCTCAAGCGTATCTCGCATGGCCAAAACATATCCCGCTTGGGCACCACATGCTTGACCAGACATATGTTGACCCTCCATGCAGTTCATTGGCAAGCGTATTTAAAAGACCCACACCAAAGAACAAAGAGGACCTCTCCTTGCTCCTCATCACCTGAGATCTCCAACCCCACTATACCTTCAGTCCTCTCTGAGACCTGCACTGAGAGGAATGAAGGTGTAGAATTAGGTGTGTCACTGCCAAGTACTTGTGGGCAATCTGCTTTGGGTACACCGATGTCAGATTGTACCAGGCAAATTTCCCTGCCCCAGCTGCTGCACCGCCGAAAGAAGTTCGCTCCCAGCCATCCACATGCCCAGCAGTTGAATGCTAGCTTGGCAAAATTGCTCGCACTTCAACTGCTGCCTTTTCAGTTGCTAGTCTCTGTCCCCTTCCGTGAGTTTGTTGAGTGTGCGGTTCCAAAGTGGCAAGTACCCAAACGCCACTTTTTTTCACGGAAGGTGATTCCGGCTCTCTACCGGCATGTGGAAGGCAAAGTCTTGGCCTCGCTGGACAGGGCGGTCAGCGGTAAGGTGCATATTACCGCTGACTCATGGTCCAGCAGGCATGGACAGGGACATTACCTAAGTTTCACCATGCATTGGGTGACTCTGCTGGCAGCTGGGAAGGATGCAGGACAAGGTGCAGTAGTGTTGGAGGTTGTTCCACCACCACGCCTCGAAAATGCCACTACTAATGATTGTGACACACCTCTCTCCTCCACCCCCTCCTCTTCTTCTTCCTCCATGGCCTCTTCCTGTGCTTTGTCTTCGGAACCAGCGGTGCTCCGTAGCCGTTCAAGGGGCTACGCAAGTATGCAGGCCAAACGATGCCATGCGGTGCTTGAGCTGGTGTGCTTGGGGGACAGGAGCCACACTGGGGCAGAGGTTCTGTTAGCTCTGCAGGGGCAGGTTCAGAGGTGGTTGACGCCACGCCAACTTAAGGCAGGAATGGTGGTTTGCGACAATAGCACCAACTTCCTCTCTGCCCTCCGACAGGGACAAATGACCCATGTGCCCTGTTTGGCTCACGTCCTTAACTTGGTGGTGCAGCGGTTCTTGGGCAGGTACCCGGGCTTACAGGATGTCCTGAGGCAGGCCAGGAAAGTCTGTGTGCATTTCCGCCGGTCATATAATGCCAGTGCTCAGCTGGCAGACCTCCAAAAGGAGTTTAACCTGCCCAAGAACCGCCTAATCTGTGACATGCCCACCAGGTGGAACTCAACGTTGGCCATGCTGCAGCGGCTGCACATGCAGCAGAGGGCCATCAATGAGTACCTGTGTGACTATGGCCAGGACAGGGTCAGGGGAGCTTGTTTTTTTTTCCCCACGCCAGTGGGCCATGATCAGGGATGCATGCACTGTCCTGTCACCATTTGAGGAGGCCACGAGGATGGTGAGCAGTGACAGTGCATGCATCAGTGACACTGTCCCCCTTGTCCACCTGTTGGAGCACACGCTGCGTGGAATAATGGACAGGGCACTTGAGGCAGAACAGAGGCAGGACGAGGAGGACTTCCTTAGCTCTCAAGGCCCCCTTTATCCAGACAGTGTTCCTGCGTGCCCACCGACCACACAGGAAGAGGAGGAGGAGGAGGATTGTGTCAGTATGGAGGTGGAGCCTGGCACTCAGCATCAGCAGCAGTCTTTAAGGGATCAGTCCCAAGAAACACATGGACTTGTACGTGGCTGGGAGGAGGTGGCTGCGGACCATGTCATCCTTAGTGACCCAGAGGACTCCGGACCGAATGCCTCAGCAAACCTACGCTGCATGGCCTCCCTGATCCTGCAAAGCCTGCGTAAGGATCCTCGTATTCGTGGTATCAAGGAGAAGGACCAATACTGGCTGGCAACCCTCCTTGATCCATGTTACAAGGGTAAGGTTGCGGACCTTATCTTGCCATCGCAGAGGGAGCAGAGGATGAAACATCTTCGGGAGGCCTTGCAGAAAGGTCTGTGCAATGCGTTCCCAGAGAATGGGAGGTTACAAACTCCTGTTTCTGGACAACGTGTTGCTGAGGCTTCGGTCAGTCAAAGAAGGAGCGGTGGAGAAGGTGGCCGTCTGACCGATGCGTTCAGACAATTTTTTTGTCCGCAGCCCCAAGGTATGGGTTTAAAATGAGAAGATCTGGATGCCGCACACTGGATGACGTCGAAAACTTGACTTTATTAGAAAGATGGGATCATCAAAAATACAAGACCATCATGCAGAAAGTACAGGATTAACTGACGCGTTTCGCACTCAGAGCTGAGTGCTTACTCATAGCTATGAGTAAGCACTCAGCTCCGAGTGCGAAATGCGTCAGTAATCCTGTACATCCAGATCTTCTCATTTTAAGCCTGTTCCACTTAGCATTCAGCCAGCACCTGGAACTCTTCAACTCTGGAAATCTCACATCAATCTCACACCTGGGTCTGTGTCCACCTGAGCGGTGAAACACCCACTTTGCCTAGCCCCAAGGTATGATCGGTTCCAGCAACCATCGCCAGCGTCTATTTTACATGGTGCAGGAATACCTAGGGGCAAGATCTGACTTGGACACCTTTCCCACCGAAAATCCTCTGGGTTACTGGGTCTTGAGGATGGATCACTGGCCAGAGCTTGCACAGTATGCAATTGATCTACTGGCCTGTCCTGCATCCAGCGTTCTTTCGGAACGCACATTCAGTGCTGCTGGAGGCTTTGTAACCGATCACAGGGTGCGTCTGTCCACCGACTCGGTCGATCGACTTACCTTCATAGAAATTAATAAGTCTTGGATCACCACCAGCTACCAAGCACCTGATGCTGATGTAACCGAATAATTTTTTTTTAAATCTCAGATCCCTTCAAAGACTGCCTATGCTGATGCTGAGTGGCTATCCCTGAGTAATTATCCTCTTCCTCCTCAATGATCACGCTGATAGCTTGTAAGAACATTTTTGGTTCTGGGCACCACCACCAGTGCCTAAGGCCCAATTTTTCAGCCCCTGTTTAACAGGGGCGTGTAATTACAATTTTTTATGCAATACTTTGCAGCAGGGCTCGTTTTTCTGCGTTCCAACTTGAGTATCTGTGAGGGGTTGCAGTGTTGTGGCACCAGCACCAGTGCCTAAGGCCCAATTTTTCAGCCCCTGTTCAACAGGGGCATGTAATTACAATTCTTGATCTAATATTTCACAGCAGGGCCCATTTCTGCGCCCACCAAGAGCCAGTGAGGACTTGAAGTGTTGTGGCACTAGCACCACCACCACCAAAGGCCCAATTTTTTTGCCCCTGTTCAACAGGGGCATGTAATTACAATTCTTGATCTAATATTTCACAGCAGGGCCCTGTGAGGGCTTACAGTGTTGTGGCCACAACAACACCTAAGGCCCAAATTTCTGCTGAATATATAGGGCAGGCCCCTACTTTCAAACATCCAACTTACAAATGACTCCTACTTGCAAACGGAAGGAGACAACAGGAAGTGAGATGAAATCTACCCCTAGGAATGGAAATTCTCTCCTGTAAGAGTTAATATGGGAAAAACATTTCTCCTTTCCACTGATGCTTTATCACCAATCCTTGTTTCACAAAAAAAAACAATTTTTCAAAAAACATTTGTCATTGGGACAAAAAATGAGGTGAAATCTTCTGAAGAGGAGCACAGACAGCAAAACAAATATCACAGGGGTGATAACCCTTCCCTATGTTTTCCAAAAAGCTTAAAATAGATTTTTTGGCTTAAAAATGTACCAGTTCAAAATTACAAACAGATTCTACTTAACAACAAACCTACAGTCCCTGTCTTGTTTGCACTGCCTGCATACTGCTGTTCAGAGTATATAGGACCTGGTGGCCCCACGCCTTTCCTTTTTTAAATTTAGGTGCGGGGTTCCCCTTAATATCCGTACAAGACCCAAAGGGCCTGGTAATGGACTGGGGGGTACCCATGCTGTTTGTCTCACTGATTTTCATCCATATTGCCAGGACCCGACATTACATTAAAGCCGCAAGCAGTTTTAAATGACTTTTTTTCCTTTAAAAATGACATTTTGTGCAGGGACTGTTCTAAGCACGGGAAACACACGCCACTTTACAGGCATACTATAGACACCCCCCATGTACGATATTTAAAGGAATATTTCACTTTTTTTTTTAACTTTAAGCATCATTAAAATCACTGGTCCCGAAAAACTGCCATTTTTAAAAGTTTTTTTTGCATTGATACATGTCCCCTGGGGCAGGACCCGGGTCCCCAAACCCTTTTTAGTTCAATACCATGCAAATTAGCCTTTAAAATGAGCACTTTTGATTTTGAACGTTCGAGTCCCATAGACATCAATGGGGTTCTAACGTTCGTGCGAATTTTCGGTTCGTTCGCAGGTTCTGGTGCGAACCGAACCGGGAGGTGTTCGGCTCATCCCTATCTGTGACATATGTGTGTGCTCAGTTTAGGGAGAGTAGGCTTAGATGTTATTTATCTATGCCCTTTTAAGCCCCTCCCACTGTTAACACAATGTAACTACACCCACAATTCACTGTGGCGCACTATGTGCACCACTTATTTTCTTCACACCAATTCTTTTGAGGGGGAGGGTAAAAAAAATGACTGGCCCCGGATACCAGGTGTTCTAGATACTCCACTGCAGAACTCTGTAGAAATCTGGAGTCCTGACATCACTCTGACCTCACTTGTTGCAGACTTGTTACAGGTCAGTGAATCCACTTGAAACCGGCAGAAAACTAGTATGTTTGGAGAAGGTAAGTAACAACAGTCTAAATATGTCTAAATATCTCTCACAGTGCAGGTTTTATCATTCCAATGCAACAGTTAAACTCTAATTTGCTAAACCTATACAAAAACACACCACAGGTTATCTATTAGCCTAAGCCTATTGTAAAGCTGGCACTTATCTGTTTTCTAAATTTATTTCAAACAAAAAAAAATCACTGCAGTTAATCTCCTTGCTTGAACAAAAGGCCAATGAGGGAAAGCTTAATAATAAAAAAAATCATTTTACTTCTTCTGTCTGATTATGGGAACGCAACCCCCCCCCCCCCCCCCATTTACGTGTATGAAAATTGTACAGGGTCTAAAGTGAACACTGACTTTCAGAGTGTATTATTTTCATGTTTTTTTGGGGGTTTTTTTGCACCATGTCTTGTTTGCAGCGGCCAACTCTACTGTGTATTTACTCTTAATTATCTCTAATTATCCTTAATTAGGTCTTTTCTCCCCTTCTCTCCTTAGCTATTACTTTTTGTATTTAAAAAAAAAATTCTATTGTTTTTAAATGAATACTTACTTTTTTCATCTATATTCATTTTTTTTAGTTTTCAAAAATTAAGAAAAATTAATGTTTTCATCTGCAAATAACTCAGCCAGGCTTTGTACGAGAATCATAATTTCAGTGTAATTTTAAATGGGAAAAATTATAGAATAAAATATATACTTTTTATTTTGAATAAACTAAATGTAACACTGGTCAAAATAATAAAAAATTATAAAAAACAATCTTTCTTACCTTAAAGGATGCATTCACCTTTACCATCATATGGCATTTTACACCCATATTTAGGGTGTAACAAATAACATGCTCCTATACACTCAACTCCCACCACCAACACTCCTCATTCTGACTGGCTTGAAAACAGAGAAGCTGTGCAGGACTCTGCTCACACAGCCACATCATTCATTCCAAGTTTCCCGTGAATGAATGAATGAATGAATGAATGCCTAGGCAACTCCTCCTCTCCCCCTCCCTCCCAGCAATCTTCTGGGACACGTCACAGGTCCCAGAAGATTGCCTGGTCACTCAGAATCCGCACCCAGCTGTGAAGCCGCAAGCTGTCACAGCTGGGTGCCCACAGTAGTGATATCAGCGCTGCGGAGCGGAGAGGGAGAGGAGCGAAGATTCGGGCGGCTGCATCGCTGGATCATGGGACAGGTAAGTGTGTTTTTATTAAAAGTCAGCAGCTACATTTTCCCACCCCCTCAGGATTCCCGTTGCATCTGAGGGGAGCGGGGTCACCCGACGCGTCATTGGGAAACCACAGTGATTCCCCTTGTCAGAGGGGGATGGGGTCACGTGACAGGTGGTCCCGCCCTCAGCTACATAGGAGCTGTCAAGCTAGCGCCACGTCATTGGCTGGGTGCCACCGGTGGAGGCAGGATCCTGTGTGTGTTCCTCGCTGGAGTCGCTGGAGGTCATCCATCGCTGGAGATTGAGAATTGGATTACATCGCTGAAGTAGGAGCATGGATTTATTGGATTACATTGCTGGAATCTCTTTTTTATTTTTTTATTTTTAATAAAGGACTTGTCCCAAGCCAATCTCCTGTGTTTTTTTTTAACATTTTGACACTTCCTTTTTGTGAAATGGTAGGGGTACAATGTACCCCTTATCAATTCACATAGGGGGGCCAAGATCTGGGTGTCTTCCAGATTCCGATAAGCCCCCCCACCCGCAGACCCCCACAACCACCAGGCAAGGGTTGTGGGGATGAGGCCCTTGTCCCCATCAACATGGGGACATCCTCCCCATGTTGAGGGCATTTGGCCTGCTACAGTTCAGGAGGGGGGGCGCTCTCTTGTCCCCCCCTCTTTTCCTGCGGCCTGCCAGGTTATGTGCTCGGATAAGGGTCTGGTGTGGATTTTTGATGTAACCCAAGGCCATTTTTTTTTAAATTTTGGCACGGAGTTCCCCTTAATATCCATACCAGACCTGAATGGCCTGGTAATGGAATTTTGGGGGACCCCACGCATTTAAAAAAAAAATTTTTAATGACTTTCAATGACTTTTAAGTGTATTGTCGGGACCGACAATTCATTAGCCGGCACTAGCGCTACCACTTATAAACGATTTTTTTCCCTTTAGAAATGTCATTTTGCTCTTGGGCTGTTATAAACACAGGAAACATGCGCTACTTTATAGGCATACTATAGACACCCCCCTAGGGGTGCTCCCGAAAAACCGTCCGTTTTTAAAACTTTTTTTTGCATTGATACATGTCCCCTGGAGCAGGACCCAGGTCCCCAAACACTTTTTATGACAATAACGTGAATATTAACCTTTAAAATTAGCACTTTAGATTTCTCCCATAGGATTTTAAAGGGTGTTCCGTGGCTTTTCGAATTTGCCGCGAACACCCCAAATTGTTCGCTGTTCGGCGAAAGGGCGAACAGCCAATCTTCGAGTCTAACTCATGTTCGACTTGAACAGATAGCCCATCCCTAGAAATAAGCAGGACAGGGTATTTTTAATTCGAGATCTGGGTTCAAAAAGACCTCAGATCTCACATTTACACTTAAAAGCAAAAAAAATTAAAAATTGAATTTTACTTTTACACAAAAAAAATGGGCCCTTTAAGGCCGTAGGGCGGAAGTGACGTATGATGTTGCTCCAGTCCTCCAAGGGCATAGAGTCGAGTGGGGGCTATCTTGTCCTCACTCGACTTTCTGCCCATTCCTCCAGCACATCGAATCATTTTTGCCGCTACCGACGTCTCTGGTAAGTGGGGAAAATGACCGGGAAGCGGAAGCAGGGGCACCTCTGCCGTCGCCTATAAAAGTGATCCCCTGGCGGGACCACTTTTATCTGAAAGTGGATCGCCCACTGTGTAAAAATATAGAAGGGTTATCGCAGATATCTGTTGCTATAACCACAGTGCAAAAAGATAATAAATGCACATTTTTTTTACCTGCAATGTGCATTTATTATTTTTTATAAAAGATTAATGTATCCTTTAATTTGTCCTATAGATTACATCAAAAATAAAATAATTTTAAGTAAGTAGGCAAAGCTACGAGAACTGAAGTGGTTAAGGTAATTTCTGTGCAATCTGCTTTGATTTACTGAAAGTAAAGTGCTAAGCGGTCCAAAGCAAGCTAGCCTGATCCAAACTTTGACTCGTGTAAACTAGTTCCTTCATCTCTATTAATATCTGTTTAAGCGTGATATCTATCATAATAACCATTTATTTTAGCACAGCCAAGGAAAGCTGAAAAAAGTCATAGGGCTGAAAAAAAATAGAATTTTGGTAAATAGCACAGGCATTACAGCTTTGCAAATTGAGCCTTCTATCTCCTAACATTGAAACGTCTGCAGAACCGAAAATCGTGTCAAATGCTTTTCCTTTCAGGCACCAATCCATGGCAGCCTCACCTACTTCCACCCATAAAACTAGTGCACTAGTGCATAACATCATGGTAAGTATTTGATACAATTTTCCATTTTCCTGGTGCCAACATGGCAGCATACATGACAAATAACTAGCTACCAGGGTGGGAAGCTTAAACAAATCCTATCTTAAAAGAAAGTGGGTAAGCTACTACCTTTCCACCAAAGTCAGCTGTAGTGAGGATTACTGAGGCCATCAGCAGTGCTGAATGCATCATAAGAGGACCTGTTTGGGTGCCCTGCCTATCATGCCAGTTGGCACCACTGTATAAGGTGTTGACCAGATGCTGCTGGTCAAATTTGCAGCAATTCCTTCTGGTAGCTGCAGCCCAACCGCATAGTACCACCAGTAGCCACCATGACACCTGGCCTCAATGAGGCTTTCAGTTTCAAGCCTTAGGCCCCTTTACACATACGAACTGTTCAGGTCCACCTGTCAGTTTTTCTGAACAAGTGCTCCATTCACCTCTATGGAGGAACAGGTATAAGCGGTGACATGTCCGTTGACATCCGATCCTCTCCGATCCACAAAATACAGACGGATGGAAACCCTATTTTCCATCCATTTGGTGGATCGGATCATCCGTTTTCATCCGATCCCCCATAGAGGAGAGCGGAGCTCTGATAGGTCCGTCTCTGCACAGTGAGCAGAGACGGACCTGTCATCCGCTGGCTCAGCAAGGATTAACAGAGCGTTTCAAATGTGAAAGAGCCCTAACTTGTCAGGATTCCAGTCAGAAGTCTGTGATCTAGACCTATAAAGTATTGTAGATGTCTAGAATTCTCATATTTTAAAATATACCTTTCATCTAAGCATTACCCTAATGGGGACATTCTAACTATACCATTATAGGTTTACTGATTAATTTCAGTAACATGTAAATATACTGCATTGGGACTTTTTACCTGTGAGTCTCACTACTGTACCACTAAATTTAGAGCCCAAAATGGCAAATCGAATGTACAGTGGTGAAGAGGCCTACACGTTTCTGAGCATGACAGATAGTGAAGAGGAAGTCACTCATCTGTCAGATTCAGGCTCAGAATACGATCCTGTAGACCACAGCGGCTCCATGACAGATAGCTCTGAGGACAGAGTTGTGATCTAGACCTATAAAGTATTGTAGATGTCTAGAATTCTCATATTTTAAACTATACCTCTCATCTAAAGTGGAGTTCCACCCAAAAGTGGAACTTCCACTAATCAGATTCCTCCCCCCCTCCGGTGACACAGTTGGCACCTTTCAGGGGGGAGGGGGGTACAGATACCTGTATATTACAGGTATCTGTACCCACTTCCGGCATAAATAGCCGCAGAATCTGCGGTTATTTACGCCACTTCCTGCTCCCGCCCGCTGCCTGCTGGGAAACACACACGGGTCCCAGAGGCAGCAGGGAGCATTCGTATTGCACGGCGCGACTCGCGCATGCGCAGTAGGGAACCGGGAAGTGAAGCCGCACGGCTTCATTTCCTGATTCCCTTACCGAAGATGGAGGCGGCAGCACCCGAGGACGGAGAGACGCTTCGGCCTCGGGTGCCGACATCGCGGGCACCCTGGACAGGTAAGTGTCCATGTTTTAAAAGTCAGCAGCTGCAGTATTTGTAGCTGCTGACTTTTAAAATTTTTTCTTTCGGCGGCGCTCTAATGGGGACATTCTAACTATACCATTATAGGTTTACTGATTAATTTCAGTAACATGTAAATATACTGCATTGGGACTTTTTGTACAGAATTTCCTGTGCCAGATATGGGCGCTATGAAGGAACTCCTGGGGAGGAAGTCCTGAGGCTTAAACCAAGATAAGCATGCATCACATGTCCAGTGGTAGATTTAACAGGAAGTAGACGTCCCAGCTTAGCATCAAGGGATTCCTAGTGTCACAAGTTAGCTTGCAGTTTCCTGTTTGTATGCTCTTACTTCCTTGCTGCAGTGTTTCTCTAACCTGATTCCTTTCATATGTGTGGTTTGGCTTTGCTCACCTATGGGCGTCATCTGCTATTCTGTGGACTTTTATTTTCCATCACTTCCTGGCCTGCCTCCTAGTTTGCTTGTCTATATAAGACATGCTCAGTGTAACCCACATTGCCTGAGCAACTTCACAGTTTTCTAAGCTCCCATTTGAGTACCTCTTGCCTATACTGTGTCTGACTAACCGTGTACCGACCCCGGCTTCATTTACTGTCTGTGCTTGTTCCCTGCCTGCCCTGATCTTGGCTTGTCTTCTGGATTTCCTTTCCTCTGCTGCTTGTACTGTGCACACATGAGTGGTCTCCACATCATTAGCTAGGTGTACCTGGGGGCCGCAACCTGGTTCCAGTTTGCTGCAAGTCCATCCCCACCATCAGGGGCTCTGGTGAAAAAGCAGGCTGGGTCATCAAAGACAGCCCTGGAGGAGGGGCGAAACGCGCCAACGTAATATCCGGCTCACGTCCTAAACCAGTGACGCTGCTTCCTGTTCCCGTGGAATGCACGCTTACAGCAGCGAACACGGAAGTTTCTCTGAATGCCTGTTCACCACTTGATTCTTGTGAGTAGCGCTATTATGCGCAATTGATATCCTGTCTCCACAGTACTTCACCATAGTGTTTTTCTTTATATTCTTTATGGGTGATCATGAAAATCCTGCAACCTGAAGCATACATCTTATGAACTATGATTCAGAGTCATCTCCCTTGTCTCCATCGAATCACAGCTTATCAGCATATCAGGTGACAGACTGTTTATCATAGGCTGAAGGATTGCTCTCATCATTGATTATTAGGATTGTTTCTGCCAACATACATGGTTTAATATTATTATTCTTTGTTTTTATGGTAGCTACATATTTTTAGCACTTCCATAATAATAAGTATCAATTTTGTATGATCTTAGTATCATTGCAGTGTTTGTTTTTCCACATAGCCAGCACTATATTTATTTTGTTTCACATATCAACTATCAGCACTCTTATAGCAGTTGCAGCTCATATTTCTCATTTCAAGGCCAATCGCTGACGCTGCATATATTGTGGGATCGTTTTTTGCCAATATATGTTTATTATAATATTTTTTTATATTACATGGCACCTATATATGTTTAGCACTTGTATCAATTGTATATGATCCTAGTGCTATTGCACAGTATCTGTTTATCGACATAGCCAGCGCTGTATTTATTTTGTTTTATAGCGTCCCCAGCAGTTTAGGCTTCCCAAAAACGCAGTGTTAGTGGGATCAGCCCAGATACCTGCTAGCACCTGCGTTTTGCCCCTCCGCCCGGCCCAGCCCAGCCCAGCCCACCCAAGTGCAGTATCGATCGATCACTGTCACTTACAAAACATTAAACACATAACTGCAGCGTTCGCAGAGTCAGGCCTGATCCCTGCGATCGCTAACAGTTTTTTGGGTAGAGTTTGAATCAGTCACTAACAGTCAGGAGCTTTTTTATCTGTGAGTCTCACTACTGTACAACTAAATTTAGAGCCCAAAATGGCAAATCGAATGTACAGTGGTGAAGAGGCCTACACGATTCTGAGCATGACAGATAGTGAAGAGGAAGTCACTCATCTGTCAGATTCAGGCTCAGAATACGATCCTGTAGACCACAGTGGCTCCATGACAGATAGCTCTGACGATGGAGTTGTGGTCCCTGCCAAGGTTAGGCGTACCTGACCCCAATCTTCTTCTGCTGTTGCTGAGGTGCAGGAACCGCAGGTCCCTCGTATGGAGCAGAGCAGTACTAGCGCCGCTTTTCCTTCTGGTGAACTGGCAAGCACCAGCGGCCTAGTACACTCTCTTCATAGTCAAATCAGCACTGCAGTAACACTTGGTGACGTGGCGAGTTCCATAAGTGCAGTTCAAGCTGGTGAGGTGGCAAGCACAAGTAGTGTCCCGCTGCCACCAAGAAGAAGACAAACACAGGCCCGTCGTGCCCATAGTGCCCTTCCTGCTGCATTCGCCAATCCTAATTGGAAACCCACCATTTCTGCAGCACCCATACTTTCCCCATTCACATCCCCAACCAAATGCAGTCGGCTGCATGAGAGGCATTTTCTTTATGTCCTCCCGAGTACCCCTACCCAACGAACCCCCCAAAAAAGGTCACGTGTCTGCAGCAAGCCTAGATATAGGCGTGACACCCGCTATTATTGTCCCTCCTGTCCTGACAATCCTGGGCTTTGCATTGGTGAATGTTTTGAACGCTACCATACACTAGTTAAGTATTAGCGTAGGGTACAGCATTCCACAGATTAGGCATACTTTCACAGGGTCTCCCAAGATGCCATCACATTTTGAGAGACCCGAACCTGGAACCGGTTACAGTTATAAAAGTTACAGTTACAAAAAAAGTGTAAAAAAAAAAAAAGTAAAAAAAAAAATATATATATATGAAAAAAAAAATTAGTTGGCATTTTATTGTTCTCTCTCTCTCTATTCTCTCTCTATTGTTCTGTTCTTTTTTACTGTATTCTATTCTGCAATGTTTTATTGTTATTATGTTTTATCATGTTTTCTTTTCTGGTATGCAATTTTTTATACTTTACTGTTTACTGTGTTTTATTGTTAACCATTTTTTTGTTTTCAGGAACGCCATTCAGCTGCAGCGTGGATTTATTTATCTTGACAGCAACAGCGTTTGCTCCCACGATACATAAAGCCGTGACTCCAGCGCTGTCGGAGGTGATTTCACCACCACAGTTAAAAAAAAAAGAGCATATATGCCGAAGCATGGGGGCAGCAGGGGCGGAGGAACGATTTGCTCCTAACTTTTGGGGCAGATGCCCCATGCTTCCGCATATATACATGGTGCATCTATGCCCATCATTAGAAGTGGGTGGATGAAGGGAGGTATTCTAATAGTGGGCATACCCACCGATCAATCTCTTTTTTTCGTTCAGCCCACAGGCTGCTAAAAAAAAGATTACAACAAATGCCCAACAAGGACCAGCAACGTACTGGTATGTTGCTGAACTTTGAGTGGTTATACCAGAATGATGCCTGCAGGTTTAGGTATCATCTTGGTATCATTCCTTTCAGCCAGCTTTCGGCTTTCATGTAAAAGCAATCTTTGTGGCTAATTAGCCTCTAGACTGCTTTTACAAGCAGTGGGAGGGAATGTCCCCCCCTCCTACCGTCTTCAATGTTTTTCTCTGGCTCTCCTGTCCCAACAGGGAACCTGAGAATGCAGCCAGTGATTCGGCCAGCTGACCATAGAGCTGATCAGAGACCAGAATGGCTCCAATCATCTCTATGGCCTAATGCCGCGTACACACGGTCGGACTTTTCATCTACAAAAGTCCGACAGCCCGTCCGAAAGACTTTCGACGGACTTTTGGCGGACTTGCGGCGGACTTGCTAACAAACAGACTTGCCTACATACGATCACACAAACGTTCGACAGCCTAGTACACGGTGACATACACCAAGTCCGATGAGACTATAAAACAGAAGTTCAATAGCCCGTACGACACCCTTTGGGCTCCTTCTGCTAATCTCGTGTTTATCTCGTGTTAGTAGAAGTTTGGTGAGAGACGATTCGCGCTTGTGAGACTCGTATTTTTCAGTTTTTTTTAACTGTTCAGTCTGTGCTTGTGAGGTTTGTATCTGCTTTTTAGTGCGTTTGGTCAGTTGGCATTGAGAAATCTTTGTTTTTTTGTCCGCTCGTTGCTGATTTTCAGGTCGCTCTTTACAGGCCCTGCTGTTCTTCAGTGCGCTCTGTTAAGTGCGTTCTGACCAGCCGACCATTTTGAAGCCATGTTACCTGTACGTACTCGTCGTAGAGCTCGTGCATTGTATGTGCTTGGTGCTGTAGTTCATTCTTCAGCCCAAGACCAGTCCATGAAACAGGGCGGGGAAGAGTTCATGGACCAAGAATTGGTGCTCCAGAGTGACTCACTGCCATTGCTCCGTGAGATCCGTGAGAATAATCCTGAGGATTTCAGGAACTTTCTCGGGATCACGGACCCGTTTTTGACCATTTGTTGGCTTTGCTTACCCCCTATATCAGCAGGCAGGGTACCTGCATAAGGCAAGCCATCACTCGGAGCAGAGGCTAGTCGCCATGTTGCGGTACTTGGCGACAGGAGAAGCCTGCAGGACTTGAAGTCCTCGACAGGCATCTCCCCCCAGGCTCCTGGGGATCATTATCCCAGAGACCTGTTCTGTCATTAACTACATTCCAAACCCCCCCCCTAAACTCCATCCAAATAGTGTGTGTGTCATTAACTAGATTTCCAAACCCCCTAAACTCAATCCAAATAGTGTGTGTGTCATTAACTAGATTTCAAAACCCCTCCCCCCTAAACCCAATCCAAATAGTGTGTGTGCCATTAACTAGATTTCAAAACCCCTCCCCCCTAAACTCAATCCAAATAGTGTGTGTGTCATTAACTAGATTTCAAACCCCTCCCCCCCTAAACTCCATCTAAATAGTGTGTGTGTCATTAACTAGATTTCCAAACCCCTCCCCCCACTAAACTCCATCCAAATAGTGTGTGTGTCATTAACTAGATTTCAACCCCCCCCCCCCTAATAATTTGCTATAATGTTCTGTGGTGTTGATTTTTTGCACTCTGCAAGTGCATTTGCTCCAGGGCTTTAGTAAATGAGCACAAGCTCTGCTGATTTCCATCATCCAAGCCACAAAGTGTTTGGATTAATTGCCCTTGCATGTGATTGGGTACTCCTTGCAACATGAAGCCTTTACCTTACCTCATTTACTAAGCTGTGGAGCAACCGCACTTGCAGAGTGCGACAACTGCACTTTTCAAACTGCACAGTCTTGTAGCCTTTAGTCAATCAAACCTGCGTGTCCTTAAACTTTTAATTTCTAATTTCACCACCCCCTATAATGTAACAATATGCCATCAGAGGGGGTGAGCAATCTGATAAGTGTGCCTTTCCATATTATTTATTCAAGAAGATTTCAATTATTTAATGTTATACTGATGCTGGGCAATAATGTTTTAAGTGTATAATGTTCTTGCAATGTACTTTTCAAAATTACAGAGTTTTGTTTTCTTGTCTGATTCCCCAGTTCCCTTCAATGCCACAGGAATTGCAGACTGTGGCATCCCATTTTGCCACCCGTTGGGATTTTCCCAATTGTGGAGGGGCTATAGATGGGAACATTAACAAACACAAAATTTCCGCGCTCAAAGACAGAACCGGTGTGCAGCCTCCCCTGAATCGCACCTCCCAAAGGGGGGTGAGATAAGGTAAACTGAAAAAAGGAAGGGTAGGGGTGTGTGGCGCTCCCTATAGCGGGGTATCCTGTAAAGTGTCTGTGCTCTAACCCCTAAAAATAGACCTTATGAAACCTCTTAAAAAATTATAATTTGTAGCATATAAATACATATATGTGTGTAAAAATCTGTGTAAAACACATATACCACTGACATATAAAGTGACTAGAACATCTAATTCCAGTGAGAGAAATTGTGACCATCAAAGTCTTCTCTGATGCCCCACCAGGCCCGGATTTACTCCCTTTGCCGCCCCAAGGCCGGGTCCTTCAATGCCGCCCCCCCCCCCCCCCCCCCCCCACACACACACACACACACACACACACCTACACCACCATTCTCGTCCTTTATCGATGACTGCTACAATAGATCAATTAAAAACATATCTCCACACACGAGAACACTGAAAATAACTGGCTTTAATTGTACAGACTAAAAATACTCTGTAATGCAGAAAATGCCTTTTAAAGATTATAGCAGTAAGAAACTCCCTACAATTTTTTTAGTTCTAACTTTTCTTTTGGCAAACTCATTGATAATATCTTCGTAGGACAAAGTATTTAAAAGTTCTGACTCAATGGCAAGTAAAGCTAAACTGTTCAGTCTTTCTTGACCCAAAGATGATTGTAAATAGTTCTTTATGCAAATACATTTCATTCAATTTTATGCACCACAGCTCAGTTGCAGTGCATAGAAACAGTATGCATTTTGCACCACACTGATCAGCACACAGTGGCGCTGTTGCAGTGTGAACAGGACACATAGAAAACAACTGTTTTCTATTGCCCTTGCAGAGACCTGTGTTTTGCTAGTGCAGAAATCACAGACCCCCTTTTACATCAGTGTCTTCAGTCCCCCCCTTCACATCACATCACAGACCCCCTTTTGCATCAGTGTCCTCAGTCCCCCCTTTACATCACATACCCCCTTTTACATCACGACCCCCTTTTACATCAGTGTCCTTAGCCCCCCCCCCCCTTACCTCACATCCCCCCTGCCTCATCACAAACCCCCATCACAGACCCTCATTACAGACTGACCCATCACAGGCTGACCCCCCCATCACAGATTGACCCCCCAAATCACAGACCCCTCATTACAGACTGACAACCATCACAGACCCCAATTACAGACTGATCCATCACAGACTGACCCCCCAAATCACAGACCCCTCATTACAGACTGACCCCCATCACAGACTGACCTGACCCATGGCAGAGCCCCCATCATAGACTGACCCCCCATCACAGACTGACCCCCATCACAAACTGGTCCTGACCCATCACAGACTCCCTATCAAAGACTGACCCCCCAAATCACAGACGGACCCCTTCAATCACAGACTGACCCCCATCACAGTCCTCTCTTAATATCAAACTTCTTTACAGCACAGCACTCCCCCCTCCCCAAAGAACCCTACCTTATTCACACAAGACATGGAGCCTGGCCGCTCTGGACAACGGGCGGGACTTTTCACGTTAAAAGTGAGTGATTTATTGCTGGGACCTCCCCGCTGCCTAGCAACCAATCACCCACTTCTTAACTTAAAAAGTCCTGCCCTTTGTCTAGAGCAACCACGCTTCATGTTTTGTATGAATAAGAAAGGCAGTGTGGGGAGGGGGCAGTGCAGTGATATTAGAGAAGGCATGGACCTGCCATGCTGCTATGTTAGTGCGGATTGGGGGGGGCGGCCGACAGGGCAGTCAAGTGGCCCACTGAACCACCGAATCAGCTCACCATCACCAGTGCCCATCGGGGCAGCCTCACCAGTGCCCATCAGCGCAGGGACCTGCTGAGCTGGCACAGGCAGCTGTGAGAGACCCTGACACCCACAGCTGAACCCCACATACCATCTACCCCCCCATACACCCTATTTACCCTGCCCCAGGCCAGTGCCCACCTAGTAGTCTAAAAATAGCCCTCAACACTGTGGGTCCTGCTGTGAGCTGGTCATGGCCTCTTGATCCTGCTGGGAGCTGGCCATGGCCAGCAAGACCCACAGGCCAGCGGAACGCACATGCCATGGCTAGCGGCCAGTAGGCTCCCTGCTGTGGGTCAGTGGGTGGGTGGCTGGCAGGCACAGTGCACCCTGCTGCAGGTGGCTGGCCTGGCTCCCTGCTGTTAGAAAGTGTCCCTTCCAGGCCCCATTAAAGACTACAACAGAGTCCAATGGGACCTGGAGGGGGGTCTCTCTCTCTCTAACAGTGTCCATTAGAAAGTCTCTGTTAGAGAGAGACCCCCTCCAGGACCCATTGGAGACTTCAAAAGGAGTCTAATGGGACCTGGAGGGGGGTCTCTCTAACAGAGGCCCATTCAGTGTCCATTATAGAATCTGTTAGAAAGAGTCCCCACCAGGTCCCATTAGAGACTGAAAAGGAGTATAATAGGACCTGGAGGGGGCCTCTATCTAACAGAGCGTACAGTGAACACCTTCATTCACTCTGTTCCTCATGGGACACCCTCCTTGTGCCATGACTCTCACCCCTGCACCAACCTCTCACAAAGTAAAAATAAAATTGGCACTGTGTAGCGCTCCTCTTACCTTAACTATGGGTACTGCAGATGTTGCTGACTCCCGTGTCCTCTGTGGCTGGCTCCTGTTGGTGGCTGGCTGGCTCCCCCGTACTCTGTGGCTGGCTGGCTCCCGCGTCCTCTGTGGCTGGCTGACTCCCGCGTCCTCTGTGGCTGGCTGGCTCCCGCGTCCTCTGTGGCTGGCTGGCTCCCGCGTCCTCTGTGGCTGGCTGGCTCCCGCGTCCTCTGTGGCTGGCTGGCTCCCGCGTCCTCTGTGGCTGGCTGGCTCCCGTGTCCTCTGTGGCTGGCTGGCTCCCGCGTCCTCTGTGGCTGGCTGGCTCCCGTGTCCTCTGTGGCTGGCTGGCTCCCGCGTCCTCTGTGGCTGGCTGGCTCCCGCGTCCTCTGTGGCTGGCTGCTGTTGGTGGCTGGCTGGCTCCTGTTGGTGGCTGACTCCCATGTCCTCTGTGGCTGGTTCCAGTGGGTGGCTGGTCAGCACCCTGCTGTGGCTGGCTGGCTCCCTGGTGTGGGTGGGTCACCGTGGGTGGCTCCTGTTGTGGCTGGCTGGTTTTCTGCTGTGGGTCAGTGGGTGGGTGGGTGGCTGGCACGGTGCACACTGCTGCAGGAGGCTGGCCTGGCTCCCTGCTGTAGGTCAGTGGGTGGCTGGCTGGCATGGTGCACTCTGCTGCGGCTGACAGAGAGGGGGACAGAGAGGGGGGGGGGCTGACAGGGGGGGCACTGACAGAGAGGGGGGGGCACACTGACAGAGGGGGGAGGGCACTGACAGAGATGGGGGGCGGGCACTGACAGAGATGGGGGGCACTGACAGAGAGGGGGTGGGCACTGACAGAGAGGGGGTGGGCACTGACAGAGAGGAGAGGGCATTGACAGAGGAGAGGGCACTGACAGAGAGGGGAGGGCACTGACAGAGAGGGGAGGGCACTGACAGAGAGGGGAGGGCACTGACAGAGAGAGGGGGGGCACTGACAGAGAGGGGAGGGCACTGACAAAGAGGGGAGGGCACTGACAGAGAGAGGGGGGGCACTGACAGAGAGGGGAGGGCACTGACAGAGAGGGGGGGCACTGAGAGGGGGGCACTGACAGAGGGGCCCTGACAGAGAGGGGGGGCACTGACAGAGAGGAGAGGACACTGACAGAGAGAGGGGAGGACACTGACAGGGAGGGGAGGGCACTGACAGAGAGAGGGGAGGGCACTGACAGAGAGGAGAGGGCACTGACAGAGAGGAGAGGACACTGACAGAGAGAGGGGAGGACACTGACAGGGAGGGGAGGGCACTGACAGAGAGATGGGAGGGCACTGACAGAGAGGGGAGGCCACTGACAGAGAGAGGGGAGGGCACTGACAGAGAGGGGAGGGCACTGACAGAGAGGGGAGGGCACTGACAGAGAGGGGAGGGCACTGACAGAGAGAGGGGGGCACTGACAGAGAGGAGAGGGCACTGACAGAGAGGGGAGGGCACTGACAGAGAGAGGGGGGCACTGACAGAGAGGGGAGGGCACTGACAGAGAGAGGGGGGGGCTGACAGAGAGGGGGGGCACTGACAGAGAGAGGGGAGGGCACTGACAGAGAGGAAAGGGCACTGACAGAGAGGAGAGGACACTGACAGAGAGGAGAGGACACTGACAGAGAGAGGGGAGGACACTGACAGGGAGGGGAGGGCACTGACAGGGAGATGGGAGGGCACTGACAGAGAGGGGAGGCCACTGACAGAGAGAGGGGGCACTAATAGAGAGGGGGGGCACTGACAGAGAGAGGGGGGGCACTGACAGAGAGAGGGGGGCACTGACAGAGAGGGGAGGGCACTGACAGAGAGAGGGGGGCACTGACAGAGAGGGGAGGGCACTGACAGAGAGGAGAGGGCACTGACAGAGAGAGGGGGGGCACTGACAGAGAGGGGAGGGCACTGACAGAGAGGGGGGGCACTGACAGAGACGGGGGCACTGACAGAGAGGGGAGGGCACTGACAGAGAGGGGAGGGCACTGACAGAGAGGAGAGGGCACTGACAGAGAGAGGGGGGGCACTGACAGAGAGGGGAGGGCACTGACAGAGAGGGGGGGCACTGACAGAGAGAGGGGGGGCACTGACAGAGAGGGGAGGGCACTGACAGAGAGGGGGGGCACTGACAGAGAGGGGGGCACTGACAGAGAGTCGGGAGGCACTGAGAGGGGGACACTGACAGAGAGGGGGGGCACAGAGAGAGAGGGGGGCACTGACAGAGAGGGGAGGGCACTGACAGAGAGGGGGGCACTGAAAGGGGGGCACTGACAGAGAGGGGGGCACTGACAGAGAGGGGGGGCACTGACAGAGAGGGGATGGCACTGACAGAGAGGGGGGGCACTGACAGAGAGGGGGGGCACTGACAGAGAGGGGGGCACTGACAGAGAGGGGGGGCACTGAAAGGGGGGCACTGACAGAGAGGGGGGCACTGACAGAGAGGGGATGGCACTGACAGAGAGGGGGGGCACTGACAGAGAGGGGGGCACTGACAGAGAGGGGGGCACTGACAGAGAGGGGAGGGCACTGAGAGGGGGGCACTGACAGAGAGGGGGGGCACTGACAGAGAGGCGGGGCACTGACAAAGAGGGGGTGTTCACTGACAGAGAGGGGGTGGGCACTGAGAGGGGGGCACTGACAGAGGGACGGGCTGACCGAGAGGGGCAGGGCATAGAGAGAGGGATGGGCTGATAGAGAGAGGGTACACTGACTGTGAGGGGGTAGATGAGAGAGAGAGACCTCAGAGACCTCAGAAGACATACAGCACGCCAGGCAGAGAGGCGGGATTGCCGCAGCAAGTGGTCGCGATAACCCACAGACCAGCCCCGCCTCCACAGTGACCAGCTCCCCTGGGCCAATCAAAGGTGCCCATGACGGCCGCCCGCACATGACACTGTTCGGCCAATCACAGGGCGCTCGCCTGGACTACAGCTCCCAGAATGCCACAGTGTAGTGGCTTTCTGATGACACATCCCGCTGCGGCCGTGCCCCATCCTCCGAGAGAAAAAAAAAATAGTCTGTGGGCGGCCGCGGCGCCGCCCCTGTACCACTGCCGCCCCGAGGCCTGGCCTCGATGGCCTTGTGGGAAATCCGGCCCTGTGCCCCACTATAGATACCATAAAATATATATATACCCTATACGGTATCTTGTTGAGTGATAATAGTAAGTGTCCAGCAGGTGAAAAACAGATATACTGATCAAAATAAATTAAAGTACATTGTGAACATCAGTCCCATAAGAAAAACATTTTTTAAAAAGAAAAAATATGAAGCTCCAAAATGGCAAAGTGTTCATATAAATTGTGACTCTTGTGGTAAGAAATGATATCCGGTGACTTCCGTGCTCCCCCTCAAGGGTCCCCACTCACCAGCTCCTTGTACCCCTGCAGGGGTAATAGGCATGTAGCAGCAGAAAATGAAGGGCTTCCCAGATCCAATGCAGGCGTCAACACGTGTCTCCCAGCTCCAAACAGTGGATGGTGCACCAACTTCTTTCTTCACCTCCTCATAGGAAAAAACAGGGCTCCCATAGTGTAGTAATTTTATAAAAGGATTTTATTAAAAAACGCAACCAATAAAATCAATCATGACTCCCCATGCAAGGGCAGCCAAAAACTCACACTAATCGTGGGAAAAAAGCATAGAAAGAGGGAGCTATGGATGAGGCACATCAGCCGAACGGCGTGCGTCTCAGCTGCATTCCAAGCTCGCTCTGACTTCCGGGTGTTACGTAAGTGTGTAGCTCCGCCTTACACGTTTTGTCATCGACGTTGTCAAAGGCGTAACTACCGTACTACATCCTACTATATTTATAAGGCAAGCGGGCATACGGGGTCCTCCTCCTACTCCTCCCATGGGCGGCCTCCATGATGTCAAAAATGCAATGACCCTCCCTCATAGCGAACGCCAATTAGGATTAGCATATATCTGGGGATGACCCGGGGATTTCTAATAGCAAAAAAGAACAGTGTATCCCCGCTCGCCAGCTTTATAAGGCAGACATAAGGGAAACATGACTAAATATATTGCCCGTACAAAACTTACGATGTATACAAAGGCTCCATATACCTATATAAAAAGTTAAAACTTAATAATGCAGTAAAAATATGGTAGTTGTAAGTAATAACATGTATTAACATTTATCCGTAATGAGGTAGAAAAACTACCCCTGGTGGTAGGCATGAAAAACGCTGATCCAATTGCCAGGGAGCTATTTATCCTGACACCAAAATGCTGATAGAAAATATAATGGATATTAGTGAAAACATGCAATGGAATTGGAAGGGAGTGATTAAGTAGCATATAACTAGCTTTATCCCAAGGACCAATATGTAATAAGTGTCAACCTTAGGTCTAACATACCCAGGTCACCCCTACCAACACCCATCCCCTACTGATGACCGGGGGAGGGGGGGAGAGGGGGAGGCTTTGGACAATTATGGCTCAGGGGATTTAGTACATGCCCCACACTATATAAGGCCGCCTGCACGGCGGCCCTGTGTAGTGTGTGTTTCGGCGTTGAAAGAGATAGACAGAGAGACAGTGTCATTTGATTTGAGTTAGATAGATTAGGCAGAACAGTCAGTCAGTTAGCTGCACTTACAGTGTATTGTGTATATATATGCATCCCAGGTGTTGCATATATATATATACACTGTATTCAGTTTAGCTAGATCCGTTCCTGTTATCTTCCTACTGACAGGCAGGCTTGTCTTGTTACAGTATATACAGCTACCTGAAGAAAATTGCTGGTGTTCTTTTGATCCTATTAGTACCACAGTCAGGCAGCTAGACTATTTACAGTTAGTGCAGTGCGTCCTGCTCACAGTGTTCAGCTAAAACTACAAGTTAGTGGGGTGCGTCCTGCTCACAGTGTTCAGCTAAACCTACAAGTTAATGGGGTGCGTCCTGCTCACAGTGTTCAGCTAAACCTACAAATTAGTGCGGTGCATCCTGCTCACAGTGTTCAGCTAAAACTACAAGTTAGTGCGGTGCGTCCACCTCACAGTGTTCAGCTAAACCTACAAGTTAGTGCGGTGCGTCCTGCTCACAGTGTTCAGCTAAAACTACAAGTTAGTGCTGTGCGTCCTGCTCACAGTGTTCAGCTAAACCTACATGTTAGTGTAGTGAGACCTCTGCACAGTGTTCATCTAAAGCTACAAGTTAGTGCAGTGCGTCCTGCTCACAGTGTTCAGCTAGATCTGTTCCTGGTATCTTCTTACTGACAGGCAGGCTTGTCTTGTTACAATATTTACAGCTACCTGAAGAAAATTGCTGGTGTTCTTTTGATCCTATTAGTACCACAGTCAGGCAGCTAGACTATTTACAGTTAGTGCAGTGCGTCCTGCTCACAGTGTTCAGCTAAAACTACAAGTTAGTGGGGTGCGTCCTACTCACAGTGTTCAGCTAGATCCGTTCCTGTTATCTTCTTACTGACAGGCAGGCTTGTCTTGTTACAGTATTTACAGCTACAGTGGCTTGCGAAAGTATTCGGCCCCCTTGAACTTTTCAACCTTTTGCCACATTTCAGGCTTCAAACATAAAGATATAAAATTTTAATTTTTTGTGAAGAATCACCAACAAGTGGGGCACAGTTGTGAAGTGGAACGAAATCTATTGGATATTTTAAACTTTTTTAGCAATTAAAAAACTGAAAAGTGGTGCGTGCAAAATTATTCGGCCCCTTTACTTTCAGGGCTACAAACTCACTCCAGAAGTTCAGCGAGGATCTCTGAATGATCCAATGTTGTCCTAAATGACTGATGGTGATAAATAGAATCCATCTGTGTGTAATCAAGTCTCTGTATAAATGCACCTGCTCTGTGATAGTCTCAGGGTTCTGTTGAAAGCGCAGAGAGCATCATGAAGACCAAGGAACACACCAGGCAGGTCCGTAATACTGTTGTGGAGAAGTTTAAAGCCGGATTTGGATACAAAAAGATTTCCCAAGCTTTAAACATCCCAAGGAGCACTGTGCAAGCGATCATTTTGAAATGGAAGGAGTATCAGACCACTGCAAATCTACCAAGACCTGGCTGTCCCTCTAAACTTTCAGCTCAGACAAGGAGAAGACTGATCAGAGATGCAGCCAAGAGGCCCATGATCACTCTGGATGAACTGCAGAGAACTACAGCTGAGGTGGGAGAGTCTGTCCATAGGACAACAATCAGTCGTACACTGCACAAATCTGGCCTTTATGGAAGAGTGGCAAGAAGAAAGCCATTTCTCAAAGATATCCATAAAAAGTCTTGTCTAAAGTTTGCCACAAGCCACCTGGGAGAAACACCAAACATGTGGAAGAAGGTGCTCTGGTCCGATGAAACCAAAATCAAACTTTTTGGCCACAATGCAAAACGATATGTTTGGTGTAAAAGCAACACAGCTCATCACACTCAACACACCATCCCCACTGTCAAACATAGTGGTGGCAGCATCATGGTTTGGGCCTGCTTTTCTTCAGCAGGGACAGGGAAGATGGTTAAAATTGAGGGGAAGATGGATGCAGCCAAATACAGGACCATTCTGGATGAAAACCTGTTGGAGTCTGCAAAAGACCTGAAACTGGGACAGAGATTTATCTTCCAACAAGACAATGATCCCAAACATACAGCAAAATGTACAAAGGAATGGTTCACAAATAAACGTATCCAGGTGTTAGAAGGGCCAAGTCAAAGTCCAGACCTGAATCCAATCGAGAATCTGTGGAAAGAGCTGAAAACTGCTGTTCACAAACGCTCTCCATCCAACCTCACTGAGCTCTAGCTGTTTTGCAAGGAAGAATGGGCAAGAATTTCAGTCTCTCGATGTGCAAAACTGATTGAGACATACCCCAAGTGACTTGCAGCTGTAATTGCAGCAAAAGGTGGCTCTATAAAGTATTAACGCAAGGGGGCCAAATAATTTTGCACGCCCCACTTTTCATTTTTTTATTAGTTAAAAAAGTTTCAAAAATCCAAAAGATTTCGTTCCACTTCACAATTGTGTCCCACTTGTTGGTGATTCTTCACAAAAAATACAAATTTTATATCTTTATGTTTGAAGCCTGAAATGTGGCAAAAGGTTGAAAAGTTCAAGGGGGCCGAATACTTTCGCAAGCCACTGTATGATCGTTGGTTCTCAAACAAATTGCGCCCTCCTTGAGTCCCCACCACTGCACTTAGGGAAAGTGTCTGTTACACCACTTAAGTGAATCACAATGTAAATTTTATATAAACTAGTGCAAAACACAGCTGCCACTTTAAATGTGAACTGAAAATGGTCTATATTGATTTGTGACTCCCAAATAAATCAATGTAAGCGGCGCTATTGTTAATGGTATACTCTGTGAATAAAGAAACCTGAAACAAATCCATGACTTAGTGATAAATCATAACTAAGTGTTCAAACCATATACTAAACAAATGACACTGCTATGTGTCACTATACAAGCTGAAAAATCCTACAAAAATCCATTGGGATAAATGTAAATGACACTTATGTGTATTGCAAAAATTATGTATATATGTGAAAATCATTTTTCAAAAGTCCATCATATATATAAAAAGAAAAAAAAGAAAGAAATCCGTGAAAATGTCCATAGAAAGAAACACTGTGAAGAGATGTGCTCTTTTTCTAAGAAGCGTCACCACATCAAACGTGCCAGTGATTCCTCTCCCTCTGAATTCAAAACTCACCGGATGAATATGCCTCACACTCTCATGTTTTGGCAAAAGCGCATACAACACTGTACCCAGTGTACTCAAAATCCACGTCCCATCCAACACGGTGTCATTTCATTCCATATGTGAATAAGGAAATGCGCACATAGTGTGATAATGTAAAACACCACATTTATTGAATTTTATAACCTTCAATCATTGCATTTACATTACAGAACTTGTAAAATCAAGCCAAAACAGCACAGCAATTAAATTTCCTCAATCCTCCTGTGTGAACTCCCAGCACCAATGCAAACACGCTCGCGGCGGACCCAAGATCAGCGGAAAACAGGCTCTCACCCCACCAGCTGACTCTCGTCTGAATCACGCAGGGATCCTCCGCTCATGCCCGGAGATGAGATGCAGCGTCTCCTCCGTCACTATCTGCTATTGTTGGAATGCCGTACAGCCACGCCCCGACATGTTTCGTCATACCAGACTTAATCATGGGATTGGCTGTACGGTACGGCACCTCCTACTTTTATACCCTTCACTTCCAGCCCGGCTAAAGGCTACACTCGACTTCCGCTTCAACAAGTGTCCCCACGGCCGCAATACATCCCATACTGAGACGATCACAACCGTCAGGAGACACTCATATATAAATCACTTTGTAATCACATATTAGCAGTAAAGTGCATCAGGTAACATAGAGCAATCAGGTAGTTAATGGTCTTACTGTCAGTTCCACAACTCTCTTATGCATATTCATTGCTGCTCGCTAAAGAAACCCCCACTCATATTTATAAAATTATTTATAAAAAATATTTAAAAAATCTGAAAAATCTAAAAACTGGTGTGTACAAATAAACTTCATATTTGAACCTAACGTATATCAAATGGCCCCTCATTACAACCATATTACTGGTAATTTGTGTGCATATCAGTATTACACATCTCCCACCCACCTTAACATCGGATCGGCATCCAATGTTCCTACTTCAAAAGGCACTAATCCAGCGTGTCTATAAGTCAGTTGCATAAGCCGCCACAGTCGCAAGGATAATGGCTACCATTCGATAGCCAGTCAATCATAGCAGCGTGGGTCGTATGCAACTAATCCATGTAATTGCCGTGCATGATTTAATCTCAAGCGGGCTGTCCAAACCCGGTCCATGCAATTAACGCATAGATGCTGGTTAGACAACTCACTCTCAACCGAACTCATGCATATGGTGTCAAAATACAGGCCATCGTGGGTGCATGTATGACACCACAGATGAGGACGTCATCTGCACCCCCCTAGCGGTAAGGGCTGTACTCACACCCCTCCAGACGTGGAGTCACCATAGCCCCATCGCTAGCACTAATCCCTGCAATTATCGCCCAAAGTGCACTGAGGCGATATGTGCAGTGGAATATAAAATATATCAACCTCCATGATATCAAAATGATGAAAATCATATATAGTCGGTAAAAAGAGACATCACTTAGGATAGGATCCCAATTAGCAAGACCTTTGCATACACTGCTTACAGATTATAGCTACACTAAGGGCATCTCTCCTACTCAGCTAATTTCTCAGAAATCATTGATGAAACAATTTAAGTCTACCTCAATGTTGAGGCCTCTGGGTGCAAGACATTTTAACCGATATATCCATAGGGTCTCTCTCTGTGAGAGATCCCTTACCCTATTTGATCCTCTCCATGACGAGTGAACACAGTCTATACCACAAAACTGTGCTAAGGAGGGGTCTTGATTATGTTTCTCTTTAAAATGTAGCGATACGCTGTGATATTTGAAACCATTTTTAATGTTCGTGAGATGTTCAGATATTCGAATTCTCAATAGTCTCTTCGTCCTTCCTACATACAACAACCCGCATGGGCACCATAATAAGTAAACAACATGCGAGGAGTTGCATGAGATGAATTCCTTTATCTCAAAGGTCTCTTGGTCTACACTGGTGATTAGGGATGAGCCGAACACCCCCCCGGTTTGGTTCGCACCAGAACCCGCGAACGGACCGAAAGTTCGCACGAACGTTAGAACCCCATTGACGTCTATGGGACTCGAACGTTCGAAATCAAAAGTGCTCATTTTAAAGGCTAATTTGCATGGTATTGTCCTAAAAAGGGTTTGGGGACCCGGGTCCTACCCCAGGGGACATGTATCAATGCAAAAAAAACTTTTAAAAACGGCCGTTTTTTCGGGAGCAGTGATTTTAATGATGCTTAAAGTAAAAAAAAAAAAAGTGAAATATTCCTTTAAATATCGTACCTGGGGGGTGTCTATAGTATGCCTGTAAAGTGACGCGTGTTTCCCGTGTTTAGAACAGTCCCTGCACCAAATGTCATTTTTGACCGTGGTACTAATAGGATCAAATAGAACACCTGTAATTTTCTTCAGGTAGCTTTATATACTTTAACCAGACAAGCCTGCCTGTCAGTAGGAAGATAACAGGAACGGATCTAGCTGAACACTGTGAGCAGGACGCACTGCACTAAATGTAAATAGTCTAGCTGCCTGACCGTGGTACTAATAGGATCAAATAGAACACCTGTAATTTTCTTCAGGTAGCTTTATATACTGTAACCAGACAAGCCTGCCTGTCAGTAGGAAGATAACAGGAACGGATCTAGCTGAACACTGTGAGCAGGACGCACTGCACTAAATGTAAATAGTCTAGCTGCCTGACCGTGGTACTAATAGGATCAAATAGAACACCTGTAATTTTCTTCAGGTAGCTTTATATACTGTAACCAGACAAGCCTGCCTGTCAGTAGGAAGATAACAGGAACGGATCTAGCTGAACATTGTGAGCAGGACGCACTGCACTAAATGTAAATAGTCTAGCTGCCTGACCGTGGTACTAATAGGATCAAATAGAACACCTGTAATTTTCTTCAGGTAGCTTTATATACTGTAACCAGACAAGCCTGCCTGTCAGTAGGAAGATAACAGGAACGGATCTAGCTGAACACTGTGAGCAGGACGCACTGCACTAAATGTAAATAGTCTAGAAGATAACAGGAACGGATCTAGCTGAACACTGTGAGCAGGACGCACTGCACTAAATGTAAATAGTCTAGAGGATAACAGGAACGGATCTAGCTGAACACTGTGAGCAGGACGCACTGCACTAAATGTAAATAGTCTAGAAGATAACAGGAACGGATCTAGCTGAACACTGTGAGCAGGACGCACTGCACTAAATGTAAATAGTCTAGAAGATAACAGGAACGGATCTAGCTGAACACTGTGAGCAGGACGCACTGCACTAAATGTAAATAGTCTAGAAGATAACAGGAACGGATCTAGCTAAACTGAATACAGTGTATATATATATATGCAACACCTGGGATGCATATATATACACAATACACTGTAAGTGCAGCTAACTGACTGACTGTTCTGCCTAATCTATCTAACTCAAATCAAATGACACTGTCTCTCTCTCTCTATCTCTCAGCACACCGGAACACACACTACACAGGGCCGCCGTGCAGGCGGCCTTATATAGTGTGGGGCGTGTACTAAATCCCCTGAGCCATAATTGGCCAAAGCCACCCTGGCTTTGGCCAATTACAGCTCTCTCTACTGACGGCGCTGTGATTGGCCAAGCATGCGGGTCATAGTGCATGCTTGGCCAATCATCAGCCAGCAATGCACTGCAATGCCGCAGTGAATTATGGGCCGTGACGCGCCACACGAATTTGGCGCGAACGGCCGATATCGTTCGCAATTCGGCGAACGACCGAACAGCCGATGTTCGAGTCGAACATGGGTTCGACTCGAACACGAAGCTCATCCCTACTGGTGATCCTGGTCATCCCCCTATTTGAAACCCTTACAGTTTTACAACATACGCATTTTCTGCACAGGAAGAATCCTTTTAGACCAATCCTTAAGGTTTGTTGGCCTGGTGGATCTAAAAAATTTTTCACAACCCGGTCCCCATAATTGGGGGCCCGTCTGTATACAAAATTTGGTGAGGATGGTAAAATTTCCTCCAATTGTCTATCTCGGCTCAAAATGTGCCAATGTTTCTTAAAGATGGCTTCCACGTCCCTAAACTGGAAATGGAAGCCCGTGATGAACCTCATTTGGTGTTGATCACTCATTGATAGTGGTTGTTTCTTCCCAAAGCAGTGATCTCTAGGTGTATTAGCTATCTCCTGTATCGTCTCATTCAGTTTATTTTCTTGGTACCCCTTCTGTATAAATTTATCCTTCAGGATTTTGACTTGGGTGTGGTAGTCTTCCAGCTCAGTGCAATTTCTTCGCACTCTTAGTATTTGCCCCTTGGGTATATTGCGGATCCAGGTGGGATGATGTCCACTATTGATTGTCAAGTAACTGTTGCGATCCGTGGGCTTAAAATATACTTTCGTATTTAGCCCATTTGCCTTTTTCTCAACAGTTACATCTAAAAAGTTGACCGCATTGTCACTAATCTGGTAATCTAATTTAATGTTATTGGGGTTATTATTCAAATACCCCAAAAACTCAGTCACTGACTCCTTAGATCCTTCCCAAATGAACATAAGGTCGTCTATGAAACGACGATAGAACTTCAATTGGGGTCTCTGAACACTAAACACACGTCTATCTTCCCACTCAGCCATAAACAGGTTGGCGAGGCTGGGAGCAAATTCTGTGAGAAGAAAAGACCGTGGTACCAACAATAATTATGGGACATGCAAAAATCTAAAGCATGTCCCAAAAAACGTTTCTGTACATGGGGAATCTCATCCCTCTTACTCAACGCCCAGTTCAGTGCCAACAAAGCATCCTCATGTTGTATGATGGTATATAATGAGGATACATCAGCCATTACCAGATATGTTTCTGTATCTGGATTGATCGCCACCAATTTCAAGTGCTGCAGAAGGTCTGATGTATCCCTCAAATATGCCTTAGTTGTTACAACACTGGGTTGCAGGAATCTCTCTAAATATTCTCCCAGCCGTGCCGTGACCGAACCAATTCCGTTTACAATTGGTCGTGGTGGTGGTACTTGTATGTTCTTATGAATTTTCGGCAGAGTGTAAATGACTGGGATTCTGCATGCCGACGGTATCAAGTATCGTTTTTCTTTGGTGTTCAGTGCATTGATATGGTGACCCCATTCAATCAATGCTTTCAGTTGTTGTTTATTCATTTCAGTTGGGTCAGATCCCAATCTCTTGTATGTAATTCTATCCCCCAAGAGTTCCATAAGCTGGGTATGGTAGAAAACCTTATTCATCAAAACCACACCCCCCCCCCTTTATCCGCTGGTCGGATAATGATGTTTTTCTTATCCTCGAGTGACTTTAATCCATCTGTGATGTATCCCGGATTCACCCTTTTCTTAATAGGGAGGTCCTCAATATCTTTTAGCACCAAATGTTTAAACACCTCAATGACGTGGTTGTTCGAAACTTGGGGATTGAAAATCGATTTGTTCTTCAATCCACTATCAATTCTCTGTACTTCTCTGTTGGCTCTAATCCCTGACACCACAGGATGATTAAGAAAATACTTCTTCATGTTTAACGTTCTGATAAATTTATGTGTGTCTATATATATCTCAAATTTGTTCATCACTCTTTTTGGTGCACATTTAAGGCCGGAATGTAGTATGTTCAGTTCTTTCTCATTTAACTCAACGTCACTCAAATTGTATATACCTGTATCTACATGTCCCTTGGTCTTTTTCTTGGGTTGTCTATGTCTGCCTGCCCGACACCCCCTTCTTCTCTTCGGGTGGGAGTGTTGTCTCTGTTTGGGTATTGTGGAGGACCATTTTGGTTTCCTCCCCTGCGCCCCCCTGGGGGCATATCCCTCCTCGGTGTTCCCCCACCTCTCCCCCTCTTCCCACGTGGTCCTAAAAAAGGTTCCTGTTGGAATTGTGCCCTATATTCTTCCTCCGCCAATGGTTGGTATCTATTGTATAGTGGTACATAATTATTCGGTTCAGGGGGAGGGTAGTAATGCCATTGTTGGTGCTCACGTTGGGGGTAGTCATCTGGTCTCCCCCCTCCCCTCCTTGGTTGGTATGGGCGGGGTGACTGATGATTAAAGTATTGTGATTGTCCCCCATTCATTGATCTAGGGGAGCCTCCTGATTGGTATTGTTCCTCATAGTGATAATCTCTGTTACCTGGGGTATTAACCCTATGGTTGTAACTGGAGCCTGTTGGTATGTTTTTGTTATTTATACTCTTATTCATTACATTTTTATTTTGGTTTGGGTGTGGAATGGTTTTATTAGTCCCTCCCTCCCCATTACCATCGCCATCACCAGCCCCAGTGTTCTCCACATTAAAGCTTTGCCAAGCGTACACTTTATTGGTTTTAAAATCATTAGAGTCTCGGTTATATTTTTTAACCTTTTTCTTTTGGGTTTCTCAATCTAATTTTTCTAATTTCTTTTTCATATTAGCGTAATGCCGCGTACACACGGTCGGACTTTCCGGCATACTTGGTCCGGCGGACCAGAGTGTGCCGGACAATCCGCCCGTGTGTGGGCGGCGGCGGACTTTTCCGGCGGACTTCTTCCCAAAAGCCCACCGGACCTAGATTTGAAGAAAGTTTCAAATCTTTCCGTCGGACTCAGTTTCGGGCGGAAAGTCCACTCGTGTGTGTGCTGGTCCGACGGAAAGCCCACTCGTGTGTAGGCTGGTCCGACAGACCAAATACGACACGAGGGCAGGGTATTGCATCTCGCGCTCGCTGCAATAGGAAAAACAAATCTTCCTATTGCGGCGAGCGCGGGGCATACCAGGCCCTTAGGTCTGGTATGGATTATAAAGGGAACCCCGCTACGCCGAAAAAACGGCGTGGGGTCCCCCTAAAATCCATACCAGACCCCGATCCGAGCACGCAGCCTGGCCGGTCAGGAAAGAGGGTGGGGACGAGCGAGCGCCCCCCCACTCCTGAACCGTACCAGGCCGCATGCCCTCAACATGGGGGGTGGGTGCTTTGAGGGAGAGGGCGCCCTGCGCCCCCCCCAAAGCACCTTGTCCCCATGTTGATGAGGACAAGGGCCTCTTCCCGACATCCCTGGCCGTTGGTTGTCGGGGTCTGCGGGCGGGGGCTTATCGGAATCTGGGAGCCCCCTTTAATAAGGGGGCCCCCAGATCCCGGCCCCCCACCCTATGTAAATGAGTATGGGGTACATGGTACCCCTACCCATTTACCTAGGAAAAAAGTGTAAGTAATAAAACACACTACACAGGTTTTTAAAATATTTTATTAAACAGCTCCGGGGGGGGGGATCTTCCTCCGGCTTCGGGGGTCTTCTTCCGGCTTCGGGGGTCCCTCCGCTTCATCTTCTCCCGGCGTCCGGTTGGTTCTTCTCCGCTCTCCGGCCTCTTCTCCCGGTGTCCCAGGTCTTCGGCCGGCCCCTCCACTGTCTTCATGTAGCTCTATTGCCAGCGGAGGTCCGGACTTCTGGGCTTCTGGGCTTCTTGTCTTCTTGTCTTCTCTTCTTTTCTCTTCTCTTCCCCCAGATGTTGACATGACGCTCTCTCCGGCTGGACTGGTCTCTGAGGACTGCGTTGTGACTTATATAGGCGGAGACCCCGTCCCCATATGATGTCACAGTCCCTGGGCATGCTGGGACTGTGACGTTTTAGGGGGCGTGGTCGACCACGCCCCCTAAAACGTCACAGTCCCAGCATGCCCAGGGACTGTGACATCATATGGGGGCGGGGTCTCCGCCTATATAAGTCACAACGCAGCCCTCAGAGACCAGTCCAGCCGGAGAGAGTGTCGTGTCAACATCTGGGGGAAGAGAAGAGAAGAGAAGACAAGAAGACAAGAAGCCCAGAAGCCCAGAAGTCCGGACCTCCGCTGGCAATAGAGCTACATGAAGACAGTGGAGGGGCCGGCCGAAGACCTGGGACACCGGGAGAAGAGGCCGGAGAGCGGAGAAGAACCAACCGGACGCCGGGAGAAGATGAAGCGGAGGGACCCCCGAAGCCGGAAGAAGACCCCCGAAGCCGGAGGAAGATCCCCCCCCCGGAGCTGTTTAATAAAATATTTTAAAAACCTGTGTAGTGTGTTTTATTACTTACACTTTTTTCCTAGGTAAATGGGTAGGGGTACCATGTACCCCATACTCATTTACATAGGGTGGGGGGCCGGGATCTGGGGGCCCCCTTATTAAAGGGGGCTCCCAGATTCCGATAAGCCCCCGCCCGCAGACCCCGACAACCAACGGCCAGGGTTGTCGGGAAGAGGCCCTTGTCCTCATCAACATGGGGACAAGGTGCTTTGGGGGGGGCGCATGGCGCCCCCTCCCCCAAAGCACCCACCCCCCATGTTGAGGGCATGCGGCCTGGTACGGTTCAGGAGTGGGGGGGCGCTCGCTCGTCCCCACCCCCTTTCCTGACCGGCCAGGCTGCGTGCTCGGATCGGGGTCTGGTATGGATTTTAGGGGGGGCCCCACGCCGTTTTTTCGGCGTAGGGGTTCCCCTTTATAATCCATACCAGACCTAAGGGCCTGGTATGCCCCGCGACGGGGCTCGCAAGGTGTCAATCTCGCCGATAAAAGCGGCAAGATTGACATCCTTTTCTAGTCCCGTCGCACCTGAGTCACGTTCAAAATGAACGGACTTGTCCGTGTGTGGGCAAGTCCGTTCATTCTGAAAGTCCGCCGGAACTCCGACGAAAGTCCGTCGGAAAGACGGGCGGACTTAGCCCGCCGGAAAGTCCCGGCGTGTGTGGGCAAGTCCGCCCGTTTTAAAGTCCGGCGCACCTGGCGGACAAAGTCCGTCGGAAAGTGTGCCGGACCAAGTAGGATAGAAAGTCCGACCGTGTGTACGCGGCATTAAACTCTTTCATCTGGCTGGAGTCTTTAATCGGCCAACAGACCTTAAGGATTGGTCTAAAAGGATTCTTCCCGTGCAGAAAATGCTTGTAAAACTGTAAGGGTTTCAAATAGGGGGATGACCAGGATCACCAGTGTAGACCAAGAGACCTTTGAGATAAAGGAATTCATCTCATGCAACTCCTCGCATGTTGTTTACCTCTTATGGTGCCCATGTGGGTTGTTGTATGTAGGAAGGACGAAGAGACTATTGAGAATTCGAATATCTGAACATCTCACGAACATTAAAAATGGTTTTAAATATCACAGCGTATCGCTACATTTTAAAGAGAAACATAATCAAGACCCCTCCTTAGCACAGTTTTGTGGTATAGACTGTGTCCATTCGTCATGGAGAGGGTCAAATAGGGTAAGGGATCTCTCACAGAGAGAAACCCTATGGATATTTCAGTTAAAATGTCTTGCACCCAGAGGCCTCAACATTGAGGTAGACTTAAATGGTTGCATCAATGATTTCTGAGAAATTAGCTGAGTAGGAGAGATGCCCTTAGTGTAGCTATAATCTGTAAGCATAAGACAACGGGTTCCCCTAAGTGGACTTTCCCGGCACTTGCACAGAGTTAGAAAAAATATAGAAGTATAGACTAATGTACAATATAAAAGAATATATATTTATTTAGTAAAGAAATACATTTGTTAAAAACAGAGTGGTTATCCTAGGTAGCATAATAGTAATACATAGAAGACATAGTAAACATCAAATAGTAAACAATGATGAGGTAAACAGAGAGACTCTTTTCAAGCTTGAAAAGAGTCTCTCTGTTTACCTCATCATTGTTTACTATTTGATGTTTACTATGTCTTCTATGTATTACTATTATGCTACCTAGGATAACCACTCTGTTTTTAACAAATGTATTTCTTTACTAAATAAATATATATTCTTTTATATTGTACATTAGTCTATACTTCTATATTTTTTCTAACTCTGTGCAAGTGCCAGGAAAGTCCACTTAGGGGAACCCGTTGTCTTATGTTTATGATTTATTGGATGTGGCACGGCTTTTTTCTCCTTCCTAGGCGAGTTGGTCGCCCTCTCTGTGATATAATCTGTAAGCAGTGTATGCAAAGGTCTTGCTAATTGGGATCCTATCCTAAGTGATGTCTCTTTTTACCAACTATATATGATTTTCATCATTTTGATATCATGGAGGTTGATATATTTTATATTCCACTGCACATATCGCCTCAGTGCACTTTGGGCGGTAATTGCAGGGATTAGTGCTAGCGATGCGGGCTGTGGTGACTCCACGTCTGGAGGGGTGTGAGTACAGCCCTTACTGCTAGGGGGGACGGAGATTACGCGTGCAGATGACGTCCTCATCTGTGGTGTCATACATGCACCCACGATGGCCTGTATTTTGACACCATATGCATGAGTTTGATTGAGAGTGAGTTGTCTAACCAGCATCTATGCATTAATTGCATGGACCGGGTTTGGACAGCCCGCTTGATATTAAATCATGCACAGCAGCGTACTATAATGTGGGAGGTAATCACATGGATTAGTTGCATACGACCCACGCTGCCATGATTGACTGGCTATCGAATGGTAGCCATTATCCTTGCGACTGTGGCGGTTTATGCAACTGACTTATAGACATGCTGGATTAGTGCCTTTTGAAGTAGGAACATTGGATGCCGATCCGATGTGAAGGTGGGTGGGAGATGTGTAATACTGATATGCACACAAATTACCAGTAATATGGTTGTAATGAGGGACCATTTGATATACGTTAGGTTCAAATATGAAGTTTATTTGTACACACCAGTTTTTAGATTTTTCAGATTTTTTAAATATTTTTTATAAATAATTTTATAAATATGAGTGGGGGTTTCTTTAGCGAGCAGCAATGAATATGCATAAGAGAGTTGTGGAACTGACAGTAAGACCATTAACTACCTGATTGCTCAATGTTACCTGATGCACTTTACTGCTAATATGTGATTACAAAGTGATTTATATATGAGTGTCTCCTGACGGTTGTGATCGTCTCAGTATGGGATGTATTGTGGCCGCGGGGACACTTGTTGAAGCGGAAGTTGAGTGTAGCCTTTAGCCGGGCTGGAAGTGATGGGTATAAAAGTAGGAGGTGCCGTACCGTACAGCCAATCCCATGATTAAGTCTGGTATGATGAAACATGTCGGGGCGTGGCTGTACGGCATTCCAACAATAGCAGAGAGTGACGGAGGAGACGCTGCATCTCATCTCCGGGCATGAGCGGAGGATCTCTGCGTGATTCAGACGAGAGTCAGCTGGTGGGGTGAGAGCCTGTTTTCCGCTGATCTTGGGTCCGCCGCGACCGTGTTTGCATTGGTGCTGGGAGTTCACACAGGAGGATTGAGGAAATTGAATTGCTGTGCTGTTTTGGCTTGATTTTACAAGTTTGTAATGTGAGTGCAATGATTGAAGTTATAAAGTTCAATAAATGTGGTGTTTTACGTTATCACACTATGTGCGCATTTCTTTATTCACATATGGAATGAAATGACACCGTGTTGGATGGGACGTGGATTTTGAGTACACTGGGTACAGTGTTGTATGCGCTTTTGCCAAAACACGAGAGTGTGAGGCATATTCATCCGGTGAGTTTTGAATTCAGAGGGAGAGGAATCACTGGCACGTTTGATGTGGTGACGCTTCTTAGAAAAAGAGCACATCTCTTCACGGTGTTTCTTTCTATGAACATTTTCACGGATTTATTTCTTTTTTTTCTTTTTATATATATGATGGACTTTTGAAAAATTATTTTCACATATATACATAATTTTTTTGTTTAATAGCAATACACATAAGTATTTACAGCTACCTGAAGAAAATTGCTGGTGTTCTTTCGATCCTATTAGTACCACAGTCAGGCAGCTAGACTATTTACAGTTAGTGCAGTGCATCCTGCTCACAGTGTTCAGCTAAAACTACAAGTTAGTGGGGTGCGTCCTGCTCACAGTGTTCAGCTAAACCTACAAGTTAGTGGGGTGCATCCTGCTCACAGTGTTCAGCTAAACCTACTAGTTAGTGGGGTGCATCCTGCTCACAGTGTTCAGCTAAACCTACAAGTTAGTGTGGTGCGTCCACCTCACAGTGTTCAGCTAAACCTACAAGTTAGTGCGGTGCGTCCTGCTCACAGTGTTCAGCTAAAACTACAAGTTAGTGGGGTGCGTCCTGCTCACAGTGTTCAGCTAAATCTACAAGTTAGTGGGGTGCGTCCTGCTCACAGTGTTCAGCTAAACCTACAAGTTAGTGGGGTGCGTCCTGCTCACAGTGTGCAGCTAAACCTACAAGTTAGTGTGGTGCGTCCACCTCACAGTGTTCAGCTAAACCTACAAGTTAGTGCGGTGCATCCTGCTCACAGTGTTCAGCTAAAACTACAAGTTAGTGCTGTGCGTCCTCCTCACAGTGTTCAGCTAAACCTACAAGTTAGTGTAGTGAGACCTCTGCACAGTGTTCATCTAAAAGCTACAAGTCAGTGCAGTGCGTCCTGCTCACAGTGTTCAGCTAGATCCATTCCTGTTATCTTCTTACTGACAGGCAGGCTTGTCTTGTTACAGTATTTACAGCTACCTGAAGAAAATTGCTGGTGTTCTTTTGATCCTATTAGTACCACAGTCAGGCAGCTAGACTATTTACAGTTAGTGCAGTGCGTCCTGCTCACAGTGTTCAGCTAAAACTACAAGTTAGTGGGGTGCCTCCTGTTCACAGTGTTCAGCTAAACCTACAAGTTAGTGGGGTGCGTCCTGCTCACAGTGTTCAGCTAGATCCGTTCCTGTTATCTTCTTACTGACAGGCAGGCTTGTCTTGTTACAGTATTTACAGCTACCTGAAGAAAATTGCTGGTGTTCTTTTGATCCTATTAGTACCACAGTCAGGCAGCTAGACTATTTACAGTTAGTGCAGTGCGTCCTGCTCACAGTGTTCAGCTAAAACTACAAGTTAGTGGGGTGCGTCCTGCTCACAGTGTTCAGCTAAAACTACAAGTTAGCGCTGTGCGTCCTGCTCACAGTGTTCAGCTAAAACTACAAGTTAGTGTGGTGCGTCCACCTCACAGTGTTCAGCTAAACCTACAAGTTATTTTTTTGCGAGCTCTGCACAGTGTACACCTAAAGCTACCTGTAGAAGGTTGGTAGTGTTTTCCTGATCCTATCACTACCGCAGGCAGCTAAAAAAGATACAAGTTAGTTTTTTGCGAGCTCTGCACAGTGTTCAGTTAAAGCTACCTGTAGAAGTTTGGTGGTGTTCTCATACTACAGGCAGGCAGTTGATTTTGCTATATGTATATGTATATGTATATATATATATATATATATATATATATATGTGTATATATATATATATATATATATATATATATATATATATATATATATATATATATATATATATATATATATATATATATATATATATATCCCAGCTTAGTGCAGCTACAGGCCATTAGTATGTCTGGAAGGCCAAGAAGGAGAGGCAGACAGTCACAAGCCAATAAGAGAGGGCAAGCAGGCTCTGTGTCTAGCGCTGGTCGTGGAGATGGTGCATCCTCATCAGCACGTGGCCGTGGGACACGCTTGGCCTTTTTTTCGGCAGCTGGCCGTGTTGAGCCGCAACATGCGGAAGACTTGGTCGAGTGGATGACCAAGCCATCCTCATCCTCCTCATCCTCTCTCACCCATGCCCAGGGTACTTTGTCTGGCAAAGCAGCGGCCTCTTCCCTCGGCTCAATGTCATCAGTGACTCCTTCCCTAGCCCCACCATGTCCTCCTGAGGAGTCCCTCGAACTGTTTGACCACAGTGTTGGGTACTTGCTCCAGGGGGATGCCCAGCGTTTGGAAGGCTCTGATGATGATACTGAGCTCGATGAAGGCAGTAACATGAGCACGGACAGAGAGGGTGCCCAAGAAGGACAGCAATCTGGCAGTCATGCTCCCCCTGCTGCAGCATACTGCCAGGTTTGCTCCAGTGATGAGGAGGGAGGGGATGATGAGGTCACTGACTCAACGTGGGTGCCTGATAGGAGAGAGGAGGAGGAGGAGGAGGCGGCACATCACCAACGAGGCAGGATGCCCTCCAGGGGCCAGCCTAAGGGCAGCACATTGACTGCATCACACCCCAAAGCTCCACATGTGCAAGGCGCTGCAGTCTCTGCGCGTTATTCAAAAAGTTCTTTGGTGTGGGCCTTTTTTGAGACGAGTGCATCAGATCGCACCGCTGCTATTTGCAACATATGTCCCAAGCATATCTCGCGTGGCCAAAACATCTCCCGCTTGGGTACCACATGCTTGACCAGACATATGTTGACCTGCCATGCAGTTTGTTGGCAAAGGTATCTAAAAGACCCACACCAAAGAACAAAGAGGACCTCTCCTTGCTCCTCATCAGCTGAGATCTCCAACCCCACTATACCTTCAGTCCTCTCTGAGACCTGCACTGAGAGGAATGAAGGTGTAGAATTAGGTGTGTCACAGCCAAGTACTTATGGGCAATCTGCTTTTGGTACACCGACGTCAGATTGTACCAGGTAAATTTCCCTGCCCCAGCTGCTGCACCGCCGAAAGAAGTTTGCTCCCAGCCATCCACATGCCCAGCGGTTGAATGCTAGCTTGGCAAAATTGCTAGCACTTCAACTGCTGCCTTTTCAGTTGGTAGACTCTGCCCCCTTCCGTGAGTTTGTGGAATGTGCGGTTCCTCAGTGGCAGGTACCCAAGAGCAACCTTTTTCTCACGGAAGGCGATTCCGGCTCTCTACCGGCATGTGGAAGGCAATGTCCATGCCTCGCTGGACAGGGCGGTCAGCGGTAAGGTGCATATTACCGCTGACTCATGGAGGTGGAGCCTGGCACTCAGCATCAGCAGCAGTCTTTAAGGGATCAGTCCCAAGAAACACATGGACTTGTACGTGGCTGGGAGGAGGTGGCTGCAGACCATGTCATCCTTAGTGACCCAGAGGACTCCGGACTGAATGCCTCAGCAAACCTACGCTGCATAGCCTCCCTGATACTGCAAAGCCTGCGTAAGGATCCTTGTATTTGTGGTATCAAGGAGAAGGACCAATACTGGCTGGCAACCCTCCTTGATCCACGTTACAAGGGTAAGGTTGCGGACCTTATCTTGCCATCGCAGAGGGAGCAGAGGATGAAACATCTTCCGGAGGCCTTGCAGAAAGGTCTGTGCAACGCGTTCCCAGAGACTGGGAGGTTACAAACTCCTGTTTCTGGACAACGTGTTGCTGAGGTTTCGGTCAGTGAAAGAAGGAGCGGTGGAGAAGGTGGCCGTCTGACCGATGCGTTCAGACAATTTTTTAGTCCGCAGCCCCAAGGTATGATCGGTTCCAGCAACCACCGCCAGCGTCTGTTTTACATGGTGCAGGAATACCTAGGGGCAAGATCTGACTTGGACACCTTTCCCACCGAAAATCCTCTGGGTTACTGGGTCTTGAGGATGGATCACTGGCCAGAGCTTGCACAGTATGCAATTGAGCTACTGGCCTGTCCTGCATCCAGCGTTCTTTCGGAACGCACATTCAGTGCTGCTGGAGGCTTTGTAACCGACTCGGTCGATCGACTGACCTTCATAAAAATGAATCAGTCTTGGATCACCACCAGCTACCAAGCACCTGATGCTGATGTAACCGAATAATTTTTTTTGAAACCTCAGATCCCTTTAAAGACTGCCTATGCTGATGCTGAGTGACTATCCCTGAGTAATTATCCTCTTCCTCCTCAATGATCACGCTGATAGCTTGTAAGAACATTTTTGGTTCTGGGCGCCACCACCAGTGCCTAAGGCCCAATTTTTCAGCCCCTGTTTAACAGGAGCGTGAAATTACAATTTGTGATGCAATACTTTGCAGCAGGGCTCGTTTCTGCGTTACAACTAGAGTATCTGTGAAGGGTTGCAGTGTTGTGGCACCAGCACCAGTGCCTAAGGCCCAATTTTTCAGCCCCTGTTTAACAGGGGCGTGTAATTACAATTTTTGATGCAATACTTTGCAGCAGGGCTCGTTCCTGCGTTCCAACTAGAGTGTCTGTGAGGACTTACAGTGTTGTGGCACCAGCACCACCACCACCACCAAAGGCCCAATTTTTCTGCCCTTGTTCAACAGGAGCATGTAATTACAATTCTTGATCTAATATTTCACAGCAGGGCCCATTTCTGCGCCCACCAAGAGCGAGTGAGGACTTACAGTGTTGTGGCACCAGCACCACCACCAGCACCAAAGGCCCAATTTTTCTGCCCCTGGTCAACAGGGGCATGTAATTACAATTCTTGATCTAATATTTCACAGCAGGGCCCTGTGAGGGCTTACAGTGTTGTGGCCACAACAACACCTAAGGCCCAAATTTCTGCTGAGTATATACTTTCAAACATCTAACTTACAAACGACTCCTACTTGCAAACGGAAGGAGACAACAGGAAGTGAGATGAAATCTACCCCTAGGAAGGGAAATTCTCTCCTGTAAGAGTTAATATGGGAAAAACATTTCTCCTTTCCACTGATGCTTTCCAATCCTTGTTCCACAAAAAACCCCAAATTTTCAAAAAACATTTGTCATTGGGACAAAAAGTGAGGTGAAATCTTCTGAAGAGGAGGACAGACAGCAAAACAAATGTCACAGGGGTGATAACCCTTCCCTATGTTTTCCAAAAAGCTTAAAAAAGATTTTTTGGCAGGAGCTAAACACGTTAAAAATGTACCTGTTCAAAATTACAAACATATTCTACTTAACAACAAACCTACAGTCCCTGTCTTGTTTGCACCGCCTGTATACTGCTGTTCAGAGTATATAGGGCCTGGTGGCCCCACACCTTTTCTTATTTTAATTTGGGTGCGGGGTTCCCCTTAATATCCATACAAGATCCAAAGGGCCTGGTAATGGACTGGGGGGTACCCATGCCGTTTGTCTCACTGATTTTCATCCATATTGCCAGGACCCGACATTACATTAAACCCGCAAGCAGTTTTAAATGAGATTTTTTCCTTTAAAAATGACATTTTGTGCAGGGACTGTTCTAAACACGGGAAACACGCGCCACTTTACAGGCATACTATAAACACCCCCCAGGTACGATATTTAAAGGAATATTTCACTTTTTTTTTTTTTACTTTAAGCATCATTAAAATCACTGCTCCCGAAAAAACGGCCGTTTTTAAAAGGTTTTTTTGCATTGATACATGTCCCCTGGGGCAGGACCCGGGTCCCCAAACCCTTTTTAGGACAATACCATGCAAATTAGCCTTTAAAATGAGCACTTTTGATTTTGAACGTTCGAGTCCCATAGATGTCAATGGGGTTCTAACGTTCGTGCGAATTTTCGGTCCGTTCGCAGGTTCTGGTGCGGACTGAACCGGAGGGTGTTCGGCTCATCCCTAGTTACGATCTATGAATCATGGTGCTCGGATATTGTGGATCAGAGGGGCGGGATCTCCATCATCTATTCCTCCCTGGCCTCAGATTTGTCCATACCCTCCTACGCTCTCTCTTGGGAAAGCGACCTTGACATTTCCTGGGACCAGGATAAATGGTTTACCTGTTTCCAACGCTCCTTCAAAGGTATATTAAATGTCTCCTTGATCGAAGCAAGCCTCAAAATTCTGACCAGCTTTTATAGGGTCCCCTCCCTCCTCGCTAAAATCTACCCAGATGCTTCCCCGCTGTATTTTAGAAATTGCAACCATATAGGAACAATGTTTCATATCTGGTGGTCGTGTCTACGCATAAGGGGTCTCTGGAACAAGGTATTTTCCTTGATACGCAAAGTGACGACCATTCAGGTCCCCCAAACACCAGAAATAGCACTCCTAAACCTTAGAGTGAATAAAGTAGACAAACACACTCAAACACTGATTTTCTTCATCCTACTAGGCACCAAAATTACACATCAATGAAGCATAAAATATCTTGGATTATGGCTCAGGAGAAAATAGTGAGCATTATGCAAGACAAAACCCGTAAATTTGATCTAACTTGGGAACCCTGAGCTAACTACTGTCATATTCCTCTACATCCATGTGCTGAATCTTCCTAATGCATAAGACTCAGAGTGACCCCTCCGAAACCCCCACCCCCACCTCCTCCTGTCTCCTTCCCTAAAACTCTTCCATCCCCTACTTCTTCTCTTCCAATCTTTTTCCCCACCTGTCCATGACAATGTACATAAGACAAGGCCGATCCTGACTTTTATATTATGCTTCGGATGTGCATAACACGATAACATTTGTGTCTAGATTCTCCGAAACTCTTACTCCTCAAGCTACCTGAGCTCGCTTCCTCTCCCGTTCCTAGCAACCGAGTTTCAGTTACGGTTATATTGTTAATTATTTTTTTTTTCTTTGTTTTTTCTTCTTTTTTTTTCTTTTTCCATTCTGTGACTGTAACATCTCCACACAACACTTACTTGAGCTTTGCTTTCCTGAATGAAGTCCAGGGTCAAATATTGAAGGAGTCGAGGGGGGGTCCCCCCACCCACAGCATGATCCCTTTAGGGGTGTTTTCCCCCCCTCCTCTCCATTACTTACTAAATTTTGGGGAACAGCTACCTCATACTCACCTTTGACCCGCTACTAAGCTTTTATCTCTGATAGGGGAACATGTAGGAGTTGGAGTTGGTTGGCGTCATAACATTCCTTTTTTTTTTTTTTTCATTTACATATATGTGATCTAGGCTGTTACCCTATGAGTAAGTCATATGTTATCGCACGCTATGTTTGGCCATGTTGGCCAATATTGCCTCGTTTCCACTGAGCGGATCGGTTCGGTTCGGTACGGTATGGTACGCTATTTTGGGTGTTTCCATTATGAAAGCGGCCCATACAACCGAACCGAACCGTTCCATTCAGGGTCCTGCTTCAGATGTGGGGCCATAGAAAATGGAACGGTTCGGTTAGGGCGGAGCTACGATACTTTACACTGATTGGTGGACATGTGACGCCATGACGGCATTTTTTCTAAACCCACGTATGGCCCCTGTCGGTCCTACTTGCAGTGGAAACACTCGCCTGAATAGGCCGGACCATTCTAGGCCGTCCAAACCGATCCGACCCGAACCGATCCGCTCGGTGGAAACGAGGCATAAATGTACTCTTTAAGTCACATGTACCAGACGTTCCCTTTTGCCTCCTGTTTTTCTTTTGTTTTTTGTTCTTTCCCTGGAACTTACTTTGTGAATATTAAACCAATAAAAATTATTGAAAGAAAAAACTAACGGCATCCCTGGGGAAAATTTACCAGGCAAACTACATACCATTGTTGGAGGAATTAAAAACAGAAATAAGGAGAATAGCAGCACGACCCTTGTCCTGGATCGGTCAGATTAATGCCCTAAAGATGATAATTTTGCCCAAAATATTATATACGTTTCAGATGTTTCCCATATATATACCCCCAGCGTATTTCAGAGTTATAAAACTTTAATAACAAAATTAATCTGGCAAAACAAGAAACCCAGAATAGCCCTAGCAATTTTACAGAAAGGCAAAGCCCAGGGTGGATTAAGTGTACCAGACTTTTTAAAAGTACTACGAGACGGTCATATTAACACGTATGGTAGAAAGGGCTAAATTGAAGAGTGAGAAGAGATGGGTAAAAATAGAACACATAATGGCGGACACACTACTAGGGAGAAATATTTGGACACCACCACAATACACATATATTGACAAAGAATGTAATGAGGGTTTGGGATTCATTGCACAAACAAAATAAATGGGAATATAACTCTCCACTAATGGCATTAAAAGAAAATAACTATTTTGCACCAGGGAAAAGCTTAATAGGGGGAAATTGGATTAAAAAAGATAATGCACAATTGCGACACATAACACATAGGGGGAAAATCTGCTCAATGCAAGAATTAAAAATGAAAAAAGATATGTTTGAAAAGAATGAATGGCGGTACTTCCAGCTCAAGCACTTTGTAGCAGTAATACCACACCCGGTGAGAGAAGGGGAAGACCTGACAGCTTTGGATCGATTATGCGACACGGAAACAGCGCGGGGGGGTTGTCTCTGGGATATATAAAATTCTTGCGGAAGGAAAAGAGCTGGAAGTCCCGACATATATAAAAAATTGGGAGAGGGAAATAGGACAACGAGGGATGAACCAAGAGGTAGGGAAAATTATGAGACTGGTACATGGATCATCAGTTAACATAAGAGTGGTGGAAATGAATTATAAATGTATAACTAGGTGGTATAGAACCCCGGACATAGTAGGGAGATATCAAACGGGGCAAACAATGGAATGCTGGAGGGGATGTAAACAAACAGGGACTATGGCCCATATTTGGTGGAGTTGCCCTAAGATCAAAACATATTGGAAGGAAATACTAAGGTATATCAAGGAGATCACTAGCATAGAGTTGCCCGAGGACCCCTGGATATATCTATTCCATGGGGTAGACATCCCAATAAAAGAATACAGAAATTCAATGTTGATACATCTGATTAATGCTGCAAAAAGCCTTATTCCAGAAAAATGGAAGAAAGTGAACAGTCCAAAAATAAGAGAATGGTTAGATAAAATAGATGAGATATATAGTATGGAAGGACTTAGATACTGTGAAGAAGGAGGAAGAGAGGGATTTATCAAGGGGTGGGAAAAGTGGACAATGTTTAAACTAACAAAAGAGTATAGCGAGGTGAAAAGGTTGTAGAGACGGGGGGAAGAGTGGTCTTGGGAAGGAGCGGAGGGAAGGCAGGATCTAGTAGGGGAGGATAAAGGGGTGAAGAGAGTATAGTACTTTAATAAATATGTAAATTGTTTTCCCTACTTTGTTGTCAGGGGCAAAAGGTGTTTTCCTTCTCTCCTTTTTTTTTATGTATGGTAAAATCTTGAAAAATAAAGAATATAAATAAATAAATAAATAAAAATGAAATATTCCTTTAAATATCGTGCCTGGGGGTGTCCTTAGTATGCCTGTAAAGTAGTACATTTTTCCTGTGTTTAGAACAATACCACAGCAAAATGACATTTCTAAAGGAAAAAATGTTATTTAAAACTACTCACAGCTGTAATGTACTGTCGGGTCCCGGCAATATAGATGAAAATCATTGAAAAAAACGGCATTACCAGGCCCTTTAGGTCTAGTATGGATATTAAGGGGAACCCCGCACCCAAATTTTTTTAAAAATGGCGTGGGAGGTCCCCCAGGCCCCCAGGCACTATATACTCTGAACAGCAGTATATATACCAATCGGCCTGCCCTATATACTCTGCAGAAAATTGGGCCTTAGGTGTTGATGGTACCAGAACACTGAGAGCCCTCACAGTTACTCTTGGTGGGTGCAGGAACGGGCCCTGTTGTGAAAAACTATATCAAAAATTGTAATTACATGCCCCTGTTAAACAGGGGCAGAAAAAAATGGGCCTTTGGTGGTGGTGGTACCACAACACTGTAAGCCCTCACAGTTACTCTTGCTGGGAGCAGGAATGGGCCCTGTTGTGAAATATTGTATCAAAAATTGTAACTACATGCCCCTGTTATACAGGGGCAGAAAAATTGGGCCTTGGGTGGTGGTGCGACAACACTGTAACCCCTCACAGATACTCTTGTTGGGCCCAGGAATGGGCCCTGCTGTGAAATATTATATCAAAAATTGTAATTACATGCCCCTGTTAAACAGGTGCAGAAAATTGGGCCTTGGGTGGTGGTGGTGGTGCCACAACACTGTAACCCCTCACAGATACTCTTGTTGGGCACTGGAACGGGTCCTGCATTGAAATATTATATCAAAAATTGTAATTACATGCCCCTGTTAAACAGGGGCAGAAAAATTGGGCCTTGGGTGGTGGTGGTGGTGCCACAACACTGTAACCCCTCACAAATACTCTTGTTGGGCGCAGGAACGGGCCCTGCGTTGAAATATTATATCAAAAATTGTAATTACATGTCCCTGTTAAACAGGGGCAGAAAAAATGAGCCTTGGGTGATGGTGCCACAACACTGTAACCCCTCACAGATACTCTTGTTGGGTGCAGGAATGGGCCCTGCTGTGAAATATTAGATCAAAAATTGTAATTACATGCCCCTGTTAAACAGGGGCAGAAAAATTGGGCCTTGGGTGGTGGTGGTGGTGCCCTAAACCAAAAATATTGTTGGAAGCTAGCATGATCAAGATTGAGGAGGAATAGGATAGTCAGCATAGGCAGTCTTCAAGGGATCCCACATCCATAGCAAATTCAATCAGTTACATCCGCATCAGGTGCTTGATAGCTGCTGATCCAAGATTGATTCATTTTTATGAATGTGAGCCTATCAACCGAGTCTGTGGACAGGCGCACTCTTTGATCCATTGCAAACCCTCCAGCAGCGCTGAATGTGCATTCAGAAAGCACGCTGGATGCAGGACAGGCCAGTAGCTCAATTGCATATTGAGCAAGTTCTGGCCAGTGGTCCATCCCCAAGAACCAGTAACCCAGTGGATGCTCTGTTGGAAATGTCTCCAAGTCTGCTCTTGCCCCTAGATATTCCTGCACCATGTAATGCAGAAGCTGGCGATGGTTGCTTGAACCAATCAGACCTTGGCGCTGAGGACTGAAAAATTGATTATAGAAATCGGTCAGCTGGCCACCTTCTCCACCGCTCTTCCTCTGACTGAACAAAGCCTCAGCAACACATTGTCCAGCACCAGGAAATTGTAACCTTCCAGGGTCTGGAAATATGTTTCACAAACCTTTGTTTAAGGCCTCCTGAAGATGTTTCATTCTCTGCTCCCTCTGCGAAGGCAGGATGAGTTCTGCAACCTTACCCTTGTAATGTGGATCAAGACCAGTTGCCAGCCAGTAATGATCCCTTTCCTTGATACCACGAATCCTAGGGTCCTTTCGCAGGCTTTGTAGAATCAGGGAGGGCATGCAGTGTAAGTTTGCAGAGGCATTCGATTTTGAGTCCTCTGGGTCACTAAGGATCACATGATCCATAACTACCTCCTCCCAGCCATGTACAACTCCTTGGGTTTCTGGGGACTGAAAAACATCCCTTGAAGATTGCTGCTGAGTGTTATCTTCTACAGCCATGCTGACACAATCCTCCTCCTCTTCTTCCTTTGTGTTTGGCGGGCCCGCAGGAATGCTATCTGGATAAAGGGAGCCTTGAGATGTAAGGAAGTTCTCCTCTTCCTCCCGCTGTTCTGCCTCAAGTGCCCTGTCCATGATTCCACAAAGCGTGTGCTCCAACAGGAAGACTAGAGGGACAGTGTCACTGATGCATGCATTGTTGCTGCTCACCATCCCTGTGGCCTCATCAAATGGTGACAGGAAAGTGCATGCATCCTTGATTAATAGCCACTGGTGTGGCACAAGAAACCAAGCTCCCCTGACCCTGTCCTGGTGCCATACTCGCACAGGTACTCATTGATGGCCCTCTGCTGTGTGTGCAGCTGCTGCAGCATTGCCAACGTTGAGTTCCACCTGGTGGGCATGTCACAAATGAGGCGGTTGGTGGGCAGGTTGCATCCCCTTTGAATGTGAGCCAGCCGAGCACTGGCATTGTATGACTGGCGGAAATGACCACAGACTTTTCTGGCCTGCCTCAGGAGATCCTGTAAGCCTGGGTACCTGCTCAAGAACCGCTGCACCACCAAATTCAGGACGTGTGCCAAACATGGAACATGGGTCAAGTGTCCCTGTCGGGGGGCGGAGAGAAGGTTGGTTCCATTGTCGCATACAACCCTTTCTGACTGAAGCTGGCATGGTGTCAACCACCTCTGAGCCTGCCCCTGTAGAGCTGACAGAATCTCTACACCAGTGTTGCTCCTGTCCCCTAGGCAGACCAACTCAAGCACCGCATGGCATCTTTTAGCCTGACTGCTTGCGTAGCACCTTGAATGCTTACAGAGCACCACTGATCCAGAGGACAAATCTACAGAAGAGGCCATAGAGGAAGAAGTAGAGGAGGGGGTGGAGGAGAGAGCTGTCGCAGAATCACCATTAGCGTTTTGGAGGCGTGGTGGTGGAACAAGCTCCAACAACACTGAACCCTGTCCTGCATCCTTCCCAGCTGACAGCAGAGTTACCCAGAGCGCCGTGAAGGAAAGGTGACATCCCTGCCCATGCCTGCTGGACCATGATTCAGCAGTAATATGCACCTTACTGCTGACCGCCCTGTCCAACAAGGCCAAAACATTGCCTTCCACATGCCGGTAGAGAGCCGGAATGGCCTTCCATGAAAAGAATTGGCATTTTCCAACCTGCCACTGATGTACAGCACATTCCACGAACTCATGAAAGGGAGCAGAGCCCACCAGCTGAAAAGGCAGCAGTTGCAGTGCTAGCAATTTGGCCAAGCTAGCATTTAGACACTGAGCATGTGGATGGCTAGGACAGAATTTCTTTTTACGGTTCAGAAACTGGGGTAGGGAAATTTGCCTGCTAAAATCAGATGGTGGTGTACTGATAGCAGATTGACTGCAAGTACTTGGGACACCAAGAAAGGGTATCCGGAACCCGGGGTTATCCTTCTGAATAACTGGGGATGTAACCACGCCACCTAAGGTCTGTTCCCTACAGGACCTCAGGTGCAAGAGTCTGCCCAGACGGGTAGGACAATACTTCAAAAAGTGACCTGCCTGGCCACAATAAAGGCATAATCTCTACCTCCTTCTAAAGGCCCTTTCATCTGCAGAAAGACGTGTGAAGCCCAACTGCGTGGGTTCTACCTCACTGGCAGGCCTGGTACCAGGAGGTGTGGGAGGTGAGGGAGGCAAGGGTGGGACTACAAAGCTTAGAGCCAAATGTACAGGAGGCTTCTGCAAGCGCTCCTTAAAGGAAGGTCTCTTTCAGAGTGTGGAGTCAATGAGAATGGCAAACATGATCAACTTCTCCAGCTCAGTGGGTATGTCTCGGGCTGCTATCTCATCTTTGATGTTATACGAGAGACCATGAGAAAAAGCAGCCACGAGGGCCTCATTGTTCCAAGCAACCTCTGCTGATAGAGTACACAATTCAATGGCATAATCAGCAACAGTTCTCGTACTCTGTTTTCTGGATATGAGGCTCTTGTCAGCAGAAGTGGAGCATGCAAGAATGACAAATATCCTTTTAAAGGAAGCCACAAACTCTGGGTAACTCAAGACAACGGGTTTTTGCATCTCCCATAGAGGGTTTTCCCAGGCCAAGGCTCTCTCAGAAAGCAAAGATATCACGAAGCCTACTTTGCTTCTGTCTGTGGGAAACGCCTGGGGCAGCATTTCAAAGTATATCTAAATCTGGTTGAGAAACCCTCTGCATTGAACTAGATTGCCCCCGAATCGCTGGGGAAGCGGAGCGGATCCAAACATACCCCTTATAGAGGTAATACTCGAGGCGGGTGCCTGCACAGAGACCGGAGCAGCAACAGGGACAGCCTGCAACACAGGTTGTACTGGAGCAGCCACAGTGGGAGGGTCCAGGTGAGCAGTGCGAATGAGAGTGTTCGTAACGCTATGGCAAACTGATCCATGCGGTGATCCTACTCATCCAACCTGGAAAAAAAATTTCCAGCAAGTGGATTGCCTGCATCTTCTGAATTCATGGCCTTCGCCTACTGTCAGGAACCATGAATCAGATGGAGACAGAAAATGCAGTAAAAATCACAACATTTAATATAATGGTAAAAATGGTACAAATAGTAAACGTAGTCAAAACATAGTCAGGGTTCCGTAGCCAGAGTGGGTAGTCAGAACAAGCCAGGAAATCAGGGAGCCAGAGATCAGAGTAGTCAGAGCAGCAGATAGGATCAGGAACCAGAAGGGACTTCAGTCAGGCAAGTCTTCAACAGGAACACAGCAGAGAGTCTCTAGATATGTTGACCAAGGCGAAGGCACAGGAGATCTAGTCCAGGCAGCTTAAATAGCCAAAAGGGGGGAGTTAAGTACAGCGCTGCGCTAGAAAAAGATGGGCAAAGAAATAGCAGCTAACACACCTATAGACTAAAGGTAAAAGATAACAAATGAAATAAAAAGTGTAGCGCTATAAATCCCAAAAATTAAGTTATAAATGTGTCAAAACCTAATATATTGTATAGACATATAGGTCAAAACAACAATCAATAAGTGCATATGAACAATATGTAAAAATTTATCATCACCTTAAATAGCCATAAATATAATTTGCACCATAAAGTAACACTGTGTTATATATCAAAACAATATGAAGTGAAAAACGATTTAATAAATCTTAATTATCAAATTTAAACATTAATGGGGTATAATTGGAAGACCGTGAAGGTCCAACAAATCTAACACCATGAGATTTTGTGAAAAAAAGTGTCCTGAAACATAAAAATTCCACAATGTTGGTTGTAGAAAAAACGTGAAGAAAAAAAACACCACCAAAAGTCTATGGAGGTTAAACACTAATGCCCCGTACACACGGTCGGACTTTGTTTGGACATTCCGACAACAAAATCCTAGGATTTTTTCAGACGGATGTTGGCTCAAACTTGTCTTGCATACACACGGTCACACAAAGTTGTCGGAAAATCCGATCGTTTCTGAACGCGGTGACGTAAAACACGTACGTCGGGACTATAAACGGGGCAGTAGCCAATAGCTTTCATCTCTTTATTTATTCTGAGCATGCGTGGCACTTTGTGCGTCGGATTTGTGTACACACGATTGGAATTTCCGACAACGGATTTTGTTGTCGGAAAATTTTATATCCTGCTCTCAAACTTTGTGGAAAATGTGTGATGGAGCCCACACACGGTCGGAATTTCCGACAACAAGGTCCTATCACACATTTTCCGTCGGAAAATCCGACCGTGGGTACGGGGCATTAAGGTGGTGGATCTGTAACTCCCCAGGTTCACAAGTAGAAAGAATCAACTGGATCTGGCGGGTAAGTGAGCTATGGAAGAACCACATGTGGACAGAGGATCTAAAATGGTGCCAGGGCCACCACCGGAGACATCAAGAGGCTTACCGGAACTTAATGACTTGAAAAGACATACGTCATACAAGTCAGAAAGGCTTATTGACCAACCGGTCTGGACTATACGTCTCTTCAGATGTCGTCAGCATACAGCAGGAGAGGGGAGTGACAATACAACTTCCAAATCTTTCACTGTTCTGTTTGTTTCCTCATTGTCCCTTCTCCTCACAGATCAGGAAGAGAAGGGACAATGAGGAAACAAACAGAACAGTGAAAGATTTGGAAGTTGTATTGTCACTCCCCTCTTCTGCTGTATGCTGACGACATCTGAAGAGACGTATCGTCCAGACCGGTTGGTCAATAAGCCTTTCTGACTTGTATGACGTATGTCTTTTCAAGTCATTAAGTTCCGGTAAGCCTCTTGATGTCTCCGGTGGTGGCCCTGGCACCATTTTAGATCCTCTATCCACATGTGGTTCTTCCATAGCTCACTTACCCGCCAGATCCGGTCGATTCTTTCAACTTGTGAACCTGGGGAGGTACAGATCCACCACTTTTAGTGTTTAACCGCCATAGACTTTTGGTGGTGTTTTTTTTTCTTCACGTTTTTTCTACAACCAACATTGTGGACTTTTTATGTTTCAGGACACTTTTATTCACAAAATCTCATGGTGTTAGATTTGTTGGACCTTCACGGTCTTCCAATTATACCCTATTAATGTTTACATTTGATAATTAAGATCTATTAAATAGTTTTTCACTTCATATTGTTTTGATATATAACACCGTGTTACTTTATGGTGCAATTTATATTTATGGCTATTTAAGGTGATGATAGATTTTTACATATTGTTCATATGCACTTATTGATTGTTGTTTTGACCTATATGTCTATACAAAATATTAGGTTTTGACACATTTATAACTTAATTTTTGGGATTTATAGCGCTACACTTTTTATTTCATTTGTTAGCTTAAATAGCCAGTAGGGCTTGTTAATGAGCAGGGTATGATCACCAGGTGAGTCACTGTGGTATGATGAGTACTAGCAATTCACCGACAGCTGATCAGTCTGAGCTCTGAGAAGGGAGACACATCGCAGGTCCCAGAAGACTGCACATGTGCAGTGAACAGCTGGCTGTGAATCTACAAGCAGTCACAGACGGCTACCCAAAGTTAACCCCTAAGCGCTGACAGTATGCATATATGCGGCCCCACTGGACTGTTTTTTTTTTCGTGGGGCCACATATATGCATATCTGCCTTTTTACTGGGAGCATGCCGCACAGCACGCTTCCAGCACAGAGACTGGGATCTCACCAGGAGCCCCCAGTCCCCTACTAATGATTAGGACTCGGAAAGCCCAGTTACGGGTCATCTGATTGCTGTGATAGCCTTTGATTGGCCATAATAGTGATCAGTCACTGTGAAACTTGCCCCTGTGTTTCGCTCTCTGTGAATGGAGAGGAAATATACATTGTATCTCTCTCTCTCTCCTTGCAGGGAGAAAAATAAACAAGTGTGTGTAAAAATAAATAAATCAAGAAAATGAAAAATAAAGAAAAAATACCTAGATCAAGGTTTGATCAAGGTCAGTGCCAGGGTTAGTGTTTGGGTCAAGTAAGGGTTAAAGGTCAAGGTCAGGGCCAAAAGTCATGGTCAGTATATTTTGGTCGGGATTAAAAAAAAAAGCAGTGTCAGTTTCAGTGTATTTTAGGTAGGATAGAAAAAAGCAAAATGTGAACTATTGTTTCTGGTCCTTACTACAGTACATACAACAACTAACACATATGTGGTAATGCTGTGATCATTCGGAGCAGGAACATTTATTTTGGGTTGTTCTTTGGTGGTAGGTTATGGTAGTAACAAGAAATATACAGCTAAAGTTTAAAAAATGATCTTGGTTTACTATTTTGGGCCAGTTCTCCTTTGATAATAACAAAAATCAGGAGATATCCATTACCATTTACCACCAAATGAAAGCTCAGTTTTTCCTGAAAAAATGTGGTATAATCCACCTAGATGCACACAGTAGTTGTGATGATATGTACAGTTTTACTAACACATGTCCAAGTTGTAAAACTGTGCTTAGGCATTAACAATTGTTTACTCTTAGGCACAAAGGGGTTAATATGCCTGAGGACCAGAGACCAGTAAAAAAACATTTGGGTAAGGATAGCACTGTGTACTGGGACAGGTGAGTGTCTGTTTAAAGTGAGTGTCTGTTTTTAGTGTGAGTGTCTGTTTATTAAAAATCAGCAGCTAAAGTTTTTGTAGCTGTTGACTTATAATTTTTCGACAGGTGACTGAAGAACCGCTTTACCACTTTCCGACTGCTGCACGCCGATATACATCGGCACAATGGCAGCGGTGGGCAAATGGGCGTACCTGTACATCCCCTTTAATTGGCGGGGCATACAGCATGACCGCGCCCGCGGGTCCCGCAGACTCGATGTCCGCCGGTGTCCCGGCGATCGTGTCAGTAAGCCGCAGAACGGAGAGATGCCTATGTAAACAAGGCATTTCCCCGTTCTGCCTAGTGCCATGACAGGGATCTACTGCTCCCTGTCGTCGGGAGCAGTGATCGCTGTCATGTCATGTCAGTGGTAGCCCATCCCCCCCACACTTAGACTCACGCACTAGGACACACTTAACCCCTTGATTGCCCCTAGTGTTTAACCCCTTCCCTGCCAGTGTCATTTACACAGTAATCAGTGCAATTTTATAGCACTGATCACTTTATAAATGTCACTGGTCCCAAAATAGTGTCAAAAGTGTCCGATGTGTCCGCCATAATGTCACCGCCATTACTAATATAAAAAAATTAATAATAAAAATGCCATAAAACTATCCCTATTTTGTAGACGCTATAACTTTTGCACAAACTAATCAATATATGCTTATTGAGTGTTTGTTACCAAAAATATGTAGAAAAATACATCGGCCTAAACTGAGGAAAAAAATATTTTTTTATATATTTTTGGGGAATATTTATTATAGCAAAAAGTAAAAAATATTGCTTTTTTTATCAAAATTGTCGCTCTTTTTTGTTTATAGCGCAAAAAATAGCTCTCTATGACGCTCGATTTGTGGGAAAAAAAGGACGTCAATTTTGTTATGGTGTAACGTCGCACGGGCACGCAATTGTCAGTTAAAGCAATGCAGTGCCGAATTGCAAAAAGTGATGTGGTCAGGAAGGGGGTAAAATCTTCAGAGGCTGAAGCGGTTAAAAACTACCTGAATCTGCTGCATGTGTCGGTAAAGCTACCTCAGTGCCACCTCATCAGTACCCATCAGTGAAGGAGAAAAATTACCTGTTTGCAAAAATTTATAACACAATATGAAAAACGTTTTTTTTTTTTTCAAAATTTTCGGCCTTTTTTTGTTTGTTTTAAAAAAAAAAACGCAGTGGTGATTAAATACCACCAAGAGAAATCTCTATTTGTGTGAAAAAAATTCTAAAACTGTCATTCGGATACAGTGTTGCATGACGCATTCAAAGTGTGAAAGCCCTGAAAGCTGGAAATTGGCCTGGTAAGGAAGGGGCTATAAGTGCACAGTAAGCAAGTGGTTAATTCAGCTTGTCAGGGCCAATCCCAGACTGGGTGCACGGGGTGCAGTGCACCCGAGCGCCAGAGAGGTGGGGGCGCTGAATCGCCAGAGTGCTACGTTCCCTCCTCCTCCTCTTCATCCTCTTGTTTGTGTCCAGCGCCGGTGCTCTAAAAAGAAAAGGCGCCGCTGTGTTAACTGCTCAAGCCCCTCCCTCCTCCTGTCAGAGAAGGAGAACAGCCAGCCGGACGTGAGAATGGAGGCAAAGCGGCTGGTCTCTGTGTGGAGAGAGACCAGCCACGCAGTGATGTCGCACGGGGGGGGGGGGGTGGGGAGGTCCGTGCCTGACACGTTCTCCTCTCTGTCTCTCACTCCTGCCTGCTGTTTACTGCTCTGTTCTTCTGCAAACTGTCCTCTCCTCTCCAGCTGCCGCCCGGGTGTTTTTACCGTACCCTAATGAAGGGGGGTCTGTACTAATGGAGGGGGGGTACTGTCCGGAGGGGTCTATACTAATGGAGGGGGGTCTGTCCTGGGGGGTCAATACTGATGGAGGGGGTCTGTACTAATGGAGGGGGGCTCTGTCCTGGGGGGTCTGTAGTAATGGAGGGGGGCTCTGTCCTGGGGGGTCTGTACTAATGGGGGGTCTGTCCTGGGGGGTCTGTAGTAAAGGAGGGGGGTCTGTCCTGGGGGGTCTATACTAATGGAGGGGGGCTCTGTCCTGGGGGGTCTGTACTAGTGGGGGGTCTTCCCTGGGGGGTCTGCACTAATGGAGGGAGGTCTGTACTAATGAAGGGGGGGTCTGTACTAATGGAGGGGGGTCTGTCCTGGGGGGTCTGTACTAATGGGGGGCTCTGTCCTGGGTGGTCTGTACTAATGGGGGGGTCTGTCCTGGGGAGTCTGTAGTAATGGAGGGGGGTCTGTCCTGGGGGGTCTGTACTAATGGAGGGGGCCCTGTCCTGGGGGGTCTGTACTAATGGGGGGGTCTGTCCTGGGGGTCTGTACTAATGGAGGGGGGTCTGTCCTGGGGGGTCATTACTAATGGAGAGGGGTCTGTCCTGGGGGGTCTGTACTAATGGAGGGGGGTCTGTCTTGGGGGTCTGTACTAATGGAAGGGGGTCTGTCCTGGGAGGTCTATACTAATTGAGGGGGGTCTGTCCAGGTGGGGTCTGTACTAATGGGGGGTCTGTCTAGGTGGGGTCTGTACTAATGGGGGTCTGTCCTGGGGGTCTGTACTAATAGAGGGGGGTCTGTACTAATGGAGGGGGTCTGTACTAATGAAGGGGGGTCTGTACTAATGGAGGGGGGTCTGTCCTGGGGGGTCTGTACTAATGGGGGGTCTGTCCTGGGGGTCTGTACTAATAGTGGGGGGTGTGTACTAATGGAGGGGGGGTCTGTCCTGGGGGGTCTATTCTAATTGAGGGGGGTCTGTACTAATGGAGGGGGGTCTGTCCTGGGGGGTCTATACTAATTGAAGGGGGTCTGTACTAATTGAGGGGGGTCTGTACTAATGGAGGGGTCTGTCCTGGGGGTCTGTACTAATAGAGGGGGAGCTTTCCTGGGGGGTCTGTACTAATGGAGGGGGGTCTGTACTAATGAAGGGGGGTCTGTCCTGGGGGGTCTGTACTAATGGAGGGGGGGTCTGTACTAATGGGGGGGTCTGTCCTGGGGGGTCTGTACTAATGGAGGGGGGTCTGTCCTGGGGGTCATTACTAATGGAGGGGTGGTCTGTCCTGGGGTGGTCTGTACTAATGGAGGGGGGTCTGTCCTGGGGGTCTATACTAATGGAGGGGGGGTCTGTCCTAGGGGGTCTGTACTAATGGAGGGGGGGTCTGTACTAATAGAGGGGGGTCTGTACAAATGGGGAGTCTGTACTAATGGAGGGGGGTCTGTACTAATGGGGGGGTCTGTCCTAATGGAAAGGGGGTCTGTCCTGGGGGGGTCTGTACTAATGGAGGGGTGGTTTGTCTTGTGGGGGTCTGTACTAATGGAGGGGGAGATCTGTCCTGGAGGGTCTGTACTAATGGAGGGGGGGGTTTCCTGGGGGGGTCTGTACTGAGGTAGGGGTTTATACTTAGTGCGGGTTCTGCACTGATGGAGAGGGGTCTATACTTAGTGGAGGGGGGTCTGTACTGAGGGGCGACTATAGTTGGTGGAAGGGGGGGTGACCCCAACCCTAGTGACGCCAATGCAGCTGCTCTTCTTTCCCCCCTCCCTCTCGCGCGCGCTGCTGTACTAGTGAGTGGTGCTTGCCAGCACAGCCGCCCACTATGTATCTTCCCACGCCTTCATATGCCCAGGGAAGAAACAGAATAGAAAAAGGAGCAGAGAAGAGGATTGTGGGACATATAGTCCCGAGGACTGGCAGCCCCACTGTAACACAGAAACTGCAGCCCACACAGCATGCTCAGCTGAATGGGAGAGAGAGAGAGAGCCAGGAGCCTGGGAAAGCTTTCAGGGAAGTGCACCCAGGACTCCAGAGGGAGAGGACAGTGCTGAGGGAACACCATCAGAGAGAGAACCCCGCTGCCCTGCGCCACAAGAGGGAAAGCCACACAGCCTAGCGCCATCCCTGGCGGAGAAAGGAATGGAGTCATTGCAGGAATACAGATCTGTGTGCTACCCAGCGGAGTCGCAATGGACAATTCAGAGTGAGCTGACTCCTGATCAGAGGAACTGTTGCTGTATCGCTGGGTCAGGTGAGAGGGCTGATGGCCATTATCTACTAACGTCCATAGGAACTGCAGTCTCTGACCATCTCCTGTATTATATCTGCAGTCTCTGATCATCTCCTGTACTATGTCTGCAGTCTCTGATCCTCTCCTGTATTATGTCTGCAATCTCTGGCCATCTCCTGTACTATGATTGCAGCCTCTGATCATCTCTTGTACCATGTCTGCAGTCTGATCATCTCCTGTACTATGTCTGCAGTCTCTGATCATCTCCTGTACCATGTCTGCAGTCTGACCATCTCCTGTACTATGTCTGCAGTCCCTGATCATCTCCTCTACTATGTCTGCAGTCTCTGATCATCTCTCTACTATGTCTGCAGTCTCCGACCATCTCCTTTACTATGTCTGCAGTCTCTGATCATCTCCTGTACTATGTCTGCAGTCTCTGACCATCTCCTGTAGTATGTCTGCAGTCTCTGATCATCTCCTGTACCATGTCTGCAGTTTCTGACCATCTCCTGTACTATGTCTGCAATCTCTGACCATCTCCTGTACTATGTCTGCAGTCTCTGACCATCTTCTGTAATATGTCTGGGGGCTCTTTCTAACAGACTCTCTAACAGAAGCCATCTCTGTGTGCATCAGAGAGACTCCCTCCAGGTCTCATTAGTGTACGCTCTTCCTGTATTTTTTTTATTGTTAAAAGATCATGGGAGGATCCCAGGTGTCAGGGAGCCGCCGGCGCCAGACCTGGGCGTTTGCATGCGCCTATACGCCGGCGCGCTCCTGTGCGAGCTCCTCAGCAGAATCCTGATGTTCCCAGGCATCAGCGCGGCGCTCGTGCGCGCGCGTGTACGCGGCGCTTGTGCGCATGCGCGAATGCGCGTTCGCGTTAGCGCCGTTTGGCGCCAAAGGACGCATAAAGGTTCCCCTGTGCCTCTGGCACATTGCTGCTTCGTCTCAGCTCTGTGATCTCTGTAACCTGCATCGGATTGATTGATTGTTTCCTGATTGACCCGGCTTGTCTGACCATCCGTCCTGCTCCTATCCGACCCGGCCTGCCTGACTATCCTACTGCTCCTGCCTGATACCATTGCCGATCTCTGCCTGCCTACTGACTCTGCCTCTGCCTGCCGTTATTGCCTGTGTTTATCTACCTGCTGACCCGGACTGTCTGACCTTGCTTGTGCCTGCTGTTGTTCCTTGCTGTTGCACCTTCAGCTTCAGCTCCAGTGCTCCCTGCATCTCCAGCACCCAGCCTGCTGTCTTCAAGTCTTCACAAGATCTGCAATCCAGCCATCCCGGTGGGATCTCTTCCTCATCTCAGCATCAGAGACTTACCTCAAACAGGCACTCCTACCCCACTGTGCTCAGGAGAGCACTGTCCCCATTCCAGTGGCTCCTGAACCAGCGTTGTATGAGAGGTCTTCTCCTACAAGTCAGGCTCTACTACCAGGTACCTAACAGTACGAAGCAGCCATGACTGAGCCTGCAGGAGATACCTCTCCAATGAAGGAGATATGTACACACCTGGCGGCCCTCACACAAGCAGTGCAATCCCTTCAGGATAACTACAACAGACTGGAAGGACAAGTTCAGAATCTTACAGGATCCAACCCTGCAGTCTCCTCTTCAGCTGCAGCCCCAACACAGACTGCTCCAGCTCCTGCAGTTGCGATGCTTCCACCCGAACCAAGGGTTCCTATCCCTGAAAGATTCTCTGGAGACCGGGCTAGATTCCGGGCTTTTCGCAATGCCTGCCAGCTCTTTTTTGCACTGCAACCCCGAACTTTCTCATTAGAGGTCACCAAGGTGGGATTTGTAATCTCCCTCCTACAAGGAGAACCTCAAACTTGGGCCCATCGGCTACTTGAAGGAGACTCTGTACTAACCCAATCTTTGTCATCTTTCTTTAAAGCCATGGCACAGCTATTTGAAGATCCCCAGCAGACTGCTACAGCTGAATCAGCTCTGTTCGCACTCCAACAAGGCCGCAGACCCGCTGAGGACTATGTTACTGACTTCCGGCGTTGGAGTGCGGACACACAGTGGAATGATGCAGCCCTGCGCCACCAATTCCGCATGGGTCTATCTGAAGGATTAAAAGATGAGCTCGCTCGAGTTGGAGTTCCAAATACTCTTGAGGCCCTGATCTCCTTAACCATTCAGATCGATCGTCACCTCCGAGAGCGTCGATCTGAATGCTCTGTTCAACAAAACCGCCCGACCTGGATGACAGCACAAGCTCCGGTGCCTGCAGCACGCTACTTACCCTCACTCAGTATGAGCACTGTCCATGCCACGCCTGACACCTCCGAACCAATGCAGTTGGGACTGATGCGACCTGCCCTGTCTTATGAAGAACTTCCCCGACGTCGGCAACTTAATCTGTGCCTCTATTGCGGAGGAACCGGGCACTATGTTCATAATTGTCCAGTTAAAATCAGTAAGTGTCCATCTCCTATGTATGCCAGTCTCTCTGCCTTATCTTCGAATTCAACCCACCTTGCCATTCCTCTCTCGTTACAGCTCCAAGAAGAGATAATTCCAGTCAACGCCATTATTGACTCCGGGGCATGCAGCTGCTTTATTGATTTATCTTTTGCCAGTCTACATAACATTCCATTACGGACCAAAACCCATGAACTCTCTGTATTCCTAGCTGATGGCTCCCGCATCAAATCCGGACAAGTAACGCAAGAGACCCTGCCATTGCCTGCTACCACTTCCTCCCAACATAAGGATTTACTGGTCCTTGATGCCATCACCTCTCCTATGTTTCCCATCATTCTGGGCATCCCCTGGCTGCAGGCACACAATCCGCACATCCATTGGGCATCCGGAGAGGTAAAATTTCTGTCAGCCTACTGTCAAGAACACTGCTTGATGAAAGATCCGGACTCCCCAGCCACTCTGCTTTGTCTGGACACCGACCAGAAAAATTGTCAGGCCATACCTAATCATTATCACGAATATATCGATGTTTTCAGCAAAAAGGGGGCAGATTCTCTTCCACCTCATCGCCCCTACGATTGCCCCATCGAGCTATTACCAGGGTCCGAAATCCCTTTCGGACGCATTTTTCCTCTGTCAGAAAAGGAACAAGAAGTGCTAAAGGCATACATAGATGAAAACCTGGCCAAGGGGTTCATTCGCCACTCTACCTCCCCAGCCGGTGTCGGGATATTCTTTGTTGCTAAAAAAGACAAGTCTCTCCGCCCATGTATAGACTACCGGGAACTGAATAAAATCACGGACAAGAATCGGTATCCCCTACCCCTGATACCTGAATTATTTCAGAAATTGAGGACTGCTGTCATTTTTACAAAGCTTGATCTAAGAGGGGCCTATAATTTGATCTGTATCCGGGCAGGGCACGAGTGGAAGACAGCCTTTCGGACCCGATTCGGGCATTATGAATACTTAGTCATGCCCTTCGGACTCTGCAATGCCCCTGCGACCTTCCAACACCTGATCAATGATGTTCTCAGGGACTTCCTAGATGTGTTTGTGATTGCATATCTGGACGATATCTTGATCTTTTCGGAATCTCTGGACCTACATCGAGAACATGTTCCTCGGGTATTGGGTCGCCTCCGCTTACACAGACTTTATGCAAAAGCGGAAAAATGTGAATTCGAGCAACAGAGCATTCAATTCCTGGGGCTGATAATTTCATCAACTGGTATCAAAATGGACCCACAGAAGGTTTCCGCAGTTCTGGACTGGCCGATACCTCTAGACAAAAAAGGGGTCCAACGATTTATCGGATTTGCAAACTTTTACAGGAAGTTTATCAAGGGATTTTCAGCCATAATTGCACCCATCACGCAGTTGACCAAACAGAATACCCGTTTCTCCTGGAATCAACTAGCCCAAGACGCTTTTGAAAACCTCAAGAGGTTATTTACCTCGGCACCTATCCTCAGCCATCCTGAACCATCCCTACCATTCATTTTGGAAGTGGACGCTTCCGAGATAGCGGTAGGTGCAATACTTTCGCAACGCAGAGGCAGTAAAGATGTAATGCATCCTGTGGGATTCTTCTCCCGAAAACTCTCTCCTGCGGAGAAAAACTATGATGTCGGAGATCGAGAACTTCTCGCTATTAAAACTGCATTAGAAGAGTGGAGGTACCTGCTGGAAGGGGCTATGCATCCAGTATTAATATATACTGACTAGGGATGAGCCGAACACCCCCCGGTTCGGTTCGCACCAGAACCCGCGAACGGACCGAAAGTTCGCACGAACGTTAGAACCCCATTGACGTCTATGGGACTCGAACGTTCGAAATCAAAAGTGCTCATTTTAAAGGCTAATTTGCATGGTATTGTCCGAAAAAGGGTTTGGGGACCCGGGTCCTACCCCAGGGGACATGTATCAATGCAAAAAAAACTTTTAAAAACGGCCGTTTTTTCGGGAGCAGTGATTTTAATGATGCTTAAAGTAAAAAAAAAAGTGAAATATTCCTTTAAATATCGTACCTGGGGGGTGTCTATAGTATGCCTGTAAAGTGACGCGTGTTTCCCATGTTTAGAACAGTCCCTGCACCAAATGTCATTTTTAAAGGAAAAAATCTCATTTAAAACTGCTTGCGGGTTTAATGTCATGTCGGGTCATGGCAATATGGATGAAAATCAGTGAGACAAACGGCATGGGTACCCCCCCCAGTCCATTACCAGGCCCTTTGGGTCCTGTATGGATATTAAGGGGAACCCCGCACCCAAATTAAAATAAGGAAAGGCCCTATATACTCTGAACAGCAGTATACAGGCGGTGCAAACAAGACAGGGACTGTAGGTTTGTTGTTAAGTAGAATCTCTTTGTAATTTTGAACGGGTACATTTTTAACGTGTTTAGCTCCAGCCAAAAAATCTTTTTTAAGCTTTTTGGAAAACATAGGGAAGGGTTATCACCCCTGTGACATTTGTTTTGCTGTCTTTCCTCCTCTTCAGAAGATTTCACCTCACTTTTTTGTCCCAATGAAAAATGTTTTTTGAAAATTTGGGTTTTTTTGTGGAACAAGGATTGGAAAGCATCAGTGGAAAGGAGAAATTGTTTTCCCATATTAACTCTTACAGGAGAGAATTTCCCTTCCTAGGGGTAGATTTCATCTCACTTCCTGTTGTCTCCTTCCGTTTGCAAGTAGGAGTCGTTTGTAAGTTAGATGTTTGAAAGTAGGGTCCTGCCCTATATACTCAGCAGAAATTTGGGCCTTAGGTGTTGCTGTGGCCACAACACTGTAAGCCCTCACAGGGCCCTGCTGTGAAATATTAGATCAAGAATTGTAATTACATGCCCCTGTTGAACAGGAGCTGAAAAATTAGGCCTTAGGCACTGGTGCTGGTGCCACAACACTGCAACCCCTCACAGACACTCTAGTTGGAACGCAGGAACGAGCCCTGCTGCAAAGTATTGCATCAAAAATTGTAATTACACGCCCCTGTTAGACAGGGGTAGAAAAATTGGTCCTTAGGCACTGGTGCTGGTGCCACAACACTGCAACCCCTCACAGACACTCTAGTTGGAACGCAGGAACGAGCCCTGCTGCAAAGTATTGCATCAAAAATTGTAATTACACGCCCCTGTTAGACAGGGGCAGAAAAATTGGGCCTTAGGCACTGGTGCTGGTGCCACAACAATGCAACCCCTCACAGACACTCTAGTTGGAATGCAGGAACGAGCCCTGCTGCAAAGTATTGCATCAAAAATTGTAATTACACGCCCCTGTTAGACAGGGGCAGAAAAATTGGGCCTTAGGCACTGGTGCTGGTGCCACAACACTGCAACCCCTCACAGACACTCTAGTTGGAATGCAGGAACGAGCCCTGCTGCAAAGTATTACATCAAAAATTGTAATTACACGCCCCTGTTAAACAGGGGCTGAAAAATTGTGCCTTAGGCACTGGTGGTGGCGCCCAGAACCAAAAATGTTCTTACAAGCTATCAGCGTGATGATTGAGGAGGAAGAGGATAATTACTCAGGGATAGTCACTCAGCATCAGCATAGGCAGTCTTTGAAGGGATCTGAAAAAAATTATTCAGTTACATCAGCATCAGGTGCTTGGTAGCTGGTGGTGATCCAAGACTGATTCATTTTTATGAAGGTCAGCCAATCGACCGAGTCAGTGGACAGACGCACCCTGTGATCGGTTACCACGCCTCCAGCAGCACTGAATGTGCGTTCCGAAAGAACGCTGGATGCAGGACAGGCCAGTAGCTCAATTGCATACTGTGCAAGCTCTGGCCAGTGATCCATCCTCAAGACCCAGTAACCCAGAGGATTTTCGGTGGGAAAGGTGTCCAAGTCTGATCTTGCCCCTAGGTATTCCTGCACCATGTAAAACAGACGCTGGCGATGGTTGCTGGAACCGATCATACCTTGGGGCTGCGGACCAAAAAATTGTCTGAACGCATCGGTCAGACGGCCACCTTCTCCACCGCTCCTTCTTTGACTGACCGAAGCCTCAGCAACACGTTGTCCAGAAACAGGAGTTTGTAACCTCCCAGTCTCTGGGAACGCGTTGCACAGACCTTTCTGCAAGGCCTCCCGAAGATGTTTCATCCTCTGCTCCCTCTGCGATGGCAAGATAAGGTCCGTAACCTTACCCTTGTAACGTGGATCAAGGAGGGTTGCCAGCCAGTATTGGTCCTTCTCCTTGATACCACGAATACGAGGATCCTTACGCAGGCTTTGCAGGATCAGGGAGGCCATGCAGCGTAGGTTTGCTGAGGCATTCGGTCCGGAGTCCTCTGGGTCACTAAGGACGACAACGTCCGCAGCCACCTCCTCCCAGCCACGTACAAGTCCATGTGTTCCTTGGGACTGATTCCTTAAAGACTGCTGATGCTGAGTGCCAGGCTCCACCTCCATACTGACACAATCTTCCTCCTCCTCCTCCTCCTCCTCGTCCTCTTCCTGTGTGATCGGCGGGCACGCAGGAACACTGTCTGGATAAAGGGGGCCTTGAGAGCTAAGGAAGTCCTCCTCTTCCTGCCTCTGTTCTGCCTCAAGTGCCCTGTCCATTATTCCACGCAGCGTGTGCTCCAACAGGTGGACAAGGGGGACAGTGTCACTGATGCATGCACTGTCAGTGCTCACCATCCTCGTGGCCTCCTCGAATGGTGACAGGACAGTGCATGCATCCCTGATCATGGCCCACTGGCGTGGGGAAAAAAAACCAAGGTCCCCTGACCCTGTCCTGGTGCCATAGTCGCACAGGTACTCATTGATGGCCCTCTGCTGCGTGTGCAGCCGCTGCAGCATGGCCAACGTTGAGTTCCACCTGGTGGGCATGTCACAGATTAGGCGGTTCTTGGGCAGGTTAAACTCCTTTTGGAGGTCCGTCAGCCGAGCACTGGCATTATATGACCGGCGGAAATGCACACAGACTTTCCTGGCCTGCCTCAGGACATCCTGTAAGCCCGGGTACCTGCCCAAGAACCGCTGCACCACCAAGTTAAGGACGTGAGCCAAACAGGGCACATGGGTCAGTTGTCCCTGTCGGAGGGCAGAGAGGAGGTTGGTGCCATTGTCGCAAACCACCATTCCTGCCTTAAGTTGGCGTGGCGTCAACCACCTCTGAACCTGCCCCTGCAGAGCTGACAGAACCTCTGCCCCAGTGTGGCTCCTGTCCCCCAAGCACACCTGCTCAAGCACCGCATGGCATCTTTTGGCCTGCGTACTTGCGTAGCCCCTTGAACGCCTACGGAGCACCGCTGGTTCCGAGGAAGAGGCCATGGAGGAAGAAGAAGAGGAGGGGGTGGAGGAGAGAGGTGTGTCACAATCAGCATTTTGGAGGCGTGGTGGCGGAACAACCTCCAACACTACTGCACCTTGTCCTGCATCCTTCCCAGCTGCCAGCAGAGTCACCCAATGCGCCGTGAAACTTAAGTAACGTCCCTGTCCATGCCTGCTGGACCATGAGTCAGCGGTAATATGCACCTTACCGCTGACCGCCCTGTCCAGCGAGGCATGGACATTGCCTTCCACATGCCGGTAGAGAGCCGGAATCGCCTTCCGTGAGAAAAAGTGGCGTTTGGGTACCTGCCACTGAGGAACCGCACATTCCACAAACTCACGGAAGGGGGCAGAGTCTACCAACTGAAAAGGCAGCAGTTGAAGTGCTAGCAATTTTGCCAAGCTAGCATTCAACCGCTGGGCATGTGGATGGCTGGGAGCAAACTTCTTTCGGCGGTGCAGCAGCTGGGGCAGGGAAATTTGCCTGGTACAATCTGACGTCGGTGTACCAAAAGCAGATTGCCCACAAGTACTTGGCTGTGACACACCTAATTCTACACCTTCATTCCTCTCACTGCAGGTCTCAGAGAGGACTGAAGGTCTAGTGGGGTTGGAAATCTCAGCTGATGAGGAGCAAGGAGAGATCCTCTTTGTTCTTTGGTGTGGGTCTTTTAGATATGCTTGCCAACGAACTGCATGGCAGGTCAACATATGTCTGGTCAAGCATGTGGTACCCAAGCGGGAGATGTTTTGGCCACGCGAGATACGCTTGAGACATATGTTGCAAATAGCAGCGGTGCGATCTGATGCACTCGTCTCAAAAAAGGCCCACACCAAAGAACTTTTTGAATAACGCGCAGAGACTGCAGCGCCCTGCACATGTGGAGCTTTGGGGTGTGATGCAGTCAATGTGCTGCCCTTAGGCTGGCCCCTGGAGGGCATCCTGCCTCGTTGGTGATGTGCCGCCTCCTCCTCCTCCTCCTCCTCCTCTCTCCTATCAGGCACCCACGTTGAGTCAGTGACCTCATCATCCCCTCCCTCCTCATCACTGGAGCAAACCTGGCAGTATGCTGCAGCAGGGGGAGCATGACTGCCAGATTGCTGTCCTTCTTGGGCACCCCCTCTGTCCGTGCTCATGTTACTGCCTTCATCGAGCTCAGTATCATCATCAGAGCCTTCCAAACGCTGGGCATCCTCCTGGAGCATGTACCCAACACTGTGGTCAAACAGTTCGAGGGAATCCTCAGGAGGACATGGTGGAGCTAGGGAAGGAGTCACTGATGACATTGAGCTGAGGGAAGAGGCCGCTGCTTTGCCAGACAAAGCACCCTGGGCATGGGTGAGAGAGGATGAGGAGGATGAGGACGGCTTGGTCATCCACTCGACCAAGTCTTCCGCATGTTGCGGCTCAACACGGCCAGCTGCCGAAAAAAAGGCCAAGCGTGTCCCATGGCCACGTGCTGATGAGGATGCACCGTCTCCACGACCAGCACTAGACACAGAGCCTGCTTGCCCTCTCTTATTGGCTTGTGACTGTCTGCCTCTCCTTCTTGGCCTTCCAGACATACTAATGGCCTGTAGCTGCACTAAGCTGGGATAGAACACCTGTAATTTTCTTCAGGTAGCTTTATATACTGTAACCAGACAAGCCTGCCTGTCAGTAGGAAGATAACAGGAACGGATCTAGCTGAACACTGTGAGCAGGACGCACTGCACTAAATGTAAATAGCAGGAACGGATCTAGCTGAACACTGTGAGCAGGACGCACTGACTGCACTAAATGTAAATAGCAGGAACGGATCTAGCTGAACACTGTGAGCAGGACGCCTTGACTGCACTAAATGTAAATAGCAGGAACGGATCTAGCTGAACACTGTGAGCAGGACGCACTGCACTAAATGTAAATAGCAGGAACGGATCTAGCTGAACACTGTGAGCAGGACGCACTGACTGCACTAAATGTAAATAGCAGGAACAGATCTAGCTGAACACTGTGAGCAGGACGCACTGACTGCACTAAATGTAAATAGCAGGAACGGATCTAGCTGAACACTGTGAGCAGGACGCACTGACTGCACTAAATGTAAATAGCAGGAACAGATCTAGCTGAACACTGTGAGCAGGACGCACTGCACTAAATGTATATAGCAGGAACAGATCTAGCTGAACACTGTGAGCAGGACGCACTGCACTAAATGTAAATAGCAGGAACAGATCTAGCTGAACACTGTGAGCAGGACGCACTGCACTAAATGTAAATAGCAGGAACGGATCTAGCTGAACACTGTGAGCAGGACGCACTGACTGCACTAAATGTAAATAGCAGGAACAGATCTAGCTGAACACTGTGAGCAGGACGCACTGACTGCACTAAATGTAAATAGCAGGAACGGATCTAGCTGAACACTGTGAGCAGGACGCACTGACTGCACTAAATGTAAATAGCAGGAACGGATCTAGCTGAACACTGTGAGCAGGACGCACTGCACTAAATGTAAATAGCAGGAACAGATCTAGCTGAACACTGTGAGCAGGACGCACTGCACTAAATGTAAATAGCAGGAACAGATCTAGCTGAACACTGTGAGCAGGACGCACTGCACTAAATGTAAATAGCAGGAACGGATCTAGCTGAACACTGTGAGCAGGACGCACTGCACTAAAAGTAAATAGCAGGAACAGATCTAGCTGAACACTGTGAGCAGGACGCACTGCACTAAATGTAAATAGCAGGAACAGATCTAGCTGAACACTGTGAGCAGGACGCACTGCACTAAATGTAAATAGCAGGAACGGATCTAGCTGAACACTGTGAGCAGGACGCACTGACTGCACTAAATGTAAATAGCAGGAACGGATCTAGCTGAACACTGTGAGCAGGACGCACTGCACTAAATGTAAATAGCAGGAACAGATCTAGCTGAACACTGTGAGCAGGACGCACTGCACTAAATGTAAATAGCAGGAACAGATCTAGCTGAACACTGTGAGCAGGACGCACTGCACTAAATGTAAATAGCAGGGACAGATCTAGCTGAACACTGTGAGCAGGACGCACTGCACTAAATGTAAATAGCAGGAACAGATCTAGCTGAACACTGTGAGCAGGACGCACTGCACTAAATGTAAATAGCAGGAACGGATCTAGCTGAACACTGTGAGCAGGACGCACTGACTGCACTAAATGTAAATAGCAGGAACGGATCTAGCTGAACACTGTGAGCAGGACGCACTGCACTAAATGTAAATAGCAGGAACAGATCTAGCTGAACACTGTGAGCAGGACGCACTGCACTAAATGTAAATAGCAGGAACAGATCTAGCTGAACACTGTGAGCAGGACGCACTGCACTAAATGTAAATAGCAGGAACGGATCTAGCTGAACACTGTGAGCAGGACGCACTGCACTAAATGTAAATAGCAGGAACAGATCTAGCTGAACACTGTGAGCAGGACGCACTGCACTAAATGTAAATACCATGAATGGATCTAGCTGAACACTGTGAGCAGGACGCACTGACTGCACTAAATGTAAATAGCAGGAACGGTAGCTGTAACAGGTAACAGGTAGCTGTATATACTGTAACAAGACAAGCCTGCCTGTCAGTAAGAAGATAACAGGAACTGGTCTAGCTGAACACTGTGAGCAGGACGCACTGCACTAAATGTAAATAGCAGGAACAGATCTAGCCTAATCTATCTAACTCAAATCAAATGACACTGTCTGTCTCTCTCTCTATCAGCACATCAGCAGGCGGCCTTATATAGTGTGGGGCGTGTACTAAATCCCCTGAGCCATAATTGGCCAAAGCCGCCCTGGCTTTGGCCAATTACAGCTCTCTCTACTGACGGCACTGTGATTGGCCAAGCATGCGGGTCATAGTGCATGCTTGGCCAATCATCAGCCAGCAATGCACTGCGATGCCGCAGTGAATTATGGGCCGTGACGCGCCACACGAATTTGGCGCGAACGGCCCATAACGTTCGCAATTCGACGGACGGTCGAACAGCCGATGTTCGAGTCGAACATGGGTTCGACTCGAACACGAAGCTCATCCCTAATACTGACCATAAAAACCTGGAATATCTGCGATCTGCCAAACGACTTAAGCCTCGACAAGCCCGCTGGGCCCTGTTTTTTTTTACGTTTTTCCTTCCACATTACGTATCGGCCAGGCTCAAAAAATATTAAACCTGACGCATTGTCACGAATGCATGACAACCCTAAGGACTTATCTAACCCTGACACCATCCTGCCTGCAAACAATTTCCTTCTCCTGCAAACAGATCTTCTCTCCCAGATTAAGGAAGCATCCTCTGAATCAAGCAGGCCTACAGGGATGACTTTGACTAACAGAGACGGGTTGTTCTGGAGAGGAAGTCAAATTTTTGTCCCTGAGGAGGTTCGGGTCAAGGTCTTGACGTTGCTTCACGATCACCCACTGGCAGGTCACTTTGGGGTTCGCAAGACCCTGGAATTAGTACAGCGTACCTTCTGGTGGCCCAATCTAAAAGACTTTTGCAAGAAGTATGTCAGCTCCTGCCCTATCTGTACCCAGAATAAGACATCCAGGAATCGAGCCTGGGGCTTGTTAGAAACCTCTACCGGTACCCGATAGACCCTGGAAGATGATTTCCATGGACTTTATTGTAGAGCTGCCATGTTCTGAGGGGTACTCTGCCATCTTTGTAGTAGTGGACCGTTTAACCAAGATGGCCCATTTTCTTCTGTTAAGAGGAACCCCATCGGCTATTGAAACAGCTCGTATATTCATTAAAGAGATCATCAGACAGCATGGAGTCCCTGTAAACATAATCTCCGATAGAGGGGTGCAATTCACCTCACGTTTTTGGAAAGCCCTGTGTGAAATTTTAAAAATCAAACTGGCCTTGTCCTCGGCCTATCATCCTCAGACTAACGGACAGACGGAGAGGACCAATCAGACTCTTGAGCAGTACATTAGATGCTTTACATCCTTCTCACAGAATGATTGGGTGTCCCTGCTGACTTTGGCAGAATTTGCCTACAATAATGCTAAACATTCTGCCACCAGTCAATCCCCTTTTTTCGCCAATTATGGCTTCCATCTAACTTTTCTACCTGATTTCCTTCCAGAGTCTTCAGTTCCGGCAGTACAGAGTGCGGTGGATTTTCTTAGTCGCAACAACCAGATGTTGCAGGAAGCAGTGTCCAAGGCTCAGGCAGATGGTAAGAGAATCTTCGACCGGAAAAGAAGAGGGGAATTGAAGCTACAGCTTGGTGACCAGGTATGGCTTTCTACAACTAATATCAAATTAGCATGTCCCTCTAAGAAGTTGGCACCTAGATTTATGGGACCTTTTCCGGTTAAGAGAAAGATTAATGAAGTGTCTTACGAACTGACTTTGCCTGATTCCCTTAAAATTCATCCAGTGTTCCATGTATCATTGCTTAAACCTCCTGTACCTGACCCCTTCCCTGGTAGAGGAACTAGACCTCCTGAACCTGTTTCGATTGATGGCAGCGAGGAATTTGAAGTGGAGGCTATCCTTGATTGCAGGAGAAGACAGGGACAAACCCAATTTTTAATCAAATGGAAAGGCTACGGCCCAGAAAGTAACTCCTGGGAACCAGATGATAATGTGCACGCTAGGCGGTTAGTCCCTGACTATTTTTCTTCCCACCCTGAGAAGAGAAGGCTTGTGGGCATCCGGAGGCTGCCCCTTGGGGGGGGGCAATGCCAGGGAGCCGCCGGCGCCAGACCTGGGCGTTTGCATGCGCCTATGCGCCTATGCGCCGGCGCGCTGCTGTGCGAGCTCCTCAGCAGAATCCTGATGTTCCCAGGCATCAGCGCAGCGCTCGGGCGCGCGCGGGTACGCGGTGCTCGTGCGCACGCGCGAATACGCATTCGCGCATACGGGCGTTCGCGTTAGCGCCGTTTGGCGCCAAAGGACGCATAAAGGTTCCCCTGTGCCTCTGGCACATTGCTGCTTCGTCTCAGCTCTGTGATCTCTGTAACCTGCATCGGATTGATTGATTGTTTCCTGATTGACCCGGCTTGTCTGACCATCCGTCCTGCTCCTATCCGACCCGGCCTGCCTGACTATCCTACTGCTCCTGCCTGATACCATTGCCGATCTCTGCCTGCCTACTGACTCTGCCTCTGCCTGCCGTTATTGCCTGTGTTTATCTACCTGCTGACCCGGACTGTCTGACCTTGCTTGTGCCTAGTGTTGCTCCTTGCTGTTGCACCTTCAGCTTCAGCTCCAGTGCTCCCTGCATCTCCAGCACCCAGCCTGCTGTCTTCAAGTCTTCACAAGATCTGCAGTCCAGCCATCCCGGTGGGATCTCTTCTTCATCTCAGCATCAGAGACTTACCTCAAACAGGCACTCCTACCCCACTGTGCTCAGGAGACCACTGTCCCCATTCCAGTGGCTCCTGAACCAGCGTTGTATGAGAGGTCTTCTCCTACAAGTCAGGCTCTACTACCAGGTACCTAACACCAGGGTAACAGACTTCTTAGGGGAGCATCTCTGTGTTTGAGTCGTTGCCATAGAAACATTTGTAAAGGGGAGGAGTTGGTAAGATGACCACGCCCATGTGGGGGCACCAGAAATATTTCTGCACCCAGGCGCTGGTGACCCTAGGATCCGCCCTGCAGCTTGTAAAAATAAGAAGGGAGAACCAAAGAGGAGAATAAAGAATAGATGGAGAATTTAGAAGAGAGAGGTGAGAAAAGACAAGGAGAAGGTAGAAATGTCTAAGCACCAGGCCGACACTCTCTTATGCAGAGTGCTGGTGTCTCTCCATCTAGATCAGCTGGATTCTGAAAGGTACTTCATCCAGGGATACTATGTTTTCTTGAAGTAGGCCAGCTTGTCCTGAAGAATAGCCACCTTACATTTATTGATCATGATCCATGTCAATTTTGCCTTTTGGAGATCAAAGGAAACTGGGTGTCCTCCAGGATCGCCCAATGGATATCCTAGCTCCTGTAAAAAAGGAATGCGGTTAGGCGTCTCACATCACTGGTAATTTCAACTTTAAGTAGATCTGTGACCATGCTATGGACATCTAACTATTTACATGTTTTTTAAAAGCAGCCAACACCTTTAAAACAAGTCTCGACAGACCTCTCTAGCTGGAAGCATTATAGCGTATTTCATTCTTAGATTTATGAAAACAAATACAGTACTTTCTTTCATTTTCTATAATTTATTCTATCTTGTTCCCACCGCCAGCAGTGAAGGAAGGTAGGAGAGGTGATTTTACTCCCAAAAAACAGTAGACTAAATTGATTTACTGTTTTGACAATTGACGATGCCCAATTAGAGGAAAACTCCCAATGGTGATATCTCCAATTAGGCAAAACAATTAAGTAAAACTAAACAAACATCTAAAATCACTTAAAAGCCATTCACCAAGGTGTGCCAGCCAATGTACTATAATCACTAATTCATTATATCAAGACCGTGTGCATCCAAAACATTCTAAGTTGATAGCTGAATGATCCAGATTACCTCCCTGTTCTGGTATTAAAGTGGAACTTTACGAAAAATGTTTTAAAAAATGGGCACACAGGCTGGTGAGAGAAATCTAATTTGATCATAATTGTTCATCTGGTACATGCAGGGGCATACCTAAAGCATTTGGCTTCCAGGGCAGATCCTATATCTGGCACTCCCCCCTCACTGATTATGTTACAGCGTACAGGCAATACGATTGCTGCTAGACCCGAGCATCGTCACATGGTCCACCATATCTGGAAGTACTGGGTATTGGCACCAGCTGTGACAGAGGTGGAGGTGGTGAGGTGAGGTGAGTAAAGGTGGCTTAGGAGAAGACACAGTCACTCTTTCCCGCACCCGGCATTCTCTACACCCCCATCTTCGATAATCCACCCCCATCTTCAAATATCCATGTCAGGGAAATGACCCAGAAGACGACCTTTTTGAGTTGAAACATGTCGGGTGGACCCCTCACAACTACCGCTACACGATATTATATGCTTGTTTGATCTGCAAAAAATGTGAGTTTGTTTTTTATTGTTATTTTTAATAAATCCAAGTTAATACGTTATCACACTATGTGAGTGTTTTTCATCTCTCACATGTTATACGAATCTTTCGCTTGGCTTATGGTGGTGTGATCATTATTGAGGAAGTCGTGCTGATTACTTCCCCCCCTTCCCTTCGTTGGTACAGTGATGACATCTGACCAGATAATACATCTAGACCAATTGGTCATCAAGCCTTTTTGACCTGTTTTGGCATACGCTATCTCAGGCCACTACTTTTGGTAAGCCTCCATATCTTCTGGTGATGGTCTTGGCACCGTTTTCAAATTTCTGTGCACCTCTGGTCGTTTATGGTCCATTCATCTACCAGGCTACCGGGTTTAATTGATCTTCCTGCACGTACAAGAAAAGCAACTGCATATTATTTACACACTGTTACCACAGACTCCTTTCTCTTGGTGTTATGGACTTTATATTTGATTTTGTCCTTTGATGTTTTTAAACACATATATGTGATATTTTTTTTCACTAGTCACTGTCACAAGTGTTCACGTGAGATTTTCATTATTTGATGGTATTCAATGTTCAGTTTTTCTATATACTGTATTCACTCAATAGCGCCACACTGTGAATCTTGAGGTGAGTAAAGGTGGCTTAGGAGAAGACACAGTCACTCTTTCCCGCACCCGGCATTCTCTACACCCCCATCTTCGATAATCCACCCCCATCTTCAAATATCCATGTCAGGGAAATGGCCATGGAAGAAATGGAAATCTTGCCAGTAGTAGAGATGGGCACCATTTCTGCGCATGTGCACATGTGAGCGCAACGCAAACCGGCTAACTGAACTGGAGATGTTTTGTAAGGAGAAATGGTCCAAAATACATTCATCCAGAATCCAGACACTCATTACAGACTATAGGAAGCATCTAGAGGCTGTTATTTCTGCTAAAGGAGGCTCTACTAAATATTGATGTGATTTTTCTGTTGGGGTGCCCAAGTTTATGCACCTGACTAATTTCATTTTGATGCATATTGCGCATTTTCTGTTAATCCAATAAACCTCATTTCACTACTGAAATATTACTGTGTCCTTCAGTTATTTGAAAGATCAAAATGAAATTGCTGATCCGAACACCAACATTTTTATAAATGATAATCATGGAAATTGTCAGGGGTTCCTAAACTTTTGCATACGACTGTATTTCCAATTTGAAGGGCATCTGATGGTTTCTTCTGCTATTGCTGATTCCAGTCCACCATCTACCAGCACTGCATCAGCTTCCTCTGCACAGGAACGTGGCCCCTGCGGCTCTTACAGTGATGGTCCCTCCTCCTGAGCCTTGAGTACCAATGCCCCTGGTGATTGGAAGAAATTCCGGGCCTTCAAAAATGCCTGCATGCTGTACCTAGCCCTTCAGCCAAGAACCTTCTCTGTAGAGACTGTAAAGTTTGGGTTCATCATTTCTCTACTATCAGAAGAACCCCAGACCTGGGTCCATAACCTGCTTGAGCAAAATAATCCTGTACTCAACTCTGTGGACACTTTCTTTGAGGCAATGGCTCAACTTTTACAATGATCCTCAATGTACAGCCACTGCTGAGTCTGCCCTGCATACCTTGACCCAAGGAAAATGCACAGCAGAAGACTACACTGTCGATTTTTGCAGATGGCCTGCTGACACCTGCTGGAATGAACCAGCCCTTAAAAACCAGTACCGTCTAGGTCTATCTGAAACCCTTAAAGATGAACTGGCCTGGGTCGAGACCTTAGCTACTTTGGAGGATCTTATACTGCTGGCCATTAAGCTGGACAGACGCTTGCGGGAACGGCGATCAGAACGATTCCAAAATCTTTCTGCAGGTCTCTGCTCCCCTACCAGTACCATCTGCCACCACAGCTACAGAATGGGAGCCTATGCAACTGGGTCTAGTCTGTTCCTCCCTTACCCCTGAAGAGAAGCAATGGTGCCGGCAGGCCAACCTTTGCCTTTACTCTGGAGGAGTGGGACATTTCCTGCGCAACTGCCCCGTGAGACCTAGTAAGTCTTATTAACGATGCCCTATTAATTTTCAGTTATCCGGATCTTCCCCCTCTCATCTTGTCCTTCCTGTCTCCCTACAGTTGGCAGAAGGGGAGGGCAGGCTCCTGGCGATCGTTGACTCAGGAGCCTGCAACTGCTTCCTGGACTCCTCTCTGGCAAAAAAGGCTATGTATACCCCTCCATGATAAAAAATAGAAACTTGAAGTCCATTTGGCTGATGGGTCTCTGCCTAGTTCTGGACTTGTTAGTCAAGAAAAAACTAGACCCATCCTGACGATTACAGATTCTGGCCACCAGGAATTCATCTGTTTCGATGTACTATGTTCCGTTTTGTTTCCTGGCTGTCATCTTGGTATTTCCTTGGCTACAAGCACATGATCGTATGTGGAAAAAAGAAAAGAAAAACAAACGCACTGTCTTAAAGTGATAAAAAATAGCTGCCAGCACAACAGAAATCTGTGAATATGTGAACAAATGGGAAAGTGGTAAAGTGCAACGCTAAAAGTGAAGGTGAAAGTGAGATTCCCCTGACGGGATCAAACTAGTAACAAACCATTACTGATGTGCATAAATCATGATAAAATACATACAATATTACTCTAATATACAAACAATAATGATGATGTTTACATGAACCAACAGTTCATATATATATTAGAATGAGAGTCCCTAAAGTGACTCCAATATATAAAGTGACTTGCGAGATAAATCTGTGAACTAGTTGTCTGTTGATAATCCACCACCAAAAGGAAAGAGGCTTATCAGACAAGTTGAACCCAACTAAACCCAAAATATACGCCTGTTGAGTCAACAGAGCTTGTGGTGTAACAAACCCAGGGAAGAAAATCAGCATACACGGTTTCCGATGTAGACCAATCAGGCAGGGGTCCGTCACAATGTATAACATCAATGGGTATCCACCAAGGGAACAGTGACCAAAGATCAAGAACGGATCCTCCCAGTATTATATATGCTAAAAGGAAAAAAAAATAAGTAAAATGGTCACTCACATTTGAGAAGGCATTAAAATATCTTTGGGACGGGCTCTGCTGATGCCACTGCGATATTTGATTTTACTTACATGCCTTTTAATGCCTTCTCAAATGTGAGTGACCATTTTACTTATTTCAATAAAATGCCTTTTATGTAAATGGAATCATACTATGTGGCCCAATTTTTTTCCTTTTACCATATATAATACTGGGAGGATCCATTCTTGATCTTTGGTCACTGTTCCCTTGGTGGATACCCATTGATGTTATACATTGAGACGGACCCCTGCCTGATTGGTCTACATTGGAAACCGTGTATGCTGATTTTTTTCCCTGGGTGTGTTACACCACAAGCTCTGTTGACTCATCAGGCGTATGCCTAGTTTGGTTCAACTTGTCTGGTAAGCCTCTTTCCTTTTGGTGGCGGATTATCAACAGACAACTAGTTCACAGATTTATCTCGCAAGTCACTTTTTATATTGGAGTCACTTTAGGGACTTTCATTCTAATATATTTATGCACTGTTGGTTTATGTAAACATCATCATTATTGTTGTTTGTATATTAGAGTAATATTGTATATATTTTTTCATGATTTATGCACATCAGTAATAGTTTTTTACTAGTTTGATCCCATCAGGGGAATCTCACTTTCACCTTCACTTTTAGCGCTGCACTTTACCACTTTACCTACAGGCACATGAACCCCAAATCCATTGGTTCAAGAAAGAAATCTCCTTTCCCTCAGCCTATTGTCTGCAGCATTACTTTGTCCCTGGTTCTAGCAGTCCGGCTAACTGTTTGGCCATCCAAACCACATCCAGTTTGCATAAAATGTCCCAGCAGCCTATCAAGAATTCTTGGACGTTTTTGACAAAAGAAAGGCTGACATTCTTCCACCTCATCGGCCCTATGATTGTGCCATAGAGTTACTCCCCGGGGCAGAAGTTGAGTTGGAAGCCCTCCCAATATACATCAATGAAAATCTGGAAAAAGGGTTCATCCATTCCTCTTCCTCTCCTGCTGGGGTTGGCATCTTTTTCGTTGTGTGGACTAAAGGGAGCTTAACAAGGTCACCATAAAGAACTGATATCCGCTCCCCCTCATTCCTGAACTGTTCCATAGGTTCCGAACCGCGCAGATCTTCACCAAACTAAATCTTCAGGGAGCTTATAATCTTGTCCAGATCCGTGATGGAGACGAGTGGAAGACGGCATTTAGAACTCGATTTGAAAACTTTGAATACCTTGTTTTGCCATTCGGTCTGTGCAATGCTCCAGCCACCTTCCAACACTTGGTGAATGATCTCTTCTGAGAATTCCTCGACAACTTTGTTATCGTGTACCTTGATGACATCCTCATCTTCTCCGCAGTTTTTGAGATTTTTTATTTCCACTGACAGGATTGCCATGGATCCCCAAAAAGCAAAGGCAATCCTAGAATGGCTAGCTTGGACAAGAAAGGAGTCCAGTGATTCGTTGGCTTTGCTAATTTTTATCAGAGGTTTGTGAAGGGCTTCTCCGTGATCATCTCACCCATCACCCAGTTGACTCGAAAACAGCTTTTGATAAACTTAAGAAGCTGTTCATCTCTGCACCAGTATTACAACACCCAGACCCAACCTTGCCTTTCACACTGGAAGTTGATGCATCAGAGACAGCCACAGGTGCAATTTTATCTCAGCGTCAGGGGCCTAAAGCCCTGCTGCATCCTGTAGCCTTCACCTCCCGAAAGATGAGTCCACTGGAGAGGAATTATGACGTGGGTGACCGTGAGTTGCAGGCTATTACATTTTCTTTGGAGAAATGGAGATACTAACTGGAGGGGGCCGCTCACCCCATTTTGATTTTTACGGACCATAAAAATTTGGAGTATCTAAGAACAGCTAAAAGACTAAGCCCGATGGGCACTGTTTTTCTCCATATTTAATTTCCACATCTCATACCGACCAGGCTCAAAGAATGGGACAGTGGATGTACTCTCCCGGATGTTCCATGATACCCCTGAAATAACAGAACCTGGCACCATCTGATCTGCAAAAATGTTTTGCTCATCTGGTCTGATTTGAGAACAGCAATCAGACAGGCATCCATCCAATGTACAGAGCCAGAAGTGTCTTCTCTAAAGAACCAAGAAGGTCTGCTTTGGTACCAAGATACAATATTTGTCCCACAGCAAGTCAGACTTCAGGTCTTGAGGACTTTTCATGACCATAAACTTGCCAGACATTTCGCAATATGAAAGACCTCTGAATTAGTTCAATGCTCCTTTTAGTGGCCCAGTCAAGATTGCAGGAAGTATGTAAACTCTTGTACTGTTTGCCAACAGAACAAGTGGTCCAATGCCAAGTCCTGGGGTCTACTAAGACCATTGCCCATTCCAGAACAGCACTGGAGGAAAATCTCTATGGACTTTATTGTGGATTTGGGAAAACTTAACATTAATACATCACTGGGACCAGATGGCTTGCACCCGAGGGTACTTATGGAACTCAGTCAAGTAATTGGCAGACCATTGTTCCTAATTTTTACTGACAGTCTACAGACTGGAATGGTACTAGCTGATTGGAGAAAAGCCAAAGTAGCACCAATATTTAAAAAGGGCCCAAAATACATCCCTGGGAATTACAGACCAGTTAACCTAACATCAATAGTATGTGAACTCTTGGAGGGGATGATAAGGGACTATATACAAGATTTTCGTAATGAGAACGGTATCATTAGCAGTAATCAGCATGGATTCATGAAGAATCATTCATGCCAAACCAATCTATTAACCTTCTATGAGGAGGTGAGTTGCCATCTAGATAAAGGAAGGCCCCTAGACTTGGTGTATCTGGATTTTGCAAAAGCATTTGACACAGTTCCCCATAAACGTTTACTGTATAAAATAAGGTCTGTTGGCATGGATTGAAAACTGGCTACAAGGGTGAGTTCAGAGGGTGATGATAAATGGGGAGTACTCAGAATGGTCAGGGGTGGGTAGTGGGGTCTCCAGGGTTCTGTGCTGGGACCAATCCTGTTTAATTAGTTCATAAATGACCTGGAGGATGGGATAAACAGTTCAATATCTGTATTTGCGTACGATACTAAGCTAAGCAGGGCAATAACTTCTCAGCAGGATGTGGTAACCTTGCAAAAAGATCTGAACAAATTAATGGGGTGGGCAACTACATGGCAAATGAGGTTTAATGTAGAAAAATGTAAAATAATGCATTTGGGTGGTAAAAATATGAATGCAATCTATACACTAGGGGGAGAACGTCTGGGGAATCTAGGATTGAAAAGACCTGGGGGTCCTAGTAGATGAAAAGCTCAGCAATGGCATGCAATGCCAAGCTGCTGCTAACAAAGCAAACAGAATATTGGCATGCATTAAATAGGGGATTAATTCCAGAGATAAAATGATAATTGTCCCGCTCTACTAGACTCTGGTCCGGCCGCACTTTTGCCCCATACACACAATAGGATTTTCTGACAACAAATGTTGGATGTGAGCTTGTTGTCGTAAAGTCTGACCGTGTGTATGCTCCATAGAACATTTGTTGCCGGAATTTCCGCCAACAATGTTTGAGAGCAGGTTCTCAAATTTTCCAACAAGAAGACTTATCGGAAATTCCGAGCGCGTGTACACAATTCCGATGCACAAAAGTCCACGCATGCTTGGAATCAAGCAGAAGAGCCGCACTGGCTATTGAACTTCATTTCCGACAACATTTGTGTGACTGTGTGTATGCAAGAAAAGTTTGAGCCAACATCCTTCAGAAAAAAATCCACAGTTTTGTTGTCGGAAAATCCTATCCTGTGTACATGGCTTTAGAGTATGCTGTCCAGTTCTGGACACCAGTCCTCAGGAAGGATGTACTGGAAATGGAGTGAGTACAGAGAAGGGCATCAAAGCTAATAAAGGGTTTGGAGGTTATTAGTTATGAGGAAAGGTTGCGAGCACTGAACTTATTCTCTCTGGAGAAGAGATGCTTGAGAGGCGATATGATTTCAATATACAAATACCATACCGGTGACCACACAATAGGGATAAAACTTTTTCGCAGAAGGGAGTTTAACAAGACTCATGGCCACTCATTAAAATTAGAAGAAAAGTGGTTTAACTTTAAACTACGTAGAGGGTTCTTTACTGTAATGCCCTGTACACACGGTCGAACTTTCCGACGGAATATGTGTGATTGGAGCTTGTTGACGGAAATTCCGACACTGTGTGGGCTCCATCGGAATTTCCGATGCACAAAGTTTGAGAGCAGGCTATAAAATTTTCCGACAACAAAATCCGTTTGCGTAAATTCCGACCGTGTGTGGACAATTCCAACGCACAAAGTGCCACGCATGCTCAGAATAAATTAAGATACGAAAGCTATTGGCTACAGTCCCGACATTCGTGTTTATGTTACCACGTTCAGAATGATCAGATTTTCCGACAACTTTGTGCGACCGTGTGTACGCAAGACAAGTTTGAGCCAACATCCATCGGAAAAATCCATGGATTTTGTTGTCGGAATGTCCGATCAATGTCCAATCATGTGTACAGGGCATTAAGAGTGGCAAGGATGTGGAATTCCCTTCCACAGGCGGTGGTCTCATCAGGGGGCATCGATAGTTTCAAGAAACTATTAGATAAGCACAGGGATATACAATGTAATACTGACATATACTGTAATCACACACATAGGTTGGACTCGATAGACTTGTGTCTTTTTTCAACCTCACCTACTATGTAACTATGTGACTTACCGCCCTCTGAAGGGTTCACCACCGTCTTGGTAGTAGCTGATTGTCTCTCTAAAATGGCAAACCTTCTGCGGTAGATACATTAAAGAAATCATCAGGCAGCACGGATTACCAGACTATATTGTGTCAGACAGAGGAGTACAAATCACTTCCAGGTTTTGGAGAGATCTTTGTAAATCTTTATCTATTGAGGTATGTCTATCATCAGCCTACCACCCTCAGAGCAATGGTCAGACAGAACGAACAAACCAGACCCTGGAGCAATATCTGCAGTAAATGGCAGAAATTAAATGGGAAATACGCGCAACGGAATTAGGTGAGAAACTAAATATTGGACTGTTGCCCTAACGCACGCTGTCTCCACCGAAGTGGAGTGAGCGAAAGGATAAATGTGAAAAGGAGGGGTGAGTGTGGCGCCGTCCTAAATCCTATTACTAAAAACAAACTTCCCCAATAATTAACTGTAAACACGAAAAAAGTATTAAAGTGACATGTGCTATAATCCTTAGAGAAAAAAAGAAAAATAATATATAAATAAATAAACAAGATGAAATATATCACACGTGACATGCAGCTTGTGACAATGATATCATAAACCTTAAAAATGATAAAAATATGACGTGATCACACATAAATAGGTGATAATTAAACAGTCTGTATAAATGGTGTCACTTTGTAAAAAATGCTTTTTAAACCAGCCGTGATGTGTGCCCAGTGCACCATAAAGTGAGAAACAACAGTCTCTGTGAAATTTCCTGGTGTATCCCTTTAAACCAAGGCAGGTGTATACCACTTGTGTCTCCTGCTATATTGTGGTAACCGAGTGTTTGTGTCTCGCGCTGTGATCGTGCAGACACTCACCAGCTTTTTATCCCCTTCAGGGGTAACGTGCAGTCACAGTGTATGCCACTGTGCGGCAGTACTTGGCAGGATCAGGATCAAGATGTCATTTGAACATGAAGGAGAAAAGAGAATTCCATAGTGTAAAACCATTTAACATTTTTATTTAGGTCAAATACAGGTGGTACTCACATTGTAGTGGATTCAAATAAGCAATAAGTTATCCAAAAAAAGAGCGTCAGATCGAGGAGATGTTTGCAAAGTGTCAGAATAGGCCATGCCCTACGCGCGTTTCGTCAGAGGACGTCTACGGGAGCGTGACCCTTGCGTCATCTCCCCTCCCTTTTATACTGTGTGTATGTAATATGTTTGCGTTCCAGCGGCCATATTGTTTGCGTTCCACACCGCTCGAGCGGCCATATTTTCTAGGATATTGCGGCCATTTTCCCTGTGATTTTAACACCGTGGAACAGACGGATTATAGATAGACCGAAGCCCGCATCAATCTATCCAAGCCAAAAACTTAATACCAAAGGGCCGTGAGGTGACACCACGCGGGCATATAAGCCATTTTGTGCTTGTGTCACTAATAATCAGATCAAATTAAATGTATAATCTTATGTTTGTATTTTTACAATATATCTGGTTACATTTAATTGCCTGACGATGCAATAAGAATACACTACCAATACTACACTCTTATATATTTAATACATTTGTGTTAAACCATTTATGTTAAAAAGTATATATTTAATAAAAAAATGTTAAAAATATGTTGCTAATCAAACCTGTTAGGTATAGACAACAGAAATTAATAGAAAGGTATAAGAAATATATGAAAATAAAATTAAAATTAAATTTAAATGAAAATAAATAATTGAATGAAAATAAAAATAAAATAAAATTGGTTGAAAAATTGATTAAAAAATTGATTAGAGAGGGGGTGGGATGGAAGGTGTATAAACTTTTAATATAGGGATGGATTTTATCTATATTCTAGAGGTTAAGAGGTGAGGGGGAATATTGTGTAAGAGTTGTATTTGAATACTAATACTCCAACAGTTACAAAAGAGATAAAAAGGAGGTCAAATTTTAAAACCTCTATAGTATACCTGGTGATACATATGGGTGCATGTAGATGTACGCATGCAGATGGTTTTCAATATTTTTAAATGTTTTACATAAAAAAGTGGGGGAAATGGTATGCTTTTTTTAATAATTGGTAAGGAAACCATTAAGGTCAACATCTATATTCATTCCCGATGGTTGGAGTGTATCCAGCTGGAAGATCCACCTAGTTTCGTTTTGTGACACTTTTACTTTTTTATTGTCACCCCTCCAGTGTCCCTTGATTTTATCAATACCATAGAAAATCATACCTTTGGGGTCTCTGTTGTGGTGTTCCCAAAAATGTCTGGATACACTATGTTTTTTAAAACCATTCTTTATGTTTGTGATGTGTTCCCTAATTCTTATGCCCCGTACACACGGTGGGATTTTCCGATGGAAAATGTCCGATCGGAGCGTGTTGTTGGAAATTACGACCGTGTGTGTGCTCCATCGGACATTTTCCATCGGATTTTCCGACACACAAAGTTGGACAGCAGGAGATAAAATTTTCCGACAACAAAATCCGATCGAGTCAATTCCGACCGTGTGTGGCCTGTTCCGACGCACAAAGTGCCACGCATGCTCAGAAGAAATTCCGAGACGGGACAGCTCGTTCTGGTAAACTTAGCGTTCACAATGGATACAGCACTTTCGTCACGCTGCAATGTTAAAAATGGTTTAATACAGCGCACTCTCTTCTTCTTTATAATGTGACTAAGAATATAGTAGTTTTGCTGCTCATATTCACACAGACTTCTCACAAACTTATTTCGTTACTATTTATCTGGATTCCCTCAATATATTTTGATTTCTCACATCTGACAACATATTTTTGTATATTTTATTTTTTGTTTTTGGCTTTAATGTAGAATCTTTTTTTGTGTTTCTATTTTTTTATTTTTTTTTGGTGATTTTGATTTGTACTCCCGAAAATGTTTGTGTGTGTTTTTTGTGACAAGTTCCCACAACACCATTAATATGTTGTTCTATTTAATCTGTAGGAGATTGTTTCGTGTTGTTGTCCCTTGTTAATTTCACATTGTACTTTAGAAATGTACCTGAATACTCACCAACAAACTGTCTTTTTTGGATGAAAACACACACAGGAGAGTATAATTTCCCAAAAAATTTTTTATTAAGGGGTCACAACTATAAACAAAGAGGGAGGCAACGCTGGAGAAACTGCAGAAATTGGCGAAGCCTTGGACCCCCAGGGCAGACATCAATTATTTAAAAGCAAAATTGGTGGCCTGAGGAGTCCATATCTTAGGGAGGGCAGTCTGGTCCAGAAGTCCCAGAGATCCGGAAAGCAGCAGATGACATCTGTGTCCCCAGGCTGTGGTCATACGAGAGACTGCATCTTCTGTCAGACCAGACTGAACCCAGGGCAATCACTCTTTGGTCTTCCTTCCACGCTTCCTTACAGGCTGTGGCTGTGGTGGTGGAGTTGTGGCAGCAGGAGGAGGAGGAGGAGGAGGATGGTCCATCTCAATGACATCCGTCTTGGGTGTTAGTTCCCCACTCTCCCCCTTACTTAGGACTTTATAAATCAGGTCCTCAGAGAGCCTGCGTTGGCCCTCCTGCATGCCCTGCAATTTTGTGGCAGCCATGCAGGCAAAGGCCTCTACAGGACTGGGGAAGGCTCTGAGGGATGCAGAAGCCTCCTGGATCAGCCTGTACGCTGAATCCTGCACAGGACTGGGAGTCATCTTCCTGGCTCGTTTATGTGGCAGGCGGAGGGGAGGAACCTGAGACTCAGTCAGGCTGCGACTGGTCCCAGGCTTCTCTTGGCTGACACTTAGCCCCACCCCCTCCTGGCTGCCACTAATCCCCGCCTCCTCCTGACTGCCACATTCCACAACCTCCTCCTGGCTGAGGTCTTCCTGTGTATGAAAAAGGGACATAATTTTAGTATTTTTTCAATCAATCACACACAATTTTCACCTCCTGACTGCTGCAAATTCAATGTTAACAAATATAACAGACTATCATTCTGAGCCCAGCATTTTTCATTCTTGTCCCAATTTTGGGTGCCCACTACTGTCTATTGATATGTAAAACACTTTTTTTAATCAGCAATTAGTGATCAATAATAACATCTAGTAAACATCATTTATTTATTGACCAGAAATCAGTAGAACAATGTTATACCTGACTCCTACTGGGCTCCTCCACTTCTTCCTGGCTGGAAGGCCCAGGTTGGACATCGGAAGCCTCAGCTGGTATGGAAGGAAGCGTGGAAGGAAGAGTAGAGAGGGATTCCCTGACTTCAGTCTGGTCTGACAGAAATCGCAGTCTCTCATAGTACCACAGCCTGGGGACATAAACGTCATCTGCTGCAGCTCCGGATCTCTGGGAATCTGTGACCTTCTTGCGCTCCCTCAGATATGTGCTCCTCAGGCCACCAATTTTAGCTTTTAAATAAGGGATGGTTGCTGTGGGGACCACCGGCTTCACCAACTCCAGTAGTTTCTCCAGCGCTGCCTGCCTCTTCTGTTTGTGATTATAATGTGGGTGTCTGACCTGCCACAGACAGGGCAGCTCTCTGTACTTGTCAATAAACAGGGGCAGGAAATTGTGGTTGTTGAACCCATCCATTTTCTCTGCAAGACACAACACAAGACAAACCCTAATGTCAGGCAAAACTCCCCTAATCTTGTTACAATATAGGCTTCCATTTCGAAGCAGTATAGGCCCAAGTTTAGATCCTACCTTCGTTAGCATGATCGGCGTCTCCGATGCTCCTTCCTCCACTCACAGATCGTACGTAAGACAAACGTGTGTTACGCTTTATACACACTGCGCATGCGTATAACTCCGCCCGCCCCTGACGTTCTTTCTAGTCTATTCCCCGCCCCTTTTTGTTCGGCGCAGTGGGGGAAGAGCACATGGCGGATAGACAGCAGGTGCGTGCTAATTGTAGCAACGAGGAGGAGGAGGAGGAAAGGCTGGAGCCTGAAACGTCCCGATCCAGAAGGAGATTTAAGGACTCAAATATGTCCTTTGGAGAGATGTTGGAGATGGTGGACATCCTGAAGAAGGCCGACTATGATGGAAAGTATGGGCCTTACCCCAACCCCAATGTCCGAAAGGCCAAGATCACGGAGAAAGTGGTCAGGAGTCTGCACCGGAATTTCGGGGTACGACGATTGAAAGATCAGCTCAGAAAGCGGTGGTCGGACCTCAAATTACGAGAACATGAGCAGTACAGAAAGATCTGGAGAGTGCTGCAAAAAAGTAAGTAGTTGTGCTGTGTTCCTATTCTTTATGTTTATTACGTTCGTGCTGCTCCATGTGCTTTTAGGAACTGTTGGACAGTTTAAAATGGCAACTTTCATGTTCATGGGCACATTATTCTTTCCGATCACACATTTTTCTTTCGGACTATAAAATACCATTGTTTAGGCCATATGCATTTGGCCACCATTTTGAGGCCCTATACTTGTCTTCAAAGAATTGGGTTGTGTAGATGGCTTTGTTACTAGAATGAAATGCAAACTAGATTGTGTGTAAGGAGAGGACACTGAGCAGCTGTTTTCACATCTGGACACTGGAGCACTAGTGTGGGACACAAGAACACCATTTTTATCAGGGGGGCCACACAGGTGCTCCAGTGTATACTATAGGGGTGACTCCATCTGTGAAGCTTGTACCAAACAGGTAAAGTATTGCAGCTTGACAAAGGGCATTAAAAAAATTACATCTTGGAACTCGGCTAAAATAGATAATTGTACCACACTTCCAAGCAATGTTTCCTATTTATAGTTCTGCCATCAAATATCTGTGTGCTAATTATACCATTTTTGTTTTACATAGGGGAGAAAAGACTCGCAGGACACCCCTCATCCGAGGAGACCAGAGACCCCCCACCTCTGGAAGAAGGTGAAATCCCCCCAACACAAGCTGAGCAGGAGGAAGAAGACGTGGTGAAACTAGTTACCACAACAGGTGAGTGTCTGCGACCACAGGCTCAGATAAGAGATGGATTGCGGCATTTTTTGGAAACAAAATTTATTTTGGGGTTTCTCTCTTTTTAGGTGATCGTGAGGTTGTGGATCCAGATCCTTTCACATCCGAAAGTGCCCAGATCCTGATCGGGGAGATCATGGGGTGTAATTTACAATTGGAAATCATCAAGCAAAACATCAATGATGTTATTCCAAAATATAAAAACATCATTGATGTTTTGGGGCGAGTTTAAAGCCCCTCCAAATCACTTACTTCTTTTGTGTGCTACAATGTGCGAAATGTTTTTGTGATTTTTCCCAAAGCCAAATTTGGAGGATGCACACAGTGTGTCAACATGTGCTATCTGCCATCACGGGAGATCAATGAACGCGTTTTGGGGGTGCAAGCCCTTCCTCAATAATAAAGTAGCGGTGAGGAAGGGGTTTCTCTCCCAAAACACATCCCTTGATCCCCCGTGATGGCAGATAGCACATGTTGACATTGTGAAATTTGTGTGCATCTTCCAAATTAGGCTTTTCCTGGGGTGATTTCCCCCCATCTGAACGCAATATCAAACCCAGTTCCTAAATACTGATGTCTGATATTGCCTTCCAGTTCTACCAAATGTGAACTTTGTAAGATCAAGATTTGTGTCTTTGTTGTTTTTACACAGGCCTGTTTTCTATAAAATGCACATTTTGATTTTGGATAATGCCACCACAAAAATTGGTATACAACAAACATGTTGGTTTGTCAGAAAAACCTTTGGTAAATGCACATGTGATTGTGCTGGTATTAAAAAGATTGTTCATCAAGAATGTGTGGATTATTGTCTCAACGCTACAACATTTTTGGGGTGATGTAATTGTTGTTTTATGAGAAAATGGGGGTTATTTCCTAAGGGCAAATCCACTTTGCACTACAAGTGCAGTTTAAGTGCAGTTGCAAGTGCACTTGTAGTGAAAAGTGTCTTTGCATTTAGTAAATAACAGCCAACAGTGCTTTGTATAAGGTTACACAATCACGCCATTTTCTGGACTCCACACATTTCTGTCAGGGTCAGCTCAAACAAACACAAGCAGTAAATGTCCACAAAGAATTTCTTTTGGTTTTTTTTTTATTAGAAAAAGGCTTCACATATTGTCTGGCATATTGATAGCCCCCCTACCCGCAAAGAACTCCAGGTATCGTAACCGGACATCACGGGCACTCAGGGAGGGCAAGCCAGGACGTCCGCTTTCAAGCGCCGTCAGTGTTGTTGGATGTAGGATTCCGGCCTCAGGCCCAACTGAGCCAGCATAGTTGGCCGAATGTTTTCTTAAAAAATTATGGAGAACACAGCACGCAAGTATTATATGGTTCAGTTTATACTCCGCCATATGGATGGGTGTCAGAAATAGTCGGAACCGGCTGGCCAGGATTCCAAATGTGTTCTCCACCAATCTTCGGGCTCTGGCCAGCCAGTAATTAAAAACCCTCTGTTCCGGGGTGAGGGTCCTCATCGGGAATGGCCGCATCAGGTGGTCCCCCAGCGCAAACGCTTCATCAGCTATGAACACAAATGGGAGACCTTCCACATTGTCCTCTGGAGCTGGCAAGTCCAAGCTGCCATTCTGGAGACGCCTGTAGAACTCCGTCTGGGCGATGACTCCACCATCGGACATCCGGCCATTCTTCCCCACGTCCACATACAAGAAGTCGTAATCAGCCGACACCACCGCCAACATCACTATACTATTAAACCCCTTGTAATTATAATAGTACGACCCCGAGTTGGGTGGTGGGACGATGTGGACGTGTTTCCCATCAATGCCCCTCCGCAGTTAGGAAAGTCCCACCGCTGGGCAAAGTGGGAGGCCACAGTCTGCCATTCCTGTGGCGTGGAAGGAAACTGTTGAGGAAAAAACAATAAACATTAGTATTTTTTCACAGAAACATGGCAAGCAGATTATACACAAACATTATGGGGCAACTTCCAGATAGCATTTATTAAGGGGAATTAAACAACGCCAAAGTATAAGGTACACCTATCATATTCCCCCTCCCCCCCTCTCATGGGCCATTTCTAACATTATAGGGGGGGAACTCTTGGACAGGTAACCCTCTTCACTTCATTGAGAGATGAATGCCTAAATACAGGGTATTACTTGGAACAGCCCCTCCTTAGTTACACTATTGGCAGCCCACTGGACAGGTAAGAAGTGTCATAATACAAAGATATAAATACATACTGTACACATTTGAGAACATTTGGACATTCTGCTATTACCTATCAAGATAATAATAGGATACAAAAACTTTAAACAGTACCATTGGAAAGTATACAGGCAGGTCCTTGCACTACATGCTTTGGGGAATTCATCCATAAATCTGACCAGTAAAGAGGTGGGTATAGTGTGTATGGGTTTGGCAAAGTCAGCAGATAGATGATTGAGGATAGAGAATTGGGATCAGCTGACTTAGCAGTTGGGGGGAGGGAGGGTTACTAAAAATGATTTGGGGACACCACAAAAAAAAAGCCTCTGGCACTCTGCATGAATTTAAATCAAAAATAACATTTCAAAACATTTTAGGGGGTGTTTGGGGTAAAGCACTACTATGGAGCTGATAAAATACATTGTTAAGTGACTACATGAGGTGAATATAGGGCCAGGAGACACCATGCTGGGGAGGTTAGTGAAGGGAAAATATGTATGAAGGACCTAAAATAATAATTACATAAAAATCCAGCATGCATGAGGAGAAAGGGGACATTCACAGCATATTACAATCATGGAAATTAGGGAATGAGGAAAGAAATACAATATATTAGCATACATTCAATACAATAAAATGTGATATTAAAGGATAAAAATCTTACCTTCATATATTCCTTCTGAAGGACCTGTATGATGGCAGAACAGGTCTCTGGGATAATGATCCCCAGAGCCTGGGGGGAGATGCCTGTCGAGAACTTGAGGTCCTGCAGGCTTCTCCCTGTGGCCAAATACCGCAAGGTAGCGACCAACCTCTGCTCCGGAGTGATGGCTTGCCTCATGCAGGTATCCTGCCTGCTGATATAGGGGGTCAGCGAAGCCAACAAACGGTGAAACACGGGGTCCGTCATCCGGAGAAAGTTCCTGAAATCATGGCGATTATTCTCACGGATCTCACGGAGCAAAGGCATATGAGAGAACTGGTCACGCTGAAGCAACCAATTCTTGGTCCATGAACTCCTCCCCACCCTGTTCATGGACTGGACTTGTGTCAAGGTCAGGACCCCAACACCAAGCCCCCGCACAGCACGAACTCTACGAGGAGTACGCATACGAAACATGGCTAGAAAACGGTCGGCTGCTCAGAACGAAGTAACAGAACACACTGAAGAACAGCAAGGCCTGTGAAGAGTGACCTGAAAAACAGCAACGAGCAGGCAAGATCACACAGAAAACTCTGATACGAACTGACTGCACGCACTGAAGAGCAGATACAAACCCACAAGCACAAACTGAACGGCAGAAAACGATCTGAAAGCCACGAGTCTGAAAAAGCGCGAATCGTCTCTCACCAAACTTTTACTAACACGAGATTAGCAAAAGGAGCCCAAAGGGTGCCGCGCTTGGTTCTGAACCGGCCTTTTCTAGTCTCGTCGTACGTGGTGTACGTGACCGCGTGGTTGGCGATTGGAAATTCCGACAACTTTGTGCGACCGTGTGTAGGCAAAACAAGTTTGAGCCAATATCCGTCGGAAAAAATCCTAGGATTTTGTTGTCAGAATGTCCGAACAAAGTCCGACCGTGTGTACGCCCTATTATGTGTAGTTTCCTAGTAGTACGTCCCACGTACTGTTTACGACACGGGCATTCTAATACATAAGTGACGTGCGTGTTATTGCACGTTATTAGGTCCCTAATTGTGTATTCTTTTCCGTTTGCTGTTGACTTAAACTTAGTTGTCTTCTTGTTTGTTTTTTTACTCTCTCTGCAAGGCAGACATTTCCCACATTTGTAAAAGCCTTTTAGGTTGTTGCCTATTCTGATTTGTTTCGGGGGATCAAGTGCATTGTGCACTAGTTTATTTCTAAGGGTTGAGGCCTTTCTATAAATGAAGATGGGTTTCCTTGGTAGTACTGTTTTTAAAACTTGGTCCGATTGTAGAATGGGCCAATGTTTTTTGACAATAGATTCCATAGTTCTATATTGTCTATTGTATCCAGTCAGGAAGGCAAAGCCCAGTTGTTGTTTTTTTCTTGTTTATGGGTGTTCTGTGTGCCTTCCATTAGCCTATTTCTGTCTATATTTTTTCTTTTTTCTTTTAGTAATAAAAGGTCCTTCCTTTTATATCCTTTATCCACAAACCGCTTGATTAGGATATCTGTTTGTTCTTCAAAGTCGGTTATGTTACTGCAATTTCTGCGTATTCGCATAAATTGTCCCTTTGGGATATTCCCAATCCACTTTGGGTGATGGCAACTACTGGTGGGAATGTAACCATTCCTGTCTGTGCCTTTAAAGTGCGTTTTTGTGCTAAGGTGTCCATTTTCTTTGTATATCTGGAGGTCAAGGTAATTGATGTTCTGTCTGCTCCAATTCCCAGAAAAAGATAGACCATAGATGTTATGGTTTAATTCATCAAAGAATACTTGTAACTCTTCCTCGGTGCCTCCCCAGATTATTACGATATCATCTATATACCGTCGATAAAATTTCAGATGGGACCTGTTGGTACTGTAGATTTGTTCTTCTTCCCATTTATTAAGGAGCAGATTGGCTACACTCGGGGCGTACTTAGCCCCCATAGCTACCCCTTTCACTTGGGTATAGAAGTCTCCCTTATGCCAGAAATAGTTGTGACTCATGGCTAGCTTTAACCCTTCCAATAGGTATTTTATTTGCTCCTCTTTCAAATCTGTTTGTTGGTATAATGCTCATTCTACTCCACTGAGGCCATCTGCTTGTACAATATTAGTGTATAGTGAGTTGATGTCGATTGTTACAAGTATATCTTTTTTCCTTGATGTCGAAGTTTTTTAACTCAGTAATAAACTGTTTACTGTCTTTTAGATAAGATTTACCCCTGGCCACCAGTGGCTGTAGATATCCATCTAGATAGGCCCCCAGCCTTGAAAATAGGCCATCAATGCCACTTATTATGGGTCTTCCTGGGGGGTTGGTTTGATTTTTGTGGATTTTAGGGACATAATAGATCACAGGAGTTTTTGCTGCTTCGGGGACCAGATACCTTGCTTCTTTTTTATTTAAAATTCCTTTTTTCGCCCCTTTGTGTATATAGGCTTTCAATTTCTTGTTATATTCCACCTTTGGATTATCCTTCAATATCTGCAGTGTTTCTGTACCTGCTCTCAAGATGACTGGGTCTCTCTTCTTCCTTGTGCAGAATTTGCTTATAATAACTCCCTGCATTCTGCCACAAACCAATCTCCATTCTGGGCAAACTATGGGTTCCACTCCTCCAGTGAGTCCAGTACCTAATTAAGTGGAAGGGATACCACCGGAAGAGACTTCTTGGACCTTCTTGTAATCTGCATGCTCCAAGATTGCTGCAAACCTTTAATAGGAGACATCCGGGGAATTTAGCCCGTTTGGGCATCTGGAGACTGCCCCTGGGGGGGGGGCACTGTCAGGGAAATGGCCATGGAAGAAATGGCAATCTGCCAGTCGTAGTGATTGGTGCCATAGACGCATTCCCGCGCGCATGTGCAGCGCCAAACAGTAGGTGCAATGCGCGATGGCGCAAATCAGCATGCACATCCGTGCATGGCGTGACAGATGGGGTCCCCTGCTGGCCTATAAAAGACTGCTGTTGTCTGACCCAAGTTGCTGGAATGTTGTCAGCTTCCCTGTACTACTGAACTTCTGTTTATCTCTTGGATTCCCCGTTGTGACCCGGCTTGTTTCAGATCTGCTTGCCCTCTTCTCCTGGCTATGGGACTCGAACGTTCTAAATCAAAAGTGCTCATTTTAAAGGCTAATTTGCATGGTATTGTCCTAAAAAGTTTTGGGGACCTGAGTCCTGCCCCAGGGGACATGTATCAATGCAAAAAAAGTGTTAAAAACTTCCCTGTGGCATTCCCCGTGACGTCAGAGGGGGGCAGGGTCACCCGCCCTGCATCAGAGGTGGGCGGGGTCACCCGCCCTCCATTATTTAAGAACTGTCAGAAGAGGAGAAACGTCACACAGCGGGAGCCTCCCATCCAATCGTGGATGCGGAGCGGCCCGAGGAAAGAAGATGAAGTGAAGACGGCGCCGCTGAGGGAGATGCCGGACAAGAAGACCGGATGAAGAACCAGAAGAACAAGAAGAACCAGAAGAACGAGAACCAGAAGAAGATGGAGGAAGAAACCGAAGGAAGATAGAAGATAGAAGAAAGAAGATAGAAAATAGAAGAAAGAAGAAGCATTTAAATAAAGGAATTGTCAAAAACTGTCTCTTGTCATTTTTAAAAAAATTTTTTGAAATGGTAGGGGTACTTTTGTACCCCCTTACCATTTCACACAGGGGGGAGGGCCGGGATCTGGGGGTCCCCTTGTTAAAGGGGGCTTCCAGATTCAGATAAGCCCCCTGCCCGCAGACCCCCACAACCACCGGGCAAGGGTTGTGGGGATGAGGCCCTTGTCCCCATCAACATGGGGACAAGGTGTTTTGGGGGCAACCCCCAAAGCACCCTCCCAATGTTGAGGGCATGTGGCCTGGTACGGTTCAGGAGGGAGGGGCGCTCTCTCATCCCCCCTCTTTTCCTGCAGCCTGCCAGGTTGCGTGCTCAGATAAGGGTCTGGTATGGATTTTTGGGGGTACCCCACGCCATTTTTTTTTAAATTTTGGCGCGGGGTTCCCCTTAAAATCCATACCAGACCTGAGGGGTCTGGTATAGACTTTGAGGGGGACCCCACGCCAATTTTTTTTAAAATTTTGGCCGGGGTTCCCCTTAATATCCATACCAGACCTGAAGGGCCTGGTATGGAATTTAGGGGGACCCCCACATCATTTTTTTTTTAATTTTGGTTCGGGGTTCCCCTGTGGGGAATTCCCATGCCGTTTTTATCAATTAACTTTTATGTGTATTGTCGGGCCGGCAATTCAGTATAGCCGCGAGTAGTTTTAAATGACTTTTTTCCTTTGAAATGTCATTTTGCTGTCAGACTGTTCTAAACACGGGAAACAAGCGCCCCTTTACAGGCATACTATAGACACCCCCCAGGTACGAAATTTAAAGGGATATTACACTTTTATTGTTTGACTTTAAGCATTATTAAAATCACTGCTCCCGAAAAAACGGCCAATTTTAAAACTTTTTTTTGCATTGATACATGTCCCCTGGGGCAGGACCCGGGTCCCCAAACCCCTTTTATGACAATACCATGCATATAAGCCTTTAAAATTAGCACTTTTGATTTCTCCCATAGACTTTTAAAGGGTATTCCGCGGCATTCGAATTTGCCGCGAACACCCCAAATTGTTCGCTGTTCGGCGAACTGGCGAACAGCTGATGTTTGAGTCGAACATGAGTTCGACTCGAACTCGAAGCTCATCCCTACTCCTAACTAAGATCCTCCAGACCCTTTATTAGCTTTGTTGCCCTTCTTTGTACTCACTCCATATCCAGTACATCCTTCCTGAGGACTTGTGCCCAGAACTGGACAGCATAATCTAGGTGCGGCCAGACCAGAGTCTTGTAAAGTGGGAGAATTATCATTTTATCTCTGGAGTTGATCCCCTTTTTAATGCATGACAATATTCTGTTTGCTTTGTTAGCAGCAGCTTGGCATTGCATGCCATTGCTGAGCCTATCATCTACTAGGACCCCCAGGTCCTTTTCCATCCTAGATTCCCCCAGAGGTTCTCCCCCCAGTGTATAGATTGCATTCATATTTTTGCCACCCAAATGCATTATTTTACATTTTCCTACATTGAACCTCATTTGCCATGTAGTTGCCCACCCCATTAATTTGTTCAGATCTTTTTGCAAGGTTTCCACATCTTGCGGAGAAGTTATTGCCCTGCTTAGCTTAGTATTGTATGCAAATACAGAGATTGAACTGTTTATCCCATTCTCCAGGTCGTTTATGAACAAATTAAACAGGATTGGTCCCAGCACAGAACCCTGGGGAACCCCACTACCCACCCCTGACCATTCAGAGTACTCCCCATTTACCACCACCCTCTGAACTCGCCCTTGTAGCCAGTTTTCAATCCATGTACTCACCCTATGGTCCATGCCAACGGACCTTATTTTGTACAGTAAACGTTTATGGGGAACTGTGTCAAATTCTTTTGCAAAATCCAGATACACCACGTCTACGGGCCTTCCTTTATCTAGATGGCAACTCACCTCCTCATAGAAGGTTAGTAGATTGGTTTGACAAGAACGATTCTTCATGAATCCATGCTGATTACTGCTAATGATACCGTCCTCATTACTAAAATCTTGTATATATAATACCTTATCATCCCCTCCAAGAGTTTACATACTATTGATGTTAGGCTAACTGGTCTGTAATTCCCAGGGATGTATTTTGGGCCCTTTTTAAATATTGGTGCTACATTGGCTTTTCTCCAATCAGCTGGTACCATTCCAGTCAGTAGACTGTCTGTAAAAATTAGGAACAATGGTCTGGCAATTACTTGACTGAGTTCCCTAAGTACCCTCGGATGCAAGCCATCTGGTCCCGGTGATTTATTAATGTTAATTTTCTCAAGCCTAATTTTAATTCTGTCCTCTGTTAACCATGGAGGTGCTTCCTGTGTTGTGTCATGAGGATAAACACTGTGACTGAGGAGAAGAATAAATTCAATATCTTTGCCATCTCCCCATCCTTTGTAACCAGATGTCCTTCTTCATTCTTTATGGGGCCAATATGGTCTGTCCTCCCTTTTTTACTGTTTACATACTTAAAGAATTTCTTGGGATTTTTTTGCTCTCCTCCGCTATGTGTCTTTCATGTTCTATCTTAGCCATCCTAATTTCACCCTTACATTTCTTGTTGCATTCTTTTTAAAGTCTGAAGGCTGATGATGATCCCTCAACTTTGTATTTTTTGACGGCCTTCTCCATTGCTTTTATATGCATTTTTACATTGGAGTTAAGCCATCCAGGACTTTTGTTTGCTCTTTTAAATTTATTACCCAATGGGATGCATTGGCTAATGCCTTTATTTAATATGCTGTTAAAGCAAACCCATCTCTCCTCCGTGTTCTTTGTTCCTAATATTTTATTCCAATTTATGCCTTTTAGTAAGGTTTGTAGTTTAGGGAAGTTGGCTCTTTTGAAATTCAGTGTCTTTGTATTCCCTCCCTAGCTCCCTCAGCGATGTCATCTCTCACATTCACATTCTTGATATATAGGCATACCCCTCCCCCTTTTTTACCCTCTCTATCCTTGCGGTAAAGGGTATACCCTTGAATGTTTGCCAGCCAATCATGAGAGCTGTTGAACCAGGTCTCTTAAATTCCCACAAAATCCAAATCCTCCTTATACAACAGTATCTCTAGTTCACCCATCTTGTCCGCCATGCTCCTGGCATTGGTGAACATGCCACATAGTTTAGACCGGTCGCATATTGTCCTCGAATTGGGTGTTCTGAGATTGCAACTAGGACTTGCTACTATACTTACCTTGGGTTTTTGTGCTTTGGTCAACCTACCACTAATGCCCCCAATACTACCCTCTGGAATATGTTCCGCACTGACTATCTCTACTTCGGGACCCTCCCCCCATCACCTAGTTTAAAAACCCCTCTAACTTTTTGGCCATCTTCATCCCCAGCTGATCTGCACCCTCCTCATTTAGGTGCAGTCCATTCCTTCTATAGTACCTTTTATCAACTGAGAAGTCGGCCCAGTCCTCCAGGAACCCAAACCCCTCCTTCCTACACCAGCTCTTCAGCCACTTGTTTACTTCCCTAATCTCCCTCTGCCTTTCTGGTGTGGCTCGATGTACCGGTAGTATTCCTGAGAAGACTACCTTGGAGGTCCTTTTCCTCAATTTAGCTCCTAAGTCCCTAAAATTGTTCTTTAGGACACTCCATCTGCCTCTGACTTTGTCATTGGTGCCAACGTGCACCATGACAGCTGGGTCTTCCCCAGCCCCTCCCAGTAATATTTCCACCAGATCCGTGATGTGCTGAACCCGACCGCCCGGTAGACAACATACTGTTCGGCGCTTCAGGTCTTTGTTACAGATTGCCCTCTCTGTCCTTCTAAGAATTGAGTCCCCTACCACCAGAATCTGTCTTTCCTTTCCCTTCGCTGCCCCCCACTGTCACTGGAGGAGTTCTTCCCCCGGCAGTTGGAGAGTCCCTCAGCTCCAGCAGTGCTGGTCCCTGACTGGTTTCACCAATGTCACTCAATGGAGGGTACTTATTGGGATGCTCCAGTCCTGTATCGGCCTCCCTGGCACTTCCCCCTCTACCCTTCCTGACTGTCACCCATCTACTCTTTGCTAGTGCCTGCACCTCTTTGTCTCCACCCGCCTCTCTGCTGGCCCCTGCCGGCACCTGCCGTGTACGTTCCTGGCTCTCCTTTAGTATGGAGGGACTTCTCAGTGCTGACAGTTGCATCCCCAGATTCAGAACCTAGGCTTCCAGGGAAACAATGTGCTTATATTTTGCACAGCAGTATTCGCCCTTGATCGGATGATCAAGGAACGCATACATGCAGCAAGATGTACAAAGAGTCGACTTGCTCTTGCTTCCTGCCCGATTACCAGTGCTTGACCCGGTTTGCCCTACAGACTCTGTTACTCATTACTGGCGTGCCATCCTGTGTTTGACCCTCAGCCTGGCTTCTATCGCTGTGTCCTGAAAGCATGGTTCATCTGAAGCACGGTAGAAGTTTCTGGCAGCCTATATCTTACCACACATGCAGCAGCCCTCACAAGGTGACTCTCCTCCTGGTCCATCCGGATCCTGCAGGCAACCCATGCTTCTCTGGGCCCTATACCTACTGTTGCACTATCAGAGATAAATTGCGCTCAGCCGCAAGGGGAGCCCCTCTTTGCATATTGGCTTTGGATCAGGTACGTGACAATCCGCCCCTATGGCCCCCACATCCTCTATAATCCACCATAACACACACAGTATTCTCACACCCTCTGACATGTAATGTAAACATCTGCCTCCTGTGATAGGTCAACAAATCACCATGAAGGGGCGTGGCTGAAGGCAGGTTTTTTGTTTTCCAAATAACTTTATTTAGATAATTGTGGCGGAGTAGACTGATTGTCTGTGATGTGATGCTGGTCTTGTCCGCTAAGTTAGACACCCCCAGTCAGGGCAGCCATCAGAAATTTTTGGGCCCCTTACACAGCTTTTGGCCTGGGCCCCCAGGCCTGACCACCAACATTCCCCAGTGCTGGCTCACTGGCTGTCCTACAAAATCCTTGTACCTGTACAAACTCAGTCCCCCTCATACCTGTATGCACTCAGCCCCTACCTTACACCTGTTTACACTCAGCCACCCTCATACCTGTTTGCACTCAGCCCCCTAAAACCTGTATGCACTCAGCCCCATCATACCTGTATGCACTCAGCCCCATCATACCTGTATGCACTCAGCCCCATCATACCTGTATGCACTCAGCCCCATCATACCTGTATGCACTCAGCCCACCCACACACCTGTACGCATTCAGCCCCCCTTCACACTTGTAGACATTCAGCCTCCCCTCACACCTGTAGACATTCAGCCCCCCTTACACCTGTACACACTCAGCCCCCTCTCACACTTGTAGACACTCAGTTCCCCTCACATCTGTAGATATTCAGCCCCCTCTCACACCTCTACACACTCAGCCCCCTCTCAGACCGGTAGACACTTAGCCCCCTTCACACACTCAGCTACCACCTCACACCTGTAGACACTCGGCCCTCCTTCACACCTGTACACACTCAGCTGCCCCCTCACACCTGTACACACTCAGCCCCTTCATCTGTGTATATGTCAAGCCCCCACACACATCTGTAAACACAGACATACAGCTCTGCCCCCCCTCCTCCCTTCACTTGTACTTACAGCCCCCATATGTGAAGGTGGTTTTCCTAGTCCCAAGTCTTGTTTCTACATGTCCCTGTGAAACAAGAGAGGAGCTGCAGTCCAGAATACAGTACAGGCAGCACAAATGAGGAGAGCACATACAGGAAGCAGCCAGAGGTAGCAGTAAATAGCCCGACGTGAGCTCAATTACACAGAGCAGCAGAAGCTGCCGACTTGGTTGCATATAGAGAGTCAGCTAGGGTTGCCACCTCATCCCTTTAAAACCAAACACATATTAATTACACAGGTTCTGTGGCTGATTAAGGTGGTAATTAAACTCACTTAGTGCCTTATCTGCATCAAATTAGCCTCAGAATCTGTGTAATTCATATGTGTTTGGTTTTAAAGGGATGAGGTGGCAACCCTAGGTGAAAAAAATACCCCCAAATAAGGTTGTGGGACTTTAACGGCAACAGCGTAATGTAAACACAATTTTATTCCATAGAAAAATTTATATATGTATACAAAACATTAGCATAGTTAATAAACATAACACAGTGAACACAATAAAAAGCTGAAACACAGCTGTACTGATGTGCATTGGATAAAGATGCTTGTAATGTCTTCCACCAAGGCCTACTCGTTTCAGGACTGAAACTGACCGTCCTTTCGTCAAGGGCGACTCGTGGGACAAGCTCTTACTGTATGGTGAAATACAAGATTGGAAAAAATATAAATAAATATAACATTTTCTATCGCATAATATTGTCATAGCATTGCATAGAGAACATGAAGTCTATGAAACCAAAACAAGAGAAACAGCCTACCCAAACATGACAGTGTTGGAGCACCCATTGCCCAAATCACGGTGGCGGATATGTCAAAACCACCCACGGATCCAAAAACCGGAGCCTGGGTGTGTGTGGTTGGCCCCACTCTGCCCACACTGATCCACCCCCAAAAAAAAGAGACACCGAATCACGGAGCCCGTTCAAGAGGGTACTCTGTCAGGATGGCACAGACCCAAGTGGATGTCTGAAAGGGATAATAAAAAATATGGTATTCAATTAAAGATTATCTAGGTCAAAAATGTCAGTCCAAGGGTCATAGTCGGCTCAGTAAATAGTATCATACCTGAGTGATAGAAAGTATACAGTGGTGAATCTAGGACGAGTAGAAAAAAGGGGCTATATGAAGGGAGTGTGGGGTACCAATTGAATGGTCATTGATTAGCTTGCATGAACATATTGATCTTCACACCAGCAGAGTCTGCAAACAAACAGAGAGAGTGCTGTGTGAGAAGGTAAATCAATGTAAAGTAAGTAAAGTGCCTGGACTTATATAAAGCAACAAGGCAAAAGCTTACATACCGGTATAAGGCTCTTTAGTTAGTGGGCGTCAGATCTTGCAGCATCTATGTCCAAACGGGTCGCCTCCGTTCAGGGCAATGACAGACTGACACTGATCACTGCAGCATTTAAAAGACTGAGAGGGGAGGGGTCGGGCGTGACACTGATCTGTAAATTAGCATGGATCACGTCAATTAGCATGGAAAAGGGCAAAGAAAAAGGAACCTCCAGGTGAGAGTGATTTCGCGGCGACACCGCACTCTTTGCGGCATCCCCACATTCTCACTCCAGCCAGAATTAGCCCAGAACGCCTCCCACTATTCTGTGAGAGGAGACAGAGTGCAGCCAACTGTATTTTAGCAGCCAGGAGCATCGTAACAATATAATATCCGGCTACATAGTAAGACCACAGGATAGGAGGATCATGTCAAGCACAGATGCATCCATGGTTCTCCATGTTTACTATGTGAACATATTAAACAAAAAAGGGGACCTACTGTATATTCAGAGCTTTTGGAAATAGGGGGCAACATGTAAAAGGTGTCAAAGAGGACGGGGGGACCCCGAGCCATCACTGCACGGCGCACCCCACAGGCATAAGCCTGAGAGGTGGGTCATGCAGCGGCGACCCACTGACGCAGGGAGGGCGACTGAGCCAGGCATATAGATGCCCGCAAGGACGCCACATGAAAAAGGCCCCCCAAGAGGGACACAGAGTCCCTGGGAGGCCCCCCTGCACTGGGCGGGGCAAAGAGGGGCCAACAGGTGTACCCGAACATATAGTGCGCCATAACCGGACATGGCAATGAGAAATCCAACAACTGCAGGGCATGAAAACAGGTCAAATGTACATCATCAAGGAACTAAAACACGATGAGCAGGTCAGGGGTAGACAAATCTAAGTAGATGGTTTAAACATAACATTACACAGGTGACCAACCTAGATTGGACGATCGGACAGTGTGTTAGATCAAAGGAGGGGAGGGAGAGGGGGAGGAACTACTGTGGTAGTGGAACATGAAGCCCATCTAGACTTTGTAGGAGATGAATAGTATCCCGTACAAAGGAGGGTAAATTTTCAACAAAGGATTTGAGGTACGAGTCGACATACAAGCTAAGGTGTTCAGTAATGGCCCCATTCCCCGATACGATGGGTCTTCCTGGTGGAACCAAGGGATTCTTGTGTATTTTCAATTTCCTGATTTCAGATGTCACCGAGGAGACAAAGGACATTAGGGTCGGATTTGAACTGAAAGAGGGAAATTTATCTGATTTGTTTTTCAACTTTATAGACCGAGGGGGGGATGGTTCAACCGTCAGTTGCTCCTGAAGTAAGGATTCTATATTGATAGAATCGATTAGGTCTGTTGGGTCCTGCTCATCAAGCAGGTGGCAACCTTAGAGCCAGCACAGCCACAAAGCACCCACCTGTACTGCCCCTGCCATGCCCCGGGCCCTAAGCAGGCTAGACACAGCCATGAGGAGGTAGAAAAGAACAGTCAAAAAACCTGCGTAACAAGGTAATGAAACTTTACAAAGATGGAAAAGGATATAAAAAGATATCCAAAGCCTTGACTATGCCAGTCAGTACTGTTTAATCACTTATTAAGAAGTGGAAAATTGGGGGCTCTTTTGATACCAAGCCAAAGTCAGGTAGACCAAGAAAGATTGCAGCCACAACTGGCAGAAGAATTGCTCAGGATACAAAGAAAAACCCACAGGTAACCACAGGAGAAATATAGGCTGCTCTTCAAAAAGACGGTGTGGTTGTTTTAAAGGAGCACGATTCAACGATACTTGAACAAAAAAGAGCTGCATGGTTGAGCTGCCAGAAGGAAGCCTTTACTGTGCCAATGCCACAAAAAAGCCAATGAGGCATGTCAAGGTGTTGTTGGGCATATTGTAACCAGGCGTTTTTGTGGAACTTGTACAGTAAAGGCTTCTTTCTGGCAACTTGACCATGCAGCTCTTTTTTGTTCAAGTATCATCGTATTGTGGTCGTTAAAAACAACCACACCATCTTTTTCCAGAGAAGCCTGTATTTCTCCTGAGGTTACCTGTGGGTTTTTCTTTGTATCCCGAACAGTTTCTGTGGCAGTTGTGGCTGAGATCTTTCTTGACCTACCTGATCTTGGCTTGGTATCAAGAGATCCCCAAATTTTATACTTCTTAATAAGTGATTGAACAGTACTGACTGGCATATTCAAGGCTTTGGATATCTTTTTATATCCTTTTCCATCTTTGTAAAGTATCATTACCTTGTTACGCATGTCTTTTGACTGTTCTTTTCTACCTCCTCATGGCTCAGTGTCTAGCCTGCTTAGTGCATCCATAGTCACATAGTTAGTCAGGTTGAAAAAAGACACAAGTCCATCTAGTTCAGCCAAAAAAAAAATCTTACATTCCCATATACCCAATCCTATACCCACAGTTGATCCAGAGGAGGGCGAAAAACCCCCTAAAAAAGCAGGATCCAATTTGCTACAGCAGGGGAAATAATTCCTTCCTGATCCCAGAGAGGCAATCAGATTTTTCCTGGATCAACTTTACCTATAAATGTTAGTACCCAGTTATATTATGTACATTTAGGAAATAATCCAGGCCTTTTTTAAAGCAATCTACAGGTGGCCAGAACCACCTCTGGAGGGAATCCATTCCACATTTTCACAGCTTTTACTGTGAAGAAACCTTTCCATATTTGGAGATGAAATCTCTATTCCTCTAGACGTAAAGAGTGCCCCCTTGTCTTCAGTGTTGACCGTAAAGTGAATAACTCAACACCAAGATCACTATATGGACCCCTTATATATTTATACATGGTGATCATATCCCCCCTTAATCTCCTCTTCTCAAGAGTGAATAAATTCAGTTCCTCTAATCTTTCCTGAGCTCCTCCTTTCTTTCTTTCTTTCTTATCAGTTTGGTTGCCCTTCTCTGCACTTTCTCCAGTTCCCCGATATCCTTTTTGAGAACTGATGCCCAAAACTGAACTGCATATTTCAGATGAGGTCTTACTAATGATTTGTACAGGGGCAAAATGATATCTCTCTCTCTCTGGAGTCCATACCTCTCTTAATACAAGAAAGAACTTTGCTTTGAAAACCGCAGCTTGGCATTGCATGCTATTATTGAGCTTATGATCTACCAAAACCCCCAGATCCTTCTCCACCATTGATTCCCCCAATTGTACTCCCCCTAGTATGTATGATGCATGCATATTCTTAGCCCCCAAGTGCATAACTTTACATTTATCAACATTAAACCTCATCTGCCACATAGTCACTCAATTAGAGGTCGGCTTGTAAATTGGAGACATTCTGTAAGGACGTTATTCCACTGCATAGCTTAGTGTCATCTGCAAAGACAGAAATGTTACTTTTAATCCCAGATCCTATATCATTTATAAAGATATTAAAAAGTAAGGGTCCGGGCACTGAACCTTGGGGTACACAACTGATAACCTTAGACCATTCAGAGTAAGAATCATTAACCACTACTCTCTGAATTCTGTCTTTTAGCCAATTTTCTATCCATTTACAAACTGATATTTCCAAGCCTGTAGACTTTACCTTACACATGAGCCATGTGTGGGGAACTGTGTCAAACGCTTTTTCAAAATCCAAGTATACATTGTCCACCGCCACCCCTCTGTCCAAGGTTTTACTTACGTCCTCATAAAAAGAAATCAGGTTTGTTTGACAACTTCTGTCTTTCATGAATCCATGCTGTCTGTTGCTTAAAATATTTTTTTCCAGCAAGAACTCATCTATCTGGTCTTTTATTAAACTCTCCAGTATCTTCCCGACTATAGAGGTTAAACTAACAGGTCTATTGTTACTTGGTAAAGACTTTGTTCTCTTTTAAATATAGGCACCACATTTGCCCTATGCCAGTCCAGTGGTACTATTCCTGTCATTAATGAGTCCCTAAAAATTAAATACAATGGCTTTGAAATTACAGAGCTCAATTATTTTAGGAACCGTGGGTGGATGCCATCTGGCTTTATTCTGTCTAAATATTTCTGGACCATATCCCTTTTGAGCCATTGTGGATCATTTTGGGCTGTGTCACTACCACCCCCATTATGGACATGAGCTCCCCCATGCTCCTTTGTATACACAGAGCTGAAGAAAGTATTTAATAAATTTGCCTTCTCTTTGTCCCCAGTCACCCACTCTAGATTATTTTGTAGGCCTACATGCTCAGACCTGACCTTTTTACTATTAATATATTTGAAGCATTTTTTGGGGTTTGTCCTACTATCTTTTGCAATCTGTCATTCTTTTTGAGTTTTTGCATCCTTGATTTCCTTTTTACATCCATGTGAGAGCTAACAAACTCATTGACTATTTATACGCAGACACCAATTGTGATTTAAAAAGCCACAAATGTAGGAAATTAACCTTTCATTGCCATTTTAACCATGTTTCCCATGTTTCATTGCCATTTTAACCTGTGTGTGCCACCTTCTGTGTCTGTACCAAGGCCAAACATTCCAGGGTCAGGGTCACCATCTGAGAAGATAAAGAGCCTCATCCACAAATACCACAAAAGACTTCAAGCTGTCATTAATGTTAAAGGGGGTAATACACGATATAAAGAACTGGGGTATGTAAACTTTGATCAGGGTCATTTGGGTAGTTTCTGTTGTGATTATGATTTAAAAAGAGTAAACACGGGGGCGTGACCGGATGCAGGTGTGAGCGGTGGAGTGTGAGCTCTCTCCCGGTCTTAGCCCTGATGCTGCATTAGCGTATTAGCGTTTGTTAAGCTGGATAGGCTTCTCCAGCTTAAGTTATGAATACTCCGTGATTACCTGGTGACTTTACTGTGCTTACCTATGGTCCCTGCGGTGCGAGGGGGGGCGGCGAGCTGTCCGGTGGTGGCGACGTGCAGAGGTGCCCGGGGAGGACCCGCAGTGCTGCTGAGCCACGGAGCGAAGTCCGGATGAATCACACACGCTGTGGCTGACTGCCTGGGGATGCTTTGGTGATATTGCGAGAGGCTGAGTGATTGTAGCCCGCGACGGGCGGAGGAGTGAGCGCCAGACAAGCTGACCGAGAGTGACGAGCGGTAAGAGCGGGGGGGGGGGGGTCCCGTGTGGAGGATCTCGGGGCTGGATGTGCCCTCTGCACTGTCCTTGAGTGAGGAGACTTGGAGACTGGAGAAAACTGCAAACTGGAGAAAGGTAAAGAAATGGACCTTTAAACAACCCTAAAGTATAGTGACTGTAATCATTGCTGCAGGGTGCCTGGTGGCTCATTTTTTCTTTGTCTCTGGGAGGATTGGACACTCTAACTGAGTAGGGACTATTTGATAATTATTTTTACCAGCCCAGGCTAGCTTGCTATATAGCACCCTATAGTGCCCTATCTTGCCATGACTAGGAAGAAGGGGGAGGATCAGCAGCAGCCTCAGGAAAATCCTCCCACACAAACTACCCGATCAGGTAAAGAGAAAGAGAAAGGGAGACAAAATGTATCCGCACTGGCAGCTGCAGCAAAACTGGAAAAATTCGCTCACACCTCCTCGCAGTCCCCAGTTAAGAGCAATCAGCCGCCTCCGGGGAAAATGTTGGCGGGAGGTCCTGGGGACAGAAAGAGCCTGGGGAAAGGGGCTGATAACCCGTCGGCTAGCACGAGAACAACAAATAAAAAAAGCCCTGAGAGGGAACACCTGAGAATGTCTGTGTATATTACTCCTAACCTAATCGTAGCTAGTGAACAAGAGCCCACTTTAAAAGAGGTACTATGTGCAATAAATGCTTGCAGGAGCTCGCTAAGCGGGATGTGCGAAGAGTTAAGAGTCCTAAAAGAAGAATTCTGCAGTATTAGACAAGAGTTTCAGAAAACAGCGGAGAGAATCAAAGGTGTGGAGGAAAGGGTTAATCAAGTAGAAGATATTTTATTCCCAATGCGGCAGGACTTTAAAAAAATGCAAGCCCAGTTAGACGCCAACAAACTTAAAATGGATGAATGGGAGAATAGGTCGCGAAGACAAAATGTGAGAGTGATGGATCTCCCTGAGAAAAGTGAGGGCTCTCGCCCTGAAGAATTTATGGAAAAGTGGCTTAAGGAGATTTTTGGGGCTGAGTCTTTTTCACATCTTTTTTCCATTGAGGGCGCGCACATAGTGCCTACCAGGTCAGCATACTCAGGAGACCGCCTGAGACCGATGATAATGAGGTTTTTTAGCTACAAAGACAAGATGAAATTAATGCAAAAATCTAGAGAAAAAGGGGATATTTTTTTCAATGGTGCTAGAATATCGAGATACCCAGATTACTCCCCGGACATACAAAGGAGAAGAGCAGGCTTTTTGGACATTAAGCGTACCTTACGGGACTATAATATACCATACGCTCTATTATATCCAGAGTGGTTGCGTATCGAGGCCTTAGGGACAACTCATTTTTTTTAATCTGTCGGAGGAGTCACGGACTGGCTTGAAGAGAACAAAAAGAACTTATAGAGATGAAATTGTATACGTGTAAAAAAAAGTCTCTTTTTTGCATAGGAAATTTTTTTTTTTTTTTTTTCTCGCAGCAGTAGGGGTTGGGAGGGAAAGGGGTGGGTTGGTGTAGTGAAGGATGAGAGTAATGTTAAGGTTGGTGACGGGGGTTTTTTTGGCCCTCGGGGGGATAGGGTCACAGGGGATGAGGGGGGGAGGGGGAGGGAGGGGTGAGAAGGGATTGACAGCCAGGACAAGTGAGTTACATCTAGAGTGGGGGATAGGGGAGTGGATGGATTGGGTTGCAGGGGTTAGAAAGGTCACAAGGAATGCCCCTAGGGCACGCCAAGTTAGGCAGTGGGGGGAGAAGAAGGGTTTTCTTAAAGGATTGGGTATCACAGTTGTAATAAAAATGGTAAAAAGTTACAGAGCACTGTTAATAAAGTTTGGGAAGGTGAAAGAAATGAAGCACAAACACTTAAACCTCACAAGAATAAGAATGAATAGGAAAAAAACTTTAAATAGTGGTGGGGAAGGGGGGGGAGGCGGGGATATTTTCCCCCCAAACTCTCCCTGTTCCCTCCTCATAATATTAGCACTGAGTGAAGTAAGAGGGGTTATTGTTGATTTGATGCAAAAGGCCAAATGGCTATGGGGAAAAAGGGCACATGTGGTAAATTGGTGTTGTCAAAATGGAGGTTGGAGATTTTTTCTTTGTAATTGGAAAAAAAGGGGGGAAATTGGGAAATTGGGACTTTAAATGAGGCTAGTATGGCTGGGTAGGACCATGCGCCTCCATCCCTGTCAATTAGGATAAAATATACACTGAAGCGGCCTGGGCAGCAAAGTGTAGCAAAAGAGGTGGGACTTTAATTGAAGCTCGTGGTGACAAAATGAACTAAGTGGTGGACGATAAAAAATTTGTTTAATATTGCATATGACATATTTAACCAACATAAAATTGCACATACATGAGGCTGCACCCATGACTAGGCGCCAGACTCTATAGTAGCAACGACTGGTAACAACATGTTTACAATCTTGTACAATAATGATAGAATTACGGGGAGTCCACCAGTGTTCATAGGATGTAAAAACATTTCAAAAAGTAGCAACTGCACAGTCAAAAGTTCTTAGATCCTTCATCGGTAGAAATGTAAAAACTTGCATGACATAATGGGTGTATATATGGTTCACAACATCAATAGCTTGACGCGTTTCGCGGCTTAAAGCCGCTCTTCAGGAGCAGATATGCGAATTGTCTGTAATAGAAGATACGTAGAAACTCAATGACACAGTTGGGGGAGTATGGGTAACCTTCCACCCAAAACCCGGGTAGGGCATGTAAACTTACAGGGTATGTGCACCAGGACACAAGGCGTCCAGGTCAGTGGGCCAGCCCATGGTCAGTAACGGGAGCCGAGGGGGCGTGTCCAATGGCGGCCGGCAACACAAGCAACGAACACAGCAGACCAGCACTCCCAGGCTCACCTGGTGTGAAAAATGGTGAAAATTCTATAAGTGTGGGACAGTGTAAACACAACAAATACATGTGGATATAGGAGTGAGAAAATAGGAATAGGAGGGGAGGGGGTAGAAAAAAAGAGAGATGATTGGTGGTCAACCAGGAGTGAGGGTGAGAGACCATGGTGTAAGGTCAGCACCAAAACGCCCAGTGTAGGGGAAGGAGAGAGAGGGGAAAAAAGCTGAGAAGTGTACCTGATGGAAGAGAAAGGACAAACCATCCAACGGAAGTGTGGAGCCTATCTGGCAGGGAACTCAGGGAGCACTGGAACAAGCCAGGGCCGCCGCCCGCATATACCGCCGCCACGGACCCGCCCCCAACGTCACAACGCGCAAGCGTAAGGGGAGGGGCATCCAGACGCCGACGCACAGGCAAGGGGTTGCCCGACATCGGATTGTACCCTCCCACCACTCGCGCAGATGGAAAGCAGACGCCGGAGGGGCCGCGTCAACAGACGCCGCACATCCGACGTGCGTGTGTGACGTCGATGCGCAGTGGTAGCGTGGCCACCCCCCGAACGTCAGACGACGGGCGGGGGAAGGATGGGCCCCAGTGCGCATCGCGGCTCCCGCACTGAAAGACGTGGGCAGCCGTAGGGCCAGGGCCATCTAGTGGCCGGTGCAGAATACAACAAGTAAAGAAAAAATAACATATCATAACAGCCTCCAAACAATAAGCAAAGGGTAAAATAATTAGCAAGGTAGTCAAGGAAAGAAACTAATGAGCCAGTAAGGCTGGTTGCAGAAAACAGGTTATACCAATGTATGGGTAGATGTCACCAGGAGCTTCCATCCCTATTGTATAATTGGAAAAAAGGGGGGAAATTGGGAAATTGGGACTTTAAATGAGGCTAGTATGGCTGGGTAGGACCATGCGCCTCCATCCCTGTCAATTAGGATAAAATATACACTGAAGCGGCCTGGGCAGCAAAGTGTAGCAAAAGAGGTGGGACTTTAATTGAAGCTCGTGGTGACAAAATGAACTAAGTGGTGGACAATAAAAAATTTGTTTAATATTGTATATGACATATTTAACCAACATAAAATTGCACATACATGAGGCTGCACCCATGACTAGGCGCCAGACTCTATAGTAGCAACGACTGGTAACAACATGTTTACAATCTTGTACAATAATGATAGAATTACGGGGAGTCCACCAGTGTTCATAGGATGTAAAAACATTTCAAAAAGTAGCAACTGCACAGTCAAAAGTTCTTAGATCCTTCATCGGTAGAAATGTAAAAACTTGCATAACATAATGGGTGTATATATGGTTCACAACATCAATAGCTCGACGCGTTTCGCGGCTTAAAGCCGCTCTTCAGGAGCAGATATGCGAATTGTCTGTAATAGAAGATACGTAGAAACTCAATGACACAGTTGGGGGAGTATGGGTAACCTTCCACCCAAAACCCGGGTAGGGCATGTAAACTTACAGGGTATGTGCACCAGGACACAAGGCGTCCAGGTCAGTGGGCCAGCCCATGGTCAGTAACGGGAGCCGAGGGGACGTGTCCAATGGCGGCCGGCAACACAGGCAACGAACACAGCAGACCAGCACTCCCAGGCTCACCTGGTGTGAAAAATGGTGAAAATTCTATAAGTGTGGGACAGTGTAAACACAACAAATACATGTGGATATAGGAGTGAGAAAATAGGAATAGGAGGGAAGGGGGCAGAAAAAAAGAGAGATGATTGGTGGTCAACCAGGGGTGAGGGTGAGAGACCATGGTGTAAGGTCAGCAGCAAAACGCCCAGTGTAGGGGAAGGAGAGAGAGGGGAAAAAAGCTGAGAAGTGTACCTGATGGAAGAGAAAGGACAAACCATCCAACGGAAGTGTGGAGCCTATCTGGCAGGGAACTCAGGGAGCACTGGAACAAGCCAGGGCCGCCGCCGGCATATACCGCCGCCACGGACCCGCCCCCAACGTCACAACGCGCAAGCGTAAGGGGAGGGGCATCCAGACGCCGACGCACAGGCAAGGGGTTGCCCGGCGTCGGATTGTACCCTCCCACCGCTCGCACAGATGGAAAGCAGACGCCGGAAGGGCCGCGTCAACAGACGCCGCACATCCGACGTGCGTGTGTGACGTCGATGCGCAGTGGTAGCGTGGCCACCCCCGAACGTCAGACGACGGGCGGGGGAAGGATGGGCCCCAGTGCGCATCGCGGCTCCCGCAATGAAAGACGTGGGCAGCCGTAGGGCCAGGGCCATCTAGTGGCCGGTGCAGAATACAACAAGTAAAGAAAAAATAACATATCATAACAGCCTCCAAACAATAAGCAAAGGGTAAAATAATTAGCAAGGTAGTCAAGGAAAGAAACTAATGAGCCAGTAAGGCTGGTTGCAGAAAACAGGTTATACCAATGTATGGGTAGATGTCACCAGGAGCTTCCATCCCTATTGTATAATTGGAAAAAAGGGGGGAAATTGGGACTTTAAATGAGGCTAGTATGGCTGGGTAGGACCATGCGCCTCCATCCCTGTCAATTAGGATAAAATATACACTGAAGCGGCCTGGGCAGCAAAGTGTAGCAAAAGAGGTGGGACTTTAATTGAAGCTCGTGGTGACAAAATGAACTAAGTGGTGGACGATAAAAAATTTGTTTAATATTGCATATGACATATTTAACCAACATAAAATTGCACATACATGAGGCTGCACCCATGACTAGGCGCCAGACTCTATAGTAGCAACGACTGGTAACAACATGTTTACAATCTTGTACAATAATGATAGAATTACGGGGAGTCCACCAGTGTTCATAGGATGTAAAAACATTTCAAAAAGTAGCAACTGCACAGTCAAAAGTTCTTAGATCCTTCATCGGTAGAAATGTAAAAACTTGCATAACATAATGGGTGTATATATGGTTCACAACATCAATAGCTCGACGCGTTTCGCGGCTTAAAGCCGCTCTTCAGGAGCAGATATGCGAATTGTCTGTAATAGAAGATACGTAGAAACTCAATGACACAGTTGGGGGAGTATGGGTAACCTTCAACCCAAAACCCGGGTAGGGCATGTAAACTTACAGGGTATGTGCACCAGGACACAAGGCGTCCAGGTCAGTGGGCCAGCCCATGGTCAGTAACGGGAGCCGAGGGGGCGTGTCCAATGGCGGCCGGCAACACAGGCAACGAACACAGCAGACCAGCACTCCCAGGCTCACCTGGTGTGAAAAATGGTGAAAATTCTATAAGTGTGGGACAGTGTAAACACAACAAATACATGTGGATATAGGAGTGAGAAAATAGGAATAGGAGGGGAGGGGGCAGAAAAAAAGAGAGATGATTGGTGGTCAACCAGGGGTGAGGGTGAGAGACCATGGTGTAAGGTCAGCACCAAAACGCCCAGTGTAGGGGAAGGAGAGAGAGGGGAAAAAAGCTGAGAAGTGTACCTGATGGAAGAGAAAGGACAAACCATCCAACGGAAGTGTGGAGCCTATCTGGCAGGGAACTCAGGGAGCACTGGAATAAGCCAGGGCCGCCGCCCGCATATACCGCCACCACGGACCCGCCCCCAACATCACAACGCGCAAGCGTAAGGGGAGGGGCATCCAGACGCCGACGCACAGGCAAGGGGTTGCCCGGCATCGGATTGTACCCTCCCACCGCTCGCGCAGATGGAAAGCAGACGCCGGAAGGGCCGCGTCAACAGACGCCGCACATCCGACGTGCGTGTGTGACGTCGATGCGCAGTGGTAGCGTGGCCACCCCCGAACGTCAGACGACGGGCGGGGTAAGGATGGGCCCCAGTGCGCATCGCGGCTCCCGCACTGAAAGACGTGGGCAGCCGTAGGGCCAGGGCCATCTAGTGGCCGGTGCAGAATACAACAAGTAAAGAAAAAATAACATATCATAACAGCCTCCAAACAATAAGCAAAGGGTAAAATAATTAGCAAGGTAGTCAAGGAAAGAAACTAATGAGCCAGTAAGGCTGGTTGCAGAAAACAGGTTATACCAATGTATGGGTAGATGTCACCAGGAGCTTCCATCCCTATTGTATAATTGGAAAAAAGGGGGGAAATTGGGAAATTGGGACTTTAAATGAGGCTAGTATGGCTGGGTAGGACCATGCGCCTCCATCCCTGTCAATTAGGATAAAATATACACTGAAGCGGCCTGGGCAGCAAAGTGTAGCAAAAGAGGTGGGACTTTAATTGAAGCTCGTGGTGACAAAATGAACTAAGTGGTGGACGATAAAAATTTGTTTAATATTGCATATGACATATTTAACCAACATAAAATTGCACATACATGAGGCTGCACCGATGACTAGGCGCCAGACTCTATAGTAGCAACGACTGGTAACCACATGTTTACAATCTTGTACAATAATGATAGAATTACGGGGAGTCCACCAGTGTTCATAGGATGTAAAAACATTTCAAAAAGTAGCAACTGCACAGTCAAAAGTTCTTAGATCCTTCATCGGTAGAAATGTAAAAACTTGCATGACATAATGGGTGTATATATGGTTCACAACATCAATAGCTCGACACGTTTCGCGGCTTAAAGCCGCTCTTCAGGAGCAGATATGCGAATTGTCTGTAATAGAAGATACGTAGAAACTCAATGACACAGTTGGGGGAGTATGGGTAACCTTCCACCCAAAACCCGGGTAGGGCATGTAAACTTACAGGGTATGTGCACCAGGACACAAGGCGTCCAGGTCAGTGGGCCAGCCCATGGTCAGTAACGGGAGCCGAGGGGGCGTGTCCAATGGCGGCCGGCAACACAGGCAACGAACACAGCAGACCAGCACTCCCAGGCTCACCTGGTGTGAAAAATGGTGAAAATTCTATAAGTGTGGGACAGTGTAAACACAACAAATACATGTGGATATAGGAGTGAGAAAATAGGAATAGGAGGGGAGGGGGCAGAAAAAAAGAGAGATGATTGGTGGTCAACCAGGGGTGAGGGTGAGAGACCCTTGTTGTATTCTGCACCGGCCACTAGATGGCCCTGGCCCTACGGCTGCCCACGTCTTTCAGTGCGGGAGCCGCGATGCGCACTGGGGCCCATCCTTCCCCCACCCGTTGTCTGAAGTTCGGGGGTGGCCACGCTACCACTGCGCATCGACGTCACACACGCACGTCGGATGTGCGGCGTCTGTTGACGCGGCCCTTCCGGCGTCTGCTTTCCATCTGCGCGAGCGGTGGGAGGGTACAATCCGACGCCGGGCAACCCCTTGCCTGTGCGTCGGCGTCTGGATGCCCCTCCCCTTACGCTTGCGCATTGTGACGTTGGGGGCGGGTCCGTGGCGGCGGTATATGCGGGCGGCGGCCCTGGCTTGTTCCAGTGCTCCCTGAGTTCCCTGCCAGATAGGCTCCACACTTCCGTTGGATGGTTTGTCCTTTCTCTTCCATCAGGTACACTTCTCAGCTTTTTTCCCCTCTCTCTCCTTCCCCTACACTGGGCGTTTTGGTGCTGACCTTACACCATGGTCTCTCACCCTCACCCCTGGTTGACCACCAATCATCTCTCTTTTTTTCTGCCCCCTCCCCTCATATTCCTATTTTCTCACTCCTATATCCACATGTATTTGTTGTGTTTACACTGTCCCACACTTATAGAATTTTCACCATTTTTCACACCAGGTGAGCCTGGGAGTGCTGGTCTGCTGTGTTCGTTGCCTGTGTTGCCGGCCGCCATTGGACACGCCCCCTCGGCTCCCGTTACTGTCCATGGGCTGGCCCACTGACCTGGACGCCTTGTGTCCTGGTGCACATACCCTGTAAGTTTACATGCCCTACCCGGGTTTTGGGTGGAAGGTTACCCATACTCCCCCAACTGTGTCATTGAGTTTCTACGTATCTTCTATTACAGACAATTCGCATATCTACTCCTGAAGAGCGGCTTTAAGCCGCAAAACGCGTCGAGCTATTGATGTTGTGAACCATATATACACCCATTATGTTATGCAAGTTTTTACATTTCTACCGATGAAGGATCTAAGAACTTCTGACTGTGCAGTTGCTACTTTTTGAAATGTTTTTACATCCTATGAACACTGGTGGACTCCCCGTAATTCTATCATTATTGTACAAGATTGTAAACATGTTGTTACCAGTCGTTGCTACTATAGAGTCTGGCGCCTAGTCATGGGTGCAGCCTCATGTATGTGCAATTTTATGTTGGTTAAATATGTCATATGCAATATTGAACAAATTTTTTATCGTCCACCACTTAGTTCATTTTGTCACCACGAGCTTCAATTAAAGTCCCACCTCTTTTGCTACACTTTGCTGCCCAGGCCGCTTCAGTGTATATTTTATCCTAATTTTTTCTTTGTAGTTTTATATATAACAGCGCTGGTTTAGAACAGCGTCGTCCTATGGCCGCTACTTTTTTATTACTAAGTAGGAGGTTAACTTCATGCCGGTTCTTATATTGCTGGTATTGTTCTTTATTGTTATATATTTGAATGCAGCCTAGAACATTTGGTATAAGTTCCTGGAACATTAGGGGGATGAGTGAGCCCATTAAAAAAGCTACCGTATTTTTGGAATTGGAATCCTGTGCTACCGAACTGATATGCCTGCAGGAAACTAACTTGACTGACAAGACTAAATTATTAATTAGAAATAAAAAATTTCAGACACAATATCATTCAGTGTACTCCTCTTATTCAAGGGGAGTGAGCATTTTGGTCAGGAGGGGGTTAATGTTTTCCTGCAGGGCTGTCAGTATTGATAGGTTGGGTTGTTTTATTTTTTTGTATTGTTTAATTGAGGGTAGGCCATTTGTCATAGCAAATCTGTATATTCCTCCCCCATTTAAGATGGAGATTCTGTCTCTGCTATTGGGGTTTCTGGAGGATAAAAAAGATGTTACGGTTATTATAGTAGGGGACTTTAATGCTGTGCTGGATAGCAGGCTAGATAGGTTCCCGCCTGGGCCCAGTGGAGGTAGAGTGTCGGAGGGCAGGTTGGCACAGTTCCTCGAGGAGGTCGGGTGGTGTGACTTGTGGAAAGCTCGCAACCCTAGTAGTCAGCAATACTCTTGCTTTTCGGGGTCCCACCACACTCTCTCCCGCATCGATATGGCCATTGGTAATCAAGAAGTCCAACCCTTAATAGGGAAAATCGAATATCGGCCAAGGGGGGTGTCCGATCACTCGCCACTGATAGTAACAATAACTGTGCGGGATAATAGCGGCCAGAAAATGTGGTCATTAAATCCAACATGGTTGGAGATAATAGGTAATAGGGACGAAATAAACATAAGATTGAGAGAATTTATTGAATTTATTGAATATAATACTGGTACAGCCTCGGGGGTCTTGGAGTCAGAAAGAAAGTATGTGCTAGATCCAACCCTGGAAAATCGAGAATTCTGGGTAATGAAGCAACAAGAATATAAAATGGAAGAAATTAGAAGAGCAGAAAATAGGAAATTTTTCCAGAGTCAGAGGAGCTGCGAGGAGGGGGAAAGAGTGGGTCGGACGTTGGCCTTATTGGCCAAGACTAATTCACCCTCTTCAATAATTCCTGTGATTAAGACAACGAAAGGGGAAATTTCATCAAATCCTCTGGTAATTAACGGAATATTTTCAGAATTTTATAGCGATTTATATAAGACGCGACATTGCCCAGAACAGGGAGAGATGGAGAAGTTCTTGGAAGGCACTAAGCTGCCGGTGTTATCGGACACAGACATGAATAGTCTGGATGCTCCAATAACATTGGAGGAACTTCGGCAAGCTATAGTGGATATGCCGAATCAGAAGTCCCCAGGGCCCGATGGTTTGCCCTCTGAAGTCTAAACAATATGGGGAGGTGTTGGCCCCTGAGCTTTTGAAGACATTGAACTGGTCAGCTGCAGTCGGTAGATTACCATTATCAATGTCTGAAGCTATTATAGTACTAATCCAGAAAGAGGGGAAGGACCATATAGACCAATCTCGTTGCTGGGTACCGATGTCAAGATTTTGGCAAAAGTCCTGGCAACCAGGCTAAATAAATGTATCTCTACCTTGATCCACCCGGATCAATCTGGGTTTATACAGAACAGGTCTACCAGTAAAAATATAAGAAGGACTTATTTGAATCTCCAGACTCCGGTAGAGAATGAAGGTTCCAGAGCTGTCTTGTCCTTGGATATTGCCAAGGCATTCGATGCTCTGGAATGGGGGTATTTATGGTGGGTAATGGAAAGATACAGGTTTGGCCCCCTATTCATTAATTGGCTTAAAATATTATATCAGCACCCCAGCGCTAGATTAAAAATAAACAATGTATACTCGGAACGGATCTCCCTTGAGAGGGGAACCAGGCAGGGGTGTCCGTTATCGCCCCGGCTGTTTGCCCTAGCAATGGAGCCTTTTGCGGAGGTAGTAAGAAACTCACCCGGTCTGCAGGGTTATAAAAGAAAAGGGGGAGAGGAAAGAATAGCGTTATATGCCGACGACATTCTGTTATTTCTGGGTGACATGGGGCCATCACTAGTAAGGGCAATGCAGTTGGTGGAAGGATTTGGGAGGGTATCGGGGTTGATAGTCAACTGGGAGAAATCTACACTTCTCCCGATTGACTCGACTACTGGCTCTCTCCCTCAGGGGATACCCTGTTTTAGGGTGGTGAAGAAGTTCAAGTATTTGGGTATAGTTTTAGCTAACAACCCAACCCATTATATTAGAGATAATCTAGCTCCGCTACTAGAAAAATTTAAAAGGAAGAAGGACATCTGGTGTTGGCTCCCCCTATCCGTAGCAGGCCGTGTAAATTTGGTTAAGATGATTTGGATGCCACAACTATTGTATATACTACATAACTCACCGGTTTGGATTGGGAGGGACTGGTTTGTAAAAATAAACTCTCTCTTTCGTGAGTTAATAGGGAGGAAGGGTCAGGCCAGGATTAGCCTTCAAACCCTGCAGCGCCCTACCAGGGAGGGGGGATTGGCGGTTCCCCATCCATATAGGTACTTCCTGGCGGCCCAGTTGCAACATCTGGGTGGGTGCAAACGTGGGGGAGAGGCGAATACCAGTATAAAAATCATGTTATCAGGTAACCCGCACAAATCCTTAGCAGGGGCACTGGAAGCTGGGTCTCTAAGATGTGCACTTCCAACATATAAATTGGTTACAAAAGTCTGGCAGTTAGTGAAGATCGAGATGGGATATAGGGGCGTCATGGAGTTCTCACCTATATGGCAGAATGAGCAGCTGCAAGAACTACAATCTATAGGAACAAACAGGCTGTGGGAAAGGTTGGGTATAAATAGGCTGGCTCAATTATTTGATGGCAATATTTTAAAGTCTTTTACGGACCTGAGACGGGAGTTTGGAACTCCAAAAGAAACATTTTATTGTTATCTCCAGATTGGGCACGCATTAGATAAACAATTTAAGACTAAGGCGATGGAATGGTGTAGTGCGTTGCTTCTTAATAAAGTGGTACGGATATCTAACCTTAAGGGCCTAATATCAGGAATTTATGATCAACTAATGGCCAGGGCGACGAGATTAGAACCACTTTCGCGTGCCAGGGAGGGGTGGGAGGCTGATGTGGGGGAGTTGAGGGATGATCAGTGGGAGAGAATCTTGGAGCTTGGCCCAATGGTGTCCCTCTCTCCGTCGCAGCGGGCTTCGCACCTCCTATTGGTGCACAGAGCTTACTACACCCCCAAGAGGCTGCATAGATTTGGTCGAAGATCAGACGATAAATGCCCCAGATGTCTAGAGACAGGCGACCTTATACATATAATGTGGAGATGCCTGAAATTAGCCAGGTATTGGACTGAGATCCTAAACATTATAGAAACTAGGTTTGGGATAAGACTGGAACATGAGGCTAAGTCCTGTGTGCTGGGGCTAATTATACAGAACATCGGGAACGGGCTTATAGATATAGCAATTGTACGATGCTTATATCAGGCGAGGAAACTGATTGCGAAAGCCTGGTTATCAGCGGTGCCCCCTACCCCTGAAGAATGGGTCAGAACAATGAACTCAGTGGTAAGAACAGAAAGGACAATCTATACCAGAAGGGGAAGCTACAGGAAGTTCACAATGATATGGGGTTTATGGTGCCAGGGAATGAGCAATGAAATATGAAACCTTATTGAGGGTATGAATATAAGAATGAGGGAATAGAGGCATGTGGTTGTAAGCACCAAGTAGTGATTCCCTAATCGGATAACAAGATTTGCCAGGCTTAAGATAAGGTTATTTTAATAGAAGTAAACTGCTTGGGGTGGAGGGTGGGTACTAGGGCTACAGGGGTGGGGGGCGGGCTGGGAGGTGGGTGGGGCAAAGCATAAGGCATGGTTAAGACAATGTGTCTGGCTGTGTTATGGGTTACTAAATGTTATAAAGGTGTATTTTTTCTACTGTTTATGATGAATAATGTATAATTTGAAAAAGTAATAAAAAGGATTTGATTAAAAAAAAAAAAAAAAAAAAGAGTAAACACAGTTGATTGATAATAAATGGCTTCAGCCAAACACTAACCACAAGTGAAATAAAAGTTGTGTTATCATTCATATTCTATGAAAAATGGCCAAGAAATCATAAATTCTGCCAGGGTATGTAAACTTATGGGCACAACTGTATACTGTATCACTGTATACTGTATCACATTAAACCTCATTGTATCACCTAAGTGTTTTTTTTTTTATGCTGCATCTTTCTTCTATTTAGAAGGGTGCATGCCCACATCAAAACACAAGGGCAGATAAAGGTAGCTAACCCTAGAAATTCTTATTTAGTCCTTTGGATATATCATCAACATCCCCTTATTGTTCATTAAAACGTACAGTGCCTTGAAAAAGTATTCATGCCCCTAGAAATTTTCCACATTTTGTCATGTTACAACGAAAAGTAAATGTATTTTATTGGGATTTTATGTGATAGACCAACACAAAGTGGCACACAATTGTGAAGTGGAAGGAAAATGATAAATGGTTTTCAAAATTTTTTACAAATAAATATCTGAAAAGTATGGTGTGCATTTGTATTCAGCCCCCTTTACTCTGATACCCTAAGCTAAAATTGCCTTCAGAAGTCACCTAATTAGTAAATAGAGTCCATCTTTGTGTAATGTAATCTCAGTATAAATACAGCTGTTATTTGAAACCCTCAGGGGTTTGTTAACGAACCTTAGTGAACCAACAGTATCATGAAGGCCTATGAACACACAAGATAGGTTAGGTTAAGTTGTGGAGAAGTTTAAAGCAGGTCTCGGTTATAAAAAAATATCCAAATCTCACAGAGCACTGTTCAATCCATCATGCGAAAATGGAAAGTGTATGGCTCAACTGCAAACCTACCAAGACATGGCCATCTACCTAAACTGACAGACCGGGCAAGGAAAGCATTAATCAGAGAAGCGGCCAAGAGGCCCATGGTAACTCTGAAGGAGCTGCAGAGATCCTCAGCTCAGGTGGGAGAATCTGTCCGCAGGACAACTATTAGTCATGCACTCCACAAATCTGGCCTTTATGGAGGAGTGGCAAGAAGAAAGCCATTGTTGAAAGAAAGCCATAAGAAGTCCCATTTGCAGTTTGCAAGAAGCCATGTGGGGGACACAGCAAATATGTGGAAGAAGATGCTCTTGTCAGACGAGACCAAAATTTAACTTTTTGGCCTAAAAGCAAAACGCTAAGTGTGGTGGAAAACTAACACTGCACATCACCCTGAACAATCCATCTCCACCATAAAACATGGTGGTGACAGCATCATGTTGTGGGGATGCTTTTCTTCAGCAGGGACAGCAGGGGCGGCTCCAGACAATTTTTTTGGGGGGTGCTGTGTGGGTGCTGGGAGAAAAAGTGGGGGAGCTCATGTGGCGCCCTCAGTGCACCACAATCCAGTGGCCAAATGTGGCACCGCATTCCCGTGACATGGCCAAAAGTCGTCAAAGGTAAGCGTGACTGAAAAGTGGGTGTTTCTTCAGTCTTTTCCCTTTATATAGATAAAATAGGGCCTTGGGGCACACAGAATTGATTGTTTGAGTAAAACAAGCCCAAATGGGACTAGCAATAATAATCCCCAGCAAGTATAAGGGCCAGATAATCCCCAGTACATGTCAGGGCCAGCCATAACACCCAGCACAGCATAACAACTAACCCCCGGCTCAGAACAAAAATAATCCCCCAGTGCAGCACAAGCATGGCACAATAATGAACCGCAAAGCATGGCACAATAATGAACCGCAAAGCATGGTACAATAATGAACCACAAAGCATGGCACAATATTAAACCACAAGCATGGCCCAATATTAAACAACAAGCATGGCACACAAATTAACCACTTAGCATGGAACAATCAAATACCAGCATGGCACAATGATGAACGGCAAACATGGCACAATAATAAACTTCCAGCATTGCACAATAATTGTATATGCTATCCACTGCTATCCACGCGTGAGGTGTACTTTCAGATGCTTGCACTCTCTGTTTAGGGATTTGTACATCTGGGTTAGCCAAGAAATATTGGGTATATTGGTGTATGTATCTACTAGTCCTACCAGTGACAGCAATATATGGCATTCCCGGCATAGACTCCATAGTTACAATCCATTTTATACTTTGTTTATACATATACAATTTATAATCTATAATCTCTATATCCATGTGCTCTTGCCGCACTGGTGGTGTGTGGTCTGGGGCATTGAGCCTGCTCATGGTGTGTGGGGGTTCTTTTCCACATTGCGGGAGCTGCGATGCGCCTTGTGGGTCCTCCCCTTTCTCCCTGCACAGCTGTGTCTTGGGGATCGGGTGGACGCCCCTTCGCGCATCGGCGCCACGGTCCTCACGTCAAGCACTTGGCGTCGGCCATGACGTCATCATGCTGTTGTTGACAGCACCAACTGCGTGACTCCTGTGGGGGTGGTTTGGCGCCAATCACTGAGCGTTCCGGCTCAGGTGCGGACGCCGCATCCTGCCCCTCCTGTGTTCACGCACGTCGCGTTGGTGGCATACATACACATATACCCTCAGTCGGAGCCGGCTGCCCCACTTGGCTGGTCTCCGCCTGGGGCTCCTGCACACCAGCTATCACATTGCTTGGTGTTGCATGGTATGCAGCTTGGGTAAGTGTCCTTTGGTCTAGGTTCATCCTTGGTTGTCCTGAATGGTATTGCACGTTTTTGTTCACATACATTCACACTTTCATTTCATCACTAGGTCCATTTTTCTGTTTGCATTTAATTAGTTTTTTGTCAGTCACTTTTTAGATTCAGGTCAGCCCACCTTATACACATCTAACCTCTTTTTATTTATATATAAAGTTTTTTCCCCCACTACCAACACATGTGGACACATTGGGTGTATATATACACATCACCCAATCCATCACTTCATCTCACACACACCTCATCTGTTTCTTCACACCCCTATTACTCAATTTCATACACATTTTTACACTACAATTTTTTATTTGTTCTCAGATATCCTGATTTGTAGATTCACATGTCAGCACTTTTGTATACGGAGACCTTCTTAGGCACCCCAACATCTTCCCAAGCTGGTGTATAACTACGCCGCCTCAGCTCCCGTGATGTAGTTCCCGGTTCGCCGTGTCTCGCTCGCCCCCTGCTGCACTCAATGCCAGGGTTGGTGAGTGTACTGGGTTAACTTTTTTAATATTATTTTTTACCTTTAAACAGAGTGTGGTTCACCATATTTGTTATATCTACAGGAATCTATCGCATCTGCTCCTGACGAGTGGAAACATATCCACGAAACGCGTAGAGCTACATGATGCTACAGAGACAAATATATTTCGCTTTGATGATGTCATTAATATGAACCCAGTAATTATAGATTCCTATTATGCGATTATCAACACAGGTGCCGGGCATGCTGTGGTTGGCTTTTTTAGGCCATTTTGCTGTTACATACCATCCATTGATTACTATGAATTAATCCTTATTTATGTGTTTTTTATACCCTTGTACCACCATGTCCATATCTTGTGCTTATATATGTAATATACGAAATTACTTATCCTGATATGAATAAAACTTTATATTTTTACCATCACCTCCGCATTTCAACCGCTTCATTTTAAAGTCCCATTTCCTCCTTAATGCATTGCACAATAATTAGCCCCTTAGCATGGCAGAACAATTAAATTCCAGCATGGCACAATAATGAACCACAGCACAGTAATAAGCCCCAGAAATGTGCATTATTAACTACCAGAACTACGCAATAATTAACACCCAGCACTGTACAATAATTAACCTCCAGGATTATAGCAATCAGTGAGCCCCCTTCATTGTGAAACATACAACAGAGAATATACATGGAAGAGGTCAGCACTGTGTGTGTGGTCACCAGAATGGTGGTCTGTGTGCCCCCTGTGCAATGCATACAGTGGGGGAGGGGGGTCAGTGAGCAGAATTCAGCAAATAATTGGGGGGAGTTCAGGAATGACCCCTTAGATTGCCCAGATTAGGAGTGACCCCTTAAGAGTGGCAAGATCAGGATCATAAATCAGAGTTTCTCCTTAGAATGCCCAGAGCAGGAGTGCCCCCTCAGTGTGTCCAGAGCAGGAGAGGGGCCCCTCAGAGTGCCCAGAGCAGGAGAATGCACACTTAAAGTGCCCAACACAGGAGTGTCCCCTCAGAGTTCCCACAGCAGGAGTGACCCCCTTTGATCAGTGCCCATATAGACCAGGCTTCCCCTTATAGTGCCAAAATTAGTAGTTCCCCTTAAGGGTACCCAGATTAGGCGGGACTCCTTAGAGTGCTCAGAGCAGGAGTGACCCCTTAGATCAGTGCCCCTAAAAACCAGGATTCCCCCTTAAATGTGCCAAGATTAGGTGTGCCCAAATCAGCAGTGACTCCTTAGAGTGACCTAATTAGGAATGCCCCCTCAGAGTGCCCAGAGCAGGAGTGTCCCCTCATCAATGCCCATATAGACCAGCCTTCCCCCTGAGAGTATAGAGCAGGAGAATGCCCCAGAGAGACCAGAGCAGGAGTGACCCATGAGAGAGTGTCCAGAGCAAGAATAACCTTTTACAATGCCCAGAGCAGCAGTGACCCCTTAGAGTCCTCAAATTAGGAGTGCCCTCTCAGAGAGCCCAGAGCAGGAGTGTGCCTCCTCAGAGAGCCCAGAGCAGGAGTGTGACCCCTCAAAAACAGAACTTCTCCTACACGCTAACCAAAATTCCAAAAACCAAGACTCCGTGGACACCTCCCACCATCTTTGGACAGACCATCTCTCCAAGCACCAAAACCCAGAGTCTCTGAGTCATCTTTGACTCAGAAATGTCAATGGATGCACAAATAGGATCAGTAGTTAGCGGATCTTACCATCTCCTCTGCCTGCTACATAGACTCATCCCCTTCATTCCAGAACAGGACAAAGCAGCAGTAGTTGGAACAATCATCAATTCCCGACTCGACTACGCAAACTCGCTCTACATGGGATTACCCCAATATCAGCTTGCGTGCCTACAACTCATCCAAAACGCGGTGGCAAAACTGCTAACAGGAAAAAACCATGGAAGTCCATTTCCCCATCCCTGAGGAGCCTACATTGGCTAACCGTAAAGAATCAGATCACATTCAAGACCCTCTGCCTCACCCACAAATGCATACAAGGAAACGCTCCTCAATACCTTCGAGAGAAAATAAAACACTACACACCCGATCGCAATCTTCGATCATCTAACCAAAACCTTCTCCTCATTCCCAAATACCGCTACAAAGCAAAGGGAAAACAAGGATTCGCAGTCCAAGGACCTCGGCTATGGAACGCTCTTCCGACTCACATCCGCATGGAAGAAAACCATCAGGCCTTCAGGAAAAAACTCAAGACCTACCTCTTCTAAGAAGCTGACAGCACAGAACGCATCTAGCACCTTGAGGCGATTCAGTTCGCATTTGCAGTGCTTTACAAGTCATTCATTCATTCAGAGCTGCAGTGTCCCCCTAAAACTGCCCAGAGCAGGAGTGTGCCCCCTCAAACTGCCCAGAGCAGGAGTGTGCCACCTCAAACTGCCCAGAGCAGGAGTGTGCCCCCTCAGTGCCCAGAGCAGAAAAGTGCCCCCTCAGTGTGCCCAGAGCAGATGAGTGCCCCCTCAGTGTGCCCAGAGCAGATGAGTGCCCCCTTAGTGTGCCCAGAGCAGGAGAATAACCCATTAGTGTGCCCAGAGCAGATGAGTGGTGTGCCCAGAGCAGAAGAATAATCCCTTAGTTTGCCCAGAGCAGGAGAAAAACCCCTTAGTGTGTCCAGAGCAGAAGAGTGCCCCCTTAGTGTGCTCAGAGCAGAAGAGTACCCCCTTAGTGTGCCCAGAGCAGAAGAGTACCTCCTTAGTGTGCCCAGAACAAAAAGAGTGCCCCCTCAGTGCCCAGAGCAGAAGAGTGCCCCCCTAGTGTGCCCAGAGCAGATGAGTGCCTCCCTAGTGTGCCCAGAGCAGTGCCCACCAGTGTGGCCAGAGCAGATTAGTGCCCCCTAGTGTGCCCAGAGCAGATGAGTGCCTCCCTAGTGTGCCCAGAGCAGTGCCCACCAGTGTGGCCAGAGCAGATTAGTGCCCCCCTAGTGTGCCCAGAGCAGATGAGTGCCCCCTTAGTGTGCCCAGAGAAGATAGTGCCTCCTTAGTGTGCCCAGAGCAGGAGAATAGCCCCTTAGTGTGCAGAGCAGATGAGTGCCCCCTTAGTGTGCTCAGAGCAGGAGAATAATCCCTTAGTGTGCCCAGAGCAGGAGAAAAAAACCCTTAGTGTGTCCAGAGCAGAAGAGTTCCCCTTAGTGTGCCCAGAGCAGAAGAGTACCCCCTTAGTGTGCCCAGAACAGTAGAGTACCCCCTTAGTGTGCCCAGAGCAGAAGAGTACCCCCTTAGTGTGCCCAGAACAGTAGAGTACCCCCTTAGTGTGCCCAGAGCAGAAGAGTACCCCCTTAGTGCACCCAGAGCAGAAGAGTACCCCCTTAGTGTGCCCAGAGCAAGAAGAGTGCCCCCTTAGTGTGCCCAGAGCAGGAGAATAACCCCTGAGTGTGCCCAGAGCAGATGAGTGCCCACTTAGTGTGCCCAGAGCAGGAGAATAATCCCTTAGTGTGCCCAGAGCAGAAGAGTACTCAGTGTGCTCAGAGCAGAAGAGTACTCCCTTAGTGTGCCCAGAGCAAGAAGAGTGCCCCCTTAGTGTGCCCAGAGTAGGAGAATAACCCCTTAGTGTGCCCAGAGCAGAAGAGTGCCCCCTTAGTGTGCCCAGAGCAGGAGAATAATCCCTTAGTGTGCCCAGAGCAGGAGAATAACCCCTTAGTGTGCCCAGAGCAGATGATTGTCCCCTAGTGTGCCCAGAGCAGATGAGTGTCCCCTTAGTGTGCCCAGAGCAGGAGAATTACCCCTTAGCGTGCCCAGAGCAGAAGAGTACTCCCTTAGTGTGCCCAGAGCAAGAAGAGTGCCCCCTTAGTGTGCCCAGAGTAGGAGAATAACCCCTTAGTGTGCCCAGAGCAGAAGAGTACTCCCTTAGTGTGCCCAGAGCAGGAGAGTGCCCCCTAAGTGTGCCCAGAGCAGGAGAATAATCCCTTAGTGTGCCCAGAGCAGATGATTGTCCCCTAGTGTGCCCAGAGCACATGAGTGCCACCCCTAGTGTGTCCAGAGCCGATGAGTGCCCCCTAGTGTGCCCAGAGCAGATGAGTGCCCCCCTAGTGTGCCCAGAGCAGATGAGTTCCCCCTAGTGTGCTCAGAGCGGATGAGTGCCCCCCTAGTGTGCCCAGAGCAGATGAGTGCCCCCCTAGTGTGCCCAGAGCAGATGAGTGTCCCCTTAGTGTACCCAGAGCAGGAGAATAACCCCTTAGTGTGCCCAGAGCAGAAGAGTACCCCCATAGTGTGCCTAGAGCAGAAGAGTACCCCCTTAGTGTGCCCAGAGCAAGGCAATTGCCCCCTTAGTGTGCCCAGAGCAAGGCAATTGCCCCCTTAGTGTGCCCAGAGCAGGAGAATAACCCCTTAGGGTTCCCAGAGCAGATGAGTGCCCCCTTAGTGTGCCCAGACCAGGAGAATAATCCCTTAGTGTGCCCAGAGCAGGAGAAAACCCCCTTAGTGTGTCCAGAGCAGAAGAGTGCCCCCTTAGTGTGCCCAGAGCAAAATAGTGTCCCCTTAGTGTGCCCAGAGCAGGAGAATAACTCCTTAGTGTGCCCAGAGCAGACGAGTGCCCCCTTAGTGCGCCCAGAGCAGGAGAATAACTCCTTAGTGTGCCCAGAGCAGATGAGTGCCCCCTAAGTGTGCCCAGAGCAGGAGAATAACTCTTTAGTGTGACCAGAGCCGGAGAATAACTCCTTAGTGTGCCCCCTTAGTGTGCCCAGAGCAGAAGTGTGCCCCCTTAGTGTGCCCAGGGCAGAAGAGTGCCCCCTTAGTGTGCCCAGAGCAGGAGAAAAGCCCCTTAGTGTGTCCAGAGCTGGAGAATAACTCCTTAGTGAGCCCAGAGCAGAAGTGTGACCCCTTAGTGTGCCCAGAGCAGAAGAGAGCCCCCTTAGTGTGCCCAGAGCAGGAGAAAAGCCCCTTAGTGTGCCCAGAGCAAAAGAGTGCCCCCTAAGTTTGCCCAGAGCAGGAGAGTGCCCCCTAAGTGTGCCCAGAGCAAAAGAGTGCCTCCTTAGTGTGCCCAGAGCAGAAGAGTGCCCCCTTAGTGTGCCCAGAGCAGGAGAGTGCCCCCTTAGTGTGCCCAGAGCAGAAGAGTGCCCCCTTAGTGTGCCCAGAGCAGAGGAGTGCCCTCTTAGTGTGCCCATAACAGGAGAATAACCCCTTAGTGTGCCCAGATGACGATTCCTCTTATCCAGATCAGTGCCTGCCACAACCATAGAGGAGGACTGGAGTCACAATTCTTATCCTTCCTCCATTGATAAGGACTGGAGTCACTGTCCCTCCCCCTTAGCAGACAGCAGCTCCATAATGAGAATCAGGGCCACAGGTGATGGTGAGGGGGTGGGTGCAGCCTACCTGTATTTTCAGAAGTAATCCTTCCTCCTCTGGGGCTGGGGCAGGAAACTCTCCTCTTGTCCTAATCCTGACTCAGCCCACAGCAGCTCCATAGAAGCACACAAAGCTCCTGTCTGCCTGGTGGTGACGAGGAGGAGGGATGGGCGTGGCTTTAATGCAGAGAGCGAGAGAGAGACAAATTACCTTCCTCCATGGGCTGGGCTGCAAGCTTCTCCACCCTCCATAGTGCGCCCGGCAAGTGCAGAGGCTCCACATGTACCGGTGCTTTTAAAACCTAGTGCCTCTGCATAGCACTGGGTCTGGGAAGGGATCACTCCACCACTGATATGAGTGCACTAACCCAGCCCCTGCCAGGACTCACTGAAGATCAGCAGCTTATGCGGTTGAGCTGCGATATCCCTCCTCTAAATAAAAGAGTTCCCTGAACTTTTTTGTCACACAGGGCATGCAGGTAAAATATTCTTTAAAAAATTGTGTGACATTATATTGGTAATTCAGGTGTGTAATTTTTGAGGATGCTATGAGGGTGCTTAAAGAATGTTTGGGGTTGCTTTAGCACACCCAAGCAACCACCTGACGCCACCACTGAGGGACAGGGAAGCTGGTCAGAGTTGATAGGAAGATAAGTGGAGCCAAAAACAGGGCAATCTTAGAAAAAAACCTGCTAGAGCAGGGATCCTCAAACTACGGCCCTCCAGCTGTTGCAGAACTACACATCCCATGAGGCATTGTAAAACTCTGACATTCACAGACATGACTAGGCATGATGGGAATTGTAGTTCCTAAACACCTGGAGGGCCGCAGTTTGAAGACCCCTGTGCTAGAGTCTGCAAAAGACTTGAGACTGGGGCGGAGGTTCACTTTCCAACAGGACAATGACCCTAAGCATATTCATGTGTTAGAATGACCCAATCAAAGTCCAGACCTAAATCCAAGCAATACTTATAAATTGCTGTTCACAGACGCTCTCCATCCAATCTGACAGTGCTTGAGATATTTTGCAAAGAAGAATAGGCAAGATTTTACTCTCTAGATAAGCAAAGCTGGTAGAGACGTCCCCAAAAAGACTTGCAGCTGTAATTGCAGCAAAAGATGGTACTACAAAGTATTGACTCAGGGGGGCTGAATACAAATGACCTTTTCACATATTTATTTGCAAAAAGTTTTGAAAACCATTTATCATTTTCTTACCACTTCACAATTATTTGCCACTTTGTGCTGGTCTATCACATAAAATTCCAATAAAATACATTTACGCTTTTGGTTGTAACATGACAAAAAAGGGGGATTTTTACTGTAGGTAGAATTTTCTTCTCACTTTCTGTCAAGTCCCTGAGAAGTATCTCCAACATGGTTATGGACAGCAGTCAAATTAGAGGCTCTAGACCTCCCACTTCCTATCCAAATATAAAAAAAAAATAAAAAAAATAAAAGTTATCCTCTTTAGATCTTTCTACTTTCAGTGTTGCACAGGGACTCCATTGTACACAGATGACTATTTCTCTTGTGTAATATAATTTTCTTTTCTATCTTCTTAATAAAAAAAAAAAATACAGGAGGATAACAATTATGTGAGAACACCCTTTCTAAAAGCAGAGGGTTTTGCTACTAATATAGAGATTGTCATCCTCAACAGAATGTGGATTCTAATTCTGCAATTAGAAGTTCATCTCTTATCTGCTATGTTTAACAAGACTGCTTAGTAAATTAAACCTGAGTGTGAGGGGCAAGGAATGCCATTGAGTGTCAATATGCATTAGCAGTTTATTTTTCTTATTATTAAAAAAGACACCCCTGTAACATGATGTAAATCTGCTATAATCACACATGGCATACAAATTAAATGTCTTCTTTGTCTCAATTTACAGATCATATGCAAACATCATTTTAATCAAAATTTCAAAGATTTCAAGTAGACCTGTCTGGTTGAGTTTATTATATCTATGCTTATATTCAGAATATTATGACTATTAAAATGTATCTGTGAGGTTTGTTTGAGTAGAAAAGTAGAGGTTTCATGACACGCATTCACAAACAAATAATTTTTCTTCTGTCCAAACCTAATCTACCTGTATAAAAATGAACACACTACACTGCAAAAAAAATGAAACAAAGCAGTGCTTTCAAAAAGAGATACAGTACATATCCTTGTTCTAACAACTAGATTTCCTGGTGCAGCATATATGTGGTAGTAACCCCGCCTACTTCTGCCCACAGGAACAGTGCATAGCTATAAAGAGTTGATGCCCACACAACAGCCCATTTAATTTTTTGTCCTCACAGATTTCACAGCAAGTGTGAAGCGAAGAAATGTACTTGCCACCCTTGGTTTAAGGCAAGCACTGCCCCAGTGGCTATCATAGAGTTAGGCAAAACTGCTTGGGAGGCATCTTTGCAATGGGTGAAAAAATTACCCGCCCGGATTTGTAGGCAGGCAGAAGAGAGGAGGAAAATGGTTTAAATAGCCAGCAGCTTACAGATAGAGCATCCATGGGCTAGGATTACATGGAAGCATGGCCATAGCTGCAAACCCTGCATCAAGGGCCATTTCCTGTTTCCAGCGGATAGATATGCTATCACTCAAGTCTCTATGCTGCGTTATTATTATTATACTTGACTAAATGTCAGCATTGCAACTGCACTGCACTATGAGCTCACTGCATAACAAAGATCCACAGGTTTCCTATGGGTAAGGGTCATCAGACAGGTAGGTAGTTTGCTACTAAAAGAGTGCAACAGGCCTCTCTCTACGCTAAGGAGCCCAGGCTGTCCTACTGACAGGAATATACTGTGAGAGAAGTGTCAGAAGTTCAATCCAAGATATAGCAAATCATCTTTCAGGCTGCAAACCTCAGCACTCTTGCCTGAGGAATGGATCAGGACTGCCTTCAAGAGGCAAACAGAAGCTCCCCTGCTCCTATGCTTAGCTACAAACAATTGCTGTGAACCCTGCGTAAAGCTGCCTTTACAAGATTAACAGTGTGTCAAGATTGCCTTAAAGAGGTAGATAGAAGCTCTTCTGCCCACTATCCATAGCCGCAAGGAATTGCTGGAAGCCCTGGGTGAAGCTGCCTTTACAAGATAGAAAGTGTGCCAAGACTGCCTTAACCACTTCAATACCGGGCGCTTCCCCCCTTCCTGCCCAGGACAATTTTCAGCTTTCAGTGCTGTTGCACTTTAAATGACAATTGCGCGGTCATGCAACACTGTACCCAAACTACATTTTTTCAATTTCCTTCCCACAAATATTTCTTTTGGTGGTATTTGATTACCACTGGGGTTTTTATTTTTTTCTAAACAAACTAAAAAAAGACCAACATTTTTGAAATAAAGAAAATTTTTTCTTCATTTCTGTTATAAAATTTAGTTTTCTCCTTTACTGACGCACACGCACTGATGAGGCGGCACTGATGGGCACTGATGAGTTGGCACTGATAACATGGCACTGATGGGCACTGATAGGCAGCACTGATATGCAGCACTAATGGGCACAGATAGACGTCACTGATATGCAGCACTGCAGGGCACTGGTAGGCGGCACTGATAGGTGGCACTGATAGGCAATGACAGGTGGCATTGATGGGCATTGACAGGTGGAACTGATGGGCACTAACAGGCGGCACTGATTGGCACTGATAGGCGGCACTGATTGGCACTGACAGGTGGAAGTGATGGACACTAATAGATGGCACTGATGGGCAACACTGATGATGAGGTACTGACATGTATTACTGATGGGCACTGAGATGGGCACTGATTGGCACTGTGGTGGGCACTGATTGGCACTGTTATAGGCACTGATTGGCACTGTGGGCACTGATTGGCACCAAGGAAAGCCGTTTACCGGCACTTCCTGGTTCACGCGATGATCAGCTGTGATTGGTCATAGCTGATCACGTGGTAAGGAGCCTCCGTCAGAGGCTCCTTACCACGATCAAAGATGCAGTATGTCAGACTGATACACAGCACCAGCGATCGCCGTGCTGCGCACGCCCGCAAACGCGTGCCGGCATGTTATCCTGCTGGACGTCATATGATGCCCAATCTGGATAACAGAAACACTTCCCGGTCGTCAATCTGCTATAGGCCATGTGGGATGTGGTTAAAGGAATAGACTAAACCTCTTCCACCCACTATTCATAACCACAAAGGATTGCTGTGAGACCTGGGTGGAGATACCATTGCTATGTTATTGCCAATAACTCAAGCTGCCTTACAATACTGTTGCTACCAACTACTTAAAACCTCCCACAGCAAGGTTTGCAGGCCAGCCTCTGCTAGCAAGGAAGAGCAGAAAGTATAAGCTGGCACTTCATGTTCACCTTGAGGCTTTGCCCCTGCTAAACCATTTTTTCTTTAAGGCAGATAAGTTTACCAGGAGTGGAGAAGAGCCAAGGAGCTCTAGGTAGGAAAGTTACTTCCAGAGGAAGTGTAAGGAGATTCCATATTACATTTCATAATTGATTAATTGTTGATTTCACTCTGTTCATGATATGTTCAGGGTTTTGCTTATTTGCTTTAATAATCAGAAAAATATCTGAGTATATTTTTAATGAAGGTCAGACTGTCTTATGATTTTACTAAAATATATCATACTGTCTGTTTTTCCTCTATTTCCATGCCTATCAGAGGAAGCATCTGCTTGTGGTTTTATCTCTGTACTTTTTTGTCTGGCATAACAGCTAACATTAGGCTTTTTTAGGGAAGCTGTGGTCACCCAGTGGACAATGACAGAGGCTAAGGAATGTTTTGACCTATTAACTTGAAAAACAAGGGTCACCAGTTTTGATATCACAAGATGTATTAATGTTTGGAAATTACCGAATATGCTAATATGTATTATCATTTTGATTGGCCCCAAAATTGTGGGCAGAGTCTTGTAAAGACAGCATAAAAAAGCGAATCAAAAAATAAAGAATTGTAATCATTTTCAGCATACCTATGTGTGTATGTGTCATTGATTAACCGCCGGCGAGGACCTCCACTGAGCCATCTCCAAGAGCCTAGGCCACAAGGAAAAGACGGGCGCCTAACAGTTTTGGTACCAGAAGTGGGGTTGTTGTGAAAGGGCGGGTGAATTTACAGGTTTTGGTGTGGGGGCTTTAGTTACATTATATGAACATGTTATAATAAGTGCACTTTTCAATATTTTCCCCAAAAATTGGGCACCCACCACAACCCCAATCACCCCCACCACAACCCCAATACCAGCCTCAGCCTAACAGACCACCCCCACGCATTCCGATGCAGTGGCCATCCGCTCGGCGGACACCACAATAGGGATGCCAAGAGTATGTCCCGTCCCTCAGCCTTGTGTGTTACAATCCATCATGGAAAAGTCTTCCGCAGGTACTATTGCGGGTAGACAATCACCTGATATGTCTACTTTTGGATTCAGGGGCTACATTCAGTAGTTTGAATGATGCCATATATGACACACCGCACTGCACTGAGGGAAACTCTATTGGCATAAATGGGACATCAGTTACCCACCCCATCACTCCACCATTGCCCGTGGCTACTCCAGAAGGGCAGGAGCTGTGCACTCAGAGTTTTGCTGTCCTTGTGGATTGCCCAGTATCTTTAATGGGGAGGGACCTACTCTCAAAACTGAATATCACCATTAAATTTGACAGAGGGGGCTCCCTCACTGCCAGCTCACCGTTCTGTGATTTACATGCTCCAAAGAGACACACTTTCAGGGGACTCTTTGCATCATTGCCACCCACTCTAGAAACACATGCTATATGGGCAGACAACAAAGGGAGTGTGGGTTTTATTAACTGTACACCTTACACACCACAAATGCGTCCAGACGCTGTAGTACAATATCACAAGCAATACCCCCTGCCACTTGAAAAAATTGAAGGCATCACACCATTAATCAATGATTACATAGCAAAAGGGATTCTGAAACACATCATAAGCCCCTGGAATACACCAATCTACCCTGTGAAAAAGGCAAATGGGGAATGGAGGCTTGTACAGGACCTAAGGGCCGTGAACAAGCAGGTTATACCTCTGCCACCTTTGGTGGCAGATATTTCTTTCATCTTTTTGAAAATACCTACTGATTCCCTTTGCTACACAGTAGTAGACCTGGCGAACGCGTATTTTAGCATCCCGATCGATGATGGGGTATCGCCCATGTTCTCATTCTCATGGGGGGGGGAAAAGCAGTTGACCTGGTCAAGATTACCTCAGGGGTATGTGGACAGTCCCGCAGCCTTCTCCATGGTCCTTAATGAGACAATTAAGTCATGGACTGCTGAGCGCGGGTCGGTACTAATACAGTATGTGGACGACTTGCTCCTGTGCAGTCGATCTGCTGAAGATTGTGCGGTCGATTCCACATCTCTGTTACATCACCTGGCCAGGTCTGGCCACCTAGCATCCAAGAAGAAGACACAATGGTGTCAAAGTCAGGTAGAATACCTGGGATGCATTCTGAAGGAGGGAATCAGGCTGGTATCCCCCAAACGTGCCGCAGCCCTGCAGGCTCTCAGTCCTCCAAGAGACAAAGCAACTTTGCTCTCATTCTTGGGCGCAATCGTATATTGCCGCCAATGGATCCCAGATTGTTCATATTATGATGGCATTCTGAGGGAGGCTACCTTGTCCACCGCCCCAAAGACAGTAGATTGGACAACAGAAAGGCTCTGTGCTTTTCAGGCCTTGTTGAAAAGTCTGACTCAGGCCCCCGCCCTGGGATTGATAGAATATGGCAAACCCTTTCAATTATACTGTGTGGTATCGGGAAATTCTTTTGCTGCGGTTTTGACACAGCAACATGGAACCGGGTACCGACCAGTCTCCTATCTCTCAAAAAAGTTGCCTACCCAAGTACAAGGGATGCCATCTTGTCTACAAAACCTTGCTGCTTGTGCTATGGCAGTTCAGGAGGCTAACAAATCAGTATTAGGCCATGAACTGACTCTCTACACTACTCATTCAGTAACTCACCTTCTGCAAAACATGAACACACAGCATATGACAGCACAAAGGCTTAGTGGGTATGAGATCACACTTCTGAATACTGATAACCTCACCCTCAAACACGCACCACCAAGTAATCCCACTGTCCGTCTTTTACATTCTTTGCTCAAGCTGCCACGAGACCCTGATCAGAAGCACAATTGTGTTGAACAGGTTGCAGCAATAACCAGCCCTCGCCCAGATCTCACTGACATTCCCCTACCAGGAGTACAGGACGTCTTCATAGACGGCAGTTGTTCTCGCCCCTCTGATGCAACATTCCTGACAGGGTATGCCATTGTCCAACTACCTGATGTGGTGTTGGAAGCAAAAGCCTTACCACCCTCCTCGGCACAGGTAGCAGAATTGGAGGCACTCACAAGAGCTTGCATACTTTTCTCTGATGAGGAGGTAAACATCTACACAGATAGTAGGTACGCTTTTGGCGTAACGCATGACTATGGCGTAATATGGGCGAATAGAGGATTTAAAACCGCTGACAACAAGCCAATCGCCAACTCTACGCAAATTAAAGCACTCCTGCAAGCGATTCTTCTCCCAAAGAGGATAGCGGTCGTCAAAGTGAAAGCACATTGATCTGTGCACAAAACAATGTCCAAGGGAAAAATCATGGATTACATGGCCACCTGCCCTCACCCCTGGGTCCCCTGACAGATTTGCAAATAGACTTCACACACATGCCCAAACAAAGAGGTAATTTGAAATGCCTTTGCGTGATCGTATGCAAATGGTCAGGTTGGGTTGAAGGAATTCCGTGTACAGGTGAGACTGCTAAAATTGCTGCCAAATGCATACTGAACCATTGGGTTTGTAGGTTCGGAATACCAACGGCCATATGGTCAGACAGAGGGCCTGCCTTCAGCTCCTCTGTTACACAGACTTTAGCTAAGCTGCTAGGCTTACAGTGGAAACTGCACATCCCTTACCACCCACAAAGTGCAGGAGTAGTGGAAAGAATGAATAGGAACATTAAGGACAAGTTAAAAAAGGCCACGGGGGGGCACCATGAAAGGATGGTTGGATTACCTTCCTTCTGTCCTATTTCAGATCAGAACAACACCACATGCTAGAACAAAACTCTCGCCCTTTGAGATTTTGATGGGAGTTCCTGCAAACATAGAGCTGCCCCTCTTAGATCAAAACACTGACATTAACATCTATTCTCAACAGGAAATGTACGTGAAAAATCTGGTAAGTATGCTACAGGAAATGAACGAACAAGTCTCTGTCACCTTTTCTCCTCTTTCAACAGAACCTACTCATCCCTTCATCCCAGGAGACAAAGTACTGGTGAAACAACTGGCACACAAAAAGAAGGTTGGACCCATTTTCTCCGGACCCTGGAAGATAGAGAAGGTTTCCAGAACTGCTGTACTGACCGATCTAGGAAACACCTGGATCCACGCCAGCCGGTTAAAGAAGTGTCCACAGCAACCCCAGACCCCTGACCCTCCACCAGCATCCCATGACTTCTCTCTTCAGGAACAACGACCGGATTTGAAGGACATTCAAGAAGGCATAAAACAAATCTTTCTGGACGACGAGACGAATCCCCCACCAACAGGAAGAAACGTGTAAACAGAACTTTGCACACAGTACCTGACAAAATGATTTCTACCTTTGTGTCAGGAAAAACATTATGCCTCTGGACATGTCTGATTCTGATAGTATTCATACCTACTTGGTTAATAACAAATTGTGTGTACCATCCAGAAGATTTAGGGTCACTAGAAGGGATATGTGGAAATGCACAGACAGCCAATACATCTAGTTTAAAATATAAAAGAAGTATGTCCCCCACTGAACCCCCTTCAGGTTTCACTGACAAGATGTTGTTGTTGAAGTTTAAGTACAGTTATGCACAAAAGTCTGGTTTTGAGAAATGTTGGATATGCAGCAAACTCCACCCCAGTACAGCCAGAATCCCATTGATGGCCATTCCCTTAAACATCACTCCTTTTTTGAATGGAACTCCCCCCATAGTTCTTGCCAATGTCATAAGAAAAAGTCCCAATAAGCCCCTCAGTTTTCAAATTGTGGGCAGGAGCCACGCTCCAGATTGGTGTTTCATACTGGGAAACATTTCCAGGGGAGCTGAGGTGTGCAAACGGTCAAAGCTTAATGTCTCCATGGCTTCCCTTACCGACAACTCACTTTTTCGCACCTCAGACCCTGTGATAAATGCTACCATCTATGACCTTTTTAATTCCAGTTCCCACTCCATGGTCGCACAGTTGTTAGCTCTGCTAATGGCATCTGGTCATTCAAAGGGTGCAAGGACCGTTGTTAGTCAACGACCCTTGGCATTAGGTAACACAACTTACATCTGTTGTGGCAAACTGCTCTGTTACCCATGGATTCCTGAAGAACCTCAGGGATGGTGCTACCTTGCTAAAATAGTTCCTGTAATGGGAGTAGTTGGGGACAATGGGAGAGGACACCTACTTAAAGCTAGCACCCACCCAAGATACCCTCTAAAACATCTTGGAAAAAGAGAAATGTTCCTAGAGAAAGATATGACCTGGGCTTGGTTCCCTTCCTGGACAGGTTGGGGAATAGATTTGATGAAGAGACTAAATAACTACACCTCAATCATTGATGAGATCTTGGAGAAGGACTCTGATGACATCTCAAAATTAAACCTAGAAACCAGAGCTATTAGAAAACAATTGGAGCTTCATGACCTTGCTATAGAAAGCATGAGCGCAGCCCTCACTGGCCTCTGTGAAATTACTGAGGACTATGAATGCTGCACTTGGATACACAACACGAGTATCGAGATCCCTGATTACTATGACATCATTACACAACACAGAACAGAGGTAAACAAGCTACAACAGGATGCAAGGGATATTGGGAAAACATGGGACCCTTTCTCTACCGGTTTCAGTTTGGGAGGTCTCACTTCATGGTTTAAGAACACTGCAATGACAATTTTTACCATACTGCTTTTCATATTGTTCTTGTATGCATGCTTCACGTTACTCAAATGCCTCTACAAAAAGGGTAATAAAGCACCTTCCGAAACCATGAAGCTGACTTCCATTACCAGAGATCCCACGGTATGGTACGAGAACCAGGGAAATGAGGCCGAGGAATATGACTCCTTAAGGCATGATGAAAAGGTAGCCGAGGAATATGACTCCTTGAGGTGTGACGAATAGGTAGAATGACCATTTCGATGATATCGAATGGTCAAAGGGAGGATTGTAAGGAGATTCCATATTACATTTCATAATTGATTAATTGTTGATTTCACTCTGTTCATGATATGTTCAGGGTTTTGCTTATTTGCTTTAATAATCAGAAAAATATCTGAGTATATTTTTAATGAAGGTCAGACTGTCTTATGATTTTACTAAAATATATCATACTGTCTGTTTTTCCTCTATTTCCATGCCTATCAGAGGAAGCATCTGCTTGTGGTTTTATCTCTGTACTTTTTTGTCTGGCATAACAGCTAACATTAGGCTTTTTTAGGGAAGCTGTGGTCACCCAGTGGACAATGACAGAGGCTAAGGAATGTTTTGACCTATTAACTTGAAAAACAAGGGTCACCAGTTTTGATATCACAAGATGTATTAATGTTTGGAAATTACCGAATATGCTAATATGTATTATCATTTTGATTGGCCCCAAAATTGTGGGCAGAGTCTTGTAAAGACAGCATAAAAAAGCGAATCAAAAAATAAAGAATTGTAATCATTTTCAGCATACCTATGTGTGTATGTGTCATTGATTAACCGCCGGCAAGGACCTCCACTGAGCCATCTCCAAGAGCCTAGGCCACAAGGAAAAGACGGGCGCCTAACAGGAAGTATCCTGCATGGCCCTCTAGGGACAGAGTATCTCTGAGATAACTCAGGACAGCAGCATCAGAGATGATACAGAGGTTGAACACCTGTCATTCCCAGTAGAAGGAGCGTAGAGTACAGATTGCAAAGTCATTTTCCCCCTCTAATTGTTAGAAAGCATCTTTTCTCCACTTGTGGCTCTGCATATCTTCTGAAGAATCAAGGTGTTTTGTCCCAGTTCTGGTGGCAAACAATTCACCGTTCTAAAGCTCATGCTAAAGGTCTGGGTTCAGATGCAAGTTTTCCATAGAAATAGACAAAATTTGCATTGCCTCTCTTCACCTGGGAGACTTTCTGGCATCAAAGATAGCTAATGTTCCCATTCCTTCAGCAATTTCTGTGGATGGGTCCAGAACCAACAGAGATCTACACTGAACTGATTCACCATAGGAATATCTGAATGATTTGCACAGCTCTAGACTGACTGCCTTTCCTCATTGATAACTTTGCACATTCTGGTCTCAGATTCAAGCTCTCTGGACCAGGATCTATCTATCTGGTTCTCTACTTTTATATGAGAATCCTGGAACTGAAGGTAGCTTCATGTGAAGCAATTCCTTTGGCCTAATTTCACCCCAGGCCTTTACATGCCTTTATTCTTCAAGGGGCACGTTGAGTCAGTCTTTGAACAGGTGATTTGCCTGTTGTTGCTGCTCAGTGGTCTGGAGCAAAGAAGTCCTCCCTTCCTGTTTTGTAAGAAATCCCCAGAACAGATACCAGTTGGTCAGTCTGGGGCGGAGACCTGGACACCCTTGATTACAAGGAACTTGGATGTCTTTGGCATCCTGTTGCCCAAAGTAATATCCAGAAGTTCTGGGCTGTTTGACTGTCCCTGAAGTATTACACCTCCCTAGTGGAAGGTTATACAATCTGGATTCAATCAGACAACGTCATGAAGGTGGCGTATATTGATTGTCAGGCCAATTCAGAATTTTTCTGAAGAAAAAAGGTATATCTTGTCATCCTTGGCAAAACCTCAGGCTCCAGCCTTGTCAGGCAGGAGCATTCCATGTATATACAGTGGCAGGCAGGCTGCATCAGACAGCAGTGACTAAACCTGTGAGAGTGATTCCTAACCTTGGAGCTATTCCTGGAGCTGTGTCATGGGTAGGCAGCTTCATAAGTTGATCACCTGGCCCTCAGGTCAAACTAAAGGCTACACAATTTTGTCTCAGGTGCAGTGGTCTTCTGATGGATGCTGTCAGGGCGCTGACAGCAGGAGAAGCGTCTCCAGCAGCACATCACATGAGCATTTATAAGGAAGTGTATCAGTGCTTGAAGTTGCTGACTAGGATTGAGCTTGCTGTTCAGGTCAAACATAAGTCCTCCTCGAACATCGGGTGTTCGCCCGCTCGCAAAACAGCGTACATTATGGGGCGTTTGCGGCAAATTTGAGCACCGCGGAACGCCCTATAATGTACTGCGAGATCGCAGTGCATTGCTGTATGATGATTGGCCAAAGCATGCACCTGACCTGCATGCTTTGGCCAATCACAGCGCCCTCTGCTAAGAGAGCCATAATTGGCCAAAGGCAGGGTGTCTTTGGCCAATCATGGCTCAGGGGGACTAAGTCCATGCCCCACACTATATAAGGCAGTTTACACAGTGGCCCTGTGTAGTGTTGATAGCTTGAGTTAGATTAAGCAGGCAGGTTAGCAGGTTATTCAGTTAGTGGCAGCGTATTTGATATTTTCAGTCAGTGCAGGCAGTGAGTCAGTCAGTGAAAGATATATATATATATATATATATATATATATATATATATATATATATATATATACTCTGCATCCAGTGTAGCCTATATCTACAGTGCATTCTGTGGTGTATACTTCAGGTGGTGTACAAAGTATCTAAAACGGTGTGTACAGTGTCTACTACACTTTTGGTGGTGTTCACAGTATAAAATACAGTGCAGCCGTGGTACAGTTGCTAATACAGTGCAGGCGGTGTACACAGTATCTAATACAGTGTGTACAGTTTCTACCACACGTCTGGTGGTGTACACAGCACACAATAGAGTGCAGCCGTAGTACAGCTGCTAATACAGTGCAGGCGGTGTACACAGTATCTAATACAGTGTGTACAGTGTCTTCTACACTTCTGGTGGTGTACACAGTATAAAATACAGTGCAGCCGTAGTACAGTTGCTAATACAGTGCAGGCGGTGTACACAGTATCTAATACAATGTGTACAGTTTCTACCACACTTCTGGTGGTGTACACAGTACACAACACAGTGCAGCCATAGTAAAGTTGCTAATACAGTGCAGGTGGTGTACACAGTATCTAATACAGTGTGTACAGTTTCTACTACACTTCTGGTGGTGTACACAGTATACAATAAAGTGCAGCCGTAGTACAGTTTTTACTACTTTATTAGTGGTGTACACAGTATCTAAAACAATGTTTACAGTTTCTACTACACTCCTGGTAGCGTACACAGTATAAAATACATTGCAGCCATAGTACTGTTGCTAACACAGTGCAGGCGGTGTACACAGTATCTAATGCAGTGCATACAGTTTCTACTACACTTCTGGTGGTGTACACAGTATCTAATACAGTGTAGTGTGGTGTTGCAAAGAAAAATATACATCATGTTCGGAAGGCCACCAAGGAGAGGCAGATGCTCACAGGCCACTTAAAGAGGGTAAGCAGCCTCTGTGTCTACAGTCAACAGTGCTGGTCATGGACATGGTACATCCTCTGCAGGTGGCCGTGGGGCACGCATGTCCTTTTTTCTGCTGCTGGCCTTGTTATTGAGCCAATACATTCAGAAGAGTTGGTGGAGTGGATAACAAAGCCGTCTTCATCCTTCTCATCCTCTGTCACCCAGGCTCAGAGTAGTTTGCCTTCCAACGCAGCTGCCAAAGCGGCCTATTCCACCGGCTCCTTGTCCACAGTCACTCCTTCCATAGCCCCACCATCATGCACGGAGGAGTCCCCAGAATTATTCGACCACAGTGTCGGGTATATGCTGCTGGAGTATGCACAGCTATTTGAAGGCTCCGATGTTGGTTCCCAGGTTGAGGAACGGAGTAATGTGAGCCTAGATAGAGTCGGTGCCCAAGAAGGACAAGAAACTGGCAGTCATGTTCCCCCAGCTGCAGCATACTGCCAAGTTTGCTCCAGTGACGAGGAGGGAGGAGATGATGAGGTCACTGACTGTACTTGGGTGGCTGAGAGAAGAGAGGAGGAGGCTCAACTCCAACAAGGCAGGATGTCCTCTAGAGGGGAAGCTTAAGGGCAGCCACCCTATTGCATCACACTGCAGAGCTTCGCAGGTGCAGGGCGCTGCTGACTCCCCGCTGAATTTTAACAGTTCCTTGGTGTGGGCCTTTTTTCGACACGTGTGCAGCAGATCGCACCGTTGCTGTTTTCAACCTATGTCTGAAGTGGATCAAGCGTGGCCAGAACAGCAGCCGCTTTGGCACCACATGCTTGACCAAACATATGACGACCTGCCATGCAGTCCGTAAACAACAGCACTTGAAAGACCCACATCAAAGAAAAAGGCGGACTTCTCCTTGCTCCTCATCTGGGATCTCCAACCCCACTATACCTCCAGTCCTCTCAAAAAATCTGCACTGAGAGGAATGAAGGTATAGCAATAGGTGTCCCAAGTACTTGCAGCCAATCTGCTAGCCGTACACCACAATCTGATTTTAGCAGGCAAATTTCCCTACCCCAGTTGCTGAACCGTAAAAAGAAATTTGGTCCCAGCCATCCACATGCTCAGCGTCTAAATGCTAGTTTGGCCAAATTGCTAGCACTGCAACTGCCGCCTTTTCAGCTGGTAGACTCTTCCCCCTTTCATTAATTTGTGGAATGTGCTGTACCTCAGTGGCAGGTTCGAAAACACCATTTCTTTTCATGGAAGGCCTGTCAGGGCTGGGCTCAGCCCTTCCTTCTCAAAGCTGGCTGCTCACCTGACAGCTAATTGCCAGCTCCTATCTCTCCACAGTGACTCACCTGTTGATGATTTCCTGCTCGTCAGTCCTGCCTACTTAAGCCGTCCAGTCCAGATGATCTCTGCGTTCGCCTTGGTCACATCTCTAGAGACGCTCTCCTGTGCTGACATTCCTTCTGGCTCCAGATCCTGAATGCTGTTCTACTATGCTCATCTCTGGCCCCCTGACATTTTGGCTTGTCTGACTATCCGTTCCGGTTCCTGGACTCTGGCTATGTTTTGACTACATTTACTCTGTTTACCTTTTTTTATTATTATTAAACAAGGGTGATTTAACTGTACTTCTGTCTCAGGCTGATTCATGGTTTCTGACAGTAGGTGAAGGCCATGAATTCAAAAGATGCAGTCAATCCACTTGTTGGTAATATCTTTCCAGATTGGATGAGCAGGATCACCACATGGATCAGTTTGCCATGGCGTTACAAACACTCCTGAGTTGCACGGCTCACCTGGAATCTCCCACTGTGGTTGCTCTGGTACAACCTGTGTTGCAGGCTGTCCCTGCTGCTGCTCCAGTCTCTGTTCAGGCACCCGCCTCGAGTATTACCTCTATAAGAGGTATGTATGGCTTCCCTCCACTTCCCCAGCGATTTGGGGGCGATCCAGTCCAATGCAGAAGGTTTCTCAACCAGGTTGAGCTACTGCCCCAGGCATTTCCCAGGGACAGAAGCAAAGTAGTTTTTGTGATATCTTTGCTTTCTGAGAGCCTTGGCCTGGGCAAACCCTCTATGGGAGACGCAAAAACCTGTTGTCTTGAGTTACCCTTAGTTTGTGGCTTCTTTTAAAAGGGTATTTGAGATTCCTGCATGCTCCACTTCTGCTGCCAAGTGCCTCATGTCCATCGAACTGAATACGAGAACTGCTGCCGATTATGCCATTGAATTCCATACTCTGGCAGCAGAGGTTGCTTGGAACAATGAGGCCCTCGAGGCCCCCTGCTTTTTCTCATGGTCTCTTGGATACCATCAAGAATGAGATAGCAGTCTGAGATATACCCACTCTCTGGCTCCCTGAAGTTTTGGCTTGTCTGACTATTCGTTCCAGTTCTTGACTCTGGATATGTTTTGACTATGTTTACTCTGTTTACCTTTTTTCTATTATTATTAAACAAGTGTGATTTAACTGTACTTCTGTCTCAGTCTGATTCATGGTTTCTGACATGGAATGCACAACTAATGGTTGTCCTGTGGACAGATTCTCCCACCTGAGCTGTGGATCTCTGCAGCTCCTCCACAGTTACCATGGGCCTATTGGCTGCTTCTCAAATTAATGATCTCCTTGCCCAGTCAGTTTAGGTGGACGGCCATGTCTTGGTAGGTTTGCAGTTGTGCCATACACTTTCCATTTTCAGGTGATGGATTGAACAGTGCTCTGTGAGATGTTCAAAGCTTGGGATAGTTTTTTATAACCTAACCCTGCTTTCAACTTCTCCACAACTTTATCACTGACATGTGTGGTGTGATCCTTGGCCTTTATGATGCTGTTTGTTCGCTAAGGTTCTCTAACAAACCTCTGAGGGCTTAATAGAACAGCTGTATTTATACTGAGATTAAATTACACGCAGGTGGACTCTATTTACTAATTAGGTGACTTCTGAAAGCAATTGGTTCCACTAGAGTTTAGTTAAGGGTATCCGAGTAAAGGGTGCTGTATTCAAATGCACGCCACACTTTTCCGATATTTATTTGTAAAAAAAATTGAAAACCATTTATCATTTTCCTTCTAATTCACAATTATGTGCCACTTTGTTTTGACCTATCACATAAAATCCCAATAAATTACATTTTACCTTCTTCATTATAACATGACAAAATGTGGAACATTTCAAGGGGTATGAATCCTTTTTCAAGACACTGTATGTGTGTGTGTGCAAGTGTGCACAGATAGGTGTTTTGCTTTTGTTTGTTTGTTTGCGTGTATTTTCCCACAATTTTTCTTTATTTGCAAGCATTTTGAATAAAAATGTGTATCCAGACAAACGTAGGAAATGTTATGACGTTTTTTCATTGTAACATGAGTATAAAAATTTACAAAATATGGTGTACATTACATACGTACGTATGCAAAACATTTGTCTGTTAATTTATTTATATTTCAATGCATTGTTGTTTTTGTTTTACAAAACATATAATCAATGCAATATCACTTAAACAATGGTAATAACTATAGGTAGTACAAAAGTAACAGATGTCCAGATGAATTTTGTCTACTGGATATGATTCTGTTGATTAAATGTTGAAGCTATTTGCATAGAGCCCTGAAGCAACTGTATACTTTAGCACAGAAGTAATGTCAAACATAAGAATCAGCATGTTATAAATCACAAGGCCCCATAATATTTCATTCCCCATTACATTCTCTGCATAAATGCTGCACAGTACCTCAAGGGTACTACCACTAGCAGGGGAAACAAATGATCCTACGGTGTTTGTAGACCACAGATGCTGACAAATTGCCATTACATTCAATTTTTTTCCTTCCCTCCTGATTAATGATCTCATGCTTATTTAATTACTGTGACACATTCTATATATTTAATGCTAAATGAGCCTATTTGCTTGAGAGTGCAAGCATAAAACAAAAGGTTGTAATAACTCTGCAGAACACATTACAGTAATTATTCCTATCTATCTCTCTGGGTGCAAATTATAATATGGATATTTCAAACAAGGCATTTATTGTATATCATTAAATCTTTAACAAGGATATGCCTGTCCAGAAATGTAGATTTTTGATTTGCATGTTATTAATGTAATAGATAAAAATCAGAAGCCTTCAAAACCTGCAGTTACACATCTATTTCATAACTTTAATATCATTTCTGAAGGCCAGCTTTCAATCAGATGTAGCTTGCAGTGTTCTCGGTTTTGAAATATATATTGTATTTACCTAAACCCTATTAGCAAATAATTCTTCTGCCTGCTAAGAAGTTAGATCTATACAGTAAGCAAGACATGATAGATACATTTAGGCAGGAATTTATTACATGGATTCAGATTTTAAAGAATGCTAAGTGGCACCCTTAGTTTCTTCTCTTAATACAATAAGGAAGAAGATTCGTTATTCTCTATAAGACGATTTTTCATTCTAAGCTAATTCTTTTTCAGTTCAGTCCCTCTATTGTGTTACGCTTTCATTTAAGAAAAGCTATCGTGGATTCAATGGCTTGTGATTAGATTAGGCTGTGCTCTGTGAGCATGTCACGTTTTGCTTTATAACTTAGCATCTGTTCCTGCAGTCACCAAACTCCTGTTTTCAGCGCCCATTGCAGCCAACTGAACCTTTTCTTTACTGTCTCTAAATAAAAGTACTCATAGCTTTTGTTTCACAGGTCATTTCAAGTTCATTTTAGAAGTTCATTAGTTAAACTTTTGTGTTCTTAACAATGATACATCTTGGAGGGGCAAGGGTCATTTCCCACTGGAAGGGATCATGCGTTATCTGTTGTGTATCACTGTAAGATGTGCGGCCATCTTCGTGATAAAGACCACTACGACATTTATTCTGTAAAGGAAGATCAATCAAAGTGGAGGTTACAAGATCAAATGCTCACGGAGTGTAATTTCAGAAGAAAAGCATTTGGATTATTATATATTATTATCATCGAGAAATCTATTCAGATACAATTATCTAGGATTCAAGCCACCCAGTAGGCTTTTATCCTTTCTATAGTCAAATAAAAAGATATTTGTTGTTGGATATAGACATAAACTGACATGCTTAGGGCCATAGCAAGCTGATGCATAATGTCAGTATGCTGCGGAACTATTAACACTATAGCGGTGTACAATTAAAACTATACATTTTAGCTGACCACACATACATTCTGTAACTACAATAAGTCATCCTCACTGTCTGAACACATTAAAAAAAAAAATTGAGACTGCTTAACAAACACAAACATTTTATGAATGTATTATCAAAATAAAATATATATTAACAATATTTGAAAAAAAAGTAATAAAACTTTCTGTTAAAATATAATTAAATATTATGTTGTATGTAAACAGGTAAATCCTTATCAGGAGATATTCATAACCATTTAAAAGCCCAATTAGTCCTGAAAAAAATGAGGTAATATCCACCTGGATGCACAAAGTAGTTGTAATAATATGTACGGTTTTACTAACACATGTCAAAGTAGCTAAATTGTGCTTAGACATTAAGATTTGTTTTACCCTTAGGAATGAAGGGGTTAAGCTACAGCATTAAAGTGTAAATGATTACCTGCCACCTGTCAACTTTAATGTCCAGATTTCAAATCCTTCCAAGAGCCTACCTCCATGAAGTCTCTATGGAGGTTATTTACGAAAGGCAAAACCACTTTGCACTACAAGTGCAAACTACAAGTGCAAAGTGCACTGAAAGTGCACTTGGAAGTGCACTCGCTGTAGATCCGGGGGGACATGCAAGGAGAATAAAAAACACCATTTTAGCTTGCACATGATTGGATGATAAAATCAGCAGAGCTTCCCCTCATTTCAGATCTACCCCTCAGATTTACAGCGTCTGCACTTCCAAATGCACTTTCAGTGCAATTTCAAGTGCACTTTGCACTTGTAGTTTGCACTTGTGGGGCAAAGTGGATTTGCCTTTAGTAAATAACCCCCATTGGGGTTTGCATGTTCATGTTTGCATGTTCATAGGGTGTGGTTTTCTTTGCCAACTTTACCCTATATGTAGTAAATGTCCAAACTAGATGTGATAAAAGTGAAGAAGTATCTTATGAAAGGCCTGTACTGTGGAAACTTTTCCCAGAATAGGCAAGCAGAAGACAAAGCACAACTCAAGTCTCCAGTATTGTACGCACTGTGGAGCTTTTCCCAATTACTTACTTACTATGCTTTGTTCTGCATTGTGTTTCTGTGTAGAGGTGGCCTTGATAGAGGAGCTGGGGTTTGATTCTGTATGAGAGAGTCTCTTGATAACTATGATCTGATGACTGGTGGAGAAATAATCAAGAATTAGCAGGAGGAGTGAGGAAAACACTGATTCAATGAACAGATGAAGCAGGAGCAGGGAGATCCTTGCTCTTTAGGTCCACAGGTCAAGCATTCTTTCCAGCAAGCTGTACGCTAATGAAATCACAAAATCTCCTGAAACTATGTCGGGGCAGCAGTGCCTCAGGTGATCTAACACTGCAGATATGCCATACACCTATGAGGCACAGGAGTGACTAGGCACATAAAATACTCTGCTGTTTTTCACAAATTCAAGAGAAAAGGTATCTTTATCAGAGTATTGCTTAGGCACAGTATTTTAGAAGCAAAAGATGCTCACGCATCTTGAAGTCATAATGGACAATTTAATGAATTGTTGAAAGATAATAAGATTTAATCACAAACACCAAGGTATGAAAAGCACATATCACATTTATCAAGCACAGATCACTGCTCTTTCAGTGAATCTTAGAGCAATATTTTATAGGTCCACCAAATGTAGGCAAATAGGCAGTGACAGCTGCAGCTGACCTGTTGGATTAACAGTGCTATTAAGTGATACAGCAATCCTTTGATCACTAAATCACTTATTTTTAGCAAAAACGTTCATGAGCCTGTTGTTTGCTACTGGTGTGAGGGGGAGCTCAGCATACGACCAAAATGTCCTCTGCCATGGGCTCTGGGGGCCATTTTGGGAGAGCCTGTGTCTAGTTTGACACAGAGCTCTCATAAGATTCTGGTGGCCACTTTGGACACAGATGTGATATATATAGTACATATATAGTTAGGGAGAGAAACCTGTTTGTTAAGGGCTGGCAAGGACAGCTAAGGTCCGAAAGCTTCCTCACCCCTCCAGGCAGGACGGGTGAAGGAACAAAGTCACAGTTAGCCTAGTATTAGGACCCCCACAGGGTGCAATACTGTTCCCTCTGTTTGCATAGGTAGGTTCCATTCTGAGATACACTCATGTGCCTTGAGCAGCCTGTCATGAGGACCAGGAGTAGTTGCTAGAGAAGCCCAGTACTTACAGAGATCTGCAGCTTATGAGAGCCTTCCTCTTGATAATCTCAGTGGTCTGTAAGAATTGAAGAACTGTTTTTTTTTTAAACCTGCTGCACCTGTAATCATTGCTAAATTATCTTTACTGTTTGGAGGTGAATTTGAAGAGGATTAGAATGTTACAGTATTCAATGATTTTGCCTGGATAAAAACTCCTTTAAAGATCAGTTGTGTCCTCTTCTTCCTTTGGTACCTCTGTCATCGAATAAGCACACACATACTCCCCTTGGCTCTTACTTGCAGCTACATCTCTACATGCTAATCACTGTGTGTCAAAGCTGACATGTTTCAGGAGGGTGCCATCATCTTCTCAATTACACGTGTCTACAAATACAGCTTAGATACTAATCCTATCTTCAATTATTGAAGTTTGGTACAACGGAGTTTCAAGAGAGTCAATATGTGTCAGGTTGCATCCTTCCGTGTTTCACATGCTGCCTGTTCTTTATCTTTCTGTACTGGTTAGGCACGCTTAGGCAGGGAAGTATGGGAATACCTGTTGGCTCTACCCCAAGAACTGAGTGATCAAATACTGCCAATTGCTCAGTTCCCCCCTTTCCGCTTTAAGCAGAGAGCGGTGACTGTCAGTCACCTACTTTCTGCTCTGCCCCTCCAGTGCTCACTGGAGCACTGAGCTGTGGAGGGGGCAGGAGGGACTGGCTCAGCCTCTCAGCAACATGCTGAGAAAATGAGCCAGCAGCCAGTTGGGATCTTTCCCAAGCCTGGACTGGCTGACTGACGTCAGTCATGTAAGATAACAACTCTTCCATTTTGAGTTTAGGTGTACTTTATCTCCCATCACTGGCCCACTGCAAACAATGCCATCAGATGAGCAAGCCTGGAGGCATTACAAGGGTGTGTTTTTGTTTACTTCCAAATAGGACATATCTATGTACTCATTTATCTGTGTACCCATTGGTCAAAAGTTGAATAAACTAGAGAAGTACAGCATTTTTGACATTTGTTTGTGGCATGTAAAACACACTTATTTACATTTATGTATAGCACTTTGCCGTATTGAAAGTGCATTATCATCAAAATAAGGAAAAGTACTGTACATTTTTATTTAGATGGCATTATAGCATCAATCTCATGTTTGCATGTCCATTTTAATAAAAATCTGAGAATCTATTTTTTCACAGAGCTAACTCCGTATAGATGCACAGTTTTCCACTCACATTTTTTTTTTAGTTTATACTTTCAAAAGACAAAGTTTAGGCTGCAGTAAAATTGATTACAGAAAAATAATCCTGTTATTTACTTATTAGATTTTGAAAAGTTAATCTTGTCTAAAAAAAGAATACTGACAACAAAGGAAGCTCAATAATACTTAAATGCAAGCCTGTCAAAAAAATTGATAATTCTGAGAATATGATGAAAAAATGTTATAATGATCAGTCAATTTGGTAATGTAGGCAGCAAAATCATATGCAAATTGTGATTTTTCAGAAACAAAATTAAGCTTGGACCCATTCTCTCCCACCTTTTAAGTCTCTGTCCAAATTACCAGTAATTCTGTCTCTACCTTTTCTCCTTAGCTATTTATATACTACTGATTTTAGTTTGTTTAACAATTACCATTTAAACATTTTTCATTCACGTTGTTTGTTAATTTTCCTTTTTATTGTTGCATTAAAAAAAGCACAATTGAAAGAAAAAAAAAAAGTCTTTATTTGTAAACAACTTTGCAATACTTTGTACCTGAATCCTAATGTTAGTGTCATTATACATGGCAGATAACTATTTAAGAATTATATAATAAATCTAATACTTTTAATCTATACTAACACTAATTTTCAACAACAAACACTGATGAAAGTAGATAAAAAAAAGTGCATTTTTTGTTTTGTTACCTTTTTGTCTATGGTTTGCATAGAAAATAAAATAATTTTTGCAAGACAATATCATCAAAAAACATATTTGTCCTGAGAAAAATTATATATGTATTATTTTTGCTATCCTAAGTAATAACATAGTTGTTGCCAAATGAACAGGACCATAGCAGAAAAGTAAATATTGCTCTAGTGCATGAGGGGCATACAGGTGTAAGAGATGAAATAATTAAACAATAGAAAGACTTGAGAGTTGGAATAGGCAGGGCCAAGCTCAACTTTTACCAACTTTAACCTTGCCAAGGTTATCCTAATGCCGCGTACACACGATCGGAATTTCCAACAACAAATGTTCGATGTGAGCTTGTTGTCAGAAATTCCAACCGTGTGTAGGCTCCATCGGGCATTTTTTGTCGTAATTTCCGATCAACAAAATTTGAGAGCTGGTTCTCATATTTTCCGACAACAAAATCCGTTGTCGTAAATTCTGATCGCGTGTACACAATTCCGACGCACAAAATTCCACGCATACTCGGAATCAAGCAGAAGAGCCACACTGGCTTTTGAACTTCCTTTTTCTAGTCCAGTCATACGTGTTGTACGTCACCGCGTTCTTGACGTTCGGAATCTCCGACAACATTTGTGCGACCATGTGTATGCAAGACAAGTTTCAGCAAACACCTGTCGGAAATAAATCCACGGTTTGGTTGTTGGAAATTCCGATCGTCTATACGCGGCATTACAGTAACACACTTCTTGTTCTAGGGGGACAATCACCATTGACTGCACTGTATGGAGGAGCAGTGTTTTTTTCGTTATACCCTCAGTCCACTTGTTTTTTACGTTTTTTACTTTCTATTTCACTTTTTTGCATCTCTTCACTCCCCTATCTCTCCCTCCTTTTCTGCTTTTTCTTCCCCACTACTTTTCCATTTTGCTCTCCTCCACTTTACTCCATACCTTCTCTCCTCCCATGCTCTGCAGGACACCTTTGGATACTTTGTACTTTGTACAGATTCCTTATACTCTTATGATATTGCCATTTTAGTTACCTCAGACCTTCTCTGTAGGATACCTCTGAACCCTGTGTAACAATGTATACTATCTCATACTCTTAAGACATCTCCATTTCAGTTATTTTAAATTTACATACATATCTATACTCATATATTCCATACAGTGAGTACGCCCTGCAAGACCTATGGGAGAATTTTGGGTCCACATACTCCTTTCCAATTTTTGCCATGCCTGCCCCTGCATCTGGCCTCGGCCCTCCTTGCTGTGTTCTCCGTCCCTTCAGCTCCCGGAGGAGATGCCCTCTGCCGACCCCTGTTTGGGTTCAGTCTTTGAAGCATATTGTCTGACAAGTAAGTATGGGATGATCGGTTCAAGCTTCTTGCTCTTGTCCAATCATAGCCTATACTCTAATATATACTTTACCTGTTTTTACAGACATCAGATATGCACATCAGCCCCTGATGAAACGAGGAAAGATTGCGAAACGCGTTGGGTTAAAGATGTATCATGTATATCTGTATTACTTGTGTTATTACATTATTTTGGCTATGTTCCAAGGATTATATGCTATGTTGCTGTTTTATGAATTTGTCACCCATGCTCATATCTTATGTTGGATGATGTTGTTACCATTCAATAAATCTTTTTACTCATACTTGTTCACCTTTTTGATCATCATGAACACCCCATTTAAAGTCCCAGGGGCGACTGTCGTTTCTCTGCTATGTTTAGGGATGAAGTGTTTCATGTTAGGGGTCAGTTCTCAGACTTTCTTTTCAAGTGTTATAACACTAGGTTGCTTTCCTGATTTGAACTAAAAACACCTGCAACTCCTCTCATCTCCATTACATAAAGGGGATTTGCTTTGTAGTTCACAGAAGATAGTAGGGAAAGCTAGTAACAGGATCACAAGCTTTTTGACATGATCAACAGGTATTTTTTCTGTACTTGCAGAAAATGTATTTAGGACTCAATTCACATTGTTGCAGCAATACAATTGTACACTTTATATTATCAACCACCACAAAGAGCAAGTAATAATATCAACGACTACAGTATGTACCCTGGTAGCAAATCTTTTCTCAAGCTCAAGTCCACAAATGATCGCCATTTTTTAAATATTTACTTTTAATCTTTAATAATATTTATTTCACTTAAAAAAAGGAAAAAACTAGATTTCAACAGAAACCAGTTGTCATTCAGCCCCTGTGTACAGTAGCCTGTCTGACAGAAGTCGGCCAAACATCCAGCTTCTGTGAAATGGGCATGTTGGAAAAACAGCAGCCGATCAGCAACCGATCTGCACTTACAGTTAATGGCTGACTGGTGTGTTCTGGCAGGGGGGCAGTACCCCTGTCAGAAGACAATAGCTCAGTGGGGAGATTGCTGTACTAATATCACACAGTTAGTACATAGAGCTCCTCGGGAGCCCCTTTTTTTTCATTCAGCCCGCTTGGTTGAATAAAAGAAAACTGTAAGTGTGTACCAGGCTTTACTCTGATGCCAGCCCTTGATTATGCCACACTGTTGAAATACTAACATGCCATTTTTAAATGATTTATATATATTAATGGTTACAAACAAATGTACAGTATATCAAAATATATTTTTTTAAATTACTGACAACTTATGCTCTTTAAAGTCCCGTTCATATATTGATTAGTGGGAATGTGGGATCCTGCTAGCGATTTAAAAACTGTGATTCACACGCGGAAGCACGTGCCATGCATAGGGCAGTCCATTCACTTAAATTGGCTGCCCTATGTGCGTTTGTTGTGCCAAAGAAGCTCAGGGACAACATTTTGGCCCTGAACCAGGCACGATTTTACACACACACTTAAGGATTATGAGCACATGATGGTTATGTTTGTTGTGAAACTACCACACCCTTGGAAAAATCTTTCTGATCAGTTAAATATTCTAATATTTCTTTTGTAATAATCAGCTACCCTGCCTGCTCAATGTGGCAAATCTCTAAATTAGCTGTGGTGGTACCACACAAAAGGAGTCAAAACAAACACACATCTGCTTGGAAACTTGCAAAATCATCCACCACTGACTGCTTTTTAGTTCCAAAGGTCCATACACCTTTTCTGCTTACAGCTGTAAGCTTAGGCCTTTGTTATTAGGTGGATCTAAAATTGGTGAATTTGCACTTTACTGACTCATTCCTGTCATGGCCAGCAGACACTGCTTGTTGCAGGCAGTGCCCAAATAAATTTCCTGTACATTGTATGTAGAAGAAGTTGATAGTGAGGCCATGCCATGAAACTGCTACACCCCAAAAAATCTCTATTTACAGAAGATTTATATTTCACAAAGGGTATTTATTTTCCTTTTATCCACCTTCCCTGCTCCATGGGTTTAGGTTTAAATTTTGTTGTACGCCACAAAACAGTTACTTTGTGCTTTTTTTTTTTTTTTTGCTGGGTTATTGACATTTCTGGATACATAGAACTGGATTTTGGGTCTGTGTTGTGTATATATTCACAAAGCACACACTATGCACATGTTCCTTTTTGCTACTTTTACATTTTATTGGAGCAGGTGCCATTGTTTCTATATTACATTCACAAAATACACACTCTTTGGATTATCTGCAAAACAAAGAGAAGCAGGAGATTGCCAGACATTTGTGTCAGGTGTCAGGAGTGCGTGGGATTATTACAACTTTGCTATTAAGCCAACCTGCCCTGTTTTCCACTCCGCTTCCCTGCACCAAATGCAAGGCATGAAGAGAAGTGAGGGTGGGATTTATATAATCCCACCATGTTTAGCCCACCTGCCCCAAGTAAAATTGGAATGAACAGTTTAAAGGGTTCATGATGGCCTATTTTTATGCACTTTGGTTCTGATGCAGCTTCTCAGTAAGAATGGAGCAGCCTCATACCAAAGCCTTGATAATACCCAAGCAAGGCCTAGTGTTATATCTGATGATAACGAAGTAAACACATTTAAACCTAAATCAAACAAATTTCCAGCCCTACATAGTTGCCAAGTATTTGGGTCTTTTTTTTGTAGACTGTTAAAGAGACCAAACGTTACCCCCTCAAGGTAAGATACCTGTAATAATTTTACCCATGATCAGATAAAAGCCCTTAGTACACTTCAAAAGACACAGGACATTTTTATTAAGCCCTCTGACAAAGGCAATGTAGTTCTTATGACCCCCAGACTTATATTTATCCATCCTGAATAATTCCTTTTGGTATAGACCCATCTCAATGACATAGATAGACTAATCTAACCTGGACTATACGGACATCCGCAGGGAGGCATTTGTTGATGCCTTAATCAATAAAGACATTTTCAACCATCTGAACACACATTTTCTGAAGGTGCCTACGTTCTACTCCTTACTGAAAACCCATAATAATCTTTCTTCACCCTCAGGACACCCAGTCGTATCAGCAATAGGTTTCTTAATAGTGGTTAAAGGGGGGCGCATGCGCGGCCGGCGATGAAGATGGACGCTCACTAAAGTAGCTCCGGACCCGCTCCTTCCATTTCTGGACCCTGCTACACAACGCTAGCCTCACAAGATCCAGGATCCACTGGAAAAGACCCCGGAACTCCCAGGGCACCTCATGGGGAAAATAGGATCCCAGCGACAAGGATACCAGGGGTTCGTTCCGCCTCCGACTTCCCGGCCGGCTCACAGCATGGAGCGGTTCCTGTATAGGCCGCAATCCCCGGCCTCAATTAGCCAGACGGCTACAGCGCTCGCCGTGGAACGAACGGCAGATACGGGGACCACTGCACCGGATCGCTCCCCACACAGTCCCCTATCCCAAGAGACACCTCCCTCTGCACAGCAACAAAGAAGGGAGACTCCACATGGAAACTACAGGGAATCAGGAGAACATGCTGCAGACCTCCTTGCTGACCATCCTGCATTACTCACAGGTACTTCCACCCCTACCCCTCCAAACCCAGACAGCTCAGTCACAGTTACAGTCGCGGTGCTTGACTCAAAACTACAGTCCCTGCTACAAGACCTGACCCGTAACTTTACAGTTGCAGTAGGGAAACTGGCTCAGGAGCTACGAGGGGAAATTGATCAACTTGGCGATCGAACAGATACTTTAGAATCCAAATTTGATGAACTGGTGAAATACGTGCACGTGCTTGAAGAAGATAACGTGTCACTCAAACAAAGCATGTTCCAGGTCCAATCACAGCAGGAGGACCTGGAGAACAGGGAGAGACGCCAAAATGTGAGAATCCGTGGTATTCCAGAAACAGTCCCTGATAAAGAAATTCGTCCCTATCTCCTAGGACTGTTTGTCACTATGGCTCCACATATTCCGGATATAGACTGGAGACTAGACAGGGCTCATAGGTCCCTAGCCCCGAAACCACCCCCAGGCACCAACCCAAGAGATGTAATTGCTCGCTTCCATTATTATGAAAGCAAAGAAGCTCTCATGATGGCCACGCGAAACAAACATCGCATTGAATATAAAGGAGCTAAACTCCAAATATACAGTGACCTATCTCCCATCACTCTCGCCAAAAGACGTGACCTACGGCCGGTGACCATGCACCTACAACAACACCAAGTTGCCTACAGATGGGGTTTCCCCTTTCGCCTCTCAGCCTCGAGGGATGGCACTCAATATTCAATGCGAGCCTTACACGAATGTGAGGCCTTTGTCCGTAACTTGGGCTTGCCGCCCATCCCTGAAGAAGATCTGCCCCCGCCACCATTGAACATGGTCCCTGGCCCCCTTCAACCACTCACAGCGATCTGGACCCCGGTCCGTCGGAGACGTCAAAGAAATCTTTCAACCCCTCAACGCCCTGCCTCAACCAGACTGCCTACCTGAACTCACCCCACATAAGGAGAGACAGCTCTTCAACGTTCCATCCCTGTTTCTTCTTATGCCATCTTCCTCGATAACCCGAGGGTTTGATGACGGCATTACCCTGGTGTCCGCAGAGAGAGACCTCCGCATTCCAGTCCTTGATGGCCTAGGTTAACGGCAATTGTTACAGTCTTGGACTTCAAATCCCCAGCAGTGAGGGCCCACTCCCTCTCACTCCGTTTTTTCCTCTCTTTTTATTTTTTCTCCCCCAGAATCTAAAATTTAAAGTTGGCATACACGCTTTTCTTTTCCTTCTGGGGGGAGCGGGAACCATCGCTGACTGACATGCTCCTCTACAGGTCTTTGGCTGCTAGCCGAGTCCTCCTGAAGATTTTTTCATCTTCAGGCTTAAAAAAAAATTTTCTTTTATTATTATTATTATTTTTCTCTGGACTTTTTTTTGTAGTCCATATCCTTTCTTTTTTTTTGTCTTTTTCTTTTTTTTTAAAACATAGGCCCTTTTTTGGCCTGAATACATATTTGACTTTTGCTGGTTATTATGTTAATATATATTTGCCCACTGTCTATATGCTAACCGTGAGATGTGCAATAATTTTACAGATTAATTTACATGAGTTAAACGTACTGCTGCTTAATACTAGGATTTCATTAGCTGTAATCTACTTGTCCTCCTTATGGCTCTGAAGGTCTTCTCATGTAACGTGAAGGGCCTGAACTCCATTCACAAACGCTGGCTAGCCTTGAAGGAATTCAGAGCCTCTGGAGCCGATGTGGTCATGATTCAGGAGACACATTTCCGACCGGGAGGCTCCTTTAAGTTCGCCTCTAAACTATTTCCCACCTCATTTGTAGCCTCCGACCCATCTGGGAAGGCAGGGGTAGCAATTCTGTTCAAGAACTTATGCCCTATAAAAGTAATCGATTCCAAATTAGACCCCCAGGGACGATATGTTATCCTGAACTGTGTCCATATGAAAACGAAACTTAAGATTGTTAACATATATGCACCCAACTCTGGACAGATAGGTTTCCTCACTAAGGTCCTTGAGGAGGTACAAAGCTCCCCCCACCCATTCACGATCATAGGAGGAGACTTCAACATGTGTATGTCCGCTAACAAAGATAGACTAAACCTCTTCCAAAATACCCCCCCAACTCAAGCTTATAGATTATCTACCTCTTTCCGCAAATTAATTCGCACCCACAACCTGTTTGACTCTTGGAGAGTAAAACACCCCGCTGGTAAACAATTCACTTTTTACTCCCCCCCGCACAAAGGGTACTCTCGCCTAGATTATTTCCTACTCTCTGCACCCCTGCTATCCCACTTAGTCGCCTCTGAAATTGGCCCAATTACATGGTCTGACCATGCACCCATAACTTTAGATATATCCCTACATGCAGCATCCCCTAGATTATGTCATTGGAGACTTAATGAATCTCTATTGAAAAACGAAAGCATTAAACAAAGTCTTCAATCAAAATTGATTGAATATTTCGAGTTAAATGAGGGCTCTGTCTCAGACACCTCCATGTTGTGGGAAGCCCACAAGGCCGTTTTTAGGGGTGAGTGCATCTCTGCCGGTTCGCATAGGAAGCGTGACTCGCTCCAACAAAAAACTGAATTATTGACCCAACTGCGGTCGGCCGAGGCGCACTTACTTCAGGCCCCCACAACCTCCCGTTTAAAGGAGGTGATAAACATCCGTAACAAAATTAAATCCTTAAATATGCATAAAATCTCCAAGGCCATTTTATGGTCAAGACAGAAGTTTTACGAATATGCTGACAAACCCCACAGAATGTTAGTGAACAAGTTGAAACCGCGTCCAAGCCTCTCTATCCCTGACCATTTAACACAACCGGATGGAACTCCCACTTACTGCCCCCAAAACATGTCTAAGGTCTTTGGAGATTTTTACAACAAATTATACAATTGCCTAAGCTCGGACCCACACACCCAATTCACACAAAAGAAATTTGACTCATTTATCTCATCTTTGAAACTCCCACAAATATCACCTGATCAGCGCGCCTCATTAAACGCCCCCATAACCACTGAAGAATTAAGCGAAGTGACTAAACTACTCCCCCTACACAAATCCCCAGGTCCAGATGGACTCCCCTACTCCTACTACAAAACATTCCTCCCTATACTATCTCCACACATGTTAAATCTATATGCCTCCTTACTAAAAGGTACAACACCCCATCCCCAATTTCTCCACGCTCACATCATAGTTATACCAAAACCAGATAAAGACCCTTCTATCCCTGACAACTACCGCCCTATAGCCCTGCTAAATTCCGATTACAAGATCTTCACCAAAATTTTAGCGAACAGACTCTCAAAAATCTTGCCATCTTTGATAAATAGAGATCAGGTTGGATTTGTCCCCCTGAGACACGCAGGGGACAATACTAGACGCACCATAGATCTTGTCGACCTACTAACCAAAACTAAAACCCCGGCAGTAATACTTAGTTTAGATGCACAGAAAGCATTTGACCGCCTTAGTTGGCCTTTCATGTTTGCGATCCTGACCAAATACGGCTTCTCAGGCCCCTTTATACAGGCCCTTAGATCCTTATATTCACACCCTACCTCCCAAGTACAACTTGCATCCTTCCTATCTTCCACGTTCCCCCTCAGTAACGGTACTAGACAGGGTTGCCCTCTATCACCCCTACTTTTTATACTCAGTTTAGAACCCCTAGCTACAACAATTCGCGTAAGCCCCTCCGTTACAGGAGTACGTCTACGTCAGTCAGAATATAAACTATCCCTCTTTGCAGACGATATTCTTTTAACACTTACTCAACCACACACGTCTCTACCCTCGCTACATAAAATACTAAACACGTTCAGTGAAATATCTGGGTTTAAAATCAACACCACCAAAACAGAAGCCCTCCCCATAAATATCACATCAACTAATCTGACCACTCTTAAACAGAAATACAATTATCATTGGAGCTCTACATCCTTAAAATATTTAGGTGTCCGAATTACAGCATCATATTCCTCACTATATCAGGCGAATTCCCCCCCCCTATTCCAAGAAATTAACCGCTTGCTGAATCATTGGACCACTTTGCCCATCTCCCTCCTGGGACGTATAAATATTCTTAAAATGTCTATCCTCCCTAAACTACTGTACTTGTTTGAGACACTCCCAGTGGCAATACCAATGTCTCAGTTGAAAAATCTTCAAAGAAGAAGTCTCCGGTTTATCTGGAACAATGCCTCACATAGGGTGGCGGGCTCGGTGGTCATGGCACGCAAGCTTAAAGGGGGCCTAGGTGCCCCTGACTTCATAAAATACTATCACGCTTCTCATCTAAGGGTTCTCACCTCGTGGACCAACAGAACTGCCCCAAATAGATGGGCGGACATTGAGATGAGCATAACATCCCCAGTGCACCCGTGTTACATGCTCTGGCCGTCCACAGACAAATATATGCCCCAGCTGAGATCCCTATGCCTAGCCCCAATGCTCTTCACACTGGCAATATGGAAGAAATGCTCCACTAAATACGCCCTTTCATCCACATGCTCACCCCTCACCAATATCCTTTTTAATCCAGACATACCAGATAGTCTGTCCTATGAACGCATGCTGCCCTGGACTAAGGCCGGGATTTTTCAGCTGCGACAATTAGTCAATCCAGCCACGAGACACTTGTTACCCTTTGGGGACCTTCATAAACAACACCAATTACCTAAAACAATATATTACTCATATCTCCAAATCAGACACTTCTTTTCCATCAAAAACCCCACACTATCTCTAGATAAACCAACCCAATTTGAATTGCTTTGCGCTACAGGCCCTCATGAACCCCAATTGATATCCACAATCTACAAAATAATCCATGAGGCCACCCCCTTAAAAATAGATACACACTACTATATGAAGAAATGGTCACAGATTCTCCAACGCGACATATCTATCCTAGACTGGGATAAGATTTGGACCTCCATTTCCAAGAGTTCCAGATGCATTTCTCACAAAGAAATTGGCTACAAAGTACTTATGTTTTGGTATAAAACCCCAGAAAGACTACATGCAGGAGACCCGTCTAAATCCCGATTGTGTTGGAGATGTAACAAGAAAATAGGCTCCCATTTTCATATCTTTTGGGAATGCTCTCTGGTTATACAATTCTGGGAGCAGATCCAAAAAATACTAGAGAAGCTGGTGGAAATCCTCGTTCCCCTGGATCCCATATATTATTTACTAGGTCTTCCCTACCAAGGCCTCCACAGAGCAAAGCAGAGACTGATGTCATACGTATTATTAGCAGCTAAGAAAACTATCCCTAAACTCTGGTTATCCACTTCCCCTCCCACCCTACCTCATGCCCTAACCATCTTAAAGGATATACGTAGAATGGAACATTTAACTGCCATAGTTGAAGATTCCTTACAGAAATTTTCTCTCATTTGGCAACCATGGGATGACTATGATAATAACAATATGACAAAAGAAATGAGCTGAAAAGGCGGATATATATAGTAATGCACGTTTTCTACTTTCCCGAGCTAATAAGTACTTTACTCTTTTGATTATGGAATTTTTCCTAAACAAAACTTCCTCTCCCTGTAGGACAAGTAATGTATTCACAGTAACACCGCTTAATTAGTAACCAAAGGTCCTTACCATGTGTTATTTTCAATCTTAAAATTATAATGCAAAGTTACCTTAAAATCTCTGATAAGGCTATGCACTCTTGATAGACAGTATTGAAACCTTCTGTTCTCCTTTTCTTTTATTTTCTTTATTCTGAATGTGACTTTAATGATATTATAATTGTCATGCAAAAATGTTAAATAAACAATTTAAAAAAAAAATAGTGGTTAAAGAGGTTGAGAAGACCCCTCCATGTCCTGCTTGTGGCTATCAATATTGAGGCACTTTACTCAAGTATCCACCATGGGCAGGACATTGGGGTGGTCAAAATCTTCCTCAATAAGCAGGACCAAATTATTTGGCCATTTAATGTGTTCATTATTTGACTACTCACACACAACAACTTCAGTTTCCTAGGGAGATATGAGCTCCAGGTACAGGGGAGATAGAAAGAGAGGGAGTGCCCGGTATCCAATGGAATGCAAGTCAAGAGGTGGATATGAAGTAGTTTATTGAACATAGCAACAAGTGATCAAGCCAACGTGTTTTGGGGAAAAAGACCCCCCCTTCATCAGGGTTGCTGCTGTTTGTAGGGAAGGATCCTGAACGAGGGTATCAGTGACATGAGGATCGTACAGATCTGTGTTTGCTGTGTTTGCAGCGGCAGCATGTACCCAGGTACAGGGAGTAGCCACTGGCACTACATGTGCTCTGGCCTATGCCAGCCTCTACTCGGGAGTGTGGGAATGGATCATCTTCTGTGATGGGAATTTATCCAGTTACATGTGCCATGTAGCCAGTTGGTATCAATATATTGATTATGCTTTGGTCATTTGGACAGGTAGTGAGATACAATTCCAGCAATTTATGAAGGAGTTGGGTCACAATAGGAACAATTTAATATTTACGATGCAATATCATACGCACAGGATTTCATTCCTGGCTGGTGAGATATTTGTACAATCCAATAGGATGCTGGCCATTAAATTGTATAGGAAGCCCACAGCAGGAAATTCAGTGTTACATCCTGCAAGTGGCCATCCTTAGACTTTAATCAAAAGTATATCATACGCCTAGTACATTAGACTACCTCAAAATTGTTCTTTGGACGCAGACTTTTTGTCCCAAGCCAAACCATTATAAGATCAATTAATACAATGGGGGTATAGCTAGACTACCCTTAAGAGGGCAAACCATGGGGTGTGGCTTAGTGATGAAAGCGTGAGGACGCACCGCCGGGAGCTCTGCACTAAAACGGGCTGAGAACCACCCGTTGAACCGAGCAGCCAAGCCATCTTCACATGCCAGGGGGCCGCAAACACCCGCCGGTCACCGAGGAACGAAGGGGACCCAAAATCTCCCACTACTTCCTGAGGCAACAGCAGATCTCCTCACTGGCCGAACGAAACAAGATGGCGCCGCCACGAGTCACCACGGCAGGTGCCGCAGCCACAAGTAAGAAAGGCACACAGGCTGCTACCTCCGCATCGGAGGAGGACTTTCCCCCTCTACCACACAGGGTACCCTCACCCATATTGTCACCTGCCATCCTGTCCGCAGACACTCCTTTACCACCAGATGGCACAGGGGAGCTTAGCGGCCTTGTAGAGGGCTCACTGAGGGACATAGTATCAGGTCTGCCCACCAAACAGGACTTAAATGCAATGGCCACCTCCATTGTTAATGCCCTCACTAGAGAACTACATGACTTGAAACAGCAAGTTGATACAGTGGAGGAGAGGGTAACTACTATTGAATCCTCTCATACAGCCACAGAAGCCCGCATCACATCACTAGAGTCAGAACACAAGGCCTTCCGCCGCCATCTTGTGGATGTCCACCTGAGACTAGATGATGGCGAAAACAGGAGTAGAAGGAACAATTTGCACCTCAGAGGTATCCCAGAGGCCACCATGGGCCCAGACCTACGGTCCACTGTTGTTGCCATTCTAAATCAGGTCCTGGGCAAGCCACCGACCGCTGAATTGGAACTTGACAGGGTTCATCGCATACCGGGGCCCAGGGCTCCCCCCCCAGCTCAGCGGTCATCGCTTGATCCGGATCTCCCACGAGATGTATTATGCAGGGTACACTTTTTTACAATTAAGGAGGACATGCGTCTGGCTTGGGAGAGGGGCCCGATAGATTTTGACGGGGCCGCCATCAGGATCTTTCCAGACGTCTCAAGGCAAACACGCGTCATGCGTGGGTTAATGCGACCTCTGTTAGAGGTAATCCGCGAGGCTGATGCCACTTACCGTTGGGGTCACCCCTTTCATCTCATTGTCAAGAAACAAGGATCTGAATTCCAACTCCGCAGGCCGGACCAACTCCCTGCTCTGTTTCATTTCATTGCCAGACCTGCGATCGATGTGCCAAACTGGTTTGACTATCTGCTCTCTCAGGACACACAAGGCCCAGCTGTCCCCCGGCAACAAAGGGTTAGACGCTCACGATCTCGCCCGCCAAATCGGGAAGTCGTCAGATCACACCCGACATCCTCCGAGGACTAAGATTTTCCCAACCTACAGGAAATGGTAAGACCTCCAGCGCTCCGTGTCAACAGGCTCCCCCGCCTTCCTCCTACCCCGGCGACCCACTTAGGAACATTTCAGCCGACGTACAAGAACCTGTCTTTGCCTAGGAGACCTGTATGTATGGGATTCTTACCACTCTTACCAACACTGCCTGGCTCACTAGGTCTCCCATCTGTTTGACATTTTTTATTTTTGTTTTTTTCTTTGTTGGGTGCTGCCGGGCGGGCGGGGGGTGGGGGTGCATTGCCTAAGATGTGTCTGAGGGCTGCGATAGGAACTGATAAGCTAATGATAGGGGTTGTTTGCAGACCTGTTGGGATCTCACTATGACGAGGTCGAATCATCAGAATTACACCCTCAGGTTGTAAAGTTGTATATGTTTTTCTATAGACATCACACTCTCTCCCTCAATGCTATGTTTGGGCAATGTTTTTGTAGATGGAGTGCTTACACCCTTGCTATTTCTTACCCGCTTATGGGATATGTTTTCTATGCTGGGGAGCTGACGTCACGGTCTTGGTGCACTGGGAGATTGGTGATGGAGGCCCCTGCTCGGGCTGGGTCCAGAGATATGTGAGATGAGCATGGGTTCCCCCCGCTTGAAGATCAATCCAGCAGTGCATCAACGCCGGATGGTTCCAGAGAATAGGTATTATTATGCCCCACGGGTAAGCCAGTAACACTCCGGAGTTCTGAGAGAAGGGGGGTTCTTGTTCTTGTTCTTGTTCTGTTTAATTTTTGACAAATTTTTTGCCTATTTTTATTCATTTTCCCCCCTTCTCTCATAAGATGGTTATAATGTTATACTCACTTCATAAGGTTCTCAATGTCTCTACCTAGTGCATCTCCTCTTAGTAGGAAATATCTTTGTATTTTTCTCTAGGCTTCTAGAGTAATTGATATACAGCGGTTCCCACCGCACTGACCACCCCTACTTAGGGCGGGCCCCCGGTTGTTCAATTATTTTCTTTTGATTAACCGGGAGTCCACAAAGTAATTCTACTACAGGTTTAGTTTTATTTTCCCTTTCATCTTCCTCTTCCCCTCCTCTCCTCTTTCCCACACTCTGCTCCTCCCTCTTGTCTCGTCCCCTCCCTAACCTCTCCCCCATCTTTTTCTATTGGTGGTGTTGTCCCCCGGCCGGGCGGGAACGTGGGCCAAAGGTGTTCGCCCTCCCCATCCCATTAGTAGTTCTCCCGGGGCAGTAGACGCTGCGATGGGTCTCCTAAAGGTAACCTCCCTTAATGTACGTGGCCTTAATGTCCCGGAAAAGCGCTCTCAACTTCTAGCTGAATTACGCAGAAGCAAAACCCAAATTGCCTTTTTACAGGAAACCCACTTTCATGGGGACCGTATTCCTAAACTGACTAACAGATCATTCCCCACGGCTTACCACAGTATTTCACCCATCTCCAAATCTAGGGGAGTTAGCATCTTGGTCGCAAAGTCCGTACCGTGGACATTTGAGGCCCAGCGGGCAGATCCACTGGGCCGTTACCTTTTGCTTAAGGGGAAAATCTTTGATGTTCAGGTCACTTTTGCCAATGTATACTTCCCTAACATAGACCATACACAATTTTTATCCAGACTACTACCACAGCTGCTGGAGTTTTCGGAGGGGATGCTAGTCTTTGGGGGCGATATGAATTTTGCGATGGACCCTTTGCTTGACACCTCTCTGCCTCACCTCTATGCCCGTCTTAAACGGCTGAAATCCGACCTTCACACACTGCGTTTGATAGACACATGGCGCCTCCTGCACCCCCAAGACAGAGACTATTCCTACTTTTCACAAGTTCATCATTCATATTCACGACTGGACTACCTACTCCTGTCCCACAAGGACCTGACAAGGGTGGTGGACTCTTCTATAGATGTCATCTCCTTTTCGGACCATGCTCCAATACACCTGACGCTTCAACTAGGGCCAGTGACCAAACCCCCATCTTCGTGGAGACTAAATGAGGCTTTGTTACAATCTGACGAGATACGAGCGGAGGTACAGGCTAAGTTACAGGAATATTTCTCCTTGAACGAGGCCTCGGTCCCCAATCCCTTAGTTATGTGGGAGGCACATAAGACGGTTATCAGGGGTATCCTAATCAGCATCGGGGCACGTCTTAAAAATTAGAGAACTCGTCGATTCGACAAACTCACCCATCAGATCCAGACCTTAGAATGCTCACATAAGGCCAGTCTAGCTTGCTCCACTTACCAGGAGCTACTCAAAGCACGCGAAGAACTTCGCTCACTCCTTCTACACAAAACGAAAGAGAAATCGGCATGGGCACGACGTACGATGTACGAGTTCTCCAATAAACCGGGTTCTCTCCTGGCCAGAGCACTACGAGGCCCCCGCACTAAAACCTACATTTCCCACATCATGTCCCCCTCCGGTAGGAAGGTTTCCACATCTTCCGACATGGCAGAGGATTTTCGACTGTTTTATAGTGGTCTCTACAACTTGGATAGACCCCCTCCCGTAGATCCTAACTCTGCCGGGGGTCCCACTCCCCAAACATACCTAGCCTCCTCGGGCATGCCATCCCTTCCGTCCAGTACTCTGGAGGAAATGGAAGAACCCATTACAGTAGAGGAACTGGTAATAGCGCTGGAAAGCTCGAAACCAAAGAAAGCCCCAGGCCCTGACGGCCTCACACCATCTTATTATAAGACCTTCTTTGAGACGCTCTCTAAACCCTTAGTATCTGCACTGAACTCGATTACCAAAGGTAATTCCTTCCCTATTGACTCTCTTAGAGCCTACATTTCCCTCATCCCAAAGGAAGGGAAGGACTTACTGCGATGTGGGAGCTATCGGCCGATAGCCCTACTGAACACCGACTTGAAATTATTTGCCAAGATACTGGCAAACAGGTTACTTCCACTTTTACCAAGCCTAATCCACAAAGATCAAGCGGGCTTTGTGCCACAGCGAGAACCCCGCAACAACACTATTAGGGTGATTAACCTCGTTCACGCAGCCAGGACATCACGGCGACCCCTTCTCCTGCTGTCAACAGACGCGGAGAAGGCCTTCGACCGGGTGGATTGGACGTTTGTAAGGGCCACCTTGGAGCATATCGGTCTCCACGCCTCGATGCTCAGCTGGATTCTGTCGCTCTACTCCTGTCGTACAGCCGCGGTTAAGGTTAATGAGACTAGGTCGGGGTTTTTCAATATTCGAAACGGCACCAGACAGGGCTGTCCCTTATCCCCGTTGATCTTTATACTTACCCTGGAACCACTGCTGTGTAAGATACGGGCAAATCCGCATATTACTGGCTATCGTAAATCCTCCGGGGCTCACAAGGTTGCTGCCTTTGCCGACGATCTCATCTTCTTCCTGACAGACCCACTTGCCTCACTCCCCATATTGCTCCATTCCCTGCAGGAATATGGGGCTCTATCCCTTTTTCAAATAAATATGACCAAATCCTCCCTACTCAACATCACATTGGGTTCGAACACAATTCGTCAATTACGCTCAGAATACCAATTCCATTGGGCAACTAACACCATCTCCTACCTAGGAATAGCTATTACCCCTGACCCTGCCAATCTTTATCAGGCGAATTTTCCCCCATTGCTTCACAGTCTCAAAACTGACCTACATCACTGGCATTCCCTTACTCTAACGTGGTTCGGTCGTTGTAATGCCATCAAGATGACCGCGCTGCCGAGGGTGCTTTACCTGCTTCAAGCCATTCCCATCCGCCTTCCACCCCCTTTCTTCAAGCGAATTGATGCCTTATTTTGGGAGTTTGTCTGGTCACACCGGCAGCCTCGCATCAAATTGCAATTACTTCACATGGCAAAACATAGGGGAGGGGTGGGACTCCCAGACATGAAAGCCTATTATAGAGCAACGCATCTCACCAGACTAATAGACTGGCATTGTCATGCGGAGGCGAAACAGTGGGTGTCAGGGAGCCGCCGTCGCCAGACCTGGGCATTTGCATGTGCCTATGCGCCGGCGCGCCCCTGTGCAAGCTCCTCAGCAGAATCCCGATGTTCCCAGGCGCCAGCACGGCGCTCGGGCGCGCGCGGGTACGCGGCGCTCGGGCGCGCGCGGGTACGCGGCGCTTGTGCGCACACGCGAATGCACGTTCGCGCGTACGGGCGCGCGCGCGTTCGTGTTAGCGCCGTTTTGGCGCCAAAGGACGCATAAAGGTTCCCCTGTGCCTCTGACTCATTGCTGCTTCGTCTCAGCTCTGCGATCTCTGTAACCTGCATCTGATTGACTGATTGTTCCTGATTGACCCGGCTTGTCTGACCATCCGTCCTGCTCCAATCCGACCCGGCTTGCCTGACTATCCTACTGCTCCTGCCTGATACCGTTGCCGATCTCTGCCTGCCTACTGACTCTGCCTCTGCCTGCCGTGATTGCCTGTGTTTATCTACCTGCTGACCCGGACTGTTTGACCTTGCTTGTGCCTGCTGTTGTTCCTTGCTGTCGCACCTTCAGCTTCAGCTCCAGTACTTCCTGCATCTCCAGCATCCAGCCTGCTGTCTTCAAGTCTTCACAAGATCTGCAGTCCAGCCATCCCGGTGGGATCTCTCCCTCATCTCAGCATCAGAGACTTACCTTAACAGGCACTCCTACCCCACTGTGCTCCGGAGACCATTGTTCCCATTCCAGTGGCTCCTGAACCAGCGCTGTATGAGAGGTCTTATCCTACAAGTCAGGCTCTACTAACAGGTACCTAACAGTACGAAGCAGCCATGACTGAGCCTGCAGGAGATACCTCTCCATTGAAGGAGATATGTACACACCTGGCGGCCCTCACACAAGCAGTGCAATCCCTTCAGGATAACTACAACAGTCTGGAAGGACAAGTCCAGAATCTTACAGGACCCAACCCTGCAGCTTCCTCTTCAGCTACAGCCCCAACACAGACTGTTTCAGCTCCTGCAGTTGTGATGCTTCCACCCGAACCAAGGGTTCCTACCCCTGAAAGATTCTCCGGAGACCGGGCTAAATTCCGGGCTTTTCGCAATGCCTGCCAGCTCTTTTTTGCACTGCAACCCCGAACTTTCTCATTAGAGGTCACCAAGGTGGGATTTGTAATCTCCCTTCTACAAGGTGAATCTCAAACTTGGGCCCATCGGCTACTTGAAGGAGACTCTGTACTAACCCAATCTTTGTCATCTTTCTTTGAAGCCATGGCACAGCTATATGAAGATCCCCAGCAGACTGCTACAGCTGAATCAGCTCTGTCCGCACTCCAACAAGGCCGCAGACCTGCTGAGGACTATGTTACTGACTTCCGGCGTTGGAGTGCGGACACACAGTGGAATGATGCGGCCCTGCGCCACCAATTCCGCATGGGTCTATCTGAAGGATTAAAAGATGAGCTTGCTCGAGTTGGTGTTCCAAATACTCTTGAGGCCCTGATATCCTTAACCATTCAGATCGATCGTCGCCTCCGAGAGCGTCGATCTGAACGTTCTGTTCAACGAAACTGCCTGACCTGGATGACAGCACGAGCTCCGGTGCCTGCAGCACGCTACTTTCCTTCACCCAGTATGAACACTGTTCCTGCCACGCCTGACACCTCCGAACCAATGCAGTTGGGACTGATGCGACCTGCCCTGTCTCCTGAGGAACGTGCTCGACGTCGGCAACTTAATCTGTGCCTCTATTGCGGAGGAACCGGCCACTATGTTCATAATTGTCCAGTTAAAATCAGTAAATGTCCATCTCCTATGTATGCCAGTCTCTCTGCCTTATCTTCGAATTCAACCCACCTTGCCATTCCTCTCTCATTACAGCTCCAAGAAGAGATAATTCCAGTCAACACCATTATTGACTCCGGGGCATGCAGCTGCTTTATTGATCTAACATTTGCCAGCCTACATAACATTCCGTTACGGACCAAAACCCATGGACTCTCTGTATTCCTGGCGGATGGCTCCCGCATCAAATCCGGACAAGTAACGCAAGAGACCCTGCCATTGCCTGCCACCACTTTCTCCCAACATAAGGAACTGCTGGTCCTTGATGCCATCACCTCTCCTATGTTTCCCATCATTCTGGGCATCCCCTGGCTGCAAGCACACAATCCGCACATCCATTGGGCATCCGGAGAGGTAAAATTTCTGTCAGCTTACTGTCAAGAACACTGCTTGATGAAAGATCCGGACTCCCCAGCCACTCTGCTTTGTCTGGACACCGACCAGAAAAATTGTCAGGCCATACCTAATCATTATCACGAATACATCGATGTTTTCAGCAAAAAGGGGGCAGATTCTCTTCCACCTCATCGCCCCTATGATTGCCCCATCGAGCTATTACCAGGATCCGAAATCCCTTTCGGACGCATTTTTCCTCTGTCAGAAAAGGAACAAGAAGTGCTAAAGGCATACATAGATGAAAACCTGGCCAAGGGGTTCATTCGCCACTCTACCTCCCCAGCCAGTGCCGGGATATTCTTTGTTGCTAAAAAATGACAAGTCTCTCCGCCCATGTATAGACTACCGAGAACTGAATAAAATCACGGTCAAGAATCGGTATCCCTTACCCCTGATACCTGAATTATTTCAGAAATTGAGGACTGCCGTCATTTTTACAAAGCTTGATCTAAGAGGGGCCTATAATTTGATCCGCATCCGGGCAGGGCACGAATGGAAGACAGCCTTTCGGACCCGATTTGGGCATTATGAATACTTAGTCATGCCCTTCGGACTCTGCAATGCCCCTGCGACCTTCCAACACCTGATCAATGATGTTCTTAGAGACTTCCTAGATGTGTTTGTGATCGCATATCTGGACGATATCTTGATCTTTTCGGAATCTCTGGACCTACATTGAGAACATGTTCGTCGGGTGTTGGGTCGCCTCCGCTTACACAGACTTTATGCAAAAGCGGAAAAATGTGAATTCGAGCAACAGAGCATTCAATTCCTGGGGCTGATAATTTCATCAACTGGTATCAAAATGGACCCACAGAAGGTTTCCGCTGTTCTGGACTGGCCGGTCCCTCTAGACAAAAAGGGGGTCCAACGATTTATCGGATTTGCAAACTTTTACAGGAAGTTTATCAAGGGATTTTCAGCCATAATTGCACCCATCACGCAGCTGACCAAACAGAATACCCGTTTCTCCTGGAATCAACTAGCCCAAGATGCTTTTGAAAACCTCAAGAGGTTGTTCACCTCGGCACCTATCCTCAGCCATCCTGAACCATCCCTACCATTCATTTTGGAAGTGGACGCTTCCGAGATAGCGGTAGGTGCAATACTTTCGCAACGCAGAGGTAGTAAAGATGTTATACATCCTGTGGGGTTCTTCTCCCGAAAACTCTCTCCTGCGGAGAAAAACTATGATGTCGGCGATCGAGAACTTCTCGCTATTAAAACTGCATTAGAGGAATGGAGGTATTTGCTGGAAGGGGCTATGCATCCAGTATTAATATATACTGACCATAAGAACCTGGAATATCTGCGATCTGCCAAACGTCTAAAGCCTCGACAAGCCCGCTGGGCCCTGTTTTTTTCACGTTTTTCCTTCCACATTACGTATCGGCCAGGCTCAAAAAATGTTAAACCTGACGCATTGTCACGAATGCATGACAACCCTAAGGACTTATCTTACCCTGACACCATTCTGCCTGTAAACAATTTCCTTCTCCTGCAAACAGATCTTCTCTCCCAGATTAAGGAAGCATCCTCTGAATCAACCAGGCCTACAGGGATGACCTTGACTAACAGAGACGGGTTGTTCTGGAGAGGAAGTCAAATTTTTGTCCCTGAGGAGGTTCGGGTCAAGGTCTTGACGTTGCTTCATGATCATCCACTGGCAGGTCACTTTGGGGTTCGCAAGACCCTGGAATTGGTACAGCGTACCTTCTGGTGGCCCAATCTAAAAGACTTTTGCAAGAAGTATGTCAGCTCCTGCCCTATCTGTACCCAGAATAAGACATCCAGGAATCGAGCTTGGGGCTTGTTAAAACCTCTACCAGTACCCGAAAGACCTTGGAAGATGATTTCCATGGACTTTATTGTAGAGCTGCCATGTTCTGAGGGGTGTTCTGCCATCTTTGTGGTGGTGGACCGTTTAACCAAGATGGCCCATTTTCTTCCGTTAAAAGGTACCCCATCGGCTATTGAAACAGCTCGTATATTCATTAAAGAGATCATCAGACTGCATGGAGTTCCTGTAAACATAATCTCCGATAGAGGGGTACAATTCACCTCACGTTTTTGGAAAGCCCTGTGTGAAATTCTAAAAATCAAACTGGCCTTGTCCTCGGCCTATCATCCTCAGACTAACGGACAGACGGAGAGGACCAATCAGACTCTTGAGCAGTACATTAGATGCTTTACTTCCTTCTCACAGAATGATTGGGTGTCCCTGCTGCCTTTGGCAGAATTTGCCTACAATAATGCTGAACATTCTGCCACCGGTCAATCCCCTTTTTTCGCCAATTATGGCTTCCATCTAACTTTTCTACCTGATTTCCTTCCAGAGTCTTCATTTCCGGCAGTACAGAGTGCGGTGGATTTTCTCAGTCGCAACAACCAGATGTTGCAGGAAGCAGTGTCCAAGGCGCAGGCAGATGGTAAGAGAATCTTTGACCGGAAAAGAAGAGGGGAATTGAAGCTACAGCTTGCTGACCAGGTATGGCTTTCTACAACTAATATCAAATTAGCATGTCCCTCTAAGAAGTTGGCACCTAGATTTATGGGTCCTTTTCCGGTTAAGAGGAAAATTAATGAAGTGTCTTATGAACTGACTTTGCCTGATTCCCTTAAAATTCATCCAGTGTTCCACGTCTCATTGCTTAAACCTGCTGTACCTGATCCCTTCCCTGGTAGAGGAACTAGACCTCCTGAACCTGTTTTGATTGATGGCAGCGAGGAATTTGAAGTGGAGGCTATTCTTGATTGCAGGAGAAGACAGGGACAAACTCAATTTTTAATCAAATGGAAAGGCTACGGCCCAGAAAGTAACTCCTGGGAACCGGATGAGAATGTGCACGCTAGGCGGCTAGTCCGTGCCTATTTCTCTTCCCACCCTGAGAAGAGAAGGCTTGTGGGCATCCGGAGGCTGCCCCTTGGGGGGGGGCAATGTCAGGGAGCCGCCGTCGCCAGACCTGGGCATTTGCATGCGCCTATGCGCCGGCGCGCCCCTGTGCAAGCTCCTCAGCAGAATCCTGATGTTCCCAGTCGTCAGCGCGGCGCTCGGGCGCGCGCGGGTACGCGGCGCTTGTGCGCACGCGCGAATGCGCGTTCGCGTGTACGGGCGCGCGCGCGTTAGCGCCGTCTTGGCGCCAAAGGACGCATAAAGGTTCCCCTGTGCCTCTGACTCATTGCTGCTTCGTCTCAGCTCTGCGATCTCTGTAACCTGCATATGATTGACTGATTGTTCCTGATTGACCCGGCTTGTCTGACCATCCGTCCTGCTCCAATCCGACCCGGCTTGCCTGACTATCCTACTGCTCCTGCCTGATACCGTTGCCAATCTCTGCCTGCCTACTGACTCTGCCTCTGCCTGCCGTGATTGCCTGTGTTTATCTACCTGCTGACCCGGACTGTTTGACCTTGCTTGTGCCTGCTATTGTTCCTTGCTGTCGCACCTTCAGCTTCAGCTCCAGTACTTCCTGCATCTCCAGCATCCAGCCTGCTGTCTTCAAGTCTTCACAAGATCTGCAGTCCAGCCATCCCGGTGGGATCTCTCCCTCATCTCAGCATCAGAGACTTACCTTAACAGGCACTCCTACCCCACTGTGCTCCGGAGACCACTGTTCCCATTCCAGTGGCTCCTGAACCAGCGCTGTATGAGAGGTCTTATCCTACAAGTCAGGCTCTCCTACCAGGTACCTAACAGTGGGTAACAATGGAGTCAGAGGACTCTGACGGTACAGCCAAGAGCTGGCCGTGGATTGCCACCCCCATTCCAAAGGCCCTGGTTGACCATCCTACCCTAGGTAGCACACTGCAGGTCGTAAGAGAAACCTTCCGCAAAACCTCGGTATCCCCCATACCGTCCCCCATGGTGCCGATTTTAGGCAATCCAGACTTCCCACCTGGCTGCCAGGGCCCAATCTACAGGTCCCTGTCGGCAGAGGGAAGGTGGCCACACCTTCACGATTTTCTCGGTCCAAATGGCCAGCTCAGTGCAGCTGCCGGATTAGAAGGTTCCAACCCGCCACTGGACTTCCTGAGTGGACTCCAACTGCGTAACTATCTACGCCAATGCGCACGGACTCTGGGCAGCTCGCGCCCACTCACTGAATTGGAACGAATATGTCACCGCAGGGAACCCATACGTCATTCCCTGTCCCTGACCTACGTCTAGACGACCAATAAAGAAATATAAAGCCTCCCTTACTATACAGCTATTGAACGCTGCCAAGGCTTGCATTCCCTTATCTTGGAGATCGGAGACCCCACCAACGAAAATCCAGTGGTACGCCAAGGTGAATGAGTTGCGTGATATGGAAGATCTTACTGCCACCCTTTACGGTAGGGAGGAGGCCTATCGAGATACGTGGCGCCCGTGGCAGCACTTTATTTACTCCTAGGCATACCTCAGTGAGGTGGCATAGAATGAAAAGATTCCCGGACCAGGGACCCCGCCTGACCGGGGGACCTCACCGCCGTTCTTTGTTCTTTCCCCTCTTTTTTCTCTTCTATCCCTCCCTTTTTACCCCTGTTTATGTCCTACACTTTTTCCCCTTTTTTTTTTTCTTTTTCTCCTGTCTTTCACCTTTCCCCTCCCCCTCACCAATCCTCCCCCTTTTTGTTCTGTTTTATTCCCCTTTATAATTTTCCATCCATGGGAAGGTTTAGCCAGATATGGTGTATATCTTGGTCTGCATTGCACTTTGTTAGTATCCCATGGTTGGACTCTGCTGGCTTCCTAGGGAGCCTCTTCCCTGGCCAGTGGAGAGTATTTTATTCATCGTTTGGTCATGACAGTAATACGATCTAAATGTTTTTTGAAATAGGAGATATTCTCAGGAAACCTCATCGGTCAAATACTTAAACAGTCATTGTGTGATAATTCTCCTTTATGTCCCATATATCCCTTCACAGATCGTGTAACCAAAGGAAATGCTACTGTACACTTTTGTTTCTGGCAATTGACTATGTCAACGACTTGTCTCAATACTTGTTTTATTATATACACATAAGCTGTATGATGTCTCTTTGCAGTGTTTATCCAAATGTAACGCTTATTTTTTGGAAAATAAAGGAATTACAAAAAAAAAAGAGGGCAAACCATAGAGCCCTCCGGAAGGTTCAGACTTTGCTGTAATTCAAACTCTAATAAATGAGAGGATAGTAGTACAACTAGACTGATTATTCATTATTCTAACCAACATGCCCAGGTAAGGCAGATTGTCTAGAAATAATGGTACGTGACAGATCAATTCATAGTAACTACAATCAACACGAGAGAGAAGTGGCACAGTTCAAGAAGGGACCTTACCATTGTGGAGGGTGCTCCTAATGTCCTTGACTGTGAATGTGTAATTGTTACATTACCTATAAATGAGCATATTTTCAGACCCAGAAATATATAGATTGTGACACAATGGGGGTAGTTTATTTGATGACATGCCAATATGGGGAACACTATGTAGGCAAGACAATACTACTACTACTAGATGATACTACTTATTCAACTGGTTTTTGTGATGAAAAATGTCAGCTAAGTAGGCATGCTTCTGCCTCTTTATCTTCAAAGCACTGAGGAAAATCTGACCCACTAATTTCTCTGCTAAGCCACCTAATATCCATATATACCATGGGTGTCCAACCTTTTGAGAAGCGAGGGCCACTTTATCGACTTGGTAACCCGTTGCGGGCCACAATGAGCGTAAAGGGGGGGTGGCAGGTCTGTGTCCACTCTGCATATGTAGAGCAGACATGGATGCAACCCGCTCTACCCTAAGGGCCGCCCAGGCAGAAGGGGACAGATCCCCTTCTGTTTTTTTAAGGGGATCAGATTGCAGATAGGCGGGTGTAAATGGACATGAGTCCGTTTACATCTGCCACTCTATAGAGGTGAATGGAGAGTCCATTTGAGTCCACCTGCAAAACAGACAGATGGACCCGTTCGGACTGATCATGTAAAAGGGGCCTAAGGCTGCTTTCACACTGATGCACAGCACTTTACCTGCTCCTCAACTGACCTCAATCTTCACTTCTTCCTCAGTATTCCTGCAGCTAGCTGGTACTGCTGGCTGGTACTGCCGGTGGGTACTGCTGACAGGTGCCGGTACTGCTGGGGGGGACTGGTACTGCTGGCTCGTACTGCTTGTGGGTACTGGTACTGCTGGTTGGTACTGGTACTGCTAACTGGTACTGCTGACTGGTACTGCTGGCTAGTACTGGTACTGATGACTGGTACTGCTGGTGGGTACTGGTACTGCTAACTGGTACTGGTACTGCTGGCTGGTACTGATACTGGTGCCGGTACTGATACTGGTGGCTGGTACTGCTGGCTGGTACTGGCACTGCTGGTTTATACTGCTGGCTGGTACTGATGACTGGTATGGATGGTGGGTACTGGTACTACTGGTGGGTACTTCTGGCTGGTACTGCTACTGCTGGTTTATACTGCTGGCTGGTATTAATGACTGGTATGCATGGTGGGTACTGGTACTGCTGGCGGGTATTTCTGGCGGGTACTGGTACTGATGACTGGTACTACTGGCTGGTACTGGTACTGCTGGTTGGCACTGGTACTGCTGGCTAGTACTGGTACTGCTGGTTGGTACTGGTACTGCTGGCTGGTACTGGTACCGATACTGGTGGCTGGTACTGATACTGGTGGCTGGTACTGGTGGCTGCTGTCCCAGATCGCGGGTTCCTGTATCCCGGTCCACCATCCCCAAGCATAATTGTGACAGAAGCATGCAGCTGCAGTAGAGAGCAGAGCCAATGCTTCCTATCACAGGTGAAGTACATTTGGTATCACTCCGCCTGTGAAGGAGCCAACGCTATACAGGAAGCATCGGCTCTGCTTCTTCTAGCGGTGGCTCCGTTTTTCGCACTAATGCTTGGAGATGGCGGGTCGGGAACCCGCGATCTGGGCTTGCCGACCGGCCATCTCAGAACAAGACATGGCGGGCCACATCAAAGGGAGCCGTGGGCCACATGTGGCCTGCGGGCCAGCGGTTGGGCACCCCTGATATATACAGTAGCAGGAGATTTATATGCTCTTTGTTCATATTTTCACAAAGTTTTTTTAAAAATTCTTGGGTGAACTGGTCTTCCTTTAACCATTTTTGTTGTATCATCCAAAATCAGCTCCAAGAGTTTTGCACATGAGCACTATGAAGAAAGCAGAGTGTTGTGACAATATTATGATTTTTACAAGTGAGGAAAAGACTTTCATGGAGCCAATGGAACCATGGATTTACAGACAAAACATTAAATATATTTTGGCCTTTGGTTGTTTCAGGCAGCTATGTATTTATAGCAGAAAATGTTTTCTAAAATGTCATCACTATTTTCAAATCATACAAATGGTACAACATGGCATGCATTGGTGATATCAGTGGACTCCTCAACCTGGATAGCAAAGCTATTTTTCTTCAGGATGTCAGACAAGACCTTTTCCACATCATGTGATTTCTTATCAATACATCGACTTATTGCACTGTCTGAGAGCTGAACCTCTTTAATTCTTCTTACTGCAGCTGCTCCTAGCATGTTATTATAGTTTTACATGCTCGTAGTATTAGATTCTCACCAACTATGTGACTTTTTCTTTTCTGGGCAATAATTGTTGCCAACAAATTGCATTCTTCCTGTGCCTTTTAAATAACTGATACTTTTTTTTTTTTTACAAAAACTTGTACTTTGCTTGCTTTGAGATTCCGACATCCATTTAAAATAATCAACACCTTTAGGTGCCAAATGTTAATCTGTCCTTTTAATTTTGCCATGTCTGTATTTGTAAGTTGTTTGCCACAAACAAGGCACAATGGAATGGGGCAATTTGGATCACCAGTCCATGAAAACCCAAAATGCCACATTGCACCATAAACCATTTTGTTTAAAACCACTAAAAAGACAAAATGGTATGCTTCAGTAAATATCTCAATCACACTATCATAAATATCAATAACTTTGTATTGGTCCTGCAAAAGTCACTCTGCAATGTGACAAATCTGGTTCTCAGTGCAAAACCTTCTCTGCATTGGTGCTTAATGCAAAATTCACTTTACAGTAGAACTAGAAAATGCATTTCCTGGAGAAAATGCGTGAGAATACTGAATAGCATCTCCCTATCTGCTAGCTGCCTGTCCCCTGACACTGTAAAAAACATCTCCTCACTATCTGCCTGAGTGAGAGACAGTGTGAGAGAACCCTTCAAACAAGCCTTAATAAATCCACAACAGTACATGCTATCGAAACAGCAACTTCACAGTTACAGACACACAGCCTTTGTGAACGTATCGGTATAAAATTTATGTTGATAAACTTAAAAATGTGGGCATGTCAGCGATTTAAAAAAGAAGTTGGCTGTGCGTTTCGCTGGGAAATGTAAATAAAGAATTTTATACAGGACAGTCAATGGAAGAAAGTGTAGAACTCTTGTCATTTGGAAGCTCAACTATCCAAAAGTAAAATGTGTATCACAAAACTGAGCACATTGCCTGAAACTAGACAAAAATACCAACGCTTTGATGAATAAATTGTGTATGTCCAGTAGATCTTGTGGGCGTGAGAGCAATTTATAGAGAAGGAACTAAGATAATTTTTTTTAAGGCTCTGTGCTCTAGGTATGACATCATCCACTCTAAGCACCCCAATAGACACTCAGTTTAATCGATAACATTTCCTGAAATGATCACTAAACTTAAACAGCTTTTTCACAAAAACTTTAAAAGATATCAAACTGAAAAGATATAGCCAGATAGCTGAATATTTTGAGAAAAAGTTTGTTTGGCATCTGTAGGTGAACGTATGAAGGAGCTGAAACTTTTGGGAGTGGAAGAAGATTTTAAGGATTTGAAGCATGCTCTCATTCACTTCAATGTTAAAAAAAAGTGTTAAAAAGCTTAATATTTTAAAAACTATAAATAGTAGAAAAAAAGTTGAAAAAGTCGTATGGAATAAAATTAAAATTAGAACTAGAAAATGCATGTCCTGGGGAAAATGCGTGGGAATGCTGAATTGCTAAAACAGCCCACATCAAAACTGCCCCCATCATATTGCCATCAAAACTGCCCCATCAGAATTGCGCCATCAAAACTACCCAATCATATTGCCACCATCAAAACTGCCCCATCAGAATTGCCCCATCAAAACTGCCTCATCATATTGCCACCATCAAAACTGCCCCATCAGAATTGCCCCATCAAAACTGTCCTATCATACTTCCACCATCAAAACTGCCCCCATCATATTGCCACCATCAAAACTGATCCATTAAAATTGTCCCCATCAAAACTGCCCCATCATATTGCCACCATCAAAACTGCCCCATCAGAATTGCCCCATCAAAACTGCCCCATCATATTGCCACCATCAAAACTGCCCCATCAGAATTGCCCCATCAAAACTGCCCCATCATATTCCTCTATTATAAATCAGTACATGGTGTGTCTGTCCCCTCCCCCGGGCTCTGAGATGCTCCAGCCATCTCCCCCACCGCGCATCACTATGTATAACAGAAGCTTTGGTAACCATGGCAACAAAAGCAGCCCAGTACACTCTGTTTAATAGCTAAAATTTCCTGAAATGACCACTAAACAAACAGCTTTTTCACAAAAACTGTAAAAGATATCAAACTGAAAAGATATAGCCAGATAGCTGAATATTTTGTGAACATTTTAAAGTTTGTTCACTTCAATGTTAAAAAAAGTGTTAAAAAGCTTAATATTTTAAAAAGTATGAATAGTAGAAAAAAAGTTGAAAAAGTCCCATCATCAGCTGAAAGAGATGCACATTTTAATAGTTGAATAGTTTTAATAGCTGAAAGTATGCAGCAGTTATGCAGAGCCAAAAAACATACGGAATAATAAATATAAATAAATAAAATCGAATAACAATAGTGGGACTGCTAAAGCAGTCCCACTAATAAAAATAAAAACTAGAAAATGCATTTCCTGGGGAAAATGCGTGGGAATGCTGAATAGCCGAATTGCTAAAACGGCCCCCATCAAAACTGCCCTCATCATATTGCCATCAAAACTGCCCATTCAGAATTGCCCCATCAAAACTGCCCCATCATATTGCCACCATCAAAACTGCCCCATCAGAATTGCCCCATCAAAACTGCCCCATGATATTGCCACCATCAAAACTGCCCCATCAGAATTGCCCCATCAGAATTGCCCCATCAAAACTGCCCCATCATATTGCCACCATCAAAACTGCCCCCATCAAAACTGCCCCATCATATTGCCACCATCAAAACTGCTCCATTAAAATTGTCCCCATCAAAACTGCCCCATCATATTGCCACCATCAAAACTGCCCCATCATATTGCCACCATCAAAACTGCCCCATCAAAACTGCCCCATCAAAACTACCCCATCAAAACTGCCCCCATCAAAACTGCCCCATCATATTGCCACCATCAAAACTGCTCCATCAAAATTGTCCCCATCAAAACTGGCCCATCACATTGCCACCATCAAAGCTGTCCCATCATTATGCCAACATCAAAACTGCCCCATCAGAATTGCCCTATCAAAACTGCCCCATCATATTCCTATATTATAAATCAGTACATGGTGTGTCTATCCCCTCCCCCGGGCTCTGTAATCAGAGCTGAGATTCTCCAGCTGCCTCCCCCATCGCCCATCACTGTGTATAACAGAAGCTTTGGTAACCATGGCAACAAAAGCAGCTCAGTACACTCTGTTTAATAGCTAAAATTTCCTAAAATGACCACTAAACAAACAGCTTTTTCACAAAAACTGTAAAAGATATCAAGCTGAAAAGATATAGCCAGATAGCTGAATATTTTGTGAACATTTTAAAGTTTGTTTGGCATCTGTAGGTGAAAGTATGAAGGAGCTGAAACTTTTGGGAGCGGAAGAAAATTTTAAGGATCTGAAGCATGCTCTCATTGACTTCAATGTTAAAAAAAAAGTGTTAAAAAGCTTAATATTTTAAAAAGTATAAATAGTAGAAAAAAAGTTGAAAAAGTCCCATCATCAGCTGAAAGAGCTGAACGTTTTAATAGTTGAATGGTATTAAAAGCTGAAAGTATGCAGAAGTTACGCAGAGCCAAAAAATGTACGGAATAAAATTAAAAAATAACTAGAAAATGCATTTCCTGGGGAAAATGCGTGGGAATGCTGAATAGCTAAATTGCTAAAATGGCCGCCATCAAAACTGCCCCATCATACTGCCATCAAAGCTGCCCCATCAAAATTGTCCCCATTAAAACTGCCCCATCATATTGCCACCATCAAAACTGCCCCATCAGAATTGCCCCATCAAAACTGCCCCATCATATTGCCCCCATCAAAACTGCCCCATCAAAACTGCCCCATCATATTGCCACCTTTAAAACTGCTCCATTTAAATTGTCCCCATCAAAACTGCCCCATCCTATTGCCACCATCAAAACTGCCCCATCAGAATTGCCCCATCAAAACTGCCCCATCATATTGCCACCATGAAAACTGCCCCATCAGAATTGCCCTATCAAAACTGCCCCATCGTATTGCCACCATCAAAACTGCCCCATCATAATTGCCCCATCAAAACTGCCCCATCAGAATTGCCCTATCAAAACTGCCCCATCATATTCCTCTATTACAAATCAGTACATGGTGTGTCTGTCCCCTCCCCCGGGCTCTGTAATCAGAGCTGAGATGCTCCAGCCACCTCCCCCCTGTGTATAACAGAAGCTTTGGTAACCATGGCAACAAAACAAACACAGTACACTCTGATTAATGGCTAAAATTTCCTGAAATGACCTCTAAACAAAAAGCTTTTTCTCAAAAACTGTAAAAGATATCAAACTGAAAAGATATAGCCAGATAGCTGAATATTTTGTGAACATTTTAACGTTTGTTTGGCGTCTGTAGGTGAAAGTATGAAGGAGCTGAAACTTTTGGGAGCGGAAGATTTTAAGGATCTGAAGCATGCTCCCATTGACTTCAATGTTAAAAAAAGTGTTAAAAAGCTTAATATTTTAAAAAGTATAAATGGTAGAAAAAAAGTTGAAAAAGAGCACATATCAGCTAAAAGAGACGAACATTTTAATAGTTGAATGGTTTCAATAGCTGAAAGTATGCAGAAGTTACGCAGAGCCAAAAAACGTACGGAATAATAAAAACTAGAAAATGCATTTCCTGAGGAAAATGCGTGGGAATGCTGAATAGCTAAATTGCTAAAACGGCCGCCATCAAAACTGCCCCAACATACTGCCATCAAAACTGCCCCATCAGAATTGCCCCATCAAAATTGTCCCCATTAAAACTGCCCCATCATATTGCCAGTGCCACCATCAAAACTGCCCCATCAGAATTGCTCCATCAAAATTGTCCCATCATATTGCCACCATCAGAATTGCCCCTTCAAAACTGCCCCATCATATTGCCACCATCAAAACTGCCCCATCAGAATTGCCCCATCATATTACCACCATCAAAACTGCCCCATCATATTGCCACCATCAAAACTGCCCCCATCATATTGCCATCAAAACTGCCCCATTAGAATTGCCCCATCAAAATTGTCCCCATCAAAACTGCCCCATCATATTGCCACCATCAAAACTGCCCCATCAGAATTGCCCCATCAAAACTGCCCCATCATATTGCGACCATCAAAACTGCCCCCATCAAAACTGCCCCATCAAAACTGCCCCATCAGAATTGCCTTATCAAAACTGCCCCATCATATTGCCACCATCAAAACTGCCCCATCAGAATTGTCCCATCAAAACTGCCCCATCATATTGCCACCATCAAAACTGACCCATCAGAATTGCTCCATCAAAATTGCCCCATCAGAATTGCCCCATCAAAACTGCCCCATCATATTGCAACCATCAAAACTGCCCCATCAGAATTGCCCCATCAAAACTGCCCCATCATATTGCCACCATCAAAACTGCCCCATCAGAATTGCCACCATCAAAACTGCCCCATCAGAATTGCCCCATCAAAAGTGCCCAATCATATTGCCACCATCAAAACTGCCCCATCAGAATTGCCCCATCAAAACTGCCCCATCAGAATTGCCCTATCAAAACTGCCCCATCATATTCCTCTATTATAAATCAGTACATGGTGTGTCTGTCCCCTCCCCTGGGCTCTGTAATCAGAGCTGAGATGCTCAAGCCACCTCCCCCCCGTGTATAACAGAAGCTTTGGTAACCATGGCAACAAAACAAACACAGTACACTCTGATTAATGGCTAAAATTTCCTGAAATGACCTCTAAACAAAATGCTTTTTCTCAAAAACTGTAAAAGATATCAAACTGAAAAGATATAGCCAGATAGCTGAATATTTTGTGAACATTTTAAAGTTTGTTTGGCGTCTGTAGGTGAAAGTATGAAGGAGCTGAAACTTTTGGGAGCGGAAGAAGATTTTAAGGATCTGAAGCATGCTCCCGTTGACTTCAATGTTAAAAAAAGTGTTAAAAAGCCTAATATTTTAAAAAGTATAAATGGTAGAAAAAAAGTTGAAAAAGAGCACACATCAGCTAAAAGAGACAAACATTTTAATAGTTGAATGGTTTTAATAGCTGAAAGTATGCAGAAGTTACGCAGAGCCAAAAAACGTACGGAAAAAAAATTAAAAATTTATAAAATCGAATAACAATGGTGGGACTGCTAAAGCATTCCCACTAATAAATAAAATTGAATAACAATAGTGGGACTGCTAAAGCAGTCCCACTAATTAAAATTAAAAATAAATAAAATTGAATAACAATAGTGGGACTGCTAAAGCATTCCCACTAACTAGAAAATGCATTTCCTGGGGAAAAAGTCGTGGGAATGCTGTATAGCTGAATTGCTAAAACGACCCCCATCAAAACTGCCCGCATCATACTGCCATCAAAACTGCCCCATCAAAATTGCCCCATCAAAATTGTCCCCATCAAAACTGCCCCATCAGATTGCCACCATCAAAACTGCCCCATCATATTACCACCATCAAAACTGCCCCATCAGAATTGCCCCATCAAAACTGCCCCATCATATTTCCACCATCAAAACTGCCCCATCAGAATTGCCCCATCAAAACTTCCCCATCAGAATTGCCCCATCAAAACTGCCCCATCATATTGCCACCATCAAAACTGCCCCATCATATTGCCACCATCAAAACTGCCCCATCAGAATTGCCCCATCAAATTGTCCCCATCAAAACTGCCCCATCAGAATTGCCCCATCAAAACTGCCCCATCAGAATTGACACCATCAAAACTGCCCCATCAGAATTGCCACCATCAAAACTGCCCCATCAGAATTGCCCCATCAAAACTGCCCCATCATATTGCCACCATCAGAATTGCCCCATCAAAACTGCTCCATTATATTGCCACTATCAAACCTGCCCCATCAAAACTACCCCCATCAAAACTTCCCCCTTCAAAACTGCCCCATCATATTGCCACCTTTAAAACTGCTCCATTAAAATTGTCCCCATAAAAAACTGCCCCATCAAAACTGCCCCATCATATTGCCACCATCAAAACTGCCCCATCAGAATTGCCCCATCAAAACCGCCACATTATATTGCCACTATCAAACCTGCCTCTTCAAAACTACCCCCATCAAAACTGCCCCATCATATTGCCACCATCAAAACTTCCCTTATCAGAATTGCCCCATCAAAACTGCCCCATCATATTGCCACCATCAAAACTGCCCCCATCAAATCTCCCCATCAGAATTGACTCACCAAAACAGCCCCATCATATTGCCACCATCAAAACTGCCCCATCATATTGCCACCATCAAAACTGCCCCATCAGAATTGCCCCATCAAAACTGCCCCATCACAATTGCCCTATCAAAACGGCCCCATCATATTGCCACCATCAAAACTGCCCCATCAGAATTGTCCCTTCAAAACTGCCCCATCATATTGCCACCATCAAAACTGCCCCATCAAAATTGCCCCATCAAAACTGCCCCATCAAAACTGCCCCATCAAAACTGCCACCATCATATTGCCACCTTTAAAACTGCTCCATTAAAATTGTCCCCATCAACACTGCGCCATCATATTGCCACCATCAAAACTGCCCCATCAGAATTGCCCCATCAAAACTGCCTCATCATATTGCCGCCATCAAAACTGCCCAATCAGAATTGCCCCATCAAATCTGCCCCATCAGAATTGCCCTAGCAAAACTGCCCCATCATATTGCCACCATCAAAACTGCCCCATCAGAATTGTCCCATCAGAACTGCCCCATCATATTGCCACCATCAAAACTGCCCCATCAGAATTGCCCCATCAAAACTGCCCCATCATTTTCCTCTATTATAAATCAGAACATGGTGTGTCTGTCCCCTCCCCCGGGCTCTGTAATCAGAGCTGAGATGCTCCAGCCACCTCCCCCCTTGTGTATAACAGAAGCTTTGGTAACCATGACAACAAAAGCAACACAGTACACTCTGATTAATGGCTAAAATTTCCTGAAATGACCTCTAAACAAAAAGCTTTTTCACAAAAACTGTAAAAGATATCAAACTGAAAAGATATAGCCAGATAGCTGAATATTCTGTGAACATTTTAAAGTTTGTTTGGCGTCTGTAGGTGAAAGTATGAAGGAGCTGAAACTTTTGGGAGCGGAAGAAGATTTTAAGGATTTCAAGCATGCTCCCATTGACTTCAATGTTAAAAAAGTGTTAAAAAGCCTAATATTTTAAAAAGTATAAATAGTAGAAAAAAGTTGAAAAAGTCCCATCATCAGCTGAAAGAGACGAACATTTTAATAGTTGAATGGTTTTAATAGCTGAAAGTATGCAGAAGTTACGCAGAGCCAAAAAACGTACGGAACTAGAAAATGCATTTCCTGGGGAAAATGCGTGGGAATGCTGAATAGCTAAATTGCTAAAATGGCCGCCATCAAAACTGCCCCATCATACTGCCATCAAAACTGCCCCATCAGAATTTCCCCATCAAAATTGTCCCCATTAAAACTGCCCCATCATATTGCTACCATCAAAACTGCCCCATCAGAATTGCCCGATCAAAACTGCCCCATCATATTGCCACCATCAAAACTGCCCCCATCAAAACTGCACCATCATATTCCCACCTTTAAAACTGCTCCATTAAAATTGTCCCCATCAAAACTGCCCCATCATATTGCCACCATCAAAACTGCCCCGTCAGAATTGCCCCATCAAAACTGCCCCATCATATTGCCACCATGAAAACTGCCCCATCAGAATTGCCCTATCAAAACTGCCTCATCATATTGCCACCATCAAAACTGTCCCATCAGAATTGTGCCATCAAAACTGCCCCATCATATTGCCACCATCAAAACTGCCCCATCATAATTGCCCCATCAAAACTGCCCCATCATATTCCTCTATTATAAATCAGTACATGGTGTGTCTGTCCCCTCCCCCCGGGCTCTGTAATCAGAGCTGAGATGCTCCAGCCACCTCCCCCCTGTGTATAACAGAAGCTTTGGTAACCATGGCAACAAAACAAACACAGTACACTCTGATTAATGGCTAAAATTTCCTGAAATGACCTCTAAACAAAAAGCTTTTTCTCAAAAACTGTAAAAGATATCAAACTGAAAAGATATAGCCAGATAGCTGAATATTTTATGAACATTTTAAAGTTTGTTTGGTGTCTCTAGGTGAAAGTATGAAGGAGCTGAAACTTTTGGGAGCGGAAGAAGAATTTAAGGATTTCAAGCATGCTCCCATTGACTTCAATGTTAAAAAAAAGTGTTAAAAAGCTTAATATTTTAAAAAGTATAAATGGTAGAAAAAAAGTTGAAAAAGAGCACACCTCAGCTAAAAGAGACGAACATTTTAATAGTTGAATGGTTTTAATAGCTGAAAGTATGCAAAGTTACGCAGAACCAAAAAACGTACGGAATAAAATTAATAAAATTAAAATTAAAAATAAATAAAATCGAATAATAATAGTGGGACTGCTAAAGCAGTCCCACTAATAATAAAAATAAATAAAATCGAATAACAATAGTGGGACTGCTAAAGCATTCCCACTAACTAGAAAACGCATTTCCTGGGGAAAATGCAGGGGAATGCTAAATAGCTGAATTGCTAAAACGGCAGCCATCAAAACTGCCCCCATCAGAATTGCCCCATCAAAATTGTACCCATCAAAACTGCCCCATCATATTGCCACCATCAAAACTGCCCCATCAGAATTGCCCCATCAAAATTGTCCCCATCAAAACTGCCCCATCATATTGCCACCATCAAATCTGCTCCATCAGAATTGCCCCATCAAAACTGCCCCTTCATATTGACACCATCAAAACTGCCCCATCAGAATTGCACCATCAAAACTGCCCCATTAGAATTGCCCCATCAAAACTGCCCCATCATATTGCCACCATCAAAACTGCCCCATCATGTTGCCACCATCAAAACTGCCTCCATCATATTGCCATCAAAACTGCCCCATCAGAATTGCCCCGTCATATTGCCACCATCAAAACTGCCCCATCAGAATTGTCCCATCAAAACTGCCCCATCATATTGCCACCATCAAAACTGCCCCATCAAAACTGACCCATCATTTTCCTCTATTATAAATCAGTACATGGTGTGTCTGTCCCCTCCCCGGGCTCTGTAATCAGAGCTGATATGCTCCAGCCACCTTCCCCCCAGTGTATAACAGAAGCTTTGGTAACCATGGCAACAAATGCAACACAGTACACTCTGATTAATGGCTAAAATTTCCTGAAATTACCTCTAAACAAAAAGCTTTTTCACAAAAACTGTAAAAGTTATCAAACTGAAAAGATATAGCCAGATAGCTGAATATTTTGTGAACATTTTAAAGTTTGTTTGGCGTCTGTAGGTGAAAGCATGAAGGAGCTGAAACTTTTGGGAGCGGAAGAAGATTTTAAGGATCTGAAGCATGCTCCCATTGACTTCAATGTTAAAAAAAAGTGGTAAAAAGCTTAATATTTTAAAAAGTATAAATGGTAGAAAAAAAGTCCCATAATCAGCTGAAAGAGAAGAACATTTTAATAGTTGAATGGTTTTAATAGCTAAAAGTATGCAGAAGTTACGCAGAGCCAAAAAACGTACGGAATAATAAAAATAAACTAGAAAATGCATTTCCTGGGGAAAATGCGTGGGAATGCTGAATTGCTAAAACGGCCCCCAGCAAAACTGCCCCCATCATATTGCCATCAAAACTGCCCCATCATATTGCCACCATCAAAACTGCCCCATCAGAATTGCCCCATCAAAACTGCCCCATCAGAATTGCCCCATCAAAACTGCCCCATCATATTGCCACCATCAAAACTGCCCCATCAGAATTGCCCTATCAAAACAGCCCCACCATATTGCCACCATCAAAACTGCCCCATCAGAATTCTGCCATCAAAATTGCCCCATCAGAATTCTCCCATCAAAACTGCCCCATCATATTCCTCTATTATAAATCAGTACATGGTGTGTCTGTCCCCTCCCCTGGGCTCTGTAATCAGAGCTGAGATGCTCCAGCCACCTCCCCCCTGTGTATAACAGAAGCTTTGGTAACCATGGCAACAAAAGCAACACAGTACACTCTGATTAATGGCTAAAATTTCCTGAAATGACCTCTAAACAAAAAGGTTTTTCACAAAAACTGTAAAAGATATCAAACTGAAAAGATATAGCCAGATAGCTGAATATTTTGTGAACATTTTAAAGTTTGTTTGGCGTCTGTAGGTGAAAATACGAAGGAGCTGAAACTTTTGGGAGCGGAAGAAGATTTTAAGGATCTAAAGCATGCTCCCATTGACTTCAATGTTAAAAAAAGTGATAAAAAGCTTAATATTTTAAAAAGTATAAATGGTAGAAAAAAAGTTGAAAAAGTCCCATCATCAGCTGAAAGAGACGAACATTTAATAGTTGAATGGTTTTAATAGCTGAAAGTATGCAGAAGTTACGCAGAGCCAAAAAACTTACGGAATAATAAAGAAATAAAGAAATAAAAATAAATCAAATCAAATAACAGTAGTGGGACTGCTAAAGCACTCCCACTAACTAGAAAATGCATTTCCTGGGGAAAATGCGTGGGAATGCTGAATAGCTGAATTGCTAAAACAGCCACCATCAAAACTGCCCCCATCATATTGCCATCAAAACTGCCCCATCAGATTTGCCCCATCAAAATTGTCCCCATCAAAACTGCCCCATCATATTGCCACCATCAAAACTGCCCCATCAGAATTGCCCTATCAAAATTGTCACCATCAAAACTGCCCCATCATATTGCCACCATCAAAACTGCCCCATCATATTGCCACCATCAAAATTGCCCCATCAGAATTGCCCCATCAAAACTGCCCCATCATATTGCCACCATCAAAACTGCCCCATCAGAATTGCCCCATCAAAACTGCCCCATCAGAATTGCCCCATCAAAACTGCCTCAGCAGAATTGCCCCATCAAAACTGCCTCATCAAAACTGCCCCCATCAAAACTGCCTCATCATATTGCCACCTTTAAAACTGCTCCATTATAATTCTCCCCATCAAAACTGCCCCATCATATTGCGACCATCAAAACTGCCCCATCAGTATTGTCCCATCAAAACTGCCCCATCATATTGCCACCATCAAAACTGCCCCATCAGAATTGCCCCATCAAAACTGCCCCATCATATTCCTCAATTATAAATCAGTACATGGTGTGTCTGTCCCCTCCCCTGGACTCTGTAATCAGAGCTGAGATGCTCCAGCCACCTCATCCCGTGCATATAACAGAAGCTTTGGTAACTATGGCAACAAAAGCAACACAGTACACTCTGTTTAATAGCTAACATTTCCTGAAATGACCACTAAACAAACAGGTTTTTCACAAAAACTGTAAAAGATATCAAACTGAAAAGATTTAGCCAGATAGCTGAACATTTTGTGAACATTTTAAAGTTTGTTTGGCGTCTGTAGGTCAAAGTATGAAGGAGCTGAAACTTTTGGGAGCGGAAGAAGATTTTAAGGATCTGAAGCATGCTCTCATTGACTTCAATGTTAAAAAAAGTGTTAAAAAGCTTAATATTTTAAAAAGTATAAATAGTAGAAAAAAAGTTGAAAAAGTCCCATCATCAGCTGAAAGAGGCGAACATTTTAATAGTTGAGTGGTTTTAATAGCTAAAAGTATGCAGAAGATACGCAGAGCCAAATAACGTACGGAATAATAAATAAAGAAATAAAGAAATAAAAATGAATGAAATCGAACAACAATAGTGGGACTGATAAAGCATTCCCACTAATAATAGAAATAAACTAGAAAATGCATTTCCTGGGGAAAATCCGTGGGAATGCTGAATAGCCGAATTGCTAAAACGGCCCCCATCAAAACTGCCCCCATCATATTGCCATCAAAACTGCCCCATCAGAATTGCCCCATCAAAACTGCTCAATCATATTGCCACCATCAAAATTGCCCCATCAGAATTGCCCCATCATATTGCTACCATCAAAACTGCCCCATCAAAACAGTGTTTCATCAAAACTGCCCCATCATATTGCCACCATCAAAACTGCCCCCATCAAAACTTCTCCATCAAAATTGTCCCCATCAAAACTGGCCCATCATATTGCCACCATCAAAACTGCCCCATCAGAATTGCCCTATCAAAGCTGCCCCATCAGAATTGCCCCATCAAAACTGCCCCATCATATTCCTCTATTATAAATCAGTACATGGTGTGTCTGTCCCCTCCCCTGGGCTCTTTAATTAGAGCTGAGATGCTCCAGCCACCTCCCCAACCACCCATCACTGTGTATAACAGAAGCTTTTGTAACCATGGCAACAAAAGTATCACAGTACACTCTGTTTAATGGATACAATTTCCTGAAATAACCACTAAACAAACAGCTTTTTCACAAAAACTGTAAAAGATATCAAACTGAATAGATATAGCCAGATAGCTGAATATTTTGTGAACATTTTAAAGTTTGTTTGGTGTCTGTAGGTGAAAGTATAAAGGAGCTGAAACTTTTGGGAGCGGAAGAAGATTTTAAGGATCTGAAGCATGCTCCCATTGACTTCAATGTTAAAAAAAGTGTTAAAAAGCTTAATATTTTAAAAAGTATAAATAGTAGAAAAAAATTGAAAAAGTCCCAGCATCAGCTGAAAGAGATGAACATTTTAATAGTTGAATAGTTTTAGTAGCTAAAAGAATGCAGAAGTTACGCAGAGCCAAAAAGCGTACGGAATAAAGTTTAATATTAACTAGAAAATGTATTTCCTGGGGAAAATGCGTGGGAATGCTGAATAGCTGAATTGCTAAAACGGCCCCAGCAAAACTGCCCCCATCATATTGCCATCAAAACTGCCCCATCAGAATTGCCCCATAAAAATTGTCCCCATCAAAACTGCCCTATAATATTGCCACCATCAAAACTGCCTCATCAGAATTGCCAAATCAAAACTGCCCCATCATATTGCCACCATCAAAACTGCCCCCATCAAAACTGCCCCATAATATTGCCACCTTTAAAACTGCGCCATTAAAATTGTCCCCATCAAACCTGCCCCATCATATTGCCACCATGAAAACTGCCCCATCAGAACTGCCCCATCAAAACTGCCCCATCATATTGCCACCATGATAACTGCCCCATCAGAATTGCCCCATCAATACTGCCCCATCATATTGCCACCATCAAAACTGCCCCATCAGAATTGCCCCATCAAAACTGCCCCATCATATTGCCACCATCAAAACTGCCTCATCAGAATTGCCCCATCAAAACTGCCCCATCAGATTTGCCCCATCAAAAGTGCCCCATCAGAATTGCCCTATCAAAACTGCCCCATCATATTGCCACCATCAAAACTGCCCCATCATAATTGCCCCATCAAAACTACCCCATCATAATTGCCCCATCAAAACTGCCCCATCATATTCCTCTATTATAAATCAGTACATGGTTTGTCTGTCCCCTCCCCCGGGCTCTGTAATCAAAGCTGAGATGCTCCAGCCACCTCCCCCCTGTGTATAACAGAAGCTTTGGTAACCATGGCAACAAAAGCAACACAGTACACTCTGATTAATGGCTAAAATTTCCTGAAATGACCTCTAAACAAAAAGCTTTTTCACAAAAACTGTAAAAGATATCAAACTGAAAAGATATAGCCAGATAGCTGAATATTTTGTGAACATTTTAAAGTTTGTTTGGCATCTGTAGGTGAAAGTATGAAGGAGGTGAAACTTTTGGGAGTGGAAGAAGATTTAAAGGATCTGAAGCATGCTCCCATTGACTTCAATGTCAAAAAAAGTGATAAAAAGCTTAATATTTTAAAAAGTATAAATGGTAGAAAAAAAGGTGCAAAAGTCCCATCATCAGATTAAAGAGATGAACATTTTAATAGTTGAAAGTATGCAGAAGTTACGCAGAGCCAAAAAACGTATGGAATAAAATTAAGAATAAATACATTAGAATAACAATAGTGGGAGTGCTAAAGCACTCCCACTAACTAGAAGATGCATTTCCTGGGGAAAATGCGTGGGAATGCTGAATAGCTGAATTGCTAAAATGGCCCCCTTCAAATCTGCCCCATCATATTGCCATCAAAACTGCCCCCATCATATTGCCATCAAAACTGCCCCATCAGAATTGCCCCATCAAAACTGCCCCATCATATTGCCACCATCAAAACTGCCCCATCAGAATTGTCCCTTCAAAACTGCCCCATCATATTGCCACCATCAAAACTGCCCCATCAGAATTGCCCCATCAAAACTGCCCCATCATATTGCCACCATCAAAACTGCCCCCATCAAAACTGCCACCATCATATTGCCACCTTTAAAACTGCTACATTAAAATTGTCCCCATCAACACTGCCCCATCATATTGCCACCATCAAAACTGCCCCATCAGAATTGCCCCATGAAAACTGCCCCATTATATTGCCGCCATCAAAACTGCCCAATCAGAATTGCCCCATCAAAACTGCCCCATGATATTGCCACCATCAAAACTGCCCAATCAGAATTGCCCCATCAAAACTGCCCCATCAGAATTGCCCTATCAAAACTGCCCCATCATATTGCCACCATCAAAACTGCCCCATCAGAATTGTCCCATCAGAACTGCCCCATCATTTTGCCACCATCAAAACTGCCCCATCATATTGCCGCCATCAAAACTGCCCAATCAGAATTGCCCCATCAAAACTGCCCCATCAGAATTGCCCTATCAAAACTGCCCCATCATATTGCCACCATCAAAACTGCACCATCAGAATTGTCCCATCAGAACTGCCCCATCATATTGCCACCATCAAAACTGCCCCATCAGAATTGCCCCATCAAAACTGCCCCATCATATTCCTCTATTATAAATCAGTACAAGGTGTGTCTGTCCCCTCCCCCGGGCTCTGTAATCAGAGCTGAGATGCTCCAGCCACCCCCCCCCTTGTGTATAACAGAAGCTTTGGTAACCATGGCAACAAAACCAACACAGTACACTCTGTTTAATGGCTAAAATTTCCTGAAATGACCACTAAACAAACAGCGTTTTCACAAAAACTGTAAAAGATATCAAACTGAAAAGATATAGCCAGATAGCTGAATATTATGTGAACATTTTAAAGTTTGTTTGGCATCTGTAGGTGAAAGTATGAAGGAGGTGAAACTTTTGGGAGTGGAAGAAGATTTAAAGGATCTGAAGCATGCTCCCATTGACTTCAATGTTAAAAAAAGTGATAAAAAGCTTAATATTTTAAAAAGTATAAATGGTAGAAAAAAAGGTGCAAAAGTCCCATCATCAGATTAAAGAGATGAACATTTTAATAGTTGAAAGTATGCAGAAGTTACGCAGAGCCAAAAAACGTATGGAATAAAATTAAAAATAAATACATTAGAATAACAATAGTGGGAGTGCTAAAGCACTCCCACTAACTAGAAGATGCATTTCCTGGGGAAAATGCGTGGGAATGCTGAATAGCTGAATTGCTAAAATGGCCCCCTTCAAATCTGCCCCATCATATTGCCATCAAAACTGCCCCCATCATATTGCCATCAAAACTGCCCCATCAGAATTGCCCCATCAAAACTGCCCCATCATATTGCCACCATCAAAACTGCCCCATCAGAATTGTCCCTTCAAAACTGCCCCATCATATTGCCACCATCAAAACTGCCCCATCAGAATTGCCCCATCAAAACTGCCCCATCATATTGCCACCATCAAAACTGCCCCCATCAAAACTGCCACCATCATATTGCCACCTTTAAAACTGCTACATTAAAATTGTCCCCATCAACACTGCCCCATCATATTGCCACCATCAAAACTGCCCCATCAGAATTGCCCCATGAAAACTGCCCCATTATATTGCCGCCATCAAAACTGCCCAATCAGAATTGCCCCATCAAAACTGCCCCATCATATTGCCACCATCAAAACTGCCCAATCAGAATTGCCCCATCAAAACTGCCCCATCAGAATTGCCCTATCAAAACTGCCCCATCATATTGCCACCATCAAAACTGCCCCATCAGAATTGTCCCATCAGAACTGCCCCATCATTTTGCCACCATCAAAACTGCCCCATCATATTGCCGCCATCAAAACTGCCCAATCAGAATTGCCCCATCAAAACTGCCCCATCAGAATTGCCCTATCAAATCTGCCCCATCATATTGCCACCATCAAAACTGCACCATCAGAATTGTCCCATCAGAACTGCCCCATCATATTGCCACCATCAAAACTGCCCCATCAGAATTGCCCCATCAAAACTGCCCCATCATATTCCTCTATTATAAATCAGTACAAGGTGTGTCTGTCCCCTCCCCCGGGCTCTGTAATCAGAGCTGAGATGCTCCAGCCACCTCCCCCCTTGTGTATAACAGAAGCTTTGGTAACCATGGCAACAAAACCAACACAGTACACTCTGTTTAATGGCTAAAATTTCCTGAAATGACCACTAAACAAACAGCGTTTTCACAAAAACTGTAAAAGATATCAAACTGAAAAGATATAGCCAGATAGCTGAATATTATGTGAACATTTTAAAAGTTTGTTTGGTGTCTGTAGGTGAAAGTATGAAGGAACTGAAGCTTTTGGGAGCGGAAGAAGATTTTAAGGATCTGAAGCATGCTCCCATTGACTTCAATGTTAAAAAAGTGATAAAAAGCTTAATTTTTTAAAAAGTATAAATAGTAGAAAAAAAGTTGAAAAAGTCCCATCATCAGCTGAAAGAGACGAACATTTTAATAGTTGAATGGTTTTAATAGCTGAAAGTATGCAGAAGTTACGCAGAGCCAAAAAACGTATGGAATAAAATTAAAAAAAAAATAAAATCGAATAACAATAGTGGGACTGCTAAAGCAGTCCCACTAAATAAAAACTAGAAAATGCATTTCCTGGGGTAAATGCGTGGGAATGCTGAATTGCTAAAATGGCCACCATCAAAACTGCCCCCATCATACTGCCCTCAAAACTGCCCCATCAGAATTGCCCCATCAAAATTGTCCCCATCAAAACTGCCCCATCATATTGCCACCATCAAAACTGCCAGATCAGATCTGCCCCATCAAAACTGCCCCATCATATTGCCACCATCAAAACTGCCCCATCAAAACTACCCCCATCAAAACTGCCCCATCATATTGCCACCATAAAAACTGTTCCATTAAAATTGTCCCCTTTTAAAACTGCCCCATCATATTGCCACCTTTAAAACTGCTCCATTAAAATTGTCCCCATCAAAACTGCCCCATCATATTGCCACCATCAAAACCGCCCCATCAGAATTGCCCCATACAAAACTGCCCCATCAGAATTGCCCCATCAAAACTGCCCCATCATATTGCCACCATCAAAACTGCCCCATCAGAATTGTCCCATCAAAACTGCCACCATCAAAACTGCTCCATCAGAATTGCCCCATCAAAACTGCCCCATCATATTGTAACCATCAAAACTGCCACATCAGAATTGCCCCATCAAAACTACCCCATCATATTCCTCTATTATAAATCAGTACATGGTTTGTCTGTCCCCTCCCCCGGGCCCTGTCTTTAGAGCCGAGATGTTCCAGCCACCTCCCCCCTGTGTATAACAGAAGCTTTGGTAACCACGGCAACAAAAGCAACACAGTACACTCTGTTTAAGCGCTAACATTTCCTGAAATGACCTCTAAACAAACAGCTTTTTCACAGAAACTGTAAAAGATATCAAAACGAAAAGATATAGCCAGATAGCTGAATATTTTGTGAACGTTTTAAAGTATGCTTGGTGTCTGTAGGTGAAAGTATGAAGGAGCTAAAACTTTTGGGAGCGGAAGATTTTAAGGATCTGAAGCATGCTCTCATTGACTTCAATGTTAAAAAAGTGTTAAAAAGCTTAATATTTTAAAAAGTATAAATAGTAGAAAAAAAGTTGAAAAAGTCCCATCATCAGCTGAAAGAGACAAACATTTTAATTGTTGAATGGTTTTAATAGCTGAAAGTATGCAGAAGTTACTCAGAGCCAAAAAACGTACAGAATAAAATTAAATAATAATAATAACTAGAAAATGCATTTCCTGGGGAAAATGCGTGGAAATGCTGAATAGCTAAATTGCTAAAATGGCCGCCATCAAAACTGCCCCATCACACTGCCATCAAAACTGCCCCATCAGAATTGCCCCCATTAAAACTGCCCCATCATATTGCCACCATCAAAACTGCCCCATCAGAATTGCCCCATCAAAACTGCCCCATCATATTGCCACCATCAAAACTGCCCCCATCAAAACTGCCCCATCATATTGCCATCTTTAAAACTGCTCCATTAAAATTGTCCCCATCAAAACTGCCCCATTATATTGCCACCATCAAAACTGCCCCATCAGAATTGCCCCATCAAACTGCCCCATCATATTGCCACCATGAAAACTACCCCATCAGAATTGCCCTATCAAAACTGCCCCATCATATTGCCACCATCAAAACTGCCCCATCAGAATTGTCCCATCAAAACTGCCCCATCATATTGCCACTATCAAAACTGCCCCATCATAATTGCCCCATCAAATCTGCCCCATCAGAATTGCCCTATCAAAACTGCCCCATCATATTCCTCTATTATAAATCAGTACATGGTGTGTCTGTCCCCTCCCCCGGGCTCTGTAATAAGAGCTGAGATGCTCCAGCCACCTCCCCCCCTGTGTATAACAGAAGCTTTGGTAACCATGGCAACAAAACACAGTACACTCTGATTAATGGCTAAAATTTCCTGAAATGACCTCTAAACAAAAAGCTTTTTCTCAAAAACTGTAAAAGATATCAAACAGAAAAGATATAGCCAGATAGCTGAATATTTTGTGAACATTTTGAAGTTTGTTTGGCGTCTGTAGGTGAAAGTATGAAGGAGCTGAAACTTTTGGGAGCGGAAGAAGATTTTAAGGATCTGAAGCATGCTCCCATTGACTTCAATGTTAAAAAAAGTGATAAAAACCTTAATATTTTAAAAAGTATAAATGGTAGAAAAAAAGTTGAAAAAGTGCACACATCAGCTAAAAGAGACGAACATTTTAATAGTTGAATGGTTTTAATAGCTGAAAGTATGCAGAAGTTACGCAGAGCCAAAAAACGTACAGAATAAAATTAAAACTAGAAAATGCATTTCCTGGGGAAAATGCGTGGGAATGGTGAATAGCTAAATTGCTAAAACGGCCGCCATCAAAACTGCCCCATCAGAATTGCCCCATCAAAATTGTCCCCATTAAAACTGCCCCATCATATTGCCACCATCAAAACTGCCCCATCAGAATTGCTCCATCAAAATTGTCCCATCATATTGCCACCATCAGAATTGCCCCATCAAAACTGCCCCATCATATTGCCACCATCAAAACTGCCCCATCAGAATTGCCCCATCATATTGCCACCATCAAAACTGCCCCATCAGAATTGCTCCATCAAAATTGTCCCATCATATTGCCACCATCAGAATTGCCCCATCAAAACTGCCCCATCATATTGCCACCATCAAAACTGCCCCATCAGAATTGCCCCATCATATTACCACCATCAAAACTGCCCCATCATATTGCCACCATCAAAACTGCCCCCATCATATTGCCATCAAAACTGCCCCATTAGAATTGCCCCATCAAAATTGTCCCCATCAAACCTGCCCGATCAGAATTGCCCCATCAAAACTAAAAGTAATTTTTTTTTTCAAGAGTAATTTTTTTTTTCAAAAATATTTTTTTTTTCAAAAATGATTTTTATTTTTTCAAAAATATTTTTTTTTTTCAAAAAAATTTTTTTTTTTTTCAAAAATATTTTTTTTTTCAAAAATAATTTTTTTTTCAAAAATATTTTTTTTTTCAAAAATGATTTTTTTTTTTCAAAAATAAATTTTTTTTTTCAAAAATAATTTTTTTTTTTTCAAAAATAATTTTTATTTTTTTTTAAATAATTGTTTTTTTTCAAAAATATTTTTTTTTTCAAAAATAATTTTTTTTTTTCAAAAATATTTTTTTTTTCAAAAATATATTTTTTTTTTCAAAAATATATATTTTTTTTCAACAATATATTTTTTTTTTCAAAAATATATTTTTTTTTCAAAAATAATTGCTGAATAGCTAAATTGCTAAAACGACCGCCATCAAAACTGCCCCATCATACGGCCATCAAAACTGCCCCATCAAAATTGTCCCCATTAAAACTGCCCCATCATATTGCCACCATCAAAACTGCCCCCTTCAAAACTGCCCCATCATATTGCCACCTTTAAAACTGCTCCATAAAAATTGTCCCCATCAAAACTGCCCCATCATATTGCCACCATCAAAACTGCCCCATCAGAATTACCCCATCAAAACTGCCCCATCATATTCCTCTATTATAAATCAGTACATGGTGTGTCTGTCCCCTCCCCCCGGGCTCTGTAATCAGAGCTGAGATGCTCCAGCCACCTCCCCCCTGTGTATAACAGAAGCTTTGGTAACCATGGCAACAAAACAAACACAGTACACTCTGATTAATGGCTAAAATTTCCTGAAATGACCTCTAAACAAAAAGCTTTTTCTCAAAAACTGTAAAAGATATCAAACTGAAAAGATATAGCCAGATAGCTGAATATTTTATGAACATTTTAAAGTTTGTTTGGTGTCTCTAGGTGAAAGTATGAAGGAGCTGAAACTTTTGGGAGCGGAAGAAGAATTTAAGGATTTCAAGCATGCTCCCATTGACTTCAATGTTAAAAAAAAGTGTTAAAAAGCTTAATATTTTAAAAAGTATAAATGGTAGAAAAAAAGTTGAAAAAGAGCACACCTCAGCTAAAAGAGACGAACATTTTAATAGTTGAATGGTTTTAATAGCTGAAAGTATGCAAAGTTACGCAGAACCAAAAAACGTACGGAATAAGAAGAAAAACTAGAAAATGCATTTCCTGTGGAAAGCGCGTGGGAATGCTGAATAGCTAAATTGCTAAAACGGCCGCCATCAAAACTGCCCCATCATACTGCCATCAAAACTGCCCCATCAGAATTGCCCCATCAAAATTGTCCCCATTAAAACTGCCCCATCATATTGCCACCATCAAAACTGCCCCATCAGAATTGCTCCATCAAAATTGTCCCATCATATTGCCACCATCAGAATTGCCCCATCAAAACTGCCCCATCATATTGCCACCATCAAAACTGCCCCATCAGAATTGCACCATCATATTACCACCATCAAAACTGCCCCATCATATTGCCACCATCAAAACTGCCCCCATCATATTGCCATCAAAACTGCCCCATTAGAATTGCCCCATCAAAATTGTCCCCATCAAACCTGCCCGATCAGAATTGCCCCATCAAAACTAAAAGTAATTTTTTTTTTCAAGAGTAATTTTTTTTTTCAAAAATATTTTTTTTTTCAAAAATGATTTTTATTTTTTCAAAAATATTTTTTTTTTTCAAAAAAATTTTTTTTTTTTTCAAAAATATTTTTTTTTTCAAAAATAATTTTTTTTTCAAAAATATTTTTTTTTTCAAAAATGATTTTTTTTTTCAAAAATAAATTTTTTTTTTCAAAAATATTTTTTTTTTTTTCAAAAATAATTGCTGAATAGCTAAATTGCTAAAACGACCGCCATCAAAACTGCCCCATCATACGGCCATCAAAACTGCCCCATCAAAATTGTCCCCATTAAAACTGCCCCATCATATTGCCACCATCAAAACTGCCCCCATCAAAACTGCCCCATCATATTGCCACCTTTAAAACTGCTCCATAAAAATTGTCCCCATCAAAACTGCCCCATCATATTGCCACCATCAAAACTGCCCCATCAGAATTACCCCATCAAAACTGCCCCATCATATTCCTCTATTATAAATCAGTACATGGTGTGTCTGTCCCCTCCCCCCGGGCTCTGTAATCAGAGCTGAGATGCTCCAGCCACCTCCCCCCCGTGTATAACAGAAGCTTTGGTAACCATGGCAACAAAACAAACACAGTACACTCTGATTAATGGCTAAAATTTCCTGAAATGACCTCTAAACAAAAAGCTTTTTCTCAAAAACTGTAAAAGATATCAAACTGAAAAGATATAGCCAGATAGCTGAATATTTTATGAACATTTTAAAGTTTGTTTGGTGTCTCTAGGTGAAAGTATGAAGGAGCTGAAACTTTTGGGAGTGGAAGAAGAATTTAAGGATTTCAAGCATGCTCCCATTGACTTCAATGTTAAAAAAAAGTGTTAAAAAGCTTAATATTTTAAAAAGTATAAATGGTAGAAAAAAAGTTGAAAAAGAGCACACCTCAGCTAAAAGAGACGAACATTTTAATAGTTGAATGGTTTTAATAGCTGAAAGTATGCAAAGTTACGCAGAACCAAAAAACGTACGGAATAAGAAGAAAAACTAGAAAATGCATTTCCTGTGGAAAGCGCGTGGGAATGCTGAATAGCTAAATTGCTAAAACGGCCGCCATCAAAACTGCCCCATCATACTGCCATCAAAACTGCCCCATCAGAATTGCCCCATCAAAATTGTCCCCATTAAAACTGCCCCATCATATTGCCACCATCAAAACTGCCCCATCAGAATTGCTCCATCAAAATTGTCCCATCATATTGCCACCATCAGAATTGCCCCATCAAAACTGCCCCATCATATTGCCACCATCAAAACTGCCCCATCAGAATTGCACCATCATATTACCACCATCAAAACTGCCCCATCATATTGCCACCATCAAAACTGCCCCCATCATATTGCCATCAAAACTGCCCCATTAGAATTGCCCCATCAAAATTGTCCCCATCAAACCTGCCCCATCAGAATTGCCCCATCAAAACTAAAAGTAATTTTTTTTTTCAAAAGTAATTTTTTTTTTTCAAAAATATTTTTTTTTTTCAAAAATGATTTTTATTTTTTCAAAAATATTTTTTTTTTTTCAAAAAAAAATTTTTTTTTTTTCAAAAATAATTTTTTTTTTCAAAAATATTTTTTTTTTTTCAAAAATTTTTTTTTTTTTTCAAAAATATTTTTTTTTTTTCAAAAATAATTTTTTTTTTTTCAAAAATAATTTTTTTTTTCAAAAATAATTTTTTTTTTCAAAAATAATTTTTTTTTTCCAAAAATATTTTTTTTTTCAAAAATATATATTTTTTTTCAAAAATATATTTTTTTTTTCAAAAATATTTTTTTTTTTCAAAAATATTTTTTTTTTTTTTCAAAAATAATTGCTGAATAGCTAAATTGCTAAAACGACCGCCATCAAAACTGCCCCATCATACTGCCATCAAAACTGCCCCATCAAAATTGTCCCCATTAAAACTGCCCCATCATATTGCCACCATCAAAACTGCCCCCATCAAAACTGCCCCATCATATTGCCACCTTTAAAACTGCTCCATAAAAATTGTCCCCATCAAAACTGCCCCATCATATTGCCACCATCAAAACTGCCCCATCAGAATTGCCCCATCAAAACTGCCCCATCATATTGCCACCATCAAAACTGCCCCATCAGAATTACCCCACCAAAACTGCCCCATCATATTCCTCTATTATAAATCAGTACATGGTGTGTCTGTCCCCTCCCCCCGGGCTCTGTAATCAGAGCTGAGATGCTCCAGCCACCTCCCCCCTGTGTATAACAGAAGCTTTGGTAACCATGGCAACAAAACAAACACAGTACACTCTGATTAATGGCTAAAATTTCCTGAAATGACCTCTAAACAAAAAGCTTTTTCTCAAAAACTGTAAAAGATATCAAACTGAAAAGATATAGCCAGATAGCTGAATATTTTATGAAGTTACGCAAACTTTTGGGAGCGGAAGAAGACTTTAAGGATTTCAAGCATGCTCCCATTGACTTCAATGTTAAAAAAAGTGTTAAAAAGCTTAATATTTTAAAAAGTATAATTGGTAGAAAAAAAGTTGAAAAAGAGCACACCTCAGCTAAAAGAGACGAACATTTTAATAGTTGAATGGTTTTAATAGCTGAAAGTATGCAAAGTTACGCAGAACCAAAAAACGTACGGAATAAGAAGAAAAACTAGAAAATGCATTTCCTGTGGAAAGCGCGTGGGAATGCTGAATAGCTAAATTGCTAAAACAGCCACCATCAAAACTGCCCCATCATACTGCAATCAAAACTGCCCCATCAGAATTGCCCCATCAAAATTGTCCCCATTAAAACTGCCCCATCATATTGCCACCATCAAAACTGCCCCATCAGAATTGCTCCATCAAATTTGTCCCATCATATTGCCACCATCAGAATTGCCCCATCAAAACTGCCCCATCATATTGCCACCATCAAAACTGCCCCATCAGAATTGCCCCATCATATTACCACCATCAAAACTGCCCCATCATATTGCCACCATCAAAACTGCCCCCATCATATTTCCATCAAAACTGCCCCATTAGAATTGCCCCATAAAAATTGTCCCCATCAAAACTGCCCCATCATATTGCCACCATCAAAACTGCCCCATCAGAATTGCCCCATCAAAACTGCCCCATCATATTGCCACCATCAAAACTGCCCCCATCAAAACTGCCCCATCAGAATTGCCCCTTCAAAACTGCCCCCATCAAAACTGCCCCCATCAAAACTGCCCCATCAGAATTGCCCCATCAAAACTGCCCCATCAGAATTGCCCTATCAAAACTGCCCCATCATATTGCCACCATCAAAACTGCCCCATCAGAATTGCCCCATCAAAACTGCCCCGTCATATTGCCACCATCAAAACTGCCCCATCAGAATTGCCCCATCAAAACTGCCCCTATCATATTGCCACCATCAAAACTGCCCCCATCAAAACTGCCCCATCATATTGCCACCTTTAAAACTGCTCCATAAAAATTGTCCCCATCAAAACTGCCCCATCATATTGCCACCATCAAAACTGTCCCATCAGAATTGCCCCATCAAAATTGCCCCATCATATTGCCACCATCAAAACTGCCCCATCAGAATTACCCCATCATATTCCTCTATTATAAATCAGTACATGGTGTGTCTGTCCCCTCCCCTGGGCTCTGTAATCAGAGCTGAGATGCTCCAGCCGCCTCCCCCCCTGTGTATAACAGAAGCTTTGGTAACCATGGCAACAAAACAAACACAGTACACTCTGATTAATGGCTAAAATTTCCTGAAATGACCTCTAAACAAAAAGCTTTTTCTCAAAAACTGTAAAAGATATAGCCAGATAGCTGAATATTTTGTGAACATTTTAAAGTTTGTTTGGTGTCTCTAGGTGAAAGTATGAAGGAGCTGAAACTTTTTGGAGCGGAAGAAGAATTTAAGGATTTCAAGCATGCTCCCATTGACTTCAATGTTAAAAAAAAGTGTTAAAAAGCTTAATATTTTAAAAAGTATAAATGGTAGAAAAAAAGTTGAAAAAGAGCACACCTCAGCTAAAAGAGACGAACATTTTAATAGTTGAATGGTTTTAAAAGCTTAAAGTATGCAGAAGTTACGCAGAACCAAAAAACGTACGGAATAATAATAAGAAAAATAAAAATAAATAAAATCGAATAACAATAGTGGGACTGCTAAAGCATTCCCACTAATAATAAAAAAAACGAATAACAATAGTGGGACTGCTAAAGCATTCCCACTAATTAAAAATAATAAATGAAATCGAATAAGAATAGTGGGACTGCTAAAGCAGTCCCACTAACTAGAAAATGCATTTCCTGGGGAAAATGTGTGGGAATGCTGAATAGCTGAATTGCTAAAATGGCCCCCAGCAAAACTGCCCCATCATATTGCCATCAAAACTGCCCCATCAGAATTGCCCCATCAGAATTGCCCCATCAAAACTGCCCCATCATATTGCCACCATCAAAACTGCCCCATCAAAACTGCCCCATCATATTGCCACCATCAAAACTGCCCCATCAGAATTGTCCCATCAAAACTGCCCCATCATATTGCCACCATCAAAACTGCCCCATCAGAATTGTCCCATCAGAATTGCCCCATCAAAACTGCCCTATCAAAACTGCCCCATCATATTGCCACCATCAAAATTGCCCCATCAGAATTGCCCCATCAAAACTGCCCCATCAGAATTGCCCTATCAAAACTGCCCCATCATATTGCCACCATCAAAACTGCCCCATCAGAATTGCCCCATCATCATAAACAATTTGCTCCCCTCCTCACCCCCTTCTTAACAAAAGTGTTTAACTCAATCTCTGAGCAATCAGTATTCCCGCCGCAAACTCTAGAGGCACATATCACCCTCATCCCAAAACCCGACAAAGACCTGACTATATGTGCTAATTACCGACCCATTTCGCTGATAGGGGTAGATTTGAAAGTGTATGCGAAGGTGCTAGCAAATAGACTACAACCGTTGCTACCCCGATTAATACACTTAGACCAAGTGGGCTTTGTGAGTGGACGAGAGGCACGAGATAACACCCTGAAATCTCTTCTCATTGCGGACTACGCTCGAACCCACAATGTCCCATTATGTCTTCTCACGGTAGACGCGGAAAAGGCCTTCGACCGCGTCGACTGGCAATTTCTTCGCCTATCACTGCAACAACTGGGTCTAGGCCAAAACATGCTCTCCAGAATAATGTCGCTCTATGCCTCTCCCTCCGCTAGGATTAGACTAAACGGATCTCTAGCGCCAAAATTCACTATTTGCAATGGAACGCGACAGGGGTGCCCCTTGTCTCCCATTCTCTATGTTCTTGTTATGGAACACCTAGCCATCGCCCTTAGAAACAACCCGGCTGTCCACGGTGTTAGTATAGGCCCCATACATACTAAACTTGCCTTATTTGCAGATGACTTGCTCATATTTGTGACCCAACCGCTAGTCTCCTTACCCTCCATCATGCAGGAGTTTCAGAGATATGGAGATGTTAGTAACTTTAAAGTTAATTATAGTAAGTCAGAAATACTCAATATTTCACTCCCAGAAGCAGCTCTCCAACAGCTCGCGTCTACCTTCCCTTTTAAGACAAACTCCACATCTATTCGTTATTTAGGAATTAAAATCCCAACAGACGCTTCCCAATTATTCACCAGCAACTTTACCCCTCTACTTCTTAGAACACAAGCGGATCTGACCACATACGCATCTAAACAGCTCTCTTGGTTGGGAAGGGTGAATGTTTTAAAGATGGATGTCCTCCCCCGATTCCTTTATCTTTTCCAAACCATTCCTATCCACATCTCCACCCCGTTTTTCAAAAGGCTTCGTCAGATTTTTTCTAAATTCATATGGCAAGGAAACCGCCCCAGGATAAAGTACGACACAATGATTCTCCCAAAGGCCCGGGGAGGAGTGGGGGTCCCGGATGCCTCTTTCTACCATAAGGCAGCGGTACTCACACGTATTGTGGATTGGTTTCACCACCCTTCCTCCAAGCTCTGGGTTCAATTGGAGAAACATCTCAATGGGGCTGATCTTTGCGCCCTGCCGTGGATACCTGCGGCTCGGCGGAGGGATGGTGCCCTCTCTACTGCCCTTACTCGCCAGACTCTTCAGATATGGGACCGACTGCTATTAACGAGTAAATTATCTAAACCTCGAGGTCCAATGACTCCTCTGTTTGGGACTCCGGCTTTCCCTCCAGCGGAGGATAGGGAGAAATTTGGACCCTGGAATAGGGATAGTCATCGACGTTTAGCACAGGTATTACGCGCTGACCCATCTCTGAGACCAGACATACCCCCCCAGACGGGTCCGGGGCCCCCAACCATGTGGCTACAAAGGGGTCAATTAATGTCATATATACGTACTTTCTCCCCCATTTCAGAAATCCTGGATGACCCGACAGACTTTGACGAGCTGCTCTTACAAACAGACCCGCCAACACATGTAATATCACTGTTATATTCCCTTCTATTGAACGTATCTAACCCTGACTATCCAACATACACGCAGAAATGGGAAACAGATCTACAGCATTCCATCTCCCCCACTGATTGGCAAAAAAGCTTTATCTTAACGCATAGGATCTCTTTGGCAACTAAGACCCAAGAAAAAGGGTTTAAGCTATTGATAAGGTGGTACAGATGCCCGGTAACTATTCAACGGTTTAACCCTTCTCTGTCAGGTACCTGCTGGAGATGCCTGTCTTCTAGTGGAACAATGCTCCACATCTGGTGGGCATGCCCTCCAATTCGGAAACTTTGGCAAAAGGTCTTTGATCTATGCAGCAAGCTGATGGCGACCTCAATTAAGCCCACACCAGAGATAGCCCTACTATCTATGCTTCCGGGCCCACTCAAGCTGATTAAAAAAGACATACTGCGCCACTTCTTGGCCGCAGTCAGGACAGTAATCCCCAGACACTGGAGAACAATAGACGTGCCTTCCTTGGGTGATTGGGCTGTTGAAGTGGATCGGATAAGAGACCTGGAGCGCCTGCTGGCGCAGGAAGCGGGAAGGGAGGAACAGTTCTCCATCACTTGGACCTCATGGTCGATGTTTCGTTATTCCAATGACTTCCCCATATGGGTCAGGGATGCCCCATCTCTACCCGCCGAGTAGCCATGCTGGGGTGCTTCCCACTTCTGTTGTCACCCCTTATCTGTCTACATACTATCATTCTTATCCCTCTTTCTCTGTCTTCTTTTCTCTATGTACTGAACCAGTCACTCAAATATATAAACAAAGATCATATACCCAGAATTGCTCAATAACATGAATATTTATAATAAATGATTAAATGATCCTTACGACGCTCCAGCCTGATTAGAAGGAACCTCCAGATAAAACAAACACGCAAAATCACAAAGGGAGATATAGGATGGTTCACCTACATATGTCATTCTATTTCTACCCCCAATGTATATTGCATACAGGGGCATACCTGGAGCATTTGGCACCTGGGGCGGCTCCTATATCTCGCACCCCCCAGGCGGTCAAGTGACGTCAGCCTGGAACCCAGAAGAATCCCCCTCCCTCTGCTCCCCTGGGTGGCCAGGCCCCTCCTCCTCCTCTGCAAAAATGGCACCGACCGACCCAAGGATTGTCACTAGGTGTGTCATTGGGCGACCGGCGCCAGACAGAAATACATGTATCTGGCAGTGGCACACTTACTATGTGCTATTGCCAGTGGCGTCACTAGAGTTGGTGTCAACTGGTACAGTAAAACATGGTGTCACCCCCCAAAAAATATATATTTTCCTGTTTTCTGAAAGTGCGCCAAAGATGCAGCATGCAGGACCTTTGGTGCACTTTCAGAAAATGCAGAAAATAATGTGCAACATAATAGAAATCTATAGGACTGCAGCTATAAGTGCAGGTGAAATGTAGCAAGAACCCCTTTACATTACACAGGCCCTGTACTTCTGGGTCCCTTTACATTACCCAGCCCTCATACCTCTGGTCCCCTTTACATTAAACAGCCCACGCACCTCTGGACCCCTTTACATTACACAGCCCCTGCACCTCTGGACCCCTTTACATTACACAGCCCCCACACATTACACAGCTCCGCACCTCTGGACCCCGTTACATTACACAGCCCCCCAACACCACTGGACCTTTTTACATTACACAGCCCCCATACCTCTGGACCCCTTTACATTACACAGCCCCCCACACCTCTGAAAGCCTTTACATTACACAGCCCCCCTCACACACACACCACTGGACCCCTTTACATTACACACACCCCCCACACCTCTGGACCCCTTTGCATTACACAGCCCCTAACCCCACAGATCTGCCCCTTCCGAGCAGGAAGCAGGAGGCAGAATGGGAGAGAGAAGCAACAGGGCTGAATAGACAGCTTTCCAAGATATTTAGCAATTGATTGGTTGCTAGGTGGTCCTCTGGCAGGTGTTACCTGGGTGCAGCCCACATCCCCATAGCGATGCGACTGCTGACATTTCCCCCTAATGTGTGGCACCTGAGGCGGACCGCCCCTCTCCTCCATTAGTACGCCACTGTTTGCATATTTGTGTGCAGAAATATGGCAGCCACTGAATTTAGCAGAGAGAGGAGCAAAGGACAGGAGCAAGTGGCTGGAGGCGGCATGTATGGTAGCAGTGAGTGCAGACTGTGGAGGGGGGAGAAGAGAGTTGGTTCACATGGCTGAATGTTACAGGAGGTGACATTCTGTGTATGGCAGCACTGAATGTAGACTGCAGAGAGTGGGAGCAGAGAGCAGGAGCACAGGGCTACATCAGACTGAAGGTGGCAGAAGGTAAGATCATAATAGCTTTATGTACATTGTACAGTAATGGCATAAGATAAAGCTATTATTATTTCACTGCCTGCTACATTCCATCTGATCCAGCTGCATGCTCCCCCTTTCTGCAGTCTGCATTCAATGCTGCCATACACAGAATGCCACCTTCTGTTTCAGCCATGTGCTCCTACTATCTGCTCCCCCCTCCACAGTCTGCATCGCCCATACAGAGGATTTCACCTCCTGATCCTCCAGCCACATGTTCCTGCTCTCTGACCCCCCCCCTCCACAGTCTGCATTACTGCAGCCATACAGAGGATTACACCTCCTGATCAAACTACATGCTCCTGCTCTATGCTTCTTCACTCTGTAGTTTGCATTCAGCACTGACATAGGATGTCACAGGATGTCACCACCTTCTTCAGCTCCCACTCTCTTCCCCCCTTCTGGCACCACCCTCTGAGATCACATGTGCTGGAACTACAGAGGAGGTATCAGATATTAATGCACGCTGACAGTACTCATTGTCAGCATGCATTGAGAAGAACACTGGAAACAACATTGAACGGACATACATCTGCCACAATGTTGATTCCATGGAACCCTGGTTGAGAAACCCTGACCTATATAATCACATTAAAATTGTTCATTGTTTATAGTTTGGATATATTGTCTCATCACATAAACTTCCATTGTTACGCCTTTATAATAAATTGCTTTCTATGATAACATCATATTGCAGTATGGTTGACTCTATAGTCCTATATTAGTCTATTCACATTGTACATATGTATATTATTTGGTTATTCTACTAATGTTTAAAGCTTGTGACTTTCTAGGTGCCTATGGGATGCAGGACCCTTCCATGGGATTGGTCTGATTCCTGTGTATATTCGGGAGGGTGCTTAGTAGGCTTATGCCTTACGGCCTCCGCTTTCCCATACAATGTCCCCTGTTGCTGTTTTCCTATGGTGGGTTGCTGTGGCCAGCGACTATGGGGGATGTTATGGTGCATGCTTGACTTTTCTCTGCCGATGCTTGTGAAGTTCTGGCTTGAGGCCAGGAGACCAGCATGTGAGTCCCCCCAAGGGGGAGTTAAACAGTGGGGCATGCTGGGGGAGATTGGACATAGCAGGTACACACTCTTTGTTATTAATTGCTTTTTATCCTCAATCCATTAGGAGATTTACTTTGCATAAGGGCTCTGTCATTTATAGGGAATTATTCTGAGAGAGTCAATGGATTACCTTGCAAGTCATGCATATGTTGTGACCAGATATGGTTGTGATACTTAGGGATCATTCAATCATACATTTTATAAGTCTATACATTTTTATATTGTAATTGTGTCTTTTGGGAGCGGTTCCTTCTTCATTGATACAAGTTTATTTATAAAACCTTTTCTATCCCCCTTTTTAATACAGCACCTTGTGTAAGATTCGCCCTTTTGAATGTTCACCGGGTTCTTTACATCCCCTTTGTGGCAGGGGAAACCAATTTAAAGAATATTTGCTTTATTTGTTGTCTATGCTCTTCTTCCAGTGGAGTCCTGTATTTGTTCCCATGCTCAGTTAACTCTGAGTTTGGTGCCCAGGGTTCCGGTGAATGCACATTCAGCAAACAGTATTTATTACTGTTTGCATATATAGTTGGAATCTTTTGTTGTTTTTTTTTTCTTTTTCTTTGCTTTATTTAGTTTTTCCCATGCATAATGTTGATACTGTCTAATTGCAGAATGACCTGTCTCCCAATATCCTCTTAAAGAAGTGGGTTTCTCCAGAAAACGCTTTGAGGCTTAAAGCGTTTGTTACCCTAAAAAAAAAAAAAAAGATCCTGTTCCTGTTAAACCATAATAGATGCATAGTGCTTGTGCTGTGTTTTTTTTCCTTTTCTAAACTGTAAAAAACCTGGCTGATTCTGCCAGTTCCTGTGTCCCCCTGTTTTCCTGACCACAGCAATCATGGCTGGTGAGCCCTGACACCATGGTCAGTTTACGTGCCTCCGTCATCCGCAGCTCTGCTCCCCCCCTTCTTTTCTCCCTGTCAGCTCCTATGTGTGAGCCGCCCCTCCCCTTCTAGCACCATTCTGAGCAGTAGTAAAATTAGTGCTCACAATCACTGCCAGCCCCTCTGCTAGGATAACACTATACAGTGTATGTTGTTTTTTTAATTCTTCTTCTACATACCTTATTTCTCCTCGCTGATCAGCGGTCACATAACCATCTGGCAGATGTCAGAGGGAGATCTCAGCCCCTCCCTCTGTAGTACATGCATCAGAGGAAGAAAGCAATGGAAGGTCATGTGACAGCTGATCGGCGAGGAGAAATAAGGTATTTAGCAGAAGAATCTAACCACTTAAGCCCAGAAGATTTGGCTGCTCAATGACCGGGACATTTTTTGCGATACGGCACTGCGTCGGTTTAACTGACAATTGCATGGTCGTGCGACGTTGTACCCAAACAAAATTGACAACCTTTTTTTCCCACAAATAGAGCTTTCTTTTGGTTGTATTTGATCGCCTCTGCGGTTTTTATTTTTTGCGCTATAAAAAAAAGAAGAGCGTCAATTTTGAGAAAAACACGACTTTTACTTTTTGCTATAATAAATATCCCACATTTTTTTATAAAAAAACCCACATTTTTTCTTCAGTTTAGGCCAATATGTAAAAAAAAAAATCGCAATAATCGTATATTGATTGGTTTGCGCAAAAGTCATAGCGTCTACAAAATAGGGGATAGATTTATGGCATTTTTATTATTATTATTTTTTTTTAACTAGTAATGGCAGTGATCTGCGATTTTTATCAGGACTGCGATATTGTGGCGGACAAATTGGACACTTTTGACTCATTTTTGGGACCATTGACAATTATACAGTGATCAGTGCTATAAAAATGCACTATTACTGTATAAATGTTACTGGCAGGGAAGGGGTTAACACTAGCGGGCGTTCAAGGGGTTAACTGTGTTCCCTTGGTGTGTTCTAACTGTAGGGGGGATCAGACTATCTAGGAGCAGAGAGAGATTGGTGTTCATAGTTAGTATGAACACATGATCTGTCTCTACTCCACTGAAATAACCAGGATCTCTGTGTTTACACACACAGATCCCGTTTCTCGCTCTGACACAAGCGATCGCGGGTGCCCGATGGTCATCGCGCTCGCCGGGCACTCGCATCAGCTTGCGTGCGCTCCTAGTGGCCAAAAGGCGAAGCGATGTAAGGTAATGTTGTTTCGCCCAGCAGCGCCATTCTGCCGCAGTAAAACTGCGGCGACTGGTCGGCAAGTGATTAAAAAAAGTCATATGCCCTATACACACGGTCGGATTTTCCAATGGAAAATGTGCGATCGGAGCTTGTTATCGGAAATTCCCACCGTGTGTGGGCTCCATTGGACTTTTTGCATCGGATTTTCTGACACAAAAAGTTTGATAGCAGGCGATAAAATTTTCAGACAACAAAATCCGATCACGTCAATTCCGACCGTGTGTGGACAATTCCAACGCACAAAGTGCCAGCGTGCTCAGAATAAATTCCGAGACAGAACTGCTCGGTCTGGTAAAATTAGCGTTCGGAATGGATATAGCACTTTTGTCAGGCTGCAATGTTTTAAATTGTTTAATGCAGCTCACTCTCTTCTTCTTTATAATGCTAGAAGAATTAAGTAGTTTTGCTGCTCATATTCACACAGAGTTGTCACAAACTTCTTTCTTTATTATTTATCGTGATTTCATCAATATAATATTTTTATTTGTCACATCTACTGAAAAAATATTATTTTTGGGATGTTTTTAGATTAATTTTTTTTTTTTTTTTTTTTTAAAGCCTGATCTTGTGTTTTCTTTTTCTTTTTTTTTTTACTCCAGAATAATTTTGGGTGTGTTTTGTGTGTCAAGTTACCACAACACCATTATTATCTTGTATTATTTGATCTCAAGGAGGTTGTTTGGTGTTGGTGTCTCTAGTTAATTTCACATTGTATTTTTGAAATGTACCTGCCTCCTCACAAACAAACTGTCCTTTTTGAAGGAAAACACACATAGGCGAGTATAATAAATCAAACCAAAAATGTATTAAGGGCTCATAACCAAACAGCAACAAACAGGGAGGCAACGCTGGAGAAACAGCAGAAATTGCCGAAGCCTTTGGCCCCCAGGGCACACATCAATAATTTTACTGCAAAATTGGTGGCCCGAGGAGTCCATATATAAGGGAGTACAATCTGCTCCAGAAGTCCAAGAGATCATGAACAGCAGCAGATGGCATGTATGTCCCCAGGCTGTGGTCATACAAGAGCCTGCATCTTTTACCAGACCACACTGAACCCAGGCCATCACTCTCTGGTCTTCCTTAGATGCTTCCTTCCCGGCTGTGGCTCTGGTGTTGGAGGTGTGGCAGGAGGAGGAGGAGGACCTGTAGGAGGAGGAGGAGGACCATGGTTGAGCTCACAAATGTGGCTTTGGCTTGTGAGTTGGCCCCTCAACCCCTTATTTAGTGCTTGTAAAATGATAAACTCACATAAGAGGCATTGGCCCTCCTCCATTTCCATCATTTTGCATGCTGTTATGTCTGCAAAGCTTTTGAACACTGTGAGGGGTTCTGAGGGCCTCAGTAGCCTTCCAAAATAGGCCAATTGTTGCCTCCTCCAGGTTACTCCTCTTTCTGCCACTTTTTGTTTGAAGGCAGAGGGGAGGGACCTGGGTATCGGGCAGGCTACTGGGCCCAGCCACCTCCTGGCCGAGACTTTCCTGTGTATGAAAAAGGGACATCATTTTAGTTTTTGGTTCATCAATCACAATCAGAAATTAGCAATCCAAACTAACATAGATTTAACATCATTAATTTGACCAACAGAAATATTTAGAAGAATGCTATACCTGGCTCAAGCTGGGCTCCTCCACATGTTGCTGCCTGGAAGGCCCAGGTTGGACGTCAGAAGCCTCAGCTGGGGGGGGAAGGAGGCGTGGAAGGAAGAGTGGAGAGTGCTGGTCTGGGTTCAGTCTGACCTGCCAGAAAATGCAGTCTGTCATAGTACCACAGCCTGGGGACATAAATGTCATCTGCAGCTCCTGATCTCTGGGAATCCTGAACCTTCTTGCACTCCCTTAAGTGCTCCTCATGCCACCAATTAGGATCTTCAAATAGGTGATGTCTGCCATGGGGATCACCGGCTTCACAAATTCCAGCAATTTATCCAGCGCTGCCTTCCTCTTTGTTTGATTCTTATAATGTGGGTGGTTTACCTGCCACAGACAGGGAAACTCCCTGAACATATCAAGGAATATGGGGATAAAGTCCTGATCATTCAATATATCCATTTTCTCTGCAAGACACAACACAAAATAAAACCCTAATGTCAGGCTAAACTCTCCTAATCTTGTCCCAATATAGGCCTCAATCTATAAGCAGTATAGGCCCAAGTTACCTTCGTTATCACGATCAGCGCTTCCTATACTCCTTCCTCCGCTCACAGATCGTACGTTCTACGCACGCGTGTTACGCTTTATATACACTGCGCACGCGTGAAACTCCGCCCGCCCCTGATGTTCTTTCTAGTCCATTCCCCACCTCTTCTCGTTCGGCGCAGTGGGGAAGAGCACATGGTGGAGACACAACAGGTGTCTGATAATTACAGCAATGAGGAGGAGGAGGAGGAAAGCCTGGAGCCAGAAACGTTGGATCCCAGAGGAGACGATTTAAGGCATCAAATATGTCCTTTTTTGAGATGGTGGAGATGGTCAACATACTGTTGGGAAGTATGGACCTTACCCCAAACCCAATGTCAGAAAGACCAAGATCATGGCGAAAGTTGTGAAGAGTCTGCACCGAAATTTTGGGGTATGGCGATCCAAGGATCAACTCAGGAAGCGGTGGTCGGACCTCAAATTAAGGCAGCACGATCAGTATAGAAGAAGCAGAAGAGTGCTGCAAAAAAGTAAGTAGTTGTGCTGTGTTCCTATTCATTATTTTTAGAACGTTTGTGCTGCTCCATGTGCTTTTCTTTACTGTTGTACAGTTTAAAATGGCAACTTTCATGTTCATGGACACATTATTTGTTCGTAGGAAACATTGTTCGTTCAGCCAATAAAACACCATGTTTTGTCCAAATGCATTTCAATACATTTTTTCTGGCCTACTACTTCCCTTAAAATAATTTTGTTGTCTAAATGGGTTAGTAACTAGAATGAAATGCAAACTAGATTCTGTGTAAGGAGAGGACACTCAGCAGCTGTTTACACATCTGGACGCTGGAGCACTAGTGTGGGACACAAGAATACCCTTTTTATTAGGGGCCACAGGTGATCCAGTGTATACTATAGGGGTGTCTCCATCTGTGAAGCTTGTACAAAACAGGTAAGTATTCAAGCTTGACAAAGGAAAACAATATTTCTTCATCTATGAACTCTGCCAAAATAGACAATTGTACCCAACTTCCAAGCAATGTTTCATATTCCTATTTCTGCCATCAAATATCTGTGTGCTAAGTATACCTTTTTTTTGTTTACATAGGGGAGAAAAGACTCGGAGGACACCACTCATCAGAGGGGACAACAGACCCCCACCTCAGGAAGAGGGGGAAATCCCCCAAAGCCAAGCAGAGGAGGAGGAGGGAGACGTGGTGGAAATTGTCACAACAGGTGAGTGTCTGCGAGCACAGGCTCAGGTAAGAGATGGATGTCTGCATATTTATAATACATTGTGTGTTTTTTTTTCTATATTTTTAGGTGATCGTGATGTTGTGGAAGAAGGTTATTTCACCAGTGAAAGTGCCCAGATCCTGATCGGGGAGATCATGGGGTGTAATAGGGACTTGGAAAACATCAAGCAAAACATCAATGATGTTCAAAACAAAATGAAGAACATCATTGATGTTTTAGGGAGAGTTTAAAACCCCTTGAAATCCCTTACTTCTTTCTGCTTTATTTTTCAGAAAATTTTTGCACATTTTTTGACATATTCTAGAAAAGCCAAATTTTGAAGATGCACACAGTGTGTCAACATGTGCTATCTGCCATCACAGGAGATGAATGTACGCATTTTGGGGGTGCAACCCCTTTCTCAATAATAAATTGGCTGAGAGGAAGGGGTTGCACCCACAAAACACGTCCATTGATCCCCCATGATGGCAGCTAGCACATTCGGCATTGAAATTCGGCAATTTGTGTGCATCTTCAAAATTTGGCTTTTCCAGGGGTGACTTCTCCCCATCTGAACGCAATATCAAAAACAGTTTATAAATACTCATGTCTGATATTGCCTTCAATTTCTACAAAAGTTGAACTTCGTAAGTTCCAGATTTGTGTATTTCTTGTTGGTTTTAAACATGCCTGTTTTACCTTAAAAGGACATTTCTACTTTTAATGCCACCTAAAAAATTGTTATACAAAAAACATGTTGGTTTGTTTTTAAAACCTTTTATACATCCACATGTGATTGTGCTTTGATTAAAAAGATTGAGAATCAACAATGTGTGGCTTCTTCTTTCAATGCTCAAAAGCATTTTTGGTTTGTAAAGTTGGTGTTTTCTGTGACAATGGGGGTTATTTACTAAAGGCAAATCCACTTTGCACTACAAGTGCAGTTTCTGTGCAGTCTCAAGTGCTCTTGTAGTGCAAAGTGTTTTTGCCTTTACTAAATAACACCCAACAGTGCTTTTTAATTTTACACAATCACGCCATTTTCAGGACTCCCCAAATTTCAGTCAGGGTCAGCTAAAAGAAAGACAAGCAGTAAATTAAAGCAAACATTTGTTCAGTTTAAAAAAAAATTTTACTCAAAAAGTGTCTCAGACATTGTCTGGCATATTGATGGCCCCCCTACCCGCAAAGTATTCCATGTACCTTAGACGGACCTTGTGGGGGCAAGCCAGGATGGCCAGCTTCAAGTGCCGTCAGGGTTGGTTCATTGAGATTAATTCCGGCTTCAGGCCCAACTGAGCCAGCATAGTTCACAGAATTTCTCCTTAAAAATTTGTGGAGAACACAGCAAGCCAGGATGATGTGATTGAGTTTATATTCCGCCATGTGTATCGGTGTAAGAAATAGGTGGAACCGGCTGGCCATTATTCCAAACGTGTTCTCCACCACTCTTCTGGCTCTGGCCAGCTGGTAATTAAAAACCCTCTGGTATTTAAAGACAAAGGTATAAGGTCCACCTATCAGATTCCCCCCCCCCCCCTCTCATGGGCCATTTTCTAAATGTTATGGGGGGAGATGTTTTGGACAGGTAACTCTCTCCACTTCATTGAGAGCTGAATGCCTAAATAACGTGTATTACTTTGGGCAGCCCCTCCTTACTTTCACTATTGGCAGCCCACTGGACAGGTAAGAAGTGTCATAATACAAAGATATAAATACACACTGTACACATTTTAGCACATTTTTACATTCTGCTATCATCTATCAAGATAATAATAGGATACAAAAACTTTAAACAGTACCATTTGGAAGTATTCAGGCAGGCCCTTGCACTACATGCTTTGGGGAATTCATCCATAAATCTGACCACAAAAGAGGTGGGTATAGTGTGTATGGGTTTGGCAAAGTCAGCAGATAGAGGATTGTGGATAGCTAGAGGATTGGTATCAGCCAGTCACAGATTGGACACAGCCAGTCACAGATCGCTGAAAACGGCCAATCATAGTGGCCGTTTTCAGTGCGATTTGCGGTGCCAATGAGAGACTATCTCATATGTAAACATATGAGATCATCTCTCATCGCCGGCTCTCCCTCCTCACACAGAGACAGCGTGTGAGGAGGGAGAGCCAACCGCTGCGGCGGTAAGTGAACAGAAAAAAAAATGAAAAAAAAAGTGTCCCCACTGTTATCTGTCCCTGCCATCTGCCCCTGCCATCTGTCCTGCCATCTGCCCTTGCCATCTGTCCTGCCATCTGCCCCTGCCATCTGTCCTGCCATCTGCCCCTGCCATCTGTCCTGCCATCTGCCCCTGCCATCTGTCCTGCCATCTGCCTCTGCCATCTGTCCCTGCCATCTGTCCTGCCATCTGTCCCTGCCATCTGTCCCCAGTGCCATCTGTCCCCACTGCCATCTGTCCCCATTGCCACGTATAAGTGCCATCTGTCATCAGTGCCACATAGTGCCATCTGTCATCAGTGCCACCTGTCAGTGTCACATGCCATCTGTCATCAGTGTCACGTGTCATCAGTGCCACGTATCAGTGCCATCTGTCATCAGTGTCATCAGTGCCACGTATCAGTGCCATCTGTCATCAGTGTCATCAGTGCCACGTATTAGTGCCATCTGTCATCAGTGCCACGTATTAGTGCCATCTTTCATCAGTGCCACGTGTCATCAGTGCCACATGTTTGTGCCATCTGTCATCAGTGCCATCTGTCATCAGCGCCACGTGTCATCAGTGCCACATATTAGTGCCATTTGTCATCAGTGTCACGTGTCACCAGTGCCACGTATTAGTGCCATCTGTCAGTGCCACGTATTAGTGCCATCTGTCATCAGTGCCACGTATTAGTGCCATCTGTCATCAGTGCCACATCAGTGTCAGTGCCACGTATGAGTGCCATCTGTCCTTAGTGCCACATCAGTGCCACGTATCAGTGCTATTTGTCATCAGTGCCACGTCAGTGTCACATGTCATTGTACTGATTCTCCAGGGCCTTCAAAAGTGTAATAGGTAGTAAAAAAATTAGATGTGTAATTTATGCTCCCAGAACACGTGATTGTGCTCCCTGCATGTTGGGCCTCTGTATGTGGCCAGACTGTGAAAAAGTCCCACACATGTGGTATCCCCATACTCAGGAGGAGTAGCAGAATGTATTTTGGGGTGTTATTTGTGGTATATACATGCCATGTGAGAGAAATAACCTATTACAATGACAATTTTGTGGGAGAAAAAAATCTTCATTTTGCAAAGAATTGTGGGAAAAAATTACAACATCAAAAACCTCCCCATGCATCTAACTAAATACCTTGGAATGTCTACTTTCAAAAAAGGGGTCATTTGGGGGGTATTTGTACTTTCCTGACTTGTTCGGGTCGCAAGAAATGAGATAGGCCATCAGTACATCAGGTGTGATCAAATTTTTATGATTTGCACCATAACTTGTAGACTCTCTAACTTTCACAAAGACCAAATAATATCCACTAATTTGGGTTATTTTTACCAAAGATATGTAGCATTATAAATTGTCGCCAAAATTTATGAAGAAAAATTACTAATTTGCAAAATTTTATCACAGAAACAAAGAAAAATGCATTTTGGTCTTTTTTAATTTATAGCACAAAAAAATAAAAAACCCAGAGGTGATCAAATACCACCAAAATAAAGCTCTATTTGTATGAAAAAAAGGACAAAAAATTCATTTGGGTACAGTATTACATGATTGTCATTCAAAGTGTGAGAGTGCTAAAAACTGAAAATTGGTCTGGTCACGAGGGGGGTTTAAGTGCACAGTTGTCAAGTGGTTAAAGTAAAAAAAAAAGAGAAATATTCCTTTAAATATCGTACCTGGGGGGTGTCTATAGTATGCCTGTAAAGTGGCGCATGTTTCCCGTGCTTAGAACAGTCCCTGCACAAAATGTAATTTTTAAAGGAAAAAAAGTCATTTAAAACTGCTTGCGGCTTTAATGTAATGTCGGGTCCCGGCAATATGGATGAAAATCAGTGAGACAAACGGCATGGGTACCCCCCAGTCCATTACCAGGCCCTTTGGGTCTTGTATGGATATTAAGGGGAACCCCGCACCCAAATTAAAAAAGAAAACAGCAGTATACAGGCTCTGTACTCTGAACAGCAGTATACAGGCAGTGCAAACAAGACAGGGACTGTAGGTTTGTTGTTAAGTAGAATCTGTTTGTAATTTTGAACTGGTACATTTTTAATGTGTTTAGCTCCAGCCAAAAAAATCGATTTTAAGCTTTTTGGAAAACATAGGGAAGGCTTATCACCCCTGTGACATTTGTTTTGCTGTCTGTGCTCCTCTTCAGAAGATTTCACCTCACTTTTTGTCCCAATGACAAATGTTTTTTGAAAATTTGTGTTTTTTTGTGAAACAAGGATTGGTGATAAAGGATCAGTGGAAAGGAGAAAAGTTTTTCCCATATTAACTCTTACAGGAGAGAATTTCCCTTCCTAGGGGTAGATTTCATCTCACTTCCTGTTGTCTCCTTCCGTTTGCAAGTAGGCGTCATTTGTAAGTTGGATGTTTGAAAGTAGGGGCCTGCCCTATATACTCAGCAGAAATTTGGGCCTTAGGTGTTGTTGTGGCCACAACACTGTAAGCCCTCACAGGGCCCTGCTGTGAAATATTAGATCAAGAATTGTAATTACATGCCCCTGTTGAACAGGGGCAGAAAAATTGGGCCTTTGGTGGTGGTGGTGGTGCTGGTGCCACAACACTGTAAGTCCTCACTCGCTCTTGATGGGTGCAGAAATGGGCCCTGCTGTGAAATATTAGATCAAGAATTGTAATTACATGCACCTGTTGAACAGGGGCTGAAAAATTGGGATTTGGGCACTGGTGCTGTTGCCACAACACTGCAACCCCTCACAGATACTCTAGTTGGAACGCAGAAACGAGCCCTGCTGCAAAGTATTGCATCAAAAATTGTAATTACATGCCCCTGTTAAACAGGGGCTGAAAAATTAGGCCTTAGGCACTAGTGCTGGTGCCACAACACTGCAACCCCTCACAGATACTCTAGTTGGAATGCAGGAACGAGCCCTGCTGCAAAGTATTGCATCAAAAATTGTAATTACACGCCCCTGTTAAACAGGGGCTGAAAAATTGGGCCTCAGGCACAGGTGCTGGTGCCACAACACTGCAACCCCTCACAGATACTCCAGTTGTAACGCAGAAATGAGCCCTGCTGCAAAGTATTGCATCAAAAATTGTAATTACACGCCCCTGTTAAACAAGGGCTGAAAAATTGGGCCTTAGGCACTGGTGGCGCTGCCCAGAACCAAAAATGTTCTTACAAGCTATCAGCGTGATCATTGAGGAGGAAGAGGATAATTACTTAGGATAGTCACTCAGCATCAGCATAGGCAGTCTTCGAAGGGATCTGAGATTTCAAAAAAAATGATTCGGTTACATCAGCATCAGGTGCTTGGTAGCTGGTTGTGATCCAAGACTGATTCATTTTTATGAAGGTCAGTTGATCTACCGAGTTGGTGGACAGACGCACCCTGTGATCGGTTACAAAGCCTCCAGCAGCACTGAATGTGCGTTCCGAAAGAACGCTGGATGCAGGACAGGCCAGTAGCTCAATTGCATACTGTGCAAGCTCTGGCCAGTGATCCATCCTCAAGACCCAGTAACCCAGAGGATTTTCGGTGGGAAAGGTGCCCAAGTCAGATCTTGCCCCTAGGTATTCCTGCACCATGTAAAACAGACGCTGGCGATGGTTGCTGGAACCGATCATACCTTGGGGCTGCGGACTAAAAAATTGCCTGAACGCATCGGTCAGACGGCCACCTTCTCCACTGTTACTTCTTTGACTGACTGAAGCCTCAGCAACACGCTGTCCAGAAACAGGAGTTTGTAACCTCCCAGTCTCTGGGAACGCGTTGCACAGACCCTTCTGCAAGGCCTCCCGAAGATGTTTCATACTCTGCTTGCTCTGTGACGGCAAGATAAGGTCCGCAACCTTACCCTTGTAACGTGGATCAAGGAGGGTTGCCAGCCAGTATTGGTCCTTCTCCTTGATACCACGAATACGAGGATCCTTACGCAGACTTTGAAGGATCAGGGAAGCCATGCAGCGTAGGTTTGCTGAGGCATTCGGTCCAGAGTCCTCTGGGTCACTAAGGATGACATGGTCCACAGCCACCTCCTCCCAGCCACGTACAAGTCCATGTGTTTCTTGGGACTGATCCCTTAAAGACTGCTGCTGATGCTGAGTGCCAGGCTCCACCTCCATACTGACACAATCCTCCTCCTCCTCCTCGTCCTGTGTGATCGGCGGGCACGCAGGAACACTGTCTGGATAAAGGGGGCCTTGAGAGCTAAGGAAGTCCTCCTCTTCCTGCCTCTGTTCTGCCTCAAGTGCCCTGTCCATTATTCCACGCAGCGTGTGCTCTAACAGGTGGACAAGGGGGACAGTGTCACTGATGCATGCACTGTCACTGCTCACCATCCTCGTGGCCTCCTCAAATGGTGACAGGACAGTGCATGTATCCCTGATCATAGCCCACTGGCGTGGGGAAAAAAAAAACAAGCTCCCCTGACCCTGTCCTGGTGCCATAGTCACACAGGTACTCATTGATGGCCCTCTGCTGCATGTGCAGCCACTGCAGCATGACCAACGTTGAGTTCCACCTGGTTGGCATGTCACAGATTAGGCGGATCTTGGGCAGGTTAAACTCCTTTTGGAGGTCCTCCAGCTGAGCACTGGCATTATATGACCGGCGGAAAAGCACAAAGACTTTCCTGGCCTGCCTCAGGACATCCTGTAAGCCCAGGTACCTGCCCAAGAACCGCTGCACCACCAAGTTAAGGACATGAGCCAAACAGGGCACATGGGTCATTTGTCCCTGTCGGAGGGCAGAGAGGCGGTTGGTGCCATTGTCGCAAACCACCATTCCTGCCTTAAGTTGGCGTGGCGTCAACCACATCTAAACCTGCCCCTGCAGAGCTGACAGAACCTCTGCCCCAGTGTGGCTCCTGTCCCCCAAGCACACCAGCTCAAGCACCGCATGGCATCTTTTGGCCTGCGTACTTGCATAGCCCCTTGAACGCCTATGGAGCACCGCTGGTTCCGAGGACAAAGCACAGGAGGAGGCCATGGAGGAAGAAGAAGAGGAGGGGGTGGAGGAGAGAGGTGTGTCACAATCATTAGTAGTGGCATTTTGGAGGCGTGGTGGCGGAACAACCTCCAACACTACTGCACCTTGTCCTGCATCCTTCCCAGCTGCCAGCAGAGTCACCCAATGCGCGGTGAAACTTAGGTAACGTCCCTGTCCATGCCTGCTGGACCATGAGTCAGCGGTAATATGCACCTTATTGCTGTCCGCCCTGTCCAGCGAGGCATGGACATTGCCTTCCACATGCCGGTAGAGAGCCGGAATCGCCTTCCATGAGAAAAAGTGGCGTTTGGGTACCTGCCACTGAGGAACCGCACATTCCACAAACTCACGGAAGGGGGCAGAGTCTACCAACTGAAAAGGCAGCAGTTGAAGTGCTAGCAATTTTGCCAAGCTGGCATTCAACCGCTAGGCATGTGGATGGCTGGGAGCGAACTTTTTTCGGCAGTGCAGCAGCTGGGGCAGGGAAATTTGCCTGGTACAATCTGACGTTGGTGTACCGAAAGCAGATTCCCCACAAGTACTTGGCTGTGACACACCTTATTCTACACCTTCATTCCTCTCAGTGCAGGTCTCAGAGAGGACTGAAGGTATAGTGGTTTGGAGATCTCAGCTGATGAGGAGCAAGGAGAGGTCCTCTTTGTTCTTTGGTGTGGGTTTTTAAGATATGCTTGCCAACGAACTGCATGGCAGGCCCACACCAAAGAACTTTTTGAATAATGCACGGAGACAGCAGTGCCCTGCACGTGCGGAGCTTTGGGGTGTGATGCAGTCAGTGTGCTGCCCTTAGGCTGGCCTCTGGAGGGCATCCTGCCTCGTTGGTGATGTGCCTCCTCCTCCTCTCTCCTATCAGGCACCCACTCTCCTATCATCATCCCCTCCCTCCTCATCACTGGAGCAAACCTGGCAGTATGCTGCAGCAGGGGGAGCATATGAAAAAAGCAGTACAGCGCTAACAGTTTCCCTGAATATCAATAAACATCAATGTCCATAAGTAAAATATCCATAAAGAGACAGGAGAAATTCCAGGTAAGGATCCCGATGTGCAAGTGATGTCCAATAATAATATGTGACTGATATAGTGATAACTATCCACCACCAGTATCGCTAGCCTCTCACCTCAATGAGGTCTTAAAACAGCCTTTCCCACACTGGGAGATGTATAATGGCAGGCAACTGGAACCAGGCAGCTTGCAGTTTCAAGGAACGATCACATGAAATAGAATAAATGAAATCTAGTGCTCTCTGTCTCTCACTTAAAATATGTTTATTTCAAACATAGAATAACTTACAAAGCTGGCACTGTACCCCAGTGCGAAGGATGCAGGCATGCAGGATACTCCACGAAAACGAGCAGGGCGCGGGTGACGTCACAAGTCACGTGGTATGTTCCGTACGCGTTTTGTCCCTTGTGATGGGCGGGACTTCTTCAGCGGCGACGGCGTGACGTAGTACACCCGCTTTTAACTGACTCGGCTGTTCGCCGCAGCCAATGAAACCACTTGTGTGCAAATAACCATGGCGACGGTTACCCGAACCCGGAAATGTCAGCTCTCATGCTGGAGCCGTGGAAAGAATTACTACAATTACAAATGGAATGTAATTGAATCCTAATGGATAACAAAAATGCTACTAAGCGTAGCTGGTAAAGACGTGACAAGCCCCCTGTTTAAGGTGCATGGCTTATAAGACGACCCGCGTAATTGCTCAGTCTCATGGAACATCCCACTCGCCCACATAATTCATATATTCATATAAATTCATATATTCAAAACATAGTAAAAATCCATAAAAATACATAAAAACATTAGCTCATAATAATCATCATAAAAAATCACCGATCAGAGATAAAACAATTTACGTCAAACTCGACGTTTAAGCCCCTCGGCAGGAGGACCTTAGTTTCATGTATCCAGTGGGATTCCCTGCGGCTGAGCTGGCGAAGGAAATTACCCCCCCTCCAATGTTTATTAACTCTTTCAATTCCCCAGAATTTTAATCCCCTGGGGTTTTGGGCATGTACCATTTTGAAATGTTTCGAAACATTGTGGGTTTTTAATCCCTTCTTAATATTATTAATGTGCTCTCCTAAACGCACATGCAGGGGCCTGGAGGTCCTTCCAATATATTGGAGGCCACATCCACACTCCAACATATATACCACTCCGACTGTCTTACAAGTGATCAATTGATCAATTTTATATTCCCTGCCAGTAGAGGTGGCAACGAATTGTTTGCGTTTTTTATCGTTACACTTAGAATGTTTACAGGCTGTACAACGCCCGCACGCATAGAAACCAGAGAGGAAGGAGAATAGTTTATTATCTGTATGAATGGGGGGATCTACCACTCCGGGTGCCAAACGGTCTCTTAAGGACGGAGCTTTCTTATAAATGAAAGACGGACGGGGTGGCAGTAGGGGACCCAGCACACGATCTTGTTTCAAAATTGGCCAGTTTTTAGCAACCAGCTTTTCAAACTGTTTAAACTGAACATTATAGTTCAATAACATTTTGAAATTGGGGGCATTAATGCTGGTGTCTTTAACTTTATTGGAGATCAATTCTGGCCTATCCATGGCCAGAACTTTCTCCATATCACTCTTAAGGGCCATTTGATCATAGCCCTTTTCCTGAAATTTAGAAGAAAGTGCCATGGACTGAGAGACATAATCGCTGACATCTGTGCAATTTCGTCTGAGCCTCACAAATTGTCCCTTAGGGATGTTGCACAGCCAGGATTTGTGGTGGCAACTCCCTAATGGAATAAAGGAGTTTCGGTCGGTGGGCTTTCGATAATTGCACAATGTGAATTTATTCTCTTCCCTCCGAATCTCCAAATCTAGGAACACTAATTTTTCTTCACTAAAATTCCAAGTAAGTTTAATATTTTTCCTGTTAGCGTCTAAAGTTTTCACAAAAGTGTCCAAACTAGAGTGGTCCCCCTCCCATACCAATACTAAATCGTCTATGCACCGTTTATAGCACACTAGCTGTGGGGGGCGGTGCCTAAAAACTACATCTTCCTCCCAGTGGGCCATAAAAAGGTTGGCCACACTGGGAGCAAAACGGGCACCCATCGCAACGCCCCTCCTTTGTAAATAAAAGTGACGACTGAACCAGAAATAGTTCTTTTCTAGACAGAAGCGCAAACTCTTTAACAAAAAATTCTTATGTTTGCTAGAAAGGTCGGAAAACTTAGATAAGGCCCATTGTACTGAGGATACAGCATCTTCATGTCCAATAATGGTGTACAAAGACCCTACGTCGGCTGTAGCCAAAATACAAGGAGAGGAGCAGCTGAGGGATTCCATAATTTGAATAACGTGTTTCGTATCCTTCAGGAATGCCTCAGTTTGATTCACTAGCGGTTGGAGGAAGAAATCTATATACTGACCCACCCTTGAGGAGATGGAATCAATGCCATTGACAATAGGCCTACCAGGGGGGTCAGTGATACTCTTATGGATTTTAGGAAGACAATATATAATGGGTGTTCTGCAAAAAAGGGGGTCTAGATAGGACGCCTCCTTCTTTGTCAGAATCCCCAATGTCTTTCCTTCTTCCACCAGCCAGTGTAGTTCATCCTTGTAGTTTAACATTGGGTCCTTATTAAGGATCTGGTAGGTATCAGGATCATCCAATAATCTATTGAGCTCTGCGAGGTATTTGGATTTGTCCAAAATGACAAGACCCCCACCCTTGTCGGCTGGACGTATAATTATGTCATTTCTGGCCTCCAGAGTCTTCATACCCTGCCTGATATACTGTGGGTCCATTACTTTTCTTACTTTCATCTTGTCTAAGTCATTAAACAACATGTTTTTGAACACTTCCAGATATTTATTATCCGGGTTCATTTATAAGAAAGCTCCGTCCTTAAGAGACCGTTTGGCACCCGGAGTGGTAGATCCCCCCATTCATACAGATAATAAACTATTCTCCTTCCTCTCTGGTTTCTATGCGTGCGGGCGTTGTACAGCCTGTAAACATTCTAAGTGTAACGATAAAAAACGCAAACAATTCGTTGCCACCTCTACTGGCAGGGAATATAAAATTGATCAATTGATCACTTGTAAGACAGTCGGAGTGGTATATATGTTGGAGTGTGGATGTGGCCTCCAATATATTGGAAGGACCTCCAGGCCCCTGCATGTGCGTTTAGGAGAGCACATTAATAATATTAAGAAGGGATTAAAAACCCACAATGTTTCGAAACATTTCAAAATGGTACATGCCCAAAACCCCAGGGGATTAAAATTCTGGGGAATTGAAAGAGTTAATAAACATTGGAGGGGGGGTAATTTCCTTCGCCAGCTCAGCCGCAGGGAATCCCACTGGATACATGAAACTAAGGTCCTCCTGCCGAGGGGCTTAAACGTCGAGTTTGACGTAAATTGTTTTATCTCTGATCGGTGATTTTTTATGATGATTATTATGAGCTAATGTTTTTATGTATTTTTATGGATTTTTACTATGTTTTGAATATATGAATTTATATGAATATATGAATTATGTGGGCGAGTGGGATGTTCCATGAGACTGAGCAATTACGCATGTCGTCTTATAAGCCATGCACCTTAAACAGGGGGCTTGTCACGTCTTTACCAGCTACGCTTAGTAGCATTTTTGTTATCCATTAGGATTCAATTACATTCCATTTGTAATTGTAGTAATTCTTTCCACGGCTCCAGCATGAGAGCTGACATTTCCGGGTTCGGGTAACCGTCGCCATGGTTATTTGCACACAAGTGGTTTCATTGGCTGCGGCGAACAGCCGAGTCAGTTAAAAGCGGGTGTACTACGTCACGCCGTCGCCGCTGAAGAAGTCCCGCCCATCACAAGGGACGTAACGCGTACGGAACATACCACGTGACTTGTGACGTCACCCGCGCCCTGCTCGTTTTCGTGGAGTATCCTGCATGCCTGCATCCTTCGCACTGGGGTACAGTGCCAGCTTTGTAAGTTATTCTATGTTTGAAATAAACATATTTTAAGTGAGAGACAGAGAGCACTAGATTTCATTTATTCTATTTCATGTGATCGTTCCTTGAAACTGCAAGCTGCCTGGTTCCAGTTGCCTGCCATTATACATCTCCCAGTGTGGGAAAGGCTGTTTTAAGACCTCATTGAGGTGAGAGGCTAGCGATACTGGTGGTGGATAGTTATCACTATATCAGTCACATATTATTATTGGACATCACTTGCACATCGGGATCCTTACCTGGAATTTCTCCTGTCTCTTTATGGATATTTTACTTATGGACATTGATGTTTATTGATATTCAGGGAAACTGTTAGCGCTGTACTGCTTTTTTCATATGTCTGTTTGGATTTGATAGATTTTATCCTCAGTAATCAGCTGCTCTTAGTATTTTGCATTGGTGATCAGCGCTGGTTGATTTTCATTATAGCAGGGGGAGCATGACTGCCAGATTGCTGTCCTTCTTGGGCACCCCCTCGGTCTGTGCTCACGTTACTGCCTTCATCTAGCTCAGTATAATCATCAGAGCCTTCCAAACGCTGGGCATCCTCCTGGAGCATGTACCTAACACTGTGGTCAAACAGTTCAAGGGGCTCCTCAGTAGGACATGGTGGGGCTAGGGAAGGAGTCACTGATGCTATTGAGCCGAGGGAAGAGGCCGCGTTGGCAGCTGCTTTGCCAGACAAAGTCCCCTGAGCATGGGTGAGAGAGGATGAGGAGGATGAGGATGGCTTGGTCATCCACTTGACCAAGTCTTACACATGTTGCGGCTCAACATGGCCAGCTGCCAAAAAAAAGGCCAAGCGTGTCCCACGGCCACGTGCTGATGAGGATACACCGTCTCCATGACCAGAACTGTTGCCTCTAGACAAAGAGCCTGCTTGCCCTCTTTTATTGGCTTGTGACTGTCTGCCTCTCCTTGTTGGCCTTCCAGACATACTAATGGCCTGTAGCTGCACTAAACTGGCATATATATATATATATATATATATATATATATATATATATATACTGATACTGCAGCTAGCAAAATCGACTGCCTGCCTGTAGTATGAGAACACCACCAACCTTCTACAGGTAGCTTTAGCTGAACACTGTGCAGAGCTCACAAAAAACTAACTTGTAGCTTACTTAGCTGCCTGCGGTAGTGATAGGATCAGGAAAACACCACCAACCTTCTACAGGTAGCTTTAGCTGAACATTGTGCAGAGCTCGCAAAAAACTAACTTGTAGCTTATTTAGCTGCCTGCGGTAGTGATAGGATCTGGAAAACACCACCAACCTTCTACAGGTAGCTTTAGCTGAACACTGTGCAGAGCTCGCAAAAAACTAACTTGTAGCTTATTTAGCTGCCTGCGGTAGTGATAGGGTCAGGAAAACACCACCAACCTTCTACAGATAGCTTTAGCTGAGCACTGTGCAGAGCTCGCAAAAAACAAACTTGTAGCTTATTTAGTTGCCTGCGGTAGTGATAGGATCAGGAAAACACCACCAACCTTCTACAGGTAGCTTTAGGTGAACACTGTGCAGAGCTCGGAAAAAATAACTTGTAGCTTATTTAGCTGCCTGTGGTAGTGATAGGATCAGGAAAACACCACCAACCTTCTACAGGTAGCTTTAGCTGAACACTGTGCAGAGCTCGCAAAAAACTAACTTGTAGCTTATTTAGCTGCCTGCGGTAGTGATAGGATTAGGAAAACACCACCAACCTTCTACAAGTAGCTTTAGCTGAACACTGTGCAGAGCTCGCAAAAAGCTAACTTGTAGTTTTAGCTGAACACTGTGAGGAGGACGCACTACACTAACTTGTAGCTTTAGCTGAACACTGTACAGAGGTCGCACTACACTAACTTGTAGTTTTAGCTGAACACTATTCAGAGGATGCACTACACTAACTTGTAGCTTTAGCTGAACACTGTGCAGAGGTCGCACTACACTAACTTGTAGTTTTAGCTGAACACTGTTCAGAGGACGCACTACACTAACTTGTAGCTTTAGCTGAACATTGTGCAGAGGTCGCACTGCACTAACTTGTAGTTTTAGCTGAACACTGTGAGGAGGACGCACTACACCAACTTGTAGCTTTAGCTGAACACTGTGAGGAGGACGCACTACCCTAACTTGTAGCTTTAGCTGAACACTGTGCAGAGGTCACACTAAACTAACTTGTAGCTTTAGCTGAACACTGTGAGGAGGACGCACTACCCTAACTTGTAGCTTTAGCTGAACACTGTGGAGAGGTCACACTAAACTAACTTGTAGCTTTAGCTGAACACTGTGAGGAGGACGCACTACACTAACTTGTAGTTTTAGCTGAACACTGTGCAGAGGTAACACTAAACTAACTTGTAGCTTTAACTGAACACTGTGAGGAGGACGCACTATACTAACTGTAAATAGTCTAGCTGCCTGACTGTGGTACTAATAGGATCAAAAGAACACCAGCAATTTTCTTCAGGTAGCTGTAAATACTGTAACAAGACAAGCCTACCTGTCAGTAGGAAGATAACAGGAAAGGATCTAGCTAAACTGAATACAGTGTATATATATATATATATATATATATATATATATATATATATATATATATACACACACACAACACCTGGGATGCATATATATATACACAATTCACTGTAAGTGCAGCTAACTCACTGACTGTCCTGCCTAATCTAGCTAACTCAAATGAAATTACACTGTCTCTCTGTCTATCTAAGCACGCCGGAACACACTACACAGGTCTGCCGTGCAGGCGGCCTTATATAGTGTGGGGCGTGTTCTAAACCCCCTGAGTCATAATTAGCCAAAGCCACCCTGGCTTTGGCCAATTACAGCTCTCTCTACTGACGGCGCTGTGATTGTCCAAGCATGCGGGTCATAGTGCATGCTTGGCCAATCATCAGCTAGCAATGCACTGCGATGTCGCAGGGAATTATGGGCCGTGACGCACCACACGAATTTGGCGCGAACAGACCATATCGTTTGCAATTCGGCGAACAACCGAACAGATGATGTTCGAGTCGAACATAGGTTTGACTCGAACACGAAGCTCATCCCTAATCCCCAGAGCCTGGGGGGAGATGCCTGTCGAGAACTTGAGGTCCTGCAGGCTTCTCCCCGTTGCCTAGTACCGCAGGGTGGCGATGAGCCTCTGCTCCGGACTGATGGCTTGCCTTATGCAGGTAAACTGCCTGCTGATATAAGGGGTCAGCAAAGCCAACAAACGGTGAAATACGGTGTCCGTCATCCAGAGAAAGTTCCTGAAATCATCAAGATTATTCTCACGGATCTCACAGAGCAAAGGCATTTGACAGAACTGGTCACGCTGGAGCAACCAATTCTTGGTCCATGAACTCCTCCTCGCCCTGTTCATGGACTGGGCTTGTGTCAAAGTAAGGACCCCAACACCAAGCCCCCGCACAGGACAAACTCTATGATGAGTACACATGGCTAGAAAATGCCTAGTCGGCTGGTCAGAGCGAAGTAACAGAACGCACTGAAGAACAGCAAGGCCTGTGAAGAGCGACCTGAAAATCAGTAACAAACGAACAAGAACACAATGACAAAGTCAATGGTAATTCGCTGCACGCACTGAAGACCAGATACAAACCCACAAGCACAAACTGAACAGCAGAAAAACGATCTGAAAACCACAAGTCTGAAAAAGTGCAAATCGTCTCTCACCGAACTTTTACTAACATGAGATTAGCAAAAGAAGCCCAAAGGGTGCCACGCTTGGTACTGAACTGCCCTTTTATAGTCTCGTCGTACGTGGTGTACGTCACCGCATTCTTGGCAATTTCGACAACTTTGTGCGACCGTGTGTATGCAAAACAAGTTTGAGCCAACATCCGTCGGAAAAAATCCATGGAAACAGCTTGCGGCTATAACCCAGCCAAAAAGAAAGCTCCCATAGTGGATAATCGTAGTAAATAAATTTACTACGGTAATCCACTATGGGAGCTTCCTTTTCGTCTTCCCGGCCTACACTCGGTACCCATTCCCATGCATCCTAGTGGGTGACAGCCACACGGAGTTTCTGGTCAAAGTTTGTGTGATCCATCTCTGACATCCACATAAAGGCCTTGGCTGGGTTATAGCCGCAAGCTGTTTCTTTGCTTGCCTCTGGTAAGCATGCATTCCTTATGGTGATCAGCACTCAATGGTGGTGGTGGAGGATTATACTGCATTTGTCACAACATTTTCTACATTTTGTTTCTGAATTTTTTATCACATTATTTGGACTCATAACCATTGAATATTACCCATTATTTCACCTATTGGTTCTATATTTATTTATATTTGTTTATCACTATATATGTACAATTTGAGCGCAGCTATCTTTTTCTTGTTTTCACATAGGTGTATGTATTCCACTTATTAGTTGCTGCTATGTCTATTGTTTAGGCTTAGCGCGGTATTCATCCTTTTTCTTGCACTGCCTTTACAACCCCTTTAGGCTTCCTTGAAAATCCCAGCCTATTTACTTATTTCGTGAAGCTAACCTTTTACATTTTACTAATGATTGTATATATGCTAGGAATTTGTTATGCTGTGTAGGACATTGTCTTTTAACATGTAAATAGATAGCATATAAGACATACATATGGTAATATAAATAGTCATATACTAAAACAGCGCTATGTTGAGCATAAGACAGAAGTGTGGCCAACTACACACATATAAAGTCCATTAGACTAGTGCAATATCAGTAGTGATTCAGAGGGTGTTCAAGTAGATCATATAGCATGTCACAGCGTGCACCTTCCACCGATCACTCCAACTCCACCATATGTGAACACACTCCCCTTCGGGGGTCAAACTCACCGGAGCTTTAAAGGGTCAAAGCATCCAATTTAGGGATATTCTGGACCACCTTAAATGTATTAAGGTGGTCCAGAATATCCCTAAATTGGATGCTTTGACCCTTTAAAGCTCTGGTGAGTTTGACCCCCGAAGGGGAGTGTGTTCACATATGATGGAGTTGGAGTGATCGGTGGCAGGTGCACGCTGTGACATGCTATATGATCTACTTGAACACCCTCTGAATCACTACTGATAATGCACTAGTCTAATGGACTTTATATGTGTGTAGTTGGCCACACTTCTGTCTTATGCTCAACATAGCGCTGTTTTAGTATATGACTATTTATATTACCATATGTATGTCTTATATGCTATCTATTTACATTTACTTTGCCTTTTAAACAGCTGCTTTTTCTCTCCATACCCTTGGTCTTTATTTACATTTCAAAGGGTCTGGTAGATATTTTATGAATGTCATTTTGTCTACGGAAGGTTCTTGTTGAATGTTGTTAGAGGATCTGTGGCGCTGAGTGGTGTATTATAGGCCGAGTCATACACTGTTCTGTTATATTGTCTTTTAACAGTTGCCTTAGTGAAAATGTTTTTAAACTTCTGTAAGAATACATTTGTGTGATTTTAAAGAGGAGTTCCACCCAGGGGGGCCATTAAAAAAAAAAAAAATAAAAGTCAGCAGCTACAAATACTGCAGCTGCTGACTTTTAATTGGACACTCACCTGTCCCTGGGTCCAGCGGTGCGGGGGATCGAAGCCCCGCTCGTCCCCCCCCTCCGCTCGTCGGCGCCGGCATTTCAACTGTGGGCGCCGGGCTGTGGCTTCACAGCCTGGCACCCACTGCGCATGCGCGAGCGGCGCCGAGCGCCGTGATTGGCCGCTCAATCACCTGGGACCTGCAATGGGTCCCAGATGATTGACAGGAGGGAGGGAGAAGAGCCGAGCCCTTCCTGTGCCAGGGGGAAGTGATGTCATCAGCCCAGGCAGACGAAGGGGCAGATTACGAGGGACCACCTAGCAACAGGCATTTAGAGGTAAGTAAAAAAAAAAAAAATATCCAAATGTTTTTTTGGTTTTTTTTTTAGAATTTTTTTAGATATGTTTGTTTTTTTGGGTGGAACCCCACTTTAACTACACTACAGACTGTGTAACAACATAAAAGTTTTCCCAAAAAATATTTTCAATGATCGAAGATAGGGTTTAAGTGTACTTAGCACCTCATAAAGAGATTCAGAATAGATTGTGTCTTTGAAAAATGAAATGGAGAATAAAAAAAGGCTATACTACAATTTGTGATAATGGAGTTTGTTTATGTTATTTTATTTTACTCAGCTATTTAAAGGGGTTGTAAAGGTAATTTTTTTATTTTTTAAAAATAACAAACATGTTATACTTACCTTCACTGTGCAGCTCCTTCTGCACAGAGTGGCGCCGAACCTGCTCTTCTGGGGTCCCTCGGCGGCTGTCTCAGCTCCTCCCCGCAATAACTAACCACCTTAATGCGAGCTCCTTCGCATGGTGGTTAGTTATTGCGGGCGCGCTCCCGTGATACAGCCGGCAGCTATAGCCGCTCGCTGTATCACTCGGTCCCGCCCCCAGCGCGCCGCATCATTGGATGTGATTGACAGCAGCGCGAGCCAATGGCTGCGCTGCTTCCAATCCATCCACTGTAGCCAATCAGCGGCCAGGCTGAGCAGCGGAATCGAGGTTGTGAACGAGCAGCCGAATTTCAAGGGGTCAGGTAAGTAAAACGGGGGGGGGGCTGGGGACGGCGGTATTGTTAGTAGTTTTTTCACCCTAATGCATAGAATGCATTAAGGTGAAAAAATGTTTACCTTTACAACCCCTTTAATTTATTTTTATATAATATCCTTACTGCAAGCTCTATTTTGGCTTATATGTATATTAGTCAGGTATTTTCAACCTTTTCAATCCTACTGTGTTTGTGGTGATATTTTTGTTGTATCTTATTAAAATGCAGTCCCTTTAATATCATTTCCTAGAGAGTATATTGAAACAAATGATCCTGTTTATCTTATTAAGGAAAGTTTATGTTACTAGAGATAGCAAGACACATGAATTTAAAGAAATGCTATGAAGACACAACAATAAATAACATCGCTGTCCATTCTGGAAAGCTTTCGTGACCTGTTAGGGTCATAAAATAATCATTTAGTTTAATGTCGTGATCCAGACCCCCATCATCCATATAGAATTCTGTACAATTTGTCCATCTCATCAGGGAATTTATTGTTTCATGTTAGAGGTCACAAAATATATTAAACATGCAAACACTGTAGACTGTCTGTGTGAGAGATAAAGTTCTCTACTCTAAATGGGTAATTTATCTCATATGATAATGTGATATTTTCTGATATGTTAGGTTATTGCCTAAAAAGATGTCTAATATATCAGTCAACAAATAATGTTAAAGAATTTCTACAGCACAACAAAATACTAATGTTGACTTTACAATTACACAAATAAAGCTGTACTGATGTTTGAAAAAAATGAATATGGATAAAAAGTCCCGTGCCCCTATTATTCAGATTTCCCCATCTAGCCATTATATTAAAAAGACATTATAATTTATTATGCAGCACCACATGCAGGCAGTTTTTAATCACTGAAGCAGAAAGCAGTAGCTGCAAGCCTTAAGGCCCATACAAATTATCAGAAAATTGTACAAAAAATACCGCTTTCTAGGTGATCGTACGATAATCTGATCACTAGTACACAGCTTTCGAGAGCCGATCATGACAGTTCATCCAACATTATCCGAAGGGACAAACACAAAAATATTTCACGTACGATACTAAATCATATGATTTTCGTTTAATCGGTATGGTCTTTATCTGAAAATACAATACAAATACAATACAATACATAACATCACTTCTGAAAATGTATTCTGTCATACCAGAATTTTCGTAACTTTAGTAACCTCTTCATTTCCAAAATGGAGACTAGTATGCAAAAAAGAAAAAAAAAACAGACGGTCATTCGTTCGACAATCTCATCGTGTGTACGGAGCATAAGGGGTTGATTTAAAGAAGTATAAAAAGCTGTTCACTTTGCAAGGGGTTTTTTTTAATAATTGTTAGCTTAGTGAATGAGGAGAAGCTCTGCTGACTTCCATCATGCAATCATTTGCAAGGCAAAATGCTTTTTTTTTTTTATTTTCCTTGTGCAGTATATTTTCTCAGCATTTGCTAAGGGAAAATTATTTTGAAAAGTGAACAACCTTTTTATCTTTAGTAATTCAAACCATATGACTCCAAGGGGTCCACTAGATCCATGGCACCAATTTAACTAGTTATGAGATTGCAATGCAAAACTTTTTCGGAGTTTGGATACTGCTGCTGTCTGTACTGTCACAGTGAACCAGTTGGTAGTGAAGGGAAGATCCTGCCTGATTTTGGTATGTGTGTAGAAATTTTTTAGGGAAGCTTTGTTGTTAAACCAGAACTCATTTTCACTCATTATACAGTCTTAAACAGCTATAAAACACAGCTCATGAAGTGACTTAAGGAATAAACAATTTTGCAATTAATAAGGTCCTTGTGTTGTTTTTGAATTGAGAATATGGTAATGCACACTTAAAAATTTTCATAGCGGTGAGCGGCGGCCACGGCCTCTGTTAACCATGTTCAGGCCGCGGTCACCGCTTACCTCCCGCTGTGTGGCCTGAACAGAAACATGCTACGGAGCGGGCGGCACCGTCCAACCGGGCAAATGCCCGGTCTGCCCTCTGGCCAGTCTGGGCCTGCTTAAAATAACCGACTCGCAGTGAATTTTTCCATGAGATTCTTTCCCCTGGGCTCACCCATAGAAGTTTATATTGTGTCTGTACTTACCCAAAAATGGCCTTTACCCCATTCAGATCAGTCTGATATAGAGGTTACTAAAAATAAATAAAGAACTGCGCTAAATGCATAAACAGTGAAAACTTGAGATGAGAAAACATTAACAAACAAAATAACTGTGATAAGAGTCCTGCTGCTAAACACTATAACCCCGATATAAGGCAAAAATTGTATAGATGTTGATCAGTGTAGCGCTGGACATAAAATTAAGTGAAAAATTATTAAATGACAAATAGTGATAATAATAATAATAAAAAGTATGATAAAAAGATATTAACCACAAAATATGTTATAAACAATCCATGATATTAATAAACCTCCAGTGTGTGAAATTCTGTCAGTGAAAACCGTGCTACAAAGCTTGAAATATAGTCCAAGCAATAATAAAACATAAAGGTGAAAAAATATAGTTCAAAGGAAGTATGTAAAAAGTGCAGAATCCCAATTAAATGCTCCAATCGATCGTGCCGCCCACCACCAGAGAAAATGAAGGCTTACCAGAAAGCCTACAACCGCCCTTATTCAGGGGGGTCAAAACAGGCTCAGCAGGTCAACGTTGATATCCTGTTGGAACCGCAACTGGTGTCACTCTGATCCCTTTAGATGTAACTTTTATTAAAAACTTCCAAAAACTTCCAGATCCTGTGCAATATATTTGGAAGTTTTTAATAAAAGTTTTTTGCTCTCTGCACTATTGGAGTTCCCTTTTTCTCCTTTTATGGTTGTCCTTGTGGGAACACTGGCTACTTGAGTTTTTCCTGGAAATCGAAGGTTTTCCCCTAAGTGTTTCCTGTTGCTGCTGAGAGGCTAACATCTAAAGGGATCAGAGTGACACCGGTTGCGGTTCCAACAGGATATCAATGTTGACCTGCTGAGCCTGTTTTGACCCCCCTGAATAAGGGCGGTCGCAGGCTTTCTGGTAAGCCTTCATTTTCTCCGGTGGTGGGCAGCATCGATCAATTGGAGCATTTAATTGGGATTCTGCACTTTTTACATACTTCCTTTGGACTATATTTTTTCACCTTTATGTTTTATAACATGCTTTGGAGCACGGTTTTCACTGACAGAATTTCACACACTGGAGGTTTATTAATATCATGGATTGTTTATAACATATTTTGTGGTTAATATCTTTTTATCATACTTTTTATTATTATTATCACTATTTGTCATTTAATAATTTTTCACTTAATTTTTTGTCCAGCGCTACACTGATCAACATCTATTGATATAGAGGTTACTTTAAAAGGGATCTACTCTCTGCAGGAATTATATGAAATTATGATTGCCATACATTACAATTTCACCAATATACAGTATATACAGTATTTCTATGAATACTATGAATGTCAGGTTCTTGCTTTTTTTCACCATGAAAAGCAATGTGAGTCCTCACACAGGTATTTGCCCTTACTTATGGTTCCTAAGTGTAGGTAGTGCTTTGTTATAGCAAACTCCAAATGTCATATCTGAGAGTAACCATCATTAAACTACCGGCATCTTTTCACTATGTTGTCCTCACTGTAGTGCCTTACCTATTGAAAACTTTAGTTTATGGATACACAATATTAAAGCACAAAAACTATTTCTTATAGAGATATTTCTTAATATGCTATTGCTGTCTAGAAACTCTATATTTAGCAGGCAGATAAAACTGTCAAAGGTCCTTATAAATGTCTGCATTTCGTATCTCTGTTCTTTTACTGGGTCAGTGAATCACAAGTTTTGAAGCCAAAACATCGAACATGAATGACAGTCAACTAGCATTTTCATAAGGAGAGCTGTGATTGCAACCTACCTATATATCTCGTAGAACAAGTTTACTTTAAGAGGTATACATTGAAATAATTATAACTACACAAAGTATGTTCTCACTGCATATGCACTATGTTTAAATGTTTAAGTCAATTAAGTTTAATTGGCTTTCACCTAAAATGTATAAAGCCGGACAAAGGGATCCGAGCATCCTAAATGCCTGCATCTTTAATAACTTAACCACTTGAAGGCCAGCATTGTCTTACAGTCTGGGCCATTTTACAGTTTTCAGCGCTCTCACAGTTTTCCTGGTTTCTGTTGTAAAACTTTGTAAATAAGTAATCTTTCTTCATAAATTTTGACCAAAATGTATTCTTCTACATTTTTTTCTACATTTTTTTGGTAAAAAAAAAAAAAAAATAGGTTTATATTTTTTATTCTGTGTGAAAGTTATAGAGCCTACAAACGATAGTATATATACAGTGTTAGAAAATTGATCAGTCCTAAAGTTCTGATTGTATATCCCATTTCTCAATGCCCTAAAATACATGGTCAGTATAAATACCCCTTTTTGGAAAGTCCTAGGTATTTGGAGGCATGGTGGGTTTTTTTAAGCTGTCATTGGTTTGCCAAAATGCTTTGGAAAATAACGAGAGTAAATACATTTTTTTCTCAAAGTTGTCATTTTAACAAGTTAAATCTCACACACTATACTTACAATTGCACTCTAAAACAAATTCTGCTACTCCCTTGAAGTTTAGTGATACCACATATGTGAGACTTTTTTTAGTTTCAGGTCCCATAGACCGAATATTTGCGATGTTCGAGAGTTCTGGTGAGAACCGGGGAGTGTTCGGCCCAACTCTACTTACAAGCAGAAGGAGCTCAAGAGAATTGATAGTTTGATAGTTGGCAGCAATGAATCATGGGAGATGAAGTTTTGGAAAATACATTTTACTATGGCAGTCTATGGACTATTTTTCAGAAACCATGAAATCAGACCAAGACAGAAGTACAGTTAAATCACACTTCTTTAATAATAAAAGTAAAAATAACAAACGTAGTCAAAACATAGCCAAAGTTCAGTAACCGGAATGGATAGTCAGCCAAGCCAGAAGTCAGGGATCAAAGTAGTGGAACAGCAAGCAGGATCTGGAGCCAGAAGGGATGTCAGCAAAGCCAGTCTTTAAACAGGAATGCAGGAGATAGTTTCTTGTAATGTGACCAAGGCGAAGGTAGAGCTCCTCTAGATTGGATGGCTAAAGTAGGCAGGACTGATGAGCAGGATCATCAACAGCTGAGTAACTGTGGAGAGAGATGGGAGCTGGCAATTAGCCCAGCCCTGACAGTACCCCCTCCTCAACGACCCCTCCCCCTCGGAGGACCACCAGACTTGAGGGGAAAACATCTATAGAAATCACGGAGGAGGACAGGGGCATGTACATCCGAGGATGAGACTCAAGAGCGTTCCTCTGGACCGTACCCTTTCCAATGCACCATGGAACCTACGGGAGTCAACAAAGGACTGTACTTCATACTCCTCATGGTTCTCAACCTGTACAGGGTGAGGATGTGGCACCGAGGTGGTAAAGTGGTTGCAGACCAAAGGTTTTAATAAGGAGACATGAAATACATTCGAAATACGCATAGAAAGAAGGCCTAATGCGTAAACCACTGGGTTAATCCTGTGGTGAATACGGAAAGGCCCAATAAACCAAGGTGTGAACTTCAGTGAGGGAACACGAAATCGGAGGTTGCGAGATGACAGCTAGACCCTGTCCTCAACCTGGTAGGAAGGCGCAGGCAGGCGTTTGCAGTCAGTGTGGTATCTGTACCTATCCCTAGCATGACGCAATCCTACCGGACTTGTGCCCAAGTGGAATGAAGACCACGGAGATGCTCCTCTAATGCAGGAATACTCTGCGGAACAAACAAATCAGGCAACATGGAAGGTTGGAAACCATAATTCGCTATAAATGGGAACAATCGGGAAGCAGAATTGAAGGCACTGTTGTGAGCAAACTCTGCCCACGGTAATAGGTCTGACCAGTTGTTATGATGGTCAGAAATATAGCAACATAGGAATTGCTCCAAGGACTGATTGGCTCGTTCTGTGGCCCCATTAGACTGCGGGTGATATGCAGAGGAGAAAGCAAGCTGAATTCCCAACTGTGCACAAATGGCTTACCAGAACTGGGACACAAACTGACTACCCCTGTCCGAGACAATCACTTTGGCGTAGCCCATGTAAACAAAAGATCTCCCGAGCAAAAATAGAAGCCAGTTCCTCAGAAGTGGGCAACTTCTTAAGTGGAAATGACATAACCCAGGAATTTAACTTGTTCACGATGGAACTCGCGCTTCTCCAGTTTACAATAGAGATTGTTCTCTCTTAGTTTCTGAAGCACACGACAGACATCTGTGTGGTGGCTCTCCAGGGACTTGGAAAATATGAGGATATCATCGAGATAAACCACCACACATAACTGCAACAAATCTCGGAGGACATTGTTTATAAATTCCTGGAAAACTGCTGGGGCGTTCCAAAGGCCAAAAGGCATTACGAGGTACTTATAATGGCCTATTCTATTATTAAACACAGTTTTCCACTCGTTGCCCTCCTTAATCATCACGAGATTGTATGCCCCTCTCAAATCAAGCTTTGTGAAAACCGTTGCTCCCTTGAGGCGGTCAAATAACTGTAATCAATGGAATCGGATAGGCATTCTTAATGGTGAAACGATTGAGACCTCTATAATCAATACAAGGTCTCAGTTCACCATACTTCTTCTTCACAAAGAAGAAACAAGCACCAGCAGGAGATGAGGATTTGCGGATGAAACCTCGAGAAAGTGTGTCTGCAACATACTCCTTCAGGGCCTTATCCTCCAAGACCGAAAAAAGTAAACCCAGCCATGAGGGGCTATGGCACCAGGTTGAAGGTCAATTGCGCAATCATACGGCCGGTGTGGAGGCAAACTACTGGCTTGAACTTTGTCAAAGACATCGCTAAAATCGCGTACTCCTCCGGTAGGGAGGAGAGTGAAGAGGTGCACAGGACCTTGGCTACCTTCTGAAAGCATGTCTCACTGCATTGTAGTGACCAGGAGAGAACCTCAGCGCAGAGCCAATCAAAAGAGGGGTTGTGCCTCTGTAACCAAGGATAACCAATAACCAGCGGAAACTTTGGTGAGGAAATAAATTGATATTGGATTATCTCATGTTGAAGAGCCCCTGCGGCCATGGACAATGCAACCGTCTCATGAGTCACATGGGCAGGCTGTAGAGGTCTCCCGTCAAGAGCCTCAATGGTAAGTGGAGAGTCACGCAGCTGCAGCGGAATCGAGTGCTTCGATACAAAGGCAGCATCAATGTACAGGCCTGCAGCCCCAGAGTCGATTAGAGCCTGTATGGATGACTCAGCCCAAGAAAGGGTGACCGAAACCAGGGGCTTATCCTTCTGGATAACTGGGGACGAAACTACGCCACCTAAGGTCTGTCCGTAACAGGACCTCAAGGTTCAGGCATTCCCTGGACAGGTAGGACAAGACTTCAAAAAGTGACCTGCCTGGCCACAATAAAGGCACAATCTCTCCCTCCTCCTAAAGGTTTTCTCATCCGCAGAAAGGCGCCTGAAACCCAAGTGCATGGGTTCATTATCACTGACCGACTCGGTACCAGGAAACTTGGGAGGTAAGGGAGGCACGGGTGGGACTGCAAAGCTCGAAGGCAAACGTACAGGAGGCTTCCACAAGCGCTCCTTAAAAGAGAGTCTTTCTCTGAGTCTGGAGTCAATGAGGATGGCAAATGTGATCAACTTCTCCAGCTCAGTGGGTATATCTCGGGCTGCTATCTCATCCTTGATGGAATCCGAGAGACCATGAGAAAAAGCAGCCACGAAGGCCTCATTTTCCAAGCAATCTCTGCTGCCAGAGTACAGAATTCATTGGTGTAGTCGGCAACAGTTCTCGTACTCTGTTTAATGGACATGAGGCACTTGGCAGCGGAAGCGGAGCGTGTGGGAACATCAAATACCCTTTTAAAGGAGGCCACAAACTCAGGGTAACTCAAGACAACAGGTTTTTGCGTCTCCCATAGAGGGTTTGCCCAGGCCAAGGCTCTCTCAGAAAGCAAAGATATCACGAAACCTACTTTGCTTCTGTCCGTGAGAAACGCCTGGGGCAGCATCTCAAAGTATATCTCAACCTGGTTGAGAAACCCTCTGCATTGAACTGGATTGCCCCCAAATCACTGGGGAAGCGGAGCGGAACCAGGCATACCTCTTATAGAGGTAATACTCGAGGCGGGTGCCTGCACAGAGACTGGCGCAGCAGCAGGGATGGCCTGCAACTCGGGTTGTACTGGAGCAGACACAGTGGGAGATTCCAGGTGAGCCGTGCGACTAGCAAACTGGTCCATGCGGTGATCTTGCTCATGCAATGTGGAAAAAATATTACCAACAAGTGGATTGACTGTATCTTCTGAATTCATGGCCTTCGTCTACTGTCAGAAACCATGAAATCAGACCGAGACAGAAGTACAGTTAAATCACACTTGTTTAATAATAAAAGTAAAAAGAACAAACGTAGTCAGACTAAGGGGACCCCCAGGCACTATATGTAAAGGATTTTTTCATTTTTATTGTTTCGCTTAAAGCAGGGGTCTTCAAACTACGACCCTCAAGTTGTTCAGAAACTACAATTCCCATCATGCCTAGTCATGTCTGTGAATGTTAGAGTTTTACAATGCCTCATGGGATGTGTAGTTCCACAACAGCTGGAGGGCCATAGTTTGAGGATGGTGTACAGTAGGGGGCGCTAGAGACCTGAAAAAACATATGTATCTGCCAATAGATACACACACTAGCTAAATCAACCACAGTGAATTAAATAGTGCTGTTTGTGCTGAACTAAAATTATAACAAACACATAGTTTATAATACAAATAAATATAAAGAATGCAGTGAAAAGTAATAAAATCAACAAAATTCTTAGTGCAAGTGAAATAAATAAAATCGTGATGTTTGATAGTCCCAATCCATTGAAAAGATCAGAGCACAACAGTTGAAACCAACATCAAAGCAGACACATGGATCCTCAAAGATGCAACAATTCTTGCGATGATATAAAGATTCCGTCACCCAAGAGGAAAAAACACCTGAAGGTAATAGATATCTGCTTACCAGATACCAATGACTTCTTTAACTAAAAAGAAAGTCATTAGTGCTTGTACAGGATTGTGCCTGTTCACATGAAGGCTGGAATGCTGGATGGTACTTTAGGCATAGATCCCTCCCGTCCCATTCATTCAGGATAGGAAATGTGAGAAACAAAAGGGAATCTTCATAGCGTAAAACCGTTTAATATATAAAATTAGAGAACAATAAAATAGCCAATTGGCCTCTTACATTAATCGGTGCCTACCCGGCACTGGGACTGCTCGCATGTCAGGGTGAGTGGAGTCAGGAACCCTTCGCATCACATCGCACATGCGGCGTGCGTTCCACCCCGTGCGTCTAGCTAACCAGCTGATCCGGAAGTAGGTGGGACGAATCTGGACATGTGACCACGTACCGCTCCGACGTACGTTTCGTTTGTGAACGTCTTCAGGGAAGCGTACATTGGTCACTAAGCAACTAGTTTATATAGGGAATGAGGGCGGGTAAATTGGTAAAGATACTCCGCCTTTGTGTCGATAAAGTTTATTTGCTGAGCATTGTGCACAAACCAGCCAGGGGAAAACTCCCCCTGGTGGTTATATGTCACAGTGCTCCAGGCAAAGAGAAAAAATTCCTTAGTATTACATACCATATCTATAAATCAATAAAATGGCAGAAAAACAGTAGGAGATGGTAAATAATTACTACATAAACAATCACATTATTAATGATAATTAACCTAATTCGTTGAAAAGGACTAAAATTAATCCCATCATTCAGAGCAGTCTCAGTCTCGGTTTCCCAATAGCTGGTAAGTGATAAGCACATTTGAACATTCTCCATTGAAACCACAATAATAATTTGTTTTCATTTTAATTTATGTTGAAAATCTTAAACTATACTTTAATGTAAAAAAATGATAACCACGTAACCAGTGACATCAAGGTTCAAAAAATGCATACTGATAAGATTGTGATTAATCATTTGTTAAAAAACAATTGAGGTCTATGTCTATGTTCATCCCATACGGTTGCATACTCTGTAGCTTGTAGAGCCAATAGGTTTCATTTTTGGACACTGTCCTTTTCATATGAGTACCCCTCCAGTCAATTGCTACTTTATCAATCCCATAAAACGTACATAGTGATGGATCACTGTTATGGTACATTTTAAAGTGTCTGGAGACACTATGATTAGGGTAGCCATTTTTTATATTAGCAAGATGTTCACTAATTCTTACTTTGAGTTGACGTGTGGTTCTGCCCACGTACTGTAAGGAACATGGACATTCCAATACATAAGTCACGTGGTCAGAATCACACGTAATTAATGGTTTAATATTAAACTGTTGCTGGGTGACCACAGAATTAAATTGGGATTTCTTTTTCTTGGAGCCCGGTTTCCTTGTTATTTTGCATGCATTGCACCTAGTGCAGTAGTGGAATCCAGATCCATCCAAAAACGTAGATGGTTTCCTGGGTGGGTCCGGTACATTGGGGGCTAGTCGATTCCTGAGAGTAGGGGCCCTACGGTATATGAATTTTGGTTTCTTTGGTAAAGAGGACTGTAAATCTTTGTCTTTTAACAGAATTGGCCAGAATTTCTTGAAAATACCCTCCACTGTTCTATATTGTCGATGGAAGCCTGACAAAAATGCGCATTCATCTTTGTATTCTTTTTTTGGTTTAGGAACCAGCAAAGTTTGTCTGTCCATATTTGACACCTGAATTACCAGTTTCTCCAAAACATGGGCTGGGTAGCCCTTTTCCAGGAATCTGGCGGTAAGGGTATCTGCTTGTGCAAAAAAATCTTTATCATTTTTACAATCGCGCCGTATGCGCATGTACTGCCCTTTGGGTACAGCCCCAATCCATTGCGGGTGGTGGCAACTGTGTGTAGGGACATAGGCGTTGCGGTCGGTTTCCTTAAAAAATGTTTTTGTGCTTATAGTGGAACCCTGTTTGAAAAGTGTTAAATCCAAATAGTTTACTGTTGTTAGGTGAAGATCTGCTGTGAATCTAAGATTGTATTCATTATGATTCATACTATCCATAAATTCACCAAAACTTTCCTTAGTTCCCTCCCACAAAATGATGACATCATCTATGTACCTTTTGTACAACAGAAGTGATTTAGGTCTGTTATTAAAAATGGTTTCTGACTCCCATTTATTTAATGTGATATTCTCCACACTTGGTGCATAACGGGCTCCCATGGCAACTCCACCTATTTGATTGTAATACTCATTAAGCGCCCAAAAATAGTTATTCCCCATAGCCATAGATAGTCCTTCCAATAAAAATTTAATTTGCGATTGTTTTAGGGTGGACTTATTTGTGAAGGCCCACCTCACTGCTTCCAACACATCTGTCTGCCGTAGGTTGGTATACAGTGACTCGATGTCTATTGTCACTATTAAAGTTTGGTCAGTGACTACCACGGATTGTAGCAAGGTGATGAGCTCCCTGCTGTCTTTGAGATAGGATTGGCTCTGTGGGACGAGAGGCTGGAGGAAGGTGTCTAGATATTCCCCCACCCTCGAGTACAGAGAGCCAATCCCACTCACTATTGGGCGGCCTGGTGGATTCTCCTTATTTTTGTGTATTTTCGGCACAATATATAATACCGGAATTCTGGGTGTAGTCAGGTCAAGGTAATCTGCTTCCTTCTGATTTAAGATTTTTTTATTCATTCCTTTACTGATCCATGTTGATAGTTCCTTTTTTAATTTTGTGGTAGGGTTGGATTTAAGTAACTTATATGTTGTAGTATCCCTCAGTAATCTTTGCAGTTCTTTATTGTAATTTTCTTTGGTTAGTATCACCAGCCCTCCCCCCTTGTCTGCGGGTCTTACCACTATCTGTTTGTTTTCTTCCAATTTTTTAATGCCTTCCCATATTTTTTGGTTATTTTGTTGTTTAGATGTTTCTATTAGGCGTACCTCATCCTGGACCATGTTTCTAAACACTTCTATGTATTGGTTTGAACCTTTCTTAGGATTAAAAACAGAGTTGTTTTTCAGAGTACTATGTACAAATGGGTCCTCAGTCTCTTTAATAGTGGAGTTGGTTTTATGGCCTGAAAAATGTTTCCTTATATTTAATTTTCTTATATATTTTTCAATGTCTATAAACAGGTTGAATTTGTCTATGTTTTTGTTTGGTGCAAATTTCAGTCCCTGTGATAAGACTTCCAATTCTGACTCAGAAAACTCTAAATTAGTTAAATTATACAGCCCGGATTTTAGCTGTTTCTCTTCCTTTTTCTTTCGCCCTCTGCCCCTTCTTCCTCTCTTTCTGCTTGCTCTGAATAGCCATGTTGGGGGTTGGTTGGGATTCTGTATGGCTCTTTCCAGTCCCTCCATTCCCCCCCTCCTTGTGGTGGATAACTGTTGTATCCTGGTCTACCCCTGAAATTGCCCCTTTGGTGTCCCCTCGGGAAAACAAACAGATAGTGGTAAGACCCGCAGACAAGGGGGGAGGGCTGGTGATACTAACCAAAGAAAATTACAATAAAGAACTGCAAAGATTACTGAGGGATACTACAACATATAAGTTACTTAAATCCAACCCTACCACAAAATTAAAAAAGGAACTATCAACATGGATCAGTAAAGGAATGAATAAAAAAATCTTAAATCAGAAGGAAGCAGATTACCTTGACCTGACTACACCCAGAATTCCGGTATTATATATTGTGCCGAAAATACACAAAAATAAGGAGAATCCACCAGGCCGCCCAATAGTGAGTGGGATTGGCTCTCTGTACTCGAGGGTGGGGGAATATCTAGACACCTTCCTCCAGCCTCTCGTCCCACAGAGCCAATCCTATCTCAAAGACAGCAGGGAGCTCATCACCTTGCTACAATCCGTGGTAGTCACTGACCAAACTTTAATAGTGACAATAGACATTGAGTCACTGTATACCAACCTACGGCAGACAGATGTGTTGGAAGCAGTGAGGTGGGCCTTCACAAATAAGTCCACCCTAAAACAATCGCAAATTAAATTTTTATTGGAAGGACTATCTATGGCTATGGGGAATAACTATTTTTGGGTGCTTAATGAGTATTACAATCAAATAGGTGGAGTTGCCATGGGAGCCCGTTATGCACCAAGTGTGGCGAATATCACATTAAATAAATGGGAGTCAGAAACCATTTTTAATAACAGACCTAAATCACTTCTGTTGTACAAAAGGTACATAGATGATGTCATCATTTTGTGGGAGGGAACTAAGGAAAGTTTTGGTGAATTTATGGATAGTATGAATCATAATGAATACAATCTTAGATTCACAGCAGATCTTCACCTAACAACAGTAAACTATTTGGATTTAACACTTTTCAAACAGGGTTCCACTATAAGCACAAAAACATTTTTTAAGGAAACCGACCGCAACGCCTATGTCCCTACACACAGTTGCCACCACCCGCAATGGATTGGGGCTGTACCCAAAGGGCAGTACATGCGCATACGGCGCAATTGTAAAAATGATAAAGATTTTTTTTGCACAAGCAGATACCCTTACCGCCAGATTCCTGGAAAAGGGCTACCCAGCCCATGTTTTGGAGAAACTGGTAATTCAGGTGTCAAATATGGACAGACAAACTTTGCTGGTTCCTAAACCAAAAAAAGAATACAAAGATGAATGCGCATTTTTGTCAGGCTTCCATCGACAATATAGAACAGTGGAGGGTATTTTCAAGAAATTCTGGCCAATTCTGTTAAAAGACAAAGATTTACAGTCCTCTTTACTCAAGATTTACAGTCCTCCTGGGACCCACCCAGGAAACCATCTACGTTTTTGGATGGATCTGGATTCCACTACTGCACTAGGTGCAATGCATGCAAAATAACAAGGAAACCGGGCTCCAAGAAAAAGAAATCCCAATTTAATTCTGTGGTCACCCAGCAACAGTTTAATATTAAACCATTAATTACGTGTGATTCTGACCACGTGACTTATGTATTGGAATGTCCATGTTCCTTACAGTACGTGGGCAGAACCACACGTCAACTCAAAGTAAGAATTAGTGAACATCTTGCTAATATAAAAAATGGCTACCCTAATCATAGTGTCTCCAGACACTTTAAAATGTACCATAACAGTGATCCATCACTATGTACGTTTTATGGGATTGATAAAGTAGCAATTGACTGGAGGGGTACTCATATGAAAAGGACAGTGTCCAAAAATGAAACATATTGGCTCTACAAGCTACAGAGTATGCAACCGTATGGGATGAACATAGACATAGACCTCAATTGTTTTTTAACAAATGATTAATCACAATCTTATCAGTATGCATTTTTTGAACCTTGATGTCACTGGTTACGTGGTTATCATTTTTTTACATTAAAGTATAGTTTAAGATTTTCAACATAAATTAAAATTAAAACAAATTATTATTGTGGTTTCAATGGAGAATGTTCAAATGTGCTTATCACTTACCAGCTATTGGGAAACCGAGACTGAGACTGCTCTGAATGACGGGATTAATTTTAGTCCTTTCCAACGAATTAGGTTAATTATCATTAATAATGTGATTGTTTATGTAGTAATTATTTAATAATTTACCATCTCCTACTGTTTTTCTGCCATTTTATTGATTTATAGATATGGTATGTAATACTAAGGATTTTTTTCTCTTTGCCTGGAGCACTGTGACATATAACCACCAGGGGGAGTTTTCCCCTGGCTGGTTTGTGCACAATGCTCAGCAAATAAACTTTATCGACACAAAGGCGGAGTATCTTTACCAATTTACCCGCCCTCATTCCCTATATAAACTAGTTGCTTAGTGACCAATGTACGCTTCCCTGAAGACGTTCACAAACGAAACGTACGTCGGAACGGTACGTGGTCACATGTCCAGATTCGTCCCACCTACTTCCGGATCAGCTGGTTAGCTAGACGCACGGGGTGGAACGCACGCCGCATGTGCGATGTGATGCGAAGGGTTCCTGACTCCACTCACCCTGACATGCGAGCAGTCCCAGTGCCGGGTAGGCACCGATTAATGTAAGAGGCCAATTGGCTATTTTATTGTTCTCTAATTTTATATATTAAACGGTTTTACGCTATGAAGATTCCCTTTTGTTTCTCACATTTCCTATCCTGAATGAATGGGACGGGAGGGATCTATGCCTAAAGTACCATCCAGCATTCCAGGCTTCATGTGAACAGGCACAATCCTGTACAAGCACTAATGAATTTCTTTTTAGTTAAAGAAGTCATTGGTATCTGGTAAGCAGATATCTATTACCTTCAGGTGTTTTTTCCTCTTGGGTGACGGAATCTTTATATCATCGCAAGAATTGTTGCATCTTTGAGGATCCATGTGTCTGCTTTGATGTTGGTTTCAACTGTTGTGCTCTGATCTTTTCAATGGATTGGGACTATCAAACATCACGATTTTATTTATTTCACTTGCACTAAGAATTTTGTTGATTTTATTACTTTTCACTGCATTCTTTATATTTATTTGTATTATAAACTATGTGTTTGTTATAATTTTAGTTCAGCACAAACAGCACTATTTAATTCACTGTGGTTGATTTAGCTAGTGTGTGTATCTATTGGCAGATACATATGTTTTTTCAGGTCTCTAGCGCCCCCTACTGTACACCATTACTTATTTGATTGTTTCATTCAAATTAAGGGGAGCAGCTTGTATTTGTGACTTTTTGAGTTTTTTTGTGTGTTTTTTACACTTACCATATTCATATTTATTACCACAGGCGCGAAAGTACTGTCTATTTATCATAGTTTGAGGATCCCTGACTTAAAGCATCATTAAAATCACTGCTCCTTTAAAAGCGACCTTTTAAAAAAAAATTGCATTGATACATGCCCCCCAGGGCAGTACCCGGGCCCCCAAACCCTTTTTATTGCCAATAACTTGCATATAAGCCTTCAAAATGAGCACTTTTGATTTTTCAAGTTTCAGGTCCCATAGACCGAATATTTGTGATGTTCGAGAGTTCTGGTGCGAACCGGGGGGTGTTCGGCCCAACTCTAATGACAAGCAGAAGGAGCTTAAGAGAATTGATGGTTGGCAGCAATGAATCATTGGAGATGAAGTTTTGGAAAATAAATTTTACTATGGCAGTCCATGGACTATTTGTCAGAAACCATGAAATCAGACCGAGACAGATGTACAGTTAAATCACACTTGTTTAATAATAAAAGTAAAAAGAACAAACATAGTCAAAACATAGCCAAAGTTCAGTAACCGGAATGGATAGTCAGCCAAGCCAAAAGTCAGGGATCAAAGTAGTAATACAGCAAGCAGGTTCTGGAGCCAGAAGGGATGTCAGCAAAGCCTGTCTTCAAACAGGAACGCAAGAGATAGTTTCTTGTGATGTGACCAAGGTAAAGGCAGAGCTCCTGTGACTGGACAGCTAAAGTAGGCAGGACTGCAAGCAGGATCTTCAACAGCTGAGTAACTGTGGAGAGAGATGGGAGCTGGCAATTAGCCGACAGCTGATCGGCCAGCTCAGAGAAGGAAAGACTGAGCTCAGCCCTGACACCATTAAACTTCAATTCCCAATGTGAGACGTATACAAGGGGAGAGAGAGTTATACTTTACTAAGATGAATACTGAACAACTTTCTCTTTGTTGCGAGGAGACTGAGGCATGCACATTGCTGTTCCTGTGTGCACTTCAACTTGCCACAAACCTGTGGCCATGTGCTAAAGACTGGAGTCACTGCAGACAGATCCAGAAGTGAGCTGACATCTGAACAGTAAAACCCTTGCTGCTGTATCGCTGGGACTAGTGAGAGGACACTGTTGCCATTAACCTGTTGCTGATAGCAGAGACTGAGCACATAGAGATTGGCAGTGTTGCCAACCGTCAGTATTTTTACTGGTGTCGTGGATATTCCACTACACTCTTGTGCTAATAAGCACCCATTTCCGTCTTAATGATATAAATGCATCTTACCTTTTGCTCGTATATCTCCCCTCTGGTTCCTCATTCCGCAGTAAACGGACATCAACACATCCTTACGTTCTCATCTCAGCATCTCTGCCTTTCTCTAGCTAGCAGGCTCTTTTATTAACATATCAACAGGAAGTCCCAAGAGGGTGTGCCTCCAACAGCCAAATGCCTCCTACAAAGTTTGTGACCTCACAGGAAATGGACAATACAGGATGTAAGCACAGGACATTACCAAATAAGGACGTGATACAATATACAATACTACAGCTCCTTGTGGATGGGAGATTATCTGCAAGTGTACACTCATGGCACCCCAAATATGTTGATCAGGCATACAGGGGTGACAAGAGCGCACATCCACAAAACCGATAATGTGTTTGCAGGGTGAACAAATCCCCCCCAGACAATAGTTCTGTGCATTGCACAGGGGCTCTTCGCTGGTGGACATGCCCTCACTCTGCAAACACCTCTCTCCAAACAACAGGAAGTTTTCCACTACCTAACAGGTCTCAACCAGCGTCAGTCTGCCCCAGTCAGCTCTTTAGAGCGGGCTGTAAGAGAACGAACACTGGGAGACTTATGACAATACATTCTTCATAACATTTTCCACAACACTGGCAGCCAGTAATAAATGGGCACTTTTCGCAAGGCGGAGTGGGCGGAGCCTCCTGTGTGGGTCTGCGGGACAGGATGAAGGTAAGCTGGGAGCTGGACTGTCAGTGCTGTTTGGACTGAAGTGGACTGAAGGGACCACTTGGGGTGGAGACTGTCACTGTGACTCTGGAGGGGGACGTGTCATGTTGGTGAGGTGTCATCATCATCTGTGCTGCTGCACACTGTCAGTGTCACTGTGAGAGTCAATTGCATGTGTGTGCCTGCCAATTCTAATTTCTTGCTTTCCTGAGTCCTGTCCCTGAGCTACTTACTTGCTATATCAAAAATAAAATAAGAAATATGTTTTTTGTCCTAATATCTACCTTAACCACTTCCCGCCCGCCCTATGGCGGATTGACGTCCGGGAAGTGGTTGTGTTATCCTGACTGGGCGTCATATGACGTCCTTCAGGATAACATGCCGCAGCGCGCCCCCGGGGGCGCGCATCGCGGCGATCGGTGGAGCGGTGTGTCAGTCTGACACACCGCTACACTGATCTTGGTAAAAAGCCTCCGGCGGAGGCTCTTTACCACGTGATCAGCCGTGTCCAATCACGGCTGATCACGCTGTCAATAGGAAGAGCCGTTGATCGGCTCTTCCTCACTCGCGTCTGACAGACGCAAGTAGAGGAGAGCCGATCGGCGGCTCTCCTGGCAGGGGGGGTCTGCGCTGATTGTTTATCAGCGCAGCCCCCCCGCAGATCACCACACTGGACCACCAGGGATCACCACTAGGACCACCAGGGAAGGGGCAACATGTGGATGGCCAGGTATGTACCCCATGGCCATCCACATGTGCCCAGTATGCCAAATCTGTGCCAATCAGTGCCCACAAATGGGCACTGATTGGCACAATTATGTTGCAGTGATGCCCAGCAATGCCACCCTTAGGGGCATCACTGCAAACAAGTAATGCCACCAGTGCCACCCATCAGTGTCCATTCATGCCACCTGTCAGTGCCCATCCATGCCCATCAGTGCCCATCTATCAGTGCCCATCCGTGCCCATCTGTGCCAACTATCAGTGCCACCCATAAGTAACCATCAATGCCACCTACAAGTGCCATCAATGCCACCTATGAGTGCCCATCAGTGCCGCCTATTAGTGCCCATCCGTGCCACCTATGAGTGCCCATCAGTGCCGCATACCAGTGCCACCTATCAGTGCCCATCAGTGCCACCTATCAGTGCCCATCAGTGCCGCCTATCAGTGCCCATCATCAGTGCCCGTCAGTGCCACCTCATCAGTGCCACCTCATCGGTGCCACCTCATCGGTGCCCATCAGTGCCGCCATATCAGTGCCCGTCAGTGCAGCCATATCAGTGCCCGTCATTGAAGAAAAAAACGTACTTATTTACAAAAAGTTTTAACAGAAACAAAGAAAAACTTGTTTTTTTTCAAAATTTTCGGTCTTTTTTTATTTGTTGCGCAAAAAATAAAAACCGCAGAGGTGATCAAATACCACCAAAAGAAAGCTCTATTTGTGGGAACAAAATGATAAAAAATTTGTTTGGGTACAGTGTAGCATGACCGCGCAATTGTCATTCAAATTGCGACAGCGCTGAAAGCTGAAAATTGGGCTGGGCGGGAAGGTGTCTAAGTGCCTGGTATTGAAGTGGTTAAAGTCAATGTAAACCCTCCATATACCCAGTGAAGTGAACAGCCTCAGATGATACACAGAGAGATGAAACAATCCTCCCATGTCTATCTTCCGTCTTCACCTTGATATACTGTTTAGAAAGTGCTCGTTCTGTTAGAATTTTCACTTCCTGATTCCCCTGTAAGAGGAGATGATTGCTAGACACTGTGAGAGACTGTGAGACAGCTGATTGGACAAAAGGCACACACCTCCCTCCCCACACATGCAGAGGTTGCCTGTGTATAGTTTAGCAGTGTGCTAATATATTTATAGCAACCTCCTCTAACACACATGTCTATCTCAGGGTCTCTGAGAGCTTTTCAAAAGTTCTGAGGCTGATAACAGACTAACACAGCAGGACAGAGCTACCAGTCTAAGTGCTTTAAAGAGAGATAACAAAACACTACAGATACATTCGTATGCAAAAGTTTAGGAACCCCTGACAATTTCCATGATTGGCATTTATAAATATTTGTGTGTTTGGATCAGCAATTTCATTTTGATCTTCCAAATAACTGAAGGACACAGTAATATTTCAGTAGTGAAATGAGGTTTATTGGATTAACAGAAAATGCGCAATATGCATCAAAACAAATTAGACAGGTGCATAAATTTGGGCACCCCAACAGAAAAATCACATCAATATTTAGTAGAGCCTCCTTTATCAGAAATAACAGCCTCTAGATGCTTCCTATAGTCTGTAATGAGTGTCTGGATTCTGGATGAATGTATTTTTGACCATTCCTCCTTACAAAACATCTCCAGTTCAGTTAGGTTTGATGGTTGCCGAGCATGGACAGCCCGCTTCAAATCACCCCACAGATGTTCAATGATATTAAGGTCTGGGGACTGGGTTTGGGTCGTTGTCTTGTTGAAATATCCAGCCCCGGCGTAACTTCAACTTTGTGACTGATTCCTCAACATTATTCTCAAGAATCTGCTAATATTGAGTGGAATCCATGTGACCATCAACTTTAACCAGATTCCCAGTACCGGCACTGGCCACACAGCCCCACAGCATGATGGAACCTCCACCAAATTTTACTGTGGGTAGCAAGTTTTTGGAATGCTGTGTTCTTTTGTCGGCATGCATAACGCCCCTTGTTGTGACCAAATAACTTAATCTTTGTTTCATCAGTCCACAGCACCTTATTCCAAAATGAAGCTGGCTTGTCCAAATGTACGTTTGCATACCTCAAGCAACTTCATTTGTGGTGTGTGTGCAGAAAAGGCTTCTTTCGCATTACTCTCCCATACAGCTTCTCCCTGTGCAAAGTGCGCTGAATTGTTAAAGGATGCACAGTGACACCATCTGCAGCAAGTTGATGTTGTAGGTCTTTGGAGGTGGTCCGTGTGCTGTTTTTGACCGTTCTCACCTTTGCCTCTCCAATATTTTATGTGGCCTGCCACTTCTGGCCTTAAGAGAACTGTGCCTGTGGTCTTCCATTTCCTCACTATGTTCCTCACAGTGGACACTGACAGCTGATATCTCTGCGATAACTTTTTGTAGCCTTCCCCTAAACCATAATGCAGAACAGTCTTTGTTTTCAGGTAATTTGAGAGTTGTTTTGAGGCCCCCATGTTGCCACTCTTCAGAGGAGAGTCAAAGAGAACAACAACTTGCAATTGGCCACCTTAAATACCTTTTCTCATGATTGGATGCACCAGTCTATGAAGTTCAAGGCTTAATGAGCTCACCAAACCAATTGTGTGTTTCAATTAATTAGTGTTAAGTAGTTACAGGTATTCAAATCAACAAAATGACAAGGGTGCCCAAATTTACGCACCTGTCTAATTTAGTTTTGATGCATATTGCGCATTTTCTGTTAATCCAATAAACCTCATTTCACTACTGAAATATTACTGGGTCCTTCAGTTATTTGACAGATCAAAATGAAATTGCTGATCCAAACACCCAAATATTTATAAATGACAATCACAGAAATTGTCAGGGGTTCCTAAACTTTTGCATACGACTGTATATGTGTTTAGCTCAAATTTCATGAATCGGGTTTACATCTACTTTAAATTACATTGCTAATTGCATATTGTACTTGTTTGTAGCCTAAATATAGAAATTTGCACATAAAACTGTAATTTTGTAACTTTTGGAAATGCCAGTAAAAACTTAGCGGTGCCAGTAAATTTTGGGTGTTGTCCCAGTAAATTTCAATCTGGTAGGTTGGCAACACTGGGGATTGGCCATTTAACTAGCAGCATTATTTATTGCATGCAGACTTTAATGGAACTGTACCCATGTGCACTACCATAAAGACTGGGTCACAAAGCTAGCCAGCTGAAGAACTAGGGCTAAAGACTGATCATTCAGATAATTGCTTCACAAGAACTTTGCCTATTGTCCTTAGAAAGAGGTACCTCTTTAGAGAGTTTTACATTTTATTGCTGCTATTGATATAGTGCTTTAAAGTGGATATACAGTGCCTTAAAAAAGTATTCATATCCCTTAAAATTTTCCATATTTTGTTATGTTACAACCAAAAACGTAAATGTATTTTATTGGAATTTTATGTGATAGATCAACACAAAGTAGCACATAATTGTGAAGTGGAAGGAAAACGATAAATGCTTTTCCAAATGCTTTACAAATAAATATGTGAAAAGTATAGTGTGCATTTGTATTCAGCCCCCTTTACTCTGATACCCCTAACTAAAATCTAGTGGAACCAATTGCCTTCAGAAGTCACCTAATTAGTAAATAGAGTCCACCTGTGTGTAATTTAATCACAGTATAAATACTGCTGTTCTGTGAAGCCCTCAGAGGTTTGTTAGAAAACCTTAGTGAACAAACCGCATCATCAAGGCCAGGGAACACACCAGACAGGTTAGGGATAAAGTTGTAGACAAGTTTAAAGCAGGGTTGAGTTATAAAAAAAAAAAAAAAAAAACTTTGAACATCTCACGGAGCACTGTTCAATCCATCATTTGAAAATGGAAAGAGTATGGCACAGCTGCAAACCTACCAATGCATGGCTGTCCACCAAAACTGACAGGCAAGGAGAGCATTAATCAGAGAAGCAGCCAAGAGGCCTGTCAGAGAAATGCCAGTGCGAACATTGTCAGAAACCTCAACAGCCACCATCGGCAATTTCCCACATGCATGCGCGGTAATATGGCTCTCTGGTGCATGTGGGTGCGCAACAGAAAGGGGCGGCGCGGGCGCATGTGCGGTGGAGCGCGTACAGCATGAATTAAGGCATCCCTCTGCTGGCCTACAAAATGCTGCTCATGTTCATGGCTAATTTCTGGATTGTTTTTCAGCTACCCTGTGTTCCTGCTTCTGCATCCTGTTATCAGTGTTTCCTGTTGTTACCTGAATTGTCCTTGACCAGCTCTGACCTCTCTCCTGTAATTCGTACTTGCTTAAAGAACTCTGCCTACCTTGCCTGCTTACCCATGTATGACCCAATGGCTTGTATTAAGGACTTCCCTATTGCTTCATCTGCCTGATTATCTGTGCATGACCCCGGCTAGCCTCAAGGACTTATCGTTATTCCAGTATGATTACCTGTGAATGACCCCAGCTAGCCTCGAGAAACTTGTTACTCCCATGCCTGCCTGATTTCCTGTGCATGACTCTGGCTTTCCACACGGACTCTCCTGCAGCAGTTACCAGCCTGATCATCCGGGTTAGAGCCTCAGCCAGGCTTCTTGCTAAGCACTTCATAAGCACTAAACTCTGCACAGAGCTACAAATCTCTCAGGACTTACCTCCTTCTAACTGCCTCTCCTTCAAGTGGTCTGCCAGTGATCATCACTCAAGACTAGGGATTAGCTTCACGTTCGAGTCAAACCCATGTTCGACTCAAGCATTGGCTGTTCGATCATTCGCCGAATTGCAAACGATATGGTCCGTTCGTGCCAAACTCGTGTGGCGCGTCACAGCTCATAATTCACGGCGACATCGCAGTGCATTGCTGGCTGATGATTGGCCAAGCATGCACTATGACCCGCATGCTTGGCCAATCACAGTGCCATCAGTAGAGATTGCTGTAATTAGCCAAAGCCAGGGTGGCTTTGGCCAATTATGGCTCAGGGGGTTTAGAACATGCCCCACACTATATAAGGCCGCCTGCACGGCGGCCCTGTGTAGTTTGTTCCGGCGTGCTGAGAGATAGAGAGAGAGACAGTGTCATTTCATTTGAGTTAGATAGATTAGGCAGGGCAGTCAGTTAGCTGCACTTACAGTGTATTGTGTATATATATGCATCCCAGGTGTTATATATATATACACTGTATTCAGTTTAGCTAGATCCTTTCCTGTTATCTTCCTACTGACAGGCAGGCTTGTCTTGTTACAGTATTTACAGCTACCTGAAGAAAATTGCTGGTGTTCTTTTGATCCTATTAGTACCACAGTCAGGCAGCTAGACTATTTACAGTTAGTGTAGTGCGTCCTCCTCACAGTGTTCAGCTAAAGCTACAAGTTAGTTTAGTGTGACCTCTGCACAGTGTTCAGCTAAAGCTACAAGTTAGGGTAGTGCGTCCTCTTTTACAGTGTTCAGCTAAAGCTACAAGTTAGTGTAGTGCGTCCTCCTCACAGTGTTCAGCTAAAGCTACAAGTTAGTTTAGTGTGACCTCTGCACAGTGTTCAGCTAAAGCTACAAGTTAGGATAGTGCGTCCTCCTCACAGTGTTCAGCTAAAGCTACAAGTTGATGTAGTGCGTCCTCCACACAGTGTTCAGCTAAAACTACAAGTTAGTGTAGTGCGACCTCTGCACAGTGTTCAGCAAAAACTACAAGTTAGTGTAGTGCGACCTCTGCACAGTGTTCAGCTAAAGCTACAAGTTAGTGTAGTGCGTCCTCCTCACAGTGTTCAGCTAAAACTACAAGTTAGTGTAGTGCGACCTCTGCACAGTGTTCAGCTAAAGCTACAAGTTAGTGTAGTGCATCCTCCTCACAGTGTTCAGCTAAAACAACAAGTTAGTGTAGTGTGACCTCTGCACAGTGTTCAGCTAAAGCTACAAGTTAGTGTAGTGCATGCTCCTCACAGTGTTCAGCTAAAACTACAAGTTATTTTTTTGCGAGCTCTGCACAGTGTTCAGCTAAAGCTACAAGTTAGTGTAGTGCATCCTCCTCACAGTGTTCAGCTAAAACTACAAGTTTGTGTAGTGCGACCTCTGCACAGTGTTCAGCTAAAGCTACAAGTTAGTGCAGGGCGTCCTCCTCACAGTGTTCAGCTAAAACTACAAGTTAGTGTAGTGCGACCTCTGCACAGTGTTCAGCTAAAGCTACAAGTTAGTGTAGTGCGTCCTCCTCACAGTGTTCAACTAAAACTACAAGTTAGTGTAGTGCGTCCTCCTCACAGTGTTCAGCTAAAGCTACCTGTAGAAGGTTGGTGGTGTTTTCCTGATCCTATCACTACCGCAGGCAGCTAAATAAGCTACAAGTTAGTTTTTTGCGAGCTCTGCACAGTGTTTACATAAAGCTACCCGTAGAAGGTTGGTGGTGTTTTCCTGATCCTATCACTACTGCAGGAAGCTAAATAAGCTACAAGTTATTTTTTTGCGAGCTCTGCACAGTGTTCACCTAAAGCTACCCGTAGAAGGTTGGTGGTGTTTTCCTGATCCTATCACTACCGCAGGCAGCTAAATAAGCTACAAGTTATTTTTTTGCGAGCTCTGCACATATATATACACTGTATTCAGTTTAGCTAGATCTGTTCCTGTTATCTTCCTACTGACAGGCAGGCTTGTCTTGTTACAGTATTTACAGCTACCTGAAGAAAATTGCTGGTGTTCTTTTGATCCTATTAGTACCACAGTCAGGCAGCTAGACTATTTACAGTTAGTGTAGTGCGTCCTCCTCACAGTGTTCAGCTAAAGCTACAAGTTAGTTTAGTGTGACCTCTGCACAGTGTTCAGCTAAAGCTACAAGTTAGGGTAGTGCGTCCTCCTCACAGTGTTCAGCTAAAGCTACAAGTTGATGTAGTGCGTCCTCCACACAGTGTTCAGCTAAAACTTCAAGTTAGTGTAGTGCGACCTCTGCACAGTGTTCAGCTAAAACTATAAGTTAGTGTAGTGCGACCTCTGCACAGTGTTCAACTAAAGCTACAAGTTAGTGTAGTGCGTCCTCCTCACAGTGTTCAGCTAAAACTACAAGTTAGTGTAGTGCGACCTCTGCACAGTGTTCAGCTAAAGCTACAAGTTAGTGTAGTGCATCCTCCTCACAGTGTTCAGCTAAAACAACAAGTTAGTGTAGTGTGACCTCTGCACAGTGTTCAGCTAAAGCTACAAGTTAGTGTAGTGCATCCTCCTCACAGTGTTCAGCTAAAACTACAAGTTATTTTTTTGCGAGCTCTGCACAGTGTTCAGCTAAAATTACAAGTTAGTGTGGTGCGTCCTCCTCACAGTGTTCAGCTAAAACTACAAGTTTGTGTAGTGCGACCTCTGCACAGTGTTCAGCTAAAGCTACAAGTTAGTGTAGTGCGTCCTCCTCACAGTGTTCAGATAAAACTACAAGTTAGTGTAGTGCGTCCTCCTCACAGTGTTCAGCTAAAGCTACCTGTAGAAGGTTGGTGGTGTTTTCCTGATCCTATCACTACCGCAGGCAGATAAATAAGCTACAAGTTATTTTTTTGCGAGCTCTGCACAGTGTTCACCTAAAGCTACCCGTAGAAGGTTGGTGCTGTTTTCCTGATCCTATCACTACCGCAGGCAGCTAAATAAGCTACAAGTTATTTTTTTGCGAGCTCTGCACATATATATACACTGTATTCAGTTTAGCTAGATCTGTTCCTGTTATCTTCCTACTGACAGACAGGGTTGTCTTGTTACAGTATTTACAGCTACCTGAAGAAAATTGCTGGTGTTCTTTTGATCCTATTAGTACCACAGTCAGGCAGCTAGACTATTTACAGTTAGTGTAGTGCGTCCTCCTCACAGTGTTCAGCTAAAGCTACAAGTTATTTTTGTGTGACCTCTGCACAGTGTTCAGCTAAAGCTACAAGTTAGGGTAGTGCGTCCTCTTTTACAGTGTTCAGCTAAAGCTACAAGTTAGTGTAGTGCGTCCTCCTCACAGTGTTCAGCTAAAGCTACAAGTTAGTTTAGTGTGACCTCTGCACAGTGTTCAGCTAAAGCTACAAGTTAGTGTAGTGCGTCCTCCTCACAGTGTTCAGCTAAAGCTACCTGTAGAAGGTTGGTGGTGTTTTCCTGATCCTATCACTACCGCAGGCAGATAAATAAGCTACAAGTTATTTTTTTGTGAGCTCTGCACAGTGTTCACCTAAAGCTACCCGTAGAAGGTTGGTGGTGTTTTCCTGATCCTATCACTACCGCAGGCAGCTAAATAAGCTACAAGTTATTTTTTTGCGAGCTCTGCACATATATATACACTGTATTCAGTTTAGCTAGATCTGTTCCTGTTATCTTCCTACTGACAGACAGGCTTGTCTTCTTACAGTATTTACAGCTACCTGAAGAAAATTGCTGGTGTTCTTTTGATCCTATTAGTACCACAGTCAGGCAGCTAGACTATTTACAGTTAGTGTAGTGCGTCCTCCTCACAGTGTTCAGCTAAAGCTACAAGTTATTTTTGTGTGACCTCTGCACAGTGTTCAGCTAAAGCTACAAGTTAGGGTAGTGCGTCCTCTTTTACAGTGTTCAGCTAAAGCTACAAGTTAGTGTAGTGCGTCCTCCTCACAGTGTTCAGCTAAAGCTACAAGTTAGTTTAGTGTGACCTCTGCACAGTGTTCAGCTAAAGCTACAAGTTAGTGTAGTGCGTCCTCCTCACAGTGTTCAGCTAAAGCTACCTGTAGAAGGTTGGTGGTGTTTTCCTGATCCTATCACTACCGCAGGCAGATAAATAAGCTACAAGTTATTTTTTTGTGAGCTCTGCACAGTGTTCACCTAAAGCTACCCGTAGAAGGTTGGTGGTGTTTTCCTGATCCTATCACTACCGCAGGCAGCTAAATAAGCTACAAGTTATTTTTTTGCGAGCTCTGCACATATATATACACTGTATTCAGTTTAGCTAGATCTGTTCCTGTTATCTTCCTACTGACAGACAGGCTTGTCTTCTTACAGTATTTACAGCTACCTGAAGAAAATTGCTGGTGTTCTTTTGATCCTATTAGTACCACAGTCAGGCAGCTAGACTATTTACAGTTAGTGTAGTGCGTCCTCCTCACAGTGTTCAGCTAAAGCTACAAGTTATTTTTGTGTGACCTCTGCACAGTGTTCAGCTAAAGCTACAAGTTAGGGTAGTGCGTCCTCTTTTACAGTGTTCAGCTAAAGCTACAAGTTAGTGTAGTGCGTCCTCCTCACAGTGTTCAGCTAAAGCTACAAGTTAGTTTAGTGTGACCTCTGCACAGTGTTCAGCTAAAGCTACAAGTTAGTGTAGTGCGTCCTCCTCACAGTGTTCAGCTAAAGCTACCTGTAGAAGGTTGGTGGTGTTTTCCTGATCCTATCACTACCGCAGGCAGATAAATAAGCTACAAGTTATTTTTTTGTGAGCTCTGCACAGTGTTCACCTAAAGCTACCCGTAGAAGGTTGGTGGTGTTTTCCTGATCCTATCACTACCGCAGGCAGCTAAATAAGCTACAAGTTATTTTTTTGCGAGCTCTGCACATATATATACACTGCATTCAGTTTAGCTAGATCTGTTCCTGTTATCTTCCTACTGACAGACAGGCTTGTCTTGTTACAGTATTTACAGCTACCTGAAGAAAATTGCAGGTGTTCTTTTGATCCTATTAGTACCACAGTCAGGCAGCTAGACTATTTACAGTTAGTGTAGTGCGTCCTCCTCACAGTGTTCAGCTAAAGCTACAAGTTAGTTTTGTGTGACCTCTGCACAGTGTTCAGCTAAAGCTACAAGTTAGGGTAGTGCGTCCTCTTTTACAGTGTTCAGCTAAAGCTACAAGTTAGTGTAGTGCGTCCTCCTCACAGTGTTCAGCTAAAGCTACAAGTTAGTTTAGTGTGACCTCTGCACAGTGTTCAGCTAAAGCTACAAGTTAGGATAGTGCGTCTTCCTCACAGTGTTCAGCTAAAGCTACAAGTTGATGTAGTGCGTCTTCCACACAGTGTTCAGCTAAAACTACAAGTTAGTGTAGTGCGACCTCTGCACAGTGTTCAGCTAAAACTACAAGTTAGTGTAGTGCGACCTCTGCACAGTGTTCAGCTAAAGCTACAAGTTAGTGTAGTGCGTCCTCCTCACAGTGTTCAGCTAAAACTACAAGTTAGTGTAGTGCGACCTCTGCACAGTGTTCAGCTAAAGCTACAAGTTAGTGTAGTGCATCCTCCTCACAGTGTTCAGCTAAAACAACAAGTTAGTGTAGTGTGACCTCTGCACAGTGTTCAGCTAAAGCTACAAGTTAGTGTAGTGCGTCCTCCTCACAGTGTTCAGCTAAAACTACAAGTTAGTGTAGTGCATCCTCCTCACAGTGTTCAGCTAAAGCTACCTGTAGAAGGTTGGTGGTGTTTTCCTGATCCTATCACTACCGCAGGCAGCTAAATAAGCTACAAGTTAGTTTTTTTGCGAGCTCTGCACAGTGTTCACCTAAAACTACCTGTAGAAGGTTGGTGGTGTTTTCCTGATCCTATCACTACCGCAGGCAGCTAAATAAGCTACAAGTTATTTTTTTGCAAGCTCTGCACAGTGTTCACCTAAAGCTACCTGTAGAAGGTTGGTGGTGTTTTCCTGATCCTATCACTACCGCAGGCAGCTAAATAATCTACAAGTTATTTTTTTGCAAGCTCTGCACAGTGTTCACCTAAAGCTACCTGTAGAAGGTTGGTGGTGTTTTCCTGATCCTATCACTACCGCAGGCAGCTAAATAAGCTACAAGTTATTTTTTTGCGAGCTCTGCACATATATATACACTGTATGCAGTTTAGCTAGATCCGTTCCTGTTATCTTCCTACTGACAGGCAGGCTTGTCTTGTTACAGTATTTACAGCTACCTGAAGAAAATTGCTGGTGTTCTTTTGATCCTATTAGTACCACAGTCAGGCAGCTAGACTATTTATAGTTAGTGTAGTGCGTCCTCCTCACAGTGTTCATCTAAAGCTACAAGTTAGTTTAGTGTGACCTCTGCACAGTGTTCAGCTAAAGCTACAAGTTAGGGTAGTGCTTCCTCCTCACAGTGTTCAGCTAAAGCTACAAGTTGATGTAGTGCGTCCTCCTCACAGTGTTCAGCTAAAACTACAAGTTAGTGTAGTGCGACCTCTGCACAGTGTTCAGCTAAAGCTACAAGTTAGTGTAGTGCGTCCTCCTCACTAGGGATGAGCTTCGAGTTCGAGTCGAACTCATGTTCGACTCGAACATTGGCTGTTCGCAAGTTCGCTGAACAGCGAACAATTTGGGGTGTTCGCGGCAAATTTGAATGCCGCGGAACACCCTTTAAAAGTTTATGGGAGTAATCAAAAGTGCTAATTTTAAAGGCTTATATGCATGGTATTGTCATAAAAAGTGTTTGGGGACCTGGGTCCGGCCCCAGGGGACATGGATCAATGCAAAAAAAGTTTTAAAAGTGGCCGTTTTTTCAGGAGCAGTGATTTTAATAATGCCTAAAGTCAAACAGGTCTGGTATGGATTTCAAGGGGAACCCCGTGCCAAAAAAAAAAAAAAAACAACGGCATGGGGTCCCCCCAAAAATCCATACCAGACCCTTATCCGAGCACGCAACCTGGCAGGCTGCAAGAAAAGAGGGAGGGGTGAGAGTGCGCCCCCCCCCCTGAACCGTACAAGGCCACATACCCTCAACATTGGGAGGGTGCTTTTGGGTAGCCCCCCAAAACACCTTGTCCCCATGTTGATGAGGACAAGGGCCTCATCCCCACAACCCTGGCCGGTGGTTGTGCGGGTCTACGGGCGGGGGGCTTATCGGAATCTGGAAGCCCCCTTTAACGAGGGGACCCCCAGATCCCGGCCCCCCCTGTGTGAAATGGTAGGTGGGTACTTACCCCTACCATTTCCTTAAAAAACTGTCAAAAATGTTAAAAATGACAAGAGACAGTTTTTGACAATTCCTTTCATTCCCTGTGATCATGTAGCCATTAATGTCCAACAAAATAAAAACCTTTTCAAGTTACATCTTACCATTTTCATAATTTCTTGCTGCCTAGAAAACCCTACGGGGGATATTTCCTTTTTCTTTTTGCTGCTGTATTGACTTTGAATAGAAATGCACGCCACACTTTTCATATATTTATTTTTTAAAAGTTTTGGAAACCATTTATCATTTTCTTTCCACTTCACAAATATGTGCCACATAAAATCCCAATAAAATACATTTATGTTTTTGGTTGTAACATGAAAAAATGTGGAAAATGTCAAGGGGTATAAATACTTTTTCAAGGCACTTTAGCCTACTGTTTGCAGAGGAGTTATGGCAAGTTTGATTATCATTGCTGTTATTGTTTTCCAATGCCTTTACTTACTGCTGGTTTTGGGGGTTACCAGGTTTGCTCTAATTTTTTTTTTTTTTTAAATAACGTTTTATTGAAGAATATAGCACATTGACAGAAATAGAAACAGTAAGCCTCAGTTACATAACCAAAATGTAATCCACAATAATAAAAAATACCTATGAGTGGTGTTGTCGATCAACAATAGCATAGCTCAAACATAGATGCAGACAGGGCTCTTATCACCATTAATCAGAGCCCATATAGAACAAAGGTACAAGTAGTCAAGGAAAAAAAAGATGAAAAAAAAAACTTAACACAACTACTGAGAATTACAAAATATGATTTCTGTCAAGGCCATCATTTCTAGATATTACAAATGAACAAAAAAGAAAGAAAGAAAAGTTTAAAAGGAGTAAAATGAGAAAAGAGGTAGAGGGGTAGAAGGGGTAGAAGGGATAGGCATCCGAAAGGGGAGGGCTAATGACATGACATCTGAAGGAAAAAAATAAAATAAATACTAGTATCCATTTATTTCAAGAAAGGCAATAACCAGGAAAATGCAGAAAATTCAAACCACAGGGTCCATATGTCCTTAAACTTACAATGGTTTTCATTGGCTACAGCTATCAGCTCCTCCATCAACATAATATAGTCCAATTCCATTCCCTTATTGTTGTCAGGGCTGGCTCAGCCCTTCCTTCTCTGAGCTGGCCGCTCAGCTAATTGCCAGCTCTCATCTCTCTCCACAGTTATCCAGCTGTTGTGAATCTGCTCGTCAGTCCCGCCTACTTAAAGATCTCCAGCTCACTTCATTCCTACCTTCTCCTTGGTCACATCACAAGAAACCATCTCCAGCGTTCCTATTTAAAGACTGGCTTTGCTGACATCCCTTCTGGCTCCTTATCCTGCTTGCTGTTCCTCTACTTGGATCCCTGACTTCTGGCCTGGCCGATTACCCGATCTGGTTACTGAACTCTGGCTTGGCTGATTATCCGATCTGGTTACTGAACTCTGGCTTGGCTGACTACCTGATCCAGTTACTGGACTCTGACTATTCTTTGACTATGCTTACTTATTTACCTTTTTATTTTTATTAATAAACAAGTGTGATTTTTACTGTACTTCTGTCTCGGTCTGGTTCATGGTTTCTGACAATTGTAGGAATTGTGGGAGATTTCCAGTGTCTGGGAATTAGAGCTCTTCCTGCCATCAAAATGAACCTAAATATTGACTTTTTAACCAATTTATTTGATCCAGGGAAGTTGGGGTAATCTTATGTAGCATGGCCGGGCAATGATACCATCTGACAAAATATAGGTGTCTTGCGAGCCACAGATGGACTGATGCCTCTAAGGAGTAAACTAATTAAGCTGCAAGCACTAAACCACGTTTCATTGCGTGTAAATTGATATAAAATAGTAAATGGGCCCGCGCTACTATAATGTCACATATAAAATATATAATATATATAAAAAATATCACATATAAAAGAAAAACCTTGTGGAAATATTTAAATATAATAAATGAAACCGTACAGGTAAAATATAGTGCAAATATCTATAAATAATAAATCACCAAGTGCATATAAAAGTGCAATCGTGGTAATAATTTATGGAAAGTGCAACGTTGTCAGAGAGCTCACCTTGCTGGTCATGGGATTGGCCACCAGAGGGCGTGCCTGTGAGCAAGCCGGCCTATTTAAGTTTGTCAGGCACTCTGTTCAGTGCTGCCTGATCATCAGCTTCCTGTGCCATAGTTCCTGTTTCCTGTCTTGTCTTCCTGTTTACCTGATCTCCTGATGACCCGGATTGCCCTTGGATTCTCCTGTTTGCTGCCTGTACCTGACCTTGGCCTGTTTGACTCCACTTCTGCCTGCTCCTATTGTACCTTGCTGCCAGTCTGTTGCCGAACCCTGCTTGTGTCCCGATCTGCCTGTCTTGCTTCTGCTCAGCACCTGTTACCAGTGTTACGGACTACTGACCTGTTGTCTGAAGATCATCTCTCATCCTGTACCTGGATCTCTTCAGCAGGCTCTCATACCATTCCGCACTCTCGTGCCTCCTGTCTGCTCTACCAGGGGCCGTGAGTCGGATAAGTAAGGGAGTCTACCCTCTGCCCAAGCGGACTCATCAGTCTGGTAAGTAAAAGTCTGACAAACGTGCTGAAATAAAATGCCAAAACACTTTCCTGTGACATATGAGTGTTCAACCAAATTAACAAATACAAATCACAGAAAACAAACGTGAATAAATAGTGTCCATAAAATGAGTATTCATCATGCTTCTTCTGATGGGTGTCTGAATCACAACAAGCAAAAAATGTGCTCTCCCGTGACACCCCACATGTGCTTGCGCTCACCTTCAATCGTATGACACAGTAATTAAACGGTGTCAAAATACGCATTGGGGCCACTCCTGGGCTCACTCAGGATACAATGATGCAAAACACTCCTCACAGGTGAAACCAAGATCCACAATCATAGAAGAAACAAACAGAGGGACTCCATAGTGCAATATAGCCAGGACATTTATTAGATGAAAAAAGCCCTCCAGGAGGGTACTCACATTAGATGGGTGCTATAGTGCACCAAACTGTACAGGCATAAAACGAAAGCAGCTAATCGTATGGCGTGGCACGTGATCCCTGTGCCGAATACGCGTCGGGGAGGGGTAGGACGGAGCTGTCAGCAGAGGAGGAGGATTGTACATGCCACACCGCACACCATACGATTAGCTGCTTTCGTTTTATGCCTGTACAGTTTGGTGCACTATAGCACCCATCTAATGTGAGTACCCTCCTGGAGGGCTTTTTTCATCTAATAAATGTCCTGGCTATATTGCACTATGGAGTCCCTCTGTTTGTTTCTTCTATGATTGTGGATCTTGGTTTCACTTGTGAGGAGTGTTTTGCATCATTGTATCCTGAGTGAGCCCAGGAGTGGCCCCAATGCGTATTTTGACACCGTTTAATTACTGTGTCATACGATTGAAGGTGAGCGCAAGCACATGTGGGGTGTCACGGGAGAGCACATTTTTTGCTTGTTGTGATTCAGACACCCATCAGAAGAAGCATGATGAATACTCATTTTATGGACACTATTTATTCACGATTGTTTTCTGTGATTTGTATTTGTTAATTTGGTTGAACACTCATATGTCACAGGAAAGTGTTTTGGCATTTTATTTCAGCACGTTGCACTTTCCATAAATTATTACCACGATTGCACTTTTATATGCACTTGGTGATTTATTATTTATAGATATTTGCACTATATTTTACCTGTACGGTTTCATTTATTATATTTAATTATTTCCACAAGGTTTTTCTTTTATATGTGATATTTTTTATATATATTATATATTTTATATGTGACATTATAGTAGCGCGGGCACATTTACTATTTTATAATGATACCATCTGGTTAGGAGTTTATAATTCCATTCCTGTGCTTAGGAAGGGTAACTTAAATGTGAGGCAGAAGGCTTTATCCTGCTAATTCTCGCTCCCAGTCTCGAGTGTAAACGGGACGATCGGTATATGCATGAAACAAAAGGATGCCATACAGTTCAAATAGAGCATGTAAGCATTCCGAATATGAAAGACGCAATAGAATTACATATGACACACACCCAAGAGAGCATCTACCCTTGTTTGTGTCCACAAAAAGTGTTACGTGAGCCATAAGGCTATCAAAAGACCATTCACAATTCCAACCTGTCCAAGGAATTACCCAATTCAGGCAGTAAACCAAATAAAACAATATTCATATAATAAGCCCGCTTTCCATGTCATAAATTATGGGCCCAACCCCGCAGTTGAGACCAGCCACCCATAAAGGGACTATCTGACTCCAGTGTGGGGGAGGCAGTCCTGGAGGCGACATGTCAAAATAATCTGCTGTGGCAGAGGCCCACAAAATAACTAATCTGAACAACAGTTCAGGTCCTTAGGACTAAGTTTCCGAGCAATACCAAACTAGAATAACTCCACACAGGAACCACAGCTAGACCTTCTTGGAAAATCCCATTATTAAATAAGAACAACATTGGAGAGGCCATGTACATATATATACACCTTTGGGAAATAGTTCATTAAAAAAAGAAAAAGATCTCCACTTGCAGAGTTGGGTGCATAGAATGGGCTATCGAGCATAGGGTGGGGAAGTCTAACATAGCCTTACAGCTATATGAATAACAGGGCAAAAAAAAAAAAAACAATACATAATCCCTACAAGCCAAAAATCACAGCCAGTGCAGCAAAAAATGCTATACTCAAAACTGTATGTAGACAGGTTAACACTCATTTGTCCAAACCAGACAGTTAAGGAAGTCAATTTTTTTTCTCTTTTTTCCCTCCTCCCTTCCCCTCTTCTTTTGTCCTCTTAGGTGACTCTTTATAGCCCCTATTAATGGGGTCAACCACTCGAAGATGGCCTAGGCGACTTTCCAGAGGGAGGGTTCCCATGGCTGTGATGTCAGAGGATCAGGAAATATCAGCAGTGGAAGGTCTGGCCATGGCTCCAATTCTACTACAGGCAGCCCTAGATTTCTAATAAAGGTCAGGAGCTCCACAGAAATGGGGAAAACATAGGAGTGGCCATTTTTTTTGTCTGTAGATGAAATGGATAATCCCATCTATATGTGAGCACAGCTTCCTGAAGTGCTGGAGTTAGCAGGTGTGAGACTCTTCGCTTAGCCAAGGTCCGCTTCAATAGGTCTGGATATAGGGTTAGTTGGTCATCATCAAAATCGACAATGCCCTTCTTCCAAGCTTTACTGAGTATGGCATCCTTCTGTTTAAAAAAGCAAACCCAGCATAAAACATTCTGGGGTTGTGTAGCAGCGGGATTGAGAGCACCTGGGATCCGATGTACCCAATCAATATCAATTGAATTTGTGTCTGGCCTGCTGAGTAGTGTGTTGAAAATACTTGTCACTGTAGGCAGAAAATCTTCCTGTTGTGTCACCTCAGGCATACCCCTGATATGCATTTTGTTCCACCGATGTCAGTCTTCCAGGTCATCGATGTGGGACCATAAAGCTTGAATCTGCGCATGATGGTCGGCAACCGCTATCTAGTGATTTTCTTGCACAGATAAAATAGGTAATACAACATTTTCCACCACCTCCAGGCGATCATGAAAACTCTGTATGCTGGATGCCATATGACTTTTATAGCTAGCCTCCATTTTCTGAAGCGTAGCCTTCATAAGGCTCTTGGTAGGTAATAATTGGAGTTACTTTTATAGGATGTGAGGCATTTCTCCCCTCTCATTGTCACTGCCTGAGTCTGATCATTGATCCACACAATGCAATATCCAGTAGGGGCTGTGATTTGGCTCCATGGCGTCTCCTCTTGCCCAGCTTATTCATAGCAAAAATCAAATGGCAGGTAGGAGGTAGACACTGCCAGTAATACTGACACACCATCAGTCTGGCTGCTAGGTCCACAGTGCAGCCAAGAAAAACAAGGGGGAGTGGAAGCTTGCAGTGGCATATGGCAGGCAACAGACAGCCCTTGCCTGATACTGGATAGTAGATGCTGGATAAGGCAAACAAGGACTCGGGCAAACTCTCAAGCGGTAGCTCACACAGGTGAAACAATGGGCTGATAATTGGCAGTTGCCAATGGGTCAGAGACTGGATTCTGCTGCAGGTTGCAGATGAGCAGGATCGGGAGTGAAGTGCACAATGGAAGCAGTCTCACACGGCCATCAACAGGCCACTCCCCCAGTTTTACAATAATTTAGCTGCATAGAACTCCATTCTTTGCTGCTATAGCCTAATGACTAGGGGTGCAACGGATCGTCATCAATCCGTGATCCGATCCGCGGAAGTTGATCCGTACGGGACACCCACGATCCACAGAGCGCTCTGTGGCCTCGGCCATAGGAAAGGCCGCGGCTTCGGCCTAGCTCCGGAGCGGCGGTCATCTTGGTACACCCGGCGGCCGTTTAGCACGTGATCGCTCCGTCAAATGACGGAGCGATCACATGTAACAAACCGGCGTCATGTCACGACGCCGGTTCCTCTCTCCCCTCTGTGTACTGATCTGTGCAGTGGAGGGGAGAGATCGGATGGCAGTAGTGCCAATACTCTGCAATGCCCTGCCAATACTCTGCAATGCTCTGCTGCAATACCCTGCCAATACTCTGCAATGCCCTGCCAATACTCTGCAATGCCCTGTCAATACTCTGCAATGCCCTGCCAATACTCTGAAATACCCTGCTGCAATGCCCTGACAATACTCTGCAATGCCCTGACAATACTCTTCCATACCCTGACAATACTCTTCCATACTCTGCCATACCCTGCCAATACTCTGCCATACCCTGCCAATAGTCTGCCATACCCTGCCAATAGTCTGCCAATACCCTGCCAATACTCTGCCAATCTACCCGCCAATACCCCGCCGATACCCTGCCAATACTCTGCCACACCCTGCCAATAGGGAGATTGTGGATATTACAGTGGGGGGGATTTTTTTTTTGTTGATCCGAAAATGATCCGAACCGTGACTCCTGATCCGAGGAACGATCCGAACCGTGAGTTTTTTGATCCGTTGCACCCCTACTAATGACCATATTGTCTAGAGAACTGTGATTGACCTAATCCTTTATTTACTCTTTATGTGCAAACAACTATTTACTACAACCTATGACAATATATTGGGTTCACTTACCACTAACCAGTCTGATGTTTGCTTTTTGATACTGAACCTTGGTTGTGTGCACATCATCTATATTTGTACTCCCAGTAGCAGTGCAATGTTCATTTGCTTAACCTGGTTTGTCAATGGGGCTGAGTTTGTTCTCAGAGTCGAGGCACAAAAACAGAAAACCATATCTACCAAATTAATCTTGTGGGTGCAGCGCTACATGTATATTTGTACTGAGATATTAGGATATTAGATTGCATTTCGTCTTGGGACAGAACTCTACAAGAATGGTTTGAGTTTTATTTTAAACTACCATGGAATATGTTCATGCTTCATAAACTAACAAAATCATAATTCACAAGAAGTATGCTCTCTATTATGCAGGATAACATGAACCCTATCTGATAAGCACGCACAAAAAGACCACATGAGATCCTAAACTATTAAATGTTACAAGAAACTTACTGCAAAATACACTTTCATTCACATTGTCTCTGTACTGTGTAATTAAACTACTGCATGTCAGATAATTTCCAGATCAAACAAAGTTAAAAGAGTACATAATACAGTTCTGAATTCTTAATCTTCACAAATTCCTTAAAGTTATTAAATCACAGAAATTTTGAATGAGCAACAAAAGTTAAGCTACACTATGCCTTGTTATTGAATTATCTTGCTTTGCTTTCTCTAGTAAAAGAAACTAATATTAACCGGAATTGGACACTAGGGGTTCACATCTACAAATCATTTCCACAATGTTATTAAAGTATTATAGAGTAAACCAACATTTATCAGACTACCAGGGGATTTCTTTTTTCCATTCTAATTTCAACAAAAAGAAACAAAATTGATTCTAATTGAGACTGTCTATAAAGCTATCTTTTATATTTTGCTACTTTTATAAAATAGCAGTATGTTCCTTTGTCCTTTTGTGATTCTCAAGATACTTTCCACTCAACTTCTACCCCTTCGAAGGATTTTAATATACGGAGTCTTACTTGATAATAAATAGCTACTTGCCATTATCTCTCTATATACAGACATGGCTTATTAGATTAAACCTAAATCCTCTTCCAGACATTTTAGAGCATCAATGTCTACAGCTCCTTAAGAAAAATATTCCTTTTCAGATAACTGAGAGATCAGACAAAGAGTAGAATACACATAGATGATATCGCTGCTACAGTACAGTATATGAGTGACATATATATACAGTATATGAGTGACATCCCTTGATCTTTAATACATGACTGGCATTTCTTGCAGAACCAGATAGTATTTAAAGCTTTCTTTGATCTTACTGCCAGGTGTTTTCTAACTATCCAGTTTTATATTTTGATACACATTGATAAGACTTTTGCATGCTGATGTTACACCCTTGGCACCCAACAAGTGGCCCCTCAGTGTAAACTGTGTGGCCCGCTTTGCTTAAGTCCTCAGATCGGGTCTGAAGCCCAGGGTCGTTTATACTTATATAGGTGCAAACACCAGTTTAGTAATTCAGGAATGCTGACAGATTGGGACTTGCTCCTTTGTAAGCAAGCCATTCAAACAAACAGTTTGCAGGCCTTCTAACCCTGCGTTTCACACCATCCTGCTGCAGTTTTCCTGGTCAATTCAGCCAAGTTTGACTGCTCCTCTCTCAGTCATCTCCTCCCCCTGTCAAATTATTCCTCTCTCATCCACCTATCTCCTGTCAAGGCACTCTGCTCCAGGTCACCCCTCCCCTATCAAGTCATTCCTCTCCCAGTCATGTTCCTCCTTATACTTCTCCAATGTTTAACAGGCGCCTCTGGGGCTTGTTGGTATTTATGCATGTTTCTTTTCAGACCCATTCATAATGTATGAATGGTTTTGATGGTAAACAAGGCCTTTAACCACTTGCCTACTGGGTACTTTCACCCCCTTTCTGACCAGGCCAATTTACAGGTTTCAGTGCAGTCACACTTTGAATGACAATTGCGCGGTCATGCAACACTGTACCCAAATGACATTTTTTAGATAGATAGAGCTTTCTTTTTCATTTTATTTAATCCCCACTGGATCTTTTTGTTTTTTTAACAAATTAAAAAAGTCAGAAAATTTAGAAAGATAAAACAATCTTTTCTTTGTTTCTGCTATAAAATTTAGCAAATAAGTAAATTTACTCCTTTGCTGATGTGTGCTGATGAGGCTGCACTGATGGGCATTGATAGGCTGCACTGATGGGTACTGATGAGGCTGCACTGATGAGGCTGCACTAATACAACAACACTGATAAGCTGCACTGAAGGGCACTGATGCGGTGGCACTGATGAGGCAGCACTGATAGGTGGCACTGGTATGCTGCACTGATGGACATTGATATGCTGCACTAATGGATTCTGATTGGCACTAATGGGGCTGCACTGATAATCAGGGCACTAATGATCAATGCTCTGATTATCAGTCTAAATGTCCCCTGTCACAGGATAGCCAGTTATCAGCTTAGCTTTCCTCACACAGCGACAACCATGCTGTAGCTGTCTTTCGGCAATAGCGTGATTGCCAAGTAGTTAATATAATTGTGAGCAGGCTAAGTAAGCACAGTGGTGATTCACTACTGTAATCACTTTACAGTTGAGTACTGTGATTGAAACAAAAATCTATTCATAAATGTTAAAAAAAAGACAGTGACAGCGCTGAGGAAAAGAAATGCTGTGACTGGCATTTGTTTACATGTTATGAGCTGTGATTGGACAGTGATTGGCCCTTTACCTTGATCACAAAATGCTCTGGGTTCTGGGAGAATATCAATAGACACCCCCAATAACTGGATGACCGCAATGTAGCCGTCTTTCGGCTGCTTGAAGTGTGCATGCAGAATTTAATCTCTAAGGATAGTGTTCGTTATGCAAGTGCAAAGTCCAACCTAGAGATCTTTTAATGCTACAGATCTGACAGCACTATTTTTCATTTCACTACAGAAATGTGCAGTGGCACCATATTTCCATGGTCTGTGGGTGTTGGTGATTACACACTATTCTGAAAAAGGAATGCTTTAAATAGGAAGGACAGGTGGGCAGTTGAATGTGACCATCAAATACGGGAGAACCTGGCCTTGTTTATATGTCCTCCATGTCACTTTCCTAAGCCAATACTCTCCTGCACAAACTCCATGCTATAGCTACTGGTTCTCTGAAGAACTCTCTAAACCCAATATTATAAATTACTGCATACTGTAAGCCCAAAAACAAAATTCCCTCATATTTAAAGGATATGTATAGTGGCTTTGAATATATTCTCTTTATGTATTATGGTTAAGACTAAAGTTACAGTTTTTAATATTGTTTTTCTTCTTTCTTTTTTAAGCCAGGTAAGTATTTTTGCATAGCATTTTATATGCGGGCAGCAGATAGTGCTCTAAACTTTTAGATTTTAGAAGCTGCAAATGAAATTTATACATACACTATATTATCAAAAGTATTGGGATTGAAGGACATAAATCATGAAATATCTCAGTCAAGGTAGCATTTATAACACTATCCCTTGAAAAAGTCACGTGACAGGAGACGCAACGCGTCGGGTGGAGCCAGTGACTTAATTTCAGGTGTCTCGTACACTAAGAACTGGTGGTGAGGAGCTCTCATTGTGGATCTCTATGTGAAATCTAACAAGATGTGGAAAATGTGAGTGAGCATTTTTATATGTTTAATAAAACGCAAACATTTTAAACAATATTGCGCAATGAAAATCTCCTATATATTCTGAGTAGACATCAAGGAACGATTCCTATTTTGCCTATCGGGGACTGCGGGCATTCCAGACTACATCAGACGGTTGCTCCTTGTTATTTGAAGATCCCTTTGTATACACAAGGCATGATTAGACCCATAAGGGTTTTATCTTGAGGTGAGCGGACAATTTATTCAGAGGTGGTTGGTGGAGGATAACCACTATTCAACACTATTTCTGCACAGAGTGGAGCGGGTCTCTGTTTTTGAAGAGATCACCCACTCGGATCTCAAGATTTTCTCACGTATATTTGGACTATAAGATTATATTACTGCACTTTTATTGTAAATGTATTTGGATTTATAATATAGATTTTTTTTATTTTCATGTGTGTGGTTACACATTATTTAATAGTATATCCACAAGTATTGTTATGTAGATTTGATTCCTTTCAGTTAAGTGGATATGTGAGGTAGTTTGGGTGATATTTTATTGCTACCATATCACTATTGGTAAAAAAAGAGCCAAGAAGTGGGACTTTATATGAAGCACACGGGAGCAGATAAATTAGTTGGATATATGGAAAAATAAATGTATTGGTTCATAATGTTATATAATTTCATATCTAAATTTTTGCACATTATTTTATTATTATTAATAATCTTTACATTCCATTCAAAATTAATATTACATAATGATTGACAGTCCAATAAAAATTAATATATTTACAAACACATGGGGTAATTGATACATATATACATACATACACACATTGCAGTTAATACCTATGCAGCCTGTTGACTGTTGATTAGATTTCTATAGATAGAGATGAAAAAAGATGGAATATATTAGAAAAACGTCTATAAAAAAAGAATGTTATCGGCCCATAATTAGTACTGAATACGGTAGTAAGGAAAGACTGAACTAAAAGTGAATGGTAGGGGTAAGTTGATACCTGTTAGTGAATGAATGAGAGCAGAGGCGGCTCTCTAATTAGGCAACTTAGGCGGTCGCCTAAGGCCTCGTGCTCACAGGGGCCTCGCGCCCGCCTAATTTGCCTGTTCTCAATCACTGAAGTTGACGCCGGCGGCTCCGCCTACCCCCACTGGGACTCTGTGGCTTAGGAGCTGACGGACAAATCAGTAATCAGTAATAGCGGCCTCATCACAGAGCGTCCCAGTCCGTGGGGCCTCATGTGTAAGTTTTGCCTAAGGCCTCACAAAGCCTAACGCCGCCTCTGAATGAGAGCGATGGTCCAATGGTGCGTGGTGTACCAAGGTGAAAAGAAAATGACTTCTGTCAGCCCAACCCCCAACGTCACGCTGGCGTGCAAAAAGAGAGGGAAGCGCCATCATCTAGGCGGCTAAGCCGCCCAGCGATTAGCGCCAAACCAGACTCCCCTGTATGCTAGCAGGTGTAAATCACTCCGCCGGAGTTGCAGGCCCGTGAAGACGCTGCACGCCCAGGGTGTGAGGCATGACGTTGGTGCCCAGTGATGATGCCCCCCCTCATCAAAACAAGGCGGAGGGAAGGAAGAAGCCCACAGTCCGCATCGCAGCTCCTGGAAGGGATGAAAAACATCCTTGTGGCACTGCAATGCTGGCGGAGTGATTTACACCTGCTAGCATACAGGGAAGTCTGGTTTGGTGCTAATCGCCAGGGCGGCTTAGCCACCCAGGTGATGGCACCTCCCTCTCTTTTTGCATGCCAGCATAAAACATTGGGGGTTGGGCTGTGGCAGCACTCCCCATATGGGCCTCACCCTTACCTGGGTCACACACACAGGACAAGACATTTCTTTTCACCTTGATACACCATGCACCATTGGACCATCGATCCCATTCATTCAACTTACCCCTACCATTCACGTTTAGTTTGGTCTTTCCTCATTTTTTTGCTCTTTCTAGCCTTTCACCTTTTCTTGGTGATAAAATTTTCTGTACTCTTTCATTATTCTTCATTTCCTTCCTTACTCCTTTTCCTTTCTTCTATCTCTTTCCTCTCTTTTTTCTTTGCAGTCCTCGCTTTCTTTCTTTTCCGTTTCTGCACTCAACATTTCACTCTTACACTTCATTTACACTGCTCATTTTTTTTTTACACATTTTTCTGGTTATACACCTTTTTTTCACAGAGGTCCCTTTTTTGGGGTCACCACTTTCAGCATACACCAGGGTCACTTCATACACTTCGACCTGCTTTGGATGTTGTGTGTGTTGCCTGTTGTCACCCTGCATGCTGCCTCAGCATGTCTTTGGCTGGTTTGTGATCCTCAACACCACACCACCAATACGCAGATGTGCCTGTAGGTTTCATGCAAAAAAGGGGTTTTCCTACCCTATATATATATATTACAATATTTTTATAACTTTTTGAGTGCCTTTTAATTTTTCTAAATTTGCTAGATCATTCAGACATGATTGTCTTTTTTATTCATAGATAATTACTACGGCTATAAGGCCGCAAAACGCGTTAAGCTAACAATTACCATATCCAGTACTGATTATGGGCCGATAAGATTCTTTTTATGATTTTATATATGTTTATAATAACAAATTTTCATGGACGTTTTATTAAAATATTCCATATTTTTTCATCTCTATCTATAGAAATCTAATTAGGTCAACATGCTGCATAGGTATTACCAGCAATGTGTGTATGTATATATTGTAACCTGGGGGACAGGTAGCAGGTACAAAGCTCCCTGGGATGAGCAGTCTTTCAGGCACAGATACCAAATCCAGTGAAATAGTGACAAACAGTGCGGTGTTTATTTGTGATATATACAAGTCTATATACAGGTGCTGTACAGTGTTCCAAAAAAAACAAATAGGAACAAAAATAGCCAAAACAAAACCTAGCCGTGTCTCGGCACTAACTAAACAATATTTACAGATCCTAACTACCAGGCTGAGCAAGCCTACAGCTTGTCAGCTTCCACATACATTTTTGCTCTCCTACACAGAAGTTGTCTGAGTATCCCAGGCCAAGAGCAAGGGCTGTCTGCTCAGGTGAGCTTAAATTAGCCTGGGGGAGAGGACCAAGACATGAACTGGACCATGGATCAGAGATCCCTGAACCTGTATGAGAGGAGCCTGGGAGATGTATAAACCCCGAACAGGACTTTTCCTGGCTCTCTCTGGGACACTCTGCTACATATTCTCCCCCTTGTTTCAACCCCAGGGTTGGAACACCTGTAACCACTGGTTCACCCGTCTATTGGTCTCCTTCTTTTGGGCCATCCATTTCAGAGGAGCATGGTCAGTTATTAACTCGAACTGGCGCCCTAACAAATAGTACCTGAGTGCGCCCACGGCCCACTTTATGGCTAAACACTCCTTTTCAATGACTGCATACCTTTGCTCATGGTCATTGAGCTTTCTGCTTATGTACACCACAGGGTGTTCTTCCCCATTGTGTACCTGTGATAGTACTGCCCCGATACCAACATCAGACACATCCGTCTGAACCAAAAAATCTTTGGAGAAATTGGGGGAGTACAGTACTGGTTGTGCACAAAGAGCCTTCTTCAGGACTTGGAAAGATTCCTCTGCTACTGAGGACCATTTCACCATTACAGAGTCTTTCCCTTTCGTAAGGTCTGTCAGTGGGGCAGCTATAGTTGCAAAATTTGGGATAAATCTTCTATAATACCCCGCAATGCCAAGAAAGGCCCTGACCTGCTTCTTGTTGTTTGCAGGACGTGGCCATTCCTGGATGGCTTCTATTTTGTTCACTTGAGGTTTTATGACACCACGCCCAATAGTGTAGCCCAAATACTTGGCTTCCTCTAGATCAATGGCACATTTTTTTGGATTTGCTGTAAAACCTTCTTAGAAGAGGGAATCAAGGACAGCCTGGACACGGGGCAAGTGAGACTCACAGTCAGTGCTATGTACCACTATGTCATCTAGATATGCTGCTGCATATTGTCGGTGGGGTCTTAGAGTCCTGTCCATGGCCCTCTGAAATGTCGCGGGGGTATTTTGCAACCCAAAAGGCATTTTTTTGTATTGAAAGGAACCCTCCGGGGTCACAAATGCGGTCTTCTCTTTGGCACTACCAGTCAGGGGTATTTGCCAATAACCTTTTGTCAAGTCCAAAGTGGTCAGATAGCGAGCCTTGCCAAGTCGGTCTATAAGTTCGTCCACTCTGGGCATTGGGTACGTGTCAAACTTTGTCACTGCATTAAGCTTCCTGAAGTGATTACAGAACCTCCAAGTGCCATCCGGTTTTGGGATTAACACGATGGGGCTAGACCAATCATTATTGGATTCCTCAATGACATCTAGCTCCAACATTCTTTTAACTTCCTCGCTGATGTCCTTTCTCCTCGGTTCAGGAATTCGGTATGGTTTGAGCTTGACATGGACCCCAGGTTCAGTAACAATATCATGCTGAGCCGCTGAAGTCGTGCCAGGTAACTCTGAAAATTTCTCTCTATTTCTTATCAGGAATTCTCTAGTTTCCTGCTTTTGGGAATATGACAGGGTGTCTGGAATCGTGACCTCTGGGATCAGAAGGGACTCAGCACCCTTAGGCGTTACCGGGAGGGACTTCGCAGTTAACGCCAGTCTATCCTTCCAGGGCTTTAACAGGTTTATATGGTAAATCTGTTCAGGCTTCCTTTTCCCTGGTTGATATACCTTGTAATTGACCTCCCCAACTCTTTCAATTACTTCAAAGGGACCCTGCCACTTAGCCAGGAACTTGCTCTCAACAGTGGGAACTAACACCAGGACCCTGTCACCAGGTGAGAAAACACAGAGTTGGGCCCCCCTGTTGTATATCCTCTGTTGGGCTGCTTGGGCCTGCAGTAAGTGTTCTTTTACCATCGGCATGATTGCTGCAATCCTGTGCTGCATTTGAGCGATATGCTCAATGACACTTTTATGGGATGTCTGCTCCCCCTCCCAAGTTTCTTTGGCTATGTCTAAGAGTCCCCGAGGGTGTCTGCCATAAAGCAACTCAAATGGAGAGTACCCCGTGGAGGATGGCAAACATCAACTATGATATCAGGAAGTCCCAGTTTTTCCCATCCTTGTCAACAACCTTTTTTAACATGCTCTTTAATGTCTTATTGAAGCGTTCCACCAAGCCGTCCGTTTGAGGATGGTACACCAAGGTTCGCAATTGCGACACCTTAGATAACTTGCACAGCTCTCTAGTTATTCGTGACATAAATGGGGTGCCCTGGTCTGTAAGGACTTCTTTAGGGATTCCAACATGACTGAACACCATAAACAGCTCTTTGGCAATGTTTTTAGCAGACGCGGTGCGTAAGGGAATGGCCTCGGGGTAACGGGTAGCATAATCCATAATTACAAGGATATGCTGATGACTTCGGGCAGACTTGGGGAGTGGACCCACAAGGTCCATGGCAATCCTCTCAAAGGGCACTTCAATAATGGGCAAGGGCACTAAAGGACTTCGGAAGTGTTGTAGTGGGGCTGACATCTGACACACAGGACAGGACTGACAATAATTCTCAATATCCTTCTGTATCCCGGGCCAATAAAACCTGCGCAACACCCTTTCAGTAGTTTTCTCAACCCCTAAATGACCTCCTAGCAAGTGCCCATGGGCAAGTTCCAACACCACCCGTCTGTATGGCTTAGGGACCACCAACCGTTCAACCACTTCATCATTTTTTTTTACATACACGATACAGTAAATCCTCATTGCTGCTAAAACAAGGAAAACTGAGCCTGTCCCCTGATTCGACAGGTACATCATAAATCACCATTACATTTTCCCAGGCCCTGGCAAGGGTTGGGTCTTTTCTCTGCTCGGTACCAAAATTTTCCTTGTGTACATTAAGGTCAGCAAACTCCAATGTAGGCTCAGATTCAGCAGATGGCTGTCCAGCTCCACTGGTTGTGGGGACCTCCTCAGGCTCCTCAAGCTCTCCTGCCATAACTGAGAAAGATAAACCCGGGGAGCCCTGAGAAGAGTCCCCTGAACCCACATTGTCAGTAGCGACCAGGAGTTCTGCCTTTGTCACTGAGTCAGCTACTGCGACCGGGTCGGGACGATCCCACAGTTCCCAAAACTTAGGGAAGTCCCTACCAATGATGGCCTCGTGCACCAAGTGGGGCACAAGTCCGACCGGATGGGTCACCGTACCTAAGCCAGTTTTAAACTGAACAGTGGCTATAGGATACTCATGGGTATCCCCATGTACACAGATCACAGCAACTTTTTTAGCATGCAAATTCACAGTTTCAACCATCTCAGCTGTAACCAAAGTCACTAGACTTCCAGAGTCCAGCAAGGCCGTAATAGGCTTATTATTATCAGTCATTTGGCACATGTGTTTTTCCATACTTGGTGCTGCAGCGCATGAAACAGCAGCAAACAGACTGCCTTCTAATAGATAGATCACACTGCATTGGTTCATCTGTCAATGGACAGTTTGCTGCAACATGTCCCAGTTCTTGGCAATGAAAACACCTGATGTTTCCCCAGTTTGGTTTGCTGACAGGCAGTAGCTTCCCTTGTTTGGGACGCCAAACTTCAGTCCTGGCACCAAAAATCCTCCCCCCTATTTCCTTGCCATGCTTACCACCCACTTCCCCTGGAACAGTCTTACCGGTTGCCTGGGGAGACCGTGGCTTTGGGTGGAAAGTCCGTGCGGCTGTAGGGGTGGTGACCAGGCTCTCTGCAGCAAAGTACCTTTCAACGAGTTCCACGAGGTTGTCCGCCGAGTTGGGGCCTCCTTGACTCACCCACTTCTGCAGGGGAACTGGTAGTGACCTCAGGAACCGGTTCATGACCACACGATCCACTATTTGTGGCCCAGACAGGGAATCCGGCTGTAGCCATTTCCTCACCAAGTGAATTAGGTCGAACATCTGCGATCTTGGGGGCCTCTCGTCTTGGAAGAACCAGCTGTGGACCCGCTGTGCTCATACTGCCAAGATGACACCAAGTCGTGCCAGGATTTCCCGCTTGACCTTTTCATAGTCTCCTGCTTCTGCTGACTCCAAATCATAGTAGGCCTTCTGCGATTCTCCAGAAAGCAAGGGGGCGACCAGTCCGGCCCACTGGGTTTTGGGCCAACCTTCCCTCTCAGCGGTCCGTTCAAACGTTAGGAGAAAGGCCTCTGGATCATCATCTGCAGTCATCTTAGAAAGAAAGCGACCCACATGGATGGCTGAGGGCTTGTCTCCAACAACATTAACTTTAGCAGGTGACCACTGTGCTAGCGTCTCCACAACCACAGCCAGGGTTTTCTTATCCTCTTTTGCATCAGTGGCTAGCTGTTCAAACAGCCTCTGCGATAGCTCCAGTACAGCACCAATCTGTTGGCACAGCGCCTTGGTTTGCTCCTGTGCGAGATTTGTTTGCTGCTGTGTAGCGTTTGCTTGATGCAGTGCAGCATTAGATTGTTGCTGTGCAGCGTTGGATATCACTAATTGTTTTAGGATTTCCTCCATGTTTAGTCACTCTAAGTACTGGTCTTTTAAGTAGTAACTTACTACAGCTGGTCGCAGTCTCCACCATATGTAACCTGGGGGACAGGTAGCAGGTACAAAGCTCCCTGGGATGAGCAGTCTTTCAGGCACAGATACCAAATCCAGTGAAATAGTGACAAACAGTGCGGTGTTTATTTGTGATATATACAAGTCTATATACAGGTGCTGTACAGTGTTCCAAAAAAACAAATAGGAACAAAAATAGCCAAAACAAAACCTAGCCGTGTCTCGGCACTAACTAAACAATATTTACAGATCCTAACTACCAGGCTGAGCAAGCCTACAGCTTGTCAGCTTCCACATACCTTTTTGCTCTCCTACACAGAAGTTGTCTGAGTATCCCAGGCCAAGAGCAAGGGCTGTCTGCTCAGGTGAGCTTAAATTAGCCTGGGGGAGAGGACCAAGACCTGAACTGGACCATGGATCAGAGATCCCTGAATCTGTATGAGAGGAGCCTGGGAGATGTATAAACCCCGAACAGGACTTTTCCTGGCTCTCTCTGGGACGCTCTGCTACAATATGTATCGACTACCCCATGTGTTTGTAAATATATGAATTTTTATTGGACTGTTAATCATTATGTAATACTAATTTCGAATGGGATGTAAAGGTTATTAATATAAAATAATGTGCAAAAATTTAGATATGAAGTTATATAACACTAGGAACCAATACATTTATTTTTCCATATATCCAACTCATTTATCTGCTCCCACGTGCTTCATTTAAGGTCCCACTTCTCGCCTCTTTTTTAATAATGACAGGGATGGAGGCAAGGACCTAACAAGCTCTTGCTTCATACAAAGTCCCAAAAAAACTCTTTTTGCTATATTACAATTAGGGATGGAGGCACACGGCAGTATTAAAATATTTTATTATTTTGAACAACACATGGCTGTTTTTAATTGGCCTCAAGATCTCTCTCATAGTCCATATTTTTTTAATTTTATTTAGTAGGTCTTTGCTATAGAAAAGGATATTCCCCGCTCATTTTTCAATACCCGTATATTATTTTACCATTTAGTTAACATGTGTTGATTGATGGTTGTGGTTTGGTTTTGTTGAGCCATCCGCTTTTTTCATCCCTTTCGGGAGCTACGATGCACACTGTGGGTTTCCTCCTTCCCTCCACCTTGTTTTGACACAGGGTGGGTGGGGGCACCATCAGTGCACATCGATGTCATGCCTCACACATTGGGCATGCAGCATCCTCGTGGTGCTGCAACGCCGGCAGAGTGATTTACACCTGCTAGCATACAGGTGAGTCTGGTTTGGCGCTAATCGCCGGATGGCTTAGCCACCCAGGTGATGGTGCCTCCCTCTCTTTTTGCACACCTGCGTGACCTTGGGGGTTGAGCTGTGGCGGCGCTCCCTATATGGGCCTTATCCTTAGCTGGGTCACACACACAAGACAAGTCATTTTCTTTTCACCTTGGTACACCACGCACCATTGGACCATAGCTCCCATTCATTCAGTAACAGGTATCCAAAGTCCCAAAAAATCCTCTTTTTGCCATATCGCTATTGGTGGTTTCATCACTGTTTACGATTGCTGAACACGTGCACCATTATTTATTTAATTTCTATACATTTTTGCTATGAGATCACTGTCCAATGGTTGCAGCTGTTCTAGATTTTATTTAAGGCAGAACATAAAAAAAATATTTATACACATAGCAGCACACAAGTACTTTACACACATTTAAAATGGGCCAATATTCCACCTCTGAGTGACAGTTAAACATTGGCTCTCCACAGGGCCGCGTACTAAGTGCTCTTCTTTATGTGCGTTTTTTACCTACGACTGTACACTGTACTACCTTACAAAGAGCATTATTATGTTTGCTGACGATACTGTGGTTTTCGGTTGCATTAATGTAGTGGAATAGGAATGCTATAGAGTAGAGGTAGGAAAAATAATGGATTGGTGTGCATAAATAGTTTAACCTTGAACATGGGTAAAACTAAAGAGCTAGCTGAATGTGTAGAGAGGTTTTCTGTCTTTAACCGCTTCAGCCCCGGAAGAATTTACCCCCTTCCTGACCAGAGCACTTTTTGCGATTTGGCACTGCATCGCTTTAACTGACAATTGCGCGGACGTACGACGTGGCTCCCAAACAAAATTGACGTCCTTTTTTTTCCACATATAGAGCTTTCTTTTGGTGGTATTTGATCACCTCTGCAGTTTTTATTTTTTGCGCTATAAACAGAAAAACAGCGACAATTTTGAAGAAATGCATTCTTTTTTTACTTTTTGCTATAATAAATATCCCCAAAAAATAATTAAAAAACATTTTTTTCCCTCAGTTTAGGCCGATACGTATTCTTCTACATATTTTTGGTAAAAAAAAAAAAATCGCAATAAGCGATTATTGATTGGTTTGCGCAAAAGTTATAGCGTTTACAAAATAGGGGATAGTTTTATGGCATTTTTATTAATAATTTTTTTTTACTAGTAATGGCAGCGATCAGCGATTTTTATTGTGACTGCGACATTATGGCGGACACATCGGACATTTTTGACACATTTTTGGGACCATTTATACAGCAATTAGTGCTATATAAATGCACTGATTCCTGTGTAAATGACACTGGCAGTGAAGGGGTTAACCACTAGGGGGCGGGGAGGGGTTAAGTCAGTACTAGGGAGTGTTTTCTAACTGCATAAATATGTGTCACCGGCGCAAAAAAAATCAATGTGTTTGTCAGAATTGCTGCATTCAAAAAAACCTTTTTCTTTAAAGGATAAGGAATAAGTGAATTGGATGGGTGTGAATGCGCTATTCCTATCTTTACACCACTTGTGATATTATGTGATCAAAAAAAATTAATAGATAAAAAACTGTATCATGTAATAATACAATTAACCATCTCCTGCGTGCAAATAGAATACATAACAAACACAATTCAAATAAATATATATAAACCAATATCCTTCTCTTGTGTGTGAATTACACAGAAAACCTGTAAAAACAGTTGAAGACCATGTGCCCCTCCTGTGCATATACACAATATTAGAGTCCCATAAATTCCATAAACCATAAAACCAAAAAAACTTAAAAAAAACAAAAAATCCAAAAAAAAGGAAGAGAAATCCTCTTGCAAATGCTGTGACTGTATTGTGCTCTTGTATCTCTTCTTAATTATAAGTGACTTTGTGACCCACCACCACCTTGCAGATTGGCCACTCACCAGATACTGTAAATTGATGTGCCTTTGGTTCATTCATGGGATAACCACTCCACCTTAAAAGCCGCTCCACCTTAAATGCGCTCCACCTTATTACCACTTTTCATCAGCTATGCTATGGTTTTTCCTCATGTAGGATACATAAATAGGCGATCATAGCGTAATATGTTTAAAACATTTATTGAGTAAAAAACAAATCCAAATATCACACTCACATTTAAAAGTGCCTTTAGGCCGGCACTGAACAAATCCAGCAGATAAGGACAATATATTTATTTGAATTGTGTTTGTTATGTATTCTATTTGCATGCAGGAGATAGTTAATTGTATTATTACATGATACAGTTTTTTATCTATTAATTTTTTTTTGATCACATATTATCACAAGTGGTGTAAAGATAGGAATAGCGCATTCACACCCATCCAATTCAGTGTTTTCTAACTGTAGGGGGATGAGCTAGCTGTGACACATCACTGATCTCTGCTCCCATTGCCTCCCCGTTCGTCCTCTCCGTGAGGCGATCGCGGGTATCCCAGCGGCGATCGAGTCCGCGGGACCCGCGACCCGACTCACGGAGCTCCTGGCCGGTGCGCGCCGGGGGTGGCCCGCACGCAATGGCACGGTGGGGAATTCAAATGGGACTTACAGGTACACCCATTTGCCCAGCTGTGCCATTCTGCCAACGTACATCAGCGTGCGCCGGTCGGGAAGTGGTTAAGTTTCTTGGAGTATACATTTCTGAGAATATTTTCTGAGTTAGTAAATTTACCTGCTATTGTTAAAAAATCTCAGTAAAGATTATACTTTCTTAGTCTACTTAGAAAGAATGGTCTTGGCAAAAAGTATTAGGGACCTTCTATTGCTCCCCAATTGAGGGTGTATTGGTATACTGAACTTTACTATCATACCCAAATTGTGCTGCAGCCGACAGAAACACAGAAAATAATTGTCACTGCACAGAAAATAGTGGGTTGTAAACTCCCATCCCTAACAAAAATGTATGAATCTTGTTGTCTTGTAAGAGTGGAGAAAATAATAAGTGATCCATTCCATCCTGGCTATCACGTATTTGAACTATTACCCTTGGGTAGACACTATAGAAATATTAACATTATGACAAATAGGTACAGAGAGAGCTTCATTCCATGGGCAATCAAAGCAATAAATGGAAAAATTAATTCAAGTTAGGTAACAATTGGTCAGGGTTAGCACCTCGCTATTTTAAGGGATGGTTAATTATTTACTTTTATATAATGTATTATGGACGTATGAGTTTGTGTGTTTAAAAATCGTGTGGAGTTCCTTTCTAAAAATTTGTTTTGGATTTTATTTGCAATGATAATAAATCTAATCTATTAATCTTTTTAAATGCAAACTCAAGGTGCATTTTAGTAACTTTTGTTCATAGATTCCAGAACAGTGTTTTTAAACTCATTTATAACTTTAAACTAAAATCTGGAATTTACAGTGGGTATAGAAAAGACTCACCCCTCTTTAAAATAATCAAATTTTGTTGCTTTGTAGGCTGAAATGAAGACAGACATAGTTTCTGTTTTAGCCAGCTGTATTTACTCAGTCCAGTTTATAACATCCAAGTGAAAGATATGACACCAACATGTAAGGAAAAAAAAAATCAAAAACGGAACCACTTGGAGTTGGAAAAAGGATCATCCCCTTGTGTCAGTATTTTGTTGAACCATATTTTGCTTTAATTACAACCTTTAGTCTGTTGGAAAATGTCTCTACTAACTTTGCAGATCTAGACTTTGCAATAATTACCCACTGTTAGATCATAAATTAATAAGCCAATCTCTCACTTGCACAAAAATAAAATAAAATTATGACAAACTCATAAAAGTCCAGTGAAATATTGTGGTAGTAACAGTGTTCTTTCCAAATATTCAAAAAAAATGTGTCCACCAACACCAAGGTAATTTCACACCGATAGTGCCTTTAGTGTCTCCTCTTCACCAACATACAAGAATACAGCACACTCACCAGAACAATTTGACCCCTATTACAGGCAGTCAAATATAGCATTGAGGGACTGATATTCCACTTGCATTAACATCCCAGGGTACACCATCAGTAGCGGCACTCTTGAGCCTTTAAACTCTCATGACAGACCATGTTCAGAAGAGAGTAAAAAGAGAAGCCTGTCATAGTGCTGTATATCCAGGTTTATTAAAAATAGAATTAAAATCACTCTTACAATGTGCAGAGTAAATCACAGCATTCAGAACATTCCAGGAACGCCAGTTTGCGTTCTACCTGTGTTCCAATATGGCAGAATTGGCGTGTCACATTAATCCCACCCTACGTGCGTTTCGTCAGGAACATCTGACGTCATCATAACGCGTCAAATGCTTTACTGTGAGCTGTATTGGATTTCCACCAGACATATCATTTGGTGTTCAGGCCAAAAAATTCCATTCCAAATTAGTCTCATCTGACCATAACACATGTGGCCTCAGAATCTTCAAGGTGTGTTTTGGAAAAGCGCAGTCGTGACTACATGTGGCCTTTCTTGAGGAGTGGATTTTTTCTTTCAACCCTCCCATGCAAGCCACATTTGTGGATAATTTGTGATATTGTTGTCACTTGCACACAATGACCAAGCTCTGTCATAAATTCCTCCAACTGCTTCAGAGTTGTATTCAAAAAGTGGTGCTACGCTCCCAAATGCCTTTGTGTTAGTATCCCTTTAAATCTGCTTACAAAGCAATTTTCAAAATCAGCATATCATATCAAACCAAATATAACATTAACCACTTCAGGATTTACCCCCTTCCTGACCAGAGCACTTTTTACAATTTGGCACTGCATCGCTTTAACTGCTAATTGTGCGGTCATGCAATGCTGTACCCAAACAAAATTTGCGTCCTTTACTTCCTACAAATAGAGCTTTCTTTTGATGGTATTTGATCACCTCTGCGGTTTTTATTTTTTGCACTATAAACGGAAAAAGACCGAAAATTTTGAAAAAAAATGATATTTTCTACTTTTTGTTATAAAAAAAATCCAATAAACTCAATTTTAGTCATAAATTTAGGCCAAAATGTATTCGGCCACATGTCTTTAGTAAAAAAAATGTCAATAAGCGTATATTTATTGGTTTGCGCAAAAGTTATAGCGTCTACAAACTAGGGTACATTTTCTGGAATTTACACAGCTTTTAGTTTATGACTGCCTATGTCATTTCTTGAGGTGCTAAAATGGCAGGGCAGTACAAACCCCCCCCCCCAAATGACCCCATTTTGGAAAGTAGACACCCCAAGGAAATTTCTGAGAGGCATGTTAAGCCCATTGAATATTAATTTTTTTGTCCCAAGTGATTAACCAGTTGCCGACCGCCGCACGCCGATGTACGTCGGCAGAGCGGCACGGGCAGGCAAAAGGGCTTACCTGTACGTCCTTGCCTGCCCGCGGGTGGGGGGTCCGATCGGACCCCCCCGGTGCCTGCGGCGGTTGGCAAATCTCCCCCGGCGATCGATGGTGAGGGGGAGGCCATCCATTCGTGGCCCCCCCCTCGCGATCGCTCCCAGCCAATGGGATCATTTCCCTGCCTCTGTATTGTACACAGAGGCAGAGGAAATGATGTCATCTCTCCTCGGCTCTGTATTTTCCGTTCCGGGCCGAGGAGAGAAGACATGTGAGTGAGTGCACAACACTACACACACAGTAGAACATGCCAGGCACACAAAACACCCCTATCCCCCCCCCCCCCCGATCCCCCCCCAATCACCCCCCCCTGTCACAAACTGACACCAAGCAGGTTTTTTTTTTTTTTTTTTTTTTCTGATTACTGCATAGTGTCAGTTTGTGACAGTTACAGTGTTGGGACAGTTACTGTTACCCCCTTTAGGTCTAGGGTACCCCCCTAATAAAGTTTTAACCCCTTGATCACCCCCCGTCACCAGTGTCACTAAGCGATCATTTTTCTGATCGCTGTATTAGTGTCGCTGGTGACGCTAGTTAGGGACGTAAATATTTAGGTTCGCCGTCAGCGTTTTATAGCGTCAGGGACCCCAATATACTACCTAATAAATGTTTTAACCCCTTGATTGCCCCCTAGTTAACCCTTTCACCACTGATCACCGTATAACCGTTACGAGTGACGCTGCTTAGTTCGTTTATTTTGTATAGTGTCAGGGCACCCGCCGTTTATTACCGAATAAAGGTTTAGCCCCCTGATCGCCCGGCGGTGATATGCGTCGCCCCAGGCAGCGTGAGATTAGCGCCAGTACCGCTAACACCCACACACGCAGCATACGCCTCCCTTAGGGGTATAGTATCTGTACGGATCAATATCTGATCAGATCTATACTGGCGTCCCCAGCAGTTTAGGGTTCCCAAAAACGCAGTGTTAGCGGGATCAGCCCAGATACCTGCTAGCACCTGCGTTTTTCCCCTCCGCCCGGCCCAGCCCAGCCCAGCCCACCCAAGTGCAGTATCGATCGATCACTGTCACTTACAAAACACTAAACACATAACTGCAGCGTTCGCAGTCAGGCCTGATCCCTGCGATCGCTAACAGTTTTTTTGTAGCGTTTTGGTGAACTGGCAAGCACCAGCCCCAGGCAGCGTCAAGTTAGCGCCAGTACCGCTAACACCCACGCACGCACCATACACCTCCCTTAGTGGTATAGTATCTGAACGGATCAATATCTGATCCGATCAGATCTATACTGGCGTCCCCAGCAGTTTAGGGTTCCCAAAAACGCAGTGTTAGCGGGATCAGCCCAGATACCTGCTAGCACCTGCGTTTTGCCCCTCCGCCCGGCCCAGCCCAGCCCACCCAAGTGCAGTATCGATCGATCACTGACACTTAAAAAAGACTAAACGCATAACTGCAGCGTTCGCAGAGTCAGACCTGATCCCTGCGATCGCTAACAGTTTTTTTGGTAGCGTTTTGGTGAACTGGCAAGCACCAGCGGCCTAGTACACCCCGGTCGTAGTCAAACCAGCACTGCAGTAACACTTGGTGACGTGGCGAGTCCCATAAGTGCAGTTCAAGCTGGTGAGGTGGCAAGCACAAGTAGTGTCCCGCTGCCACCAAAAAGACAAACACAGGCCCGTCGTGCCCATAATGCCCTTCCTGCTGCATTCGCCAATCCTAATTGGGAACCCACCGCTTCTGCAGCGCCTGTACTTCTCCCATTCACATCCCCAACCAAATGCAGTCGGCTGCATGAGAGGCATTTTCTTTATGTCCTCCCGAGTACCCCTACCCAACGAACCCCCCCAAAAAAGAGGTCGTGTCTGCAGCAAGCGCGGATATAGGCGTGACACCCGCTATTATTGTCCCTCCTGTCCTGACAATGCTGGTCTTTGCATTGGTGAATGTTTTGAACGCTACCATTCACTAGTTGAGTATTAGCGTAGGGTACAGCATTCCACAGACTAGGACACACTTTCACAGGGTCTCCCAAGATGCCATCGCATTTTGAGAGACCCGAACCTGGAACCGGTTACAGTTATAAAAGTTACAGTTACAAAAAAAAGTGTAAAAAAAAACACATACAAAAACATAAAATAAAAAAAAATAGTTGTCGTTTTATTGTTCTCTCTCTCTCTATTTTCTCTATTGTTCTGCTCTTTTTTACTGTATTCTATTCTGCAATGTTTTATTGTTATTATGTTTTACCATGTTTGCTTTTCAGGTATGCAATTTTTTATACTTTACCGTTTACTGTGATTTATTGTTAACCATTTTTTTGTCTTCAGGTACGCCATTCATGACTTTGAGTGTTTATACCAGTTATACCAATGATGCCTGCAGGTTTAGGTATCATCTTGGTATCTTTCTTTTCAGCCAGCGGTCGGCTTTCATGTAAAAGCAATCCTAGCAGCTAATTAGCCTCTAGACTGCTTTTACAAGCCGTGGGAGGGAATGCCCCCCCCCCAACGTCTTCTGTGTTTTTCTCTGGCTCTCCTGTCTCAACAGGGAACCTGAAAATGCAGCCGGTGATTCAGCCAGCTGACCATAGAGCTGATCAGAGACCAGAGTGGCTCCAAACATCTCTATGGCCTAAGAAACCGGAAGCTACGAGCATTTTATGACTTAGATTTCGCCGGATGTAAACAGCGCCATTGGGAAATTGGGAAAGCTTTTTATCACACCGATCTTGGTGTGGTCAGATGCTTTGAGGGCAGAGGAGAAATCTAGGGTCTAATAGACCCCAATTTTTTCAAAAAAGAGTACCTGTCACTACCTATTGCTATGATAGGGGATATTTACATTCCCTGAGATAACAATAAAAATGATTTAAAAAAAAAAATGAAAGGAACAGTTTAAAAATAAGATAAAAAAAAATAATAATAATAAGGAAAAAAAAAAAAAAAAAAAGCACCCCTGTCCCCCCTGCTCTCGCGCTAAGGCGAACGCAAGCGTCGGTCTGGCATCAAATGTAAACAGCAATTGCACCATGCATGTGAGGTATCACCGCGAACGTCAGATCGAGGGCAGTAATTTTAGCAGTAGACCACCTCTGTAAATCTAAAGTGGTAACCTGTAAAGGCTTTTAAAGGCTTTTAAAAATGTATTTAGTTTGTCGCCACTGCACGTTTGTGCACAATTTTAAAGCATGTCATGTTTGGTATCCATGTACTCGGCCTAAGATCATCTTTTTTATTTCATCAAACATTTGGGCAATATAGTGTGTTTTAGTGCATTAAAATTTTAAAAAGTGTGTTTTTTCCCCAAAAAATGCATTTGAATAATCGCTGCGCAAATACTGTGTGAAAAAAAAAATGAAACACCCACCATTTTAATCTGTAGGGCATTTGCTTTAAAAAAATATATAATGTTTGGGGGTTCAAAGTAATTTTCTTGCAAAAAAAAATATTTTTTTATGTAATCAAAAAGTGTCAGAAATGGCTTTGTCTTCAAGTGGTTAGAAGAGTGGGTGATGCGTGACATAAGCTTCTAAATGTTGTGCATAAAATGCCAGGACAGTTCAAAACCCCCCCAAATGACCCCATTTTGGAAAGTAGACACCCCAAGCTATTTGCTGAGAGGCATGTCGAGTCCATGGAATATTTTATATTGTGACACAAGTTGCGGGAAAGAGACAATTTTTTTTTTTTTTTTCACTAAATGATATATTGCTCAAACAGGCCATGGGAATATGTGAAATTACACCCCAAAATACATTCTGTTGCTTCTCCTGAGTACGGGGATACCACATGTGTGAAACTTTTTGGGAGCCTAGCCGCGTACGGGACCCCGAAAACCAAGCACCGCCTTCAGGCTTTCTAAGGCCGTAAATTTTTGATTTCACTCTTCACTGCCTATCACAGTTTCGGAGGCCATGGAATGCCCAGGTGGCAAAAAAACCCCCAAATGACCCCATTTTGGAAAGTAGACACCCCAAGCTATTTGCTGAGAGGTATAGTGAGTATTTTGCTGACCTCACTTTTTGTCACAAAGTTTTGAAAATTGAAAAAAGAAAAAAAAAATTTTTGACGATTTCTAAGTTGAAACACGTTGGGAGGATATGCTGAGACCACTGTCTTCTTTTATACAAGCGTTTGATTTTACTGCTAAACACTAGTTTTCCACTTTGCAGCAAGGCAGGATTCTGTTTGGTGTCTCCCTGGCAGTTCAGTGAGAACAACCCTTAGCTGGAGGGAACATCTCCCCAATTGAATGTTTCCTGGGATCTGACGGACAGTGTACTCATCCATAAAGTGAAGTGGTGCGTTGCTGTTTCAATCCACAAAAGGCCCCGACCGGGTTAAGGTCGCAAGCTCATATTAGCTTGCCTTCTGGTAAGCACGCAATTTTATCAATCTGTCACATTGGTGCGGTGAAGGTCTCATTTATCCAATTGCACTTCTATTTGCCAACCGGGATTGACACCTCTATCTCCCCACATCATCTCATTCATCTGTTTGGACTCTTATTTGGACTGTTTCTCTTGTTTGTTGTTGGGACTAACCTTCATGTGATCAATTTCCAAATTCACATGTTAATTTTTTATCATCACCTATTAAGGCATTTTCACTTCAATTTTTTGTTCACTTATAGGTCAACCCTTAAGTTATTTATTCTCACAGCGCTGCTCCTTTTTTGATTTTGAATATATTAGTGTGTGTATCCCACTTTTAGCGGCTGCTCTAGTGTCATATATTGATTCTATTCATTTTCTTCACATGCTTTGTTTTTGATTTTTGAGGGGTTTGTTCATTTAAATTCCACATCTGTTTGTACATGTAGCACGGTAGTCCTTTCTATTCCACGTGATTCTGCCTGCCCGTGCCATTCTGCCGACGTATATCGTCGTAAGGCGGTCAGCAAGTGGTTAACAAACTAAAACAAACAATGCAGCAGTCCTTTGGTATGAATAAGCTTGCATATGCTCAATCTTTCATCAAAAACAAGCTTATGTTCACATATCCAAATGACTGGTTCCTTAATTAGTGTTTACCACTGGGGATAAGCCGATGGTTCGAGTCAAATGTAAGTTCGACTCGAACATCGGGTATTTTTTGTTCTAAAACGAACCGAACATATGGGGCATTCGTGGAAAATTTGAGTGCTGCGTAACACCCCATAATGCACTGCGAGATCGCAGTGCATTGCTGTATGATGATTGGCCAAAGCATGCACCTGACCTGCATGCCAATCACAGCGCACTCTGCTGAGAAAGCCATAATTGGCCAAAGGCAGGGTGCCTTTGGCCAATCATGGCTCAGGGGGACTAAGTCCACGCCCCACACTATATAAGGCTGCTTACAGACAGAGCGGCCATCTGTAGTGTTCTTGGCATGGACAAAGAGATAGCTTGAGTTAGATTAAGCAGGCGGGTCATTCAGTTAGTGGCAGTGTATTTTATATATACATATATACAGTCAGGTCCATAAATATTGGGACATCCACACAATTCTAATCTTTTTGGCTCTATATACCTCCACAATGGATTTGAAATGAAATGAACAAGATGTGCTTTAACTGCAGATGTTTAGCTTTAATTTGAGGGTATTTACATCCAAATCAGGTGAACGGTGTAGGAATTACAACAGTTTGTATATGTGCCTCTCACTTTTTAAGGGACCAAAAGTAATGGGACAGATTAACAATCATCCATCAAACTTTCACTTTTTAATACTTGGTTGCAATCCCTGGTGACTTTTTAATACTTGGTTGTCATCCCTGGTGATGCTCTGCCAGGCCTCTACTGCAACTGTCTTCAGTTCCTGCTTGTTCTTGGGGCATTTTCCCTTCAGTTTTGTCTTCAGCAAGTGAAATGTACGCTCGCTCGGATTCAGGTCAGGTGATTTACTTGGCCATTGCATAACATTCTACTTCTTTCCCTTAAAAAATTCTGTGGTTGCTTTCGCAGTATGCTTCGGGTCATTGTCCATCTGCACTGCGAAGAGCCATCCAATGAGTTCTGAAGCATTTTGCTGAACATGAGCAGATAATATTGCCTGAAACACTTCAGAATTCATCCTGCTGCTTTTGTCAGCAGTTACATCATCAATAAATACAAGAGAACCAGTTCCATTGGCAGCCATACATGCCCACGCCATGACACTACCACCACCATGCTTCACTGATAAGGTGGTATGCTTTGGATCATGAGCAGTTCCTTTCCTTCTCCATATTCTTCTCTTTCCATCACTCTGGTACAAGTTGATCTTGGTCTCATCTGTCCATAGGATGTTGTTCCAGAACTGTGAAGGCTTTTTTAGATGTTTTTTGGCAAACTCTAATCTGGCCTTCCTGTTTTTGAGGCTCACCAATGGTTTACATCTTGTGGTGAACCCTCTGTATTCACTCTGGTGAAGTCTTCTCTTGATTGTTGACTTTGACACACATACACCTACCTCCTGGAGATTGTTCTTGATCTGGCCAACTATTGTGAAGGGTGTTTTCTTCACCAGGGAAAGAATTCTTCGGTCATCTACCACAGTTGTTTTCCGTGGTCTTCCGGGTCTGTTGGTGTTGCTGAGCTTACCGGTGCGTTCTTTCTTTTTAAGGATGTTCCAAGCAGTTGATTTGGCCACAACCAATGTTTTTGCTATCTCTCTGATGGGTTTGTTTTGTTTTTTCAGCCTAATGATGGCTTGCTTCACTGATAGTGACAGCTCTTTGAATCTCATATTGAGAGTTGACAGCAACAGATTCCAAATGCAAATAGCACACTTGAAATGAACTCTGGACCTTTTATCTGCTCCTTGTAAATGGGATAATAATGGAATAACACACACCTGGCCATGGAACAGCTGAGCAGCCAATTGTCCCATTACTTTTGGTCCCTTAAAAAGTGGGAGGCACATATACAAACTGTTGTAATTCCTACACCGTACACCTGATTGTGATGTAAATACCCTCAAATTAAAGCTTAAAGTCTGCAGTTAAAGCATATCTTGTTCGTTTCATTTCAAATCCATTCTAATACACTTTAGGTGGTGTATTAATATATATATATATATATATATATATATATATATATATATACAGTGGGGACGGAAAGTATTCAGATCCCTTAAATTTTTCACTCTTTGTTATATTGCAGCCATTTGCTAAAATCATTTAAGTTCATTTTTTCCTCATTAATGTACACACAGCACCCCATATTGACAGAAAAACACAGAATTGTTGACATTTTTGCAGATTTATTAAAAAAGAAAAACTGAAATATCACATGGTCCTAAGTATTCAGACCCTTTGCTGTGACACTCATATATTTAACTCAGGTGCTGTCCATTTCTTCTGATCATCCTTGAGATGGTTCTACACATTCATTTGAGTCCAGCTGTGTTTGATCATACGGATTGGACTTGATTGGGAAAGCCACACACCTGTCTATATAAGACCTTACAGCTCACAGTGCATGTCAGAGCAAATGAGAATCATGAGGTCAAAGGAACTGCCTGAAGAGCTCAGAGACAGAATTGTGGCAAGGCACAGATCTAGCCAAGGTTACAAAAACATTTTTGCTGCACTTAGAGCATAGTGGCCTCCATAATCCTTAAATGGAAGACGTTTGGGATGACCAGAATCCTTCCTAGAGCTGGCCGTCTGGCCAAACTGAGCTATCGGGGGAGAAGAGCCTTGGTGAGGGAGGTAAAGAAGAACCCAAAGATCACTGTGGCTGAGCTCCAGAGATGCAGTTGGGAGAAAGTTGTAGAAAGTCAACCATCACTGCAGCCCTCCACCAGTCGGGGCCTTATAGCAGAGTGGCCCAACGGAAGCCTCTCCTCAGTGCAAGACACATGAAAGCCCACATGGAGTTTGCTAAAAAACACCTGAAGGACTCCAAGATGGTGAGAAATAAGATTCTCTGATCTGATGAGACCAAGATAGAACTTTTTGGCCTTAATTCTAAGTGATATGTGTGGAGAAAACCAGGCACTGCTCATCACCTGTCCAATATAGTCCCAAAAGTGAAGCATGGTGGTGGCAGCATCATGCTGTGGGGGTGTTTTTCAGCTGCAGGGACAGGACGACTGGTTGCAATCGAGGGAAAGATGAATGCGGCCAAGTACTGGGATATCCTGGATGAAAACCTTCTCCTGAGTGCTCAGGACCTCAGACCAACAAGACAATGACCCTAAGCACACAGCTAAAATAATGAAGGAGTGGCTTCACAACAATTCCGTGACTGTTCTTGAATGGCCCAGCCAGAGCCCTGACTTAAACCCAATTGAGCATCTCTGGAGAGACCTAAAAATGGCTGTCCACCAACGTTTACCATCCAACCTGACAGAACTGGAGAGGATCTGCAAGGAGGAATGGCAGAGGATCCCCAAATCCAGGTGTGAAAAAAGATCTAAAGGGTGCTTCTACTAAATACTAAGCAAAGGGTCTGAATACTTAGGACCATGTGATATTTCAGTTGTTCTTTTTTAATAAATCTGCAAATCTGTCAACAATTCTGTGTTTTTCTGTCAATATGGGGTGATGTGTGTATATTAATGAGGAAAAAATGAACTTAAATGATTTTAGCAAATGGCTGCAATATAACAAAGAGTGAAAAATTTAAGGGGGTCTGAATACTTTTGGTCCCCACTGTATATATATATATATATATATATATATATATATATATATATATATATATATATATATATATATACTCTGCATCCAGTGTAGCCTATATCTACAGTGCATTCTGTGGTGTACTGTTTCTAATGTTTCTATCCATGTGAGTGGATAGTCAGACATGATGAAGGGGCTGTGATTGCAGAGCGCTCTGATCAATCAGTGTTCGGTTGCTCATCCTCCGGTCACCACACCCAGTGACGGGCACATGGGAGGTCTGGGCAGACAATGGTGGAGTGCAGTTTACAACGAAGGTGTATAGGAATGCAGATCCCGGCCACCACACCTACCGAGCAGGAGCAGCTTGACCTCTCGGGCCTCCTTCTCTCCATCCTCTCTCAGGTTGCTGTTGATCATCTTTCTCCTCTCCACCGGCGCTCAGTGTACATCCCATGGTGACAGCCCAGCGGCACGGAGCTGTCAGCCCTGCCCCTTTTTGGCCTCCATTGCGGGAAATTTTTTCTTAAATTGACATTTGCTCGAGTATAAGCCGAGGTGAGACTTTTCAGCCTAAAAAACGGGATGAAAAACTCGGCTTATACTTGAGTATATAAACGTTAATAAAATATTTACAAAAGTTTAAAGGGTGTACTCACTTTGGTGAGATACTGTATATATAGCCCGATCAGATGCCATTTTCCCGAAGCTCCGACTCCACAACAACATTAGGCCATCTTGCCTTAGTCCCCGTACCCTAAAATGGCCAGTGTTAGCACCATTTTGCCATGGATTGTGAGCTCTACATACTGCTCTATACACAACACATGGTATCCTTTTTCTACAAACATATCTGCTCTTTTTTTTTTTGGGTGTTATAATCCTCTATTCGGGAATAGTTCCTCTTGATGCCCATGAACTGGCACATTTATTAACCAGGGCTTGAAATGACAACTATTTCTGGGTATGTATGAATTATGGTTTGTACTTTTAAGGAACATTTTCATATAAAGCCTACTTCCCTCCTTTGTTATGTCTAAATCTAGGAAGTGAATATGCTCACTACTGCTTTCACATGTTAATTTGATGTTCCTATCATTCTGGTTCATATTTTGCATAAAGTTTTGTAAGCTCTTTTGATCCCCTTCCCATATTAACATCAAATTATTGATGAACCTCCTATAAAGGACTAGTTAAGGTGTATTTATTGTAAGGATATTTTAGCTTGCTGTCCACCATTTTAGCTATAAAAATATGTATCCATCTTAGAATAATATGTATATGTGACGTCTATCAAAAGTTAGTTTCAAATTCTTGTAAATCATATGATTTCCCCGAAATGACGCATGAAGTTCTTTCTTGTTTACAGTTTCTGTATGAAGAAATTATGTTCTATTTTGGTTAGTTGTATGTCTGTAAATTTAGCATATATTAATGAAGGGGTTGGACTTTTGTTGTGATGTCATGTTGGTTATATAAGTGAAAATAGGGAAGTAAAGGATTGGATCATTTTGAATTGCATGCCTTGTGTGTGTCATAATTTCTTGTCGGAATGATCTCCAGATCTGAATGGGTTTTTGAGGTACACTCTAATCAGGATATCATACGAGGGTTCACTTGCTTTTAGAACATACATGTACCCCAACATTTATTATTCCATTGTTTGTTTGTTTTTGCACTTTACCTGTATAAGCAAAAGTGGTAGTATATAATAGCATGATTTCTATAACATCAAATGCTAACCACACATAGTTAATCATAAAATGGATGGGATAGTGTTTATTGTATTTTGCATGTCATTTTTGGATTGACACAATAGCAGGGTGTCTCTTGGGGACAGATATATGCAGTGCCAACGAGATTGTGATGGAATTGTACATCGTATCTCTGTGTTGTGTATAGAGCAGTACATAGAGCTCCAAATCCATGGCAAACTTGTGCTAACACTAACCACTAGAGGTCCAGAGACTAAGGCAAGATGGCGTCTAATGTTGTTGTGGAGTCTGAGCTTTGGGAAAATGGCGCCCAACCGGGCTATATATAAGTTGACACGGCATGACGGCAGATATATCCCCCTGAGGAAGCCATGTGAACCTGTGACATAACGTGTAGGGGAGGGGCAAATCTCTTGTCATGCTGAGGTGCGCATTGTGAGCATACCGTGGTAATACTGTCTGATTGTCTTAAACCCTGCACTGTGAAGACTGAATGCTTTTTACAGTTTGGTGAACTCCAAGCACCAGGAAAATGTGAGTGTTTTTATACTTAGTGTTTAATAAACCGGTTGTTTTAAAAGATAAAGCACTATGTCCAGCTTTCTCTCTTTATGATTTTGGGTGTATGGAGATACTGTACATGTAAGAGAAGGAGGATTCTAATCTCAAGATTCTCAGCAAAGGAGTAAAACAGCACAAAACAGACCCCCACAGAGGAACAAAAGAGCATATAGACCAGGGATATGCAATTAGCGGACCTCCAGCTGTTGAAAAACTACAAGTCCCATCATGCCTCTGCGTGTCATGCTTGTGGCTGTCAGAGTCTTGCTATGCCTCATGGGACTTGTAGTTCTGCAACAGCTGGATGTCTGCTAATTGCATATCCCTGATATAGACCATTGTTTGGTCTTATCCCCCAGGTGAGTGCACATCAGATGGGGGGATTATCACTAATGCATGTGGATGATTGGAGCACATAGCAGTGAACACTAATTAAGGAAGCAGTAATTTTGATATATGAACATAAGCTTGCCTTTTGATGAAAGATTGAGCATATGCAAACGTATTCATACCAAAGGACACTTTATGGACTGATGCATTGTTTGTTTTATTTTGTTTTGTTAATGTTATATTTGGTTTTTAATATGATATGGTGATTTGGAAAAATGCTATGTAAGCAGATTTAAAGGGAGCACAATAACATTTGGGAGCGCACCACTTTTTGATCATAATTTTGCACATTGATATACGTTTAGAGAGTGTGTATAGGTGTAAGCAATCCACTTAGTAAGTTTTATAGTCTTATAGCAATCAATAGCACAACATAGCAGCACACAAGTACACACATTTTTAACTGTTTCAGAGTTGCTGTAGGCCTCTTGGTAACCTCTCTGACCAGTTTCCTCCTAGCCCTCTTATCCAGTTTGGAGCAATGTCCTGATCCAGGGAGGGTCTGTGTTGTACCAAATACCTTCAACTTCTTAATAATAAACTTTTCTGTGCTTCTAGGCATTAATAAACTCTTTGATTTTTTTATGCAACTCCTGACTTGTGCCTATCCACAAATTTATCCCAGATATCTTTTGACAGTGCCCTGCCCCCCTATAGTTGATTGTTTGCTTCAGTTTGTCTACCAGGAACTGAAATGGTCCAGGAAAGCTCTTTTCATGCTGAGCTAATCAAAATGACCACAGCTGATCACAGTTCAAAGTCAAATGGCTTTGTGTGCCATTGAGAAGGTGATTAGCAAAGGGCGCATGCGCGAGGCTGAGATGGCGGCTGTGTGAAGTCTCGGCTCCGCTCCACACCGGCCTGCTCGTCACTCACCCGGACAGATAACGATCCCGCCCGCCGGTGAAAAAAGCCCTGATCGGACCACCGCTACCCCGGGAACCTGATCCGCGGCCCGGAAGTACCATAAACTGTCCCCACGTTAGCCGCTGGAGCGGGGACCAGGGAAGGCCGTAAGCCGCGGCCTCAATTACACTACCCGCCGGCCCGATCGCTCCTCCTCACCTGGGCTTCCAGTAACCCAGCTAATCACAACGAGCAGCCCCCGGACACCTGCAGCCCCGGGAATCATCACCACAGGTTGAGGTAGGCCAGATTAGCCCCTCTAGCTGCCGCTCTGACATAGGCCAGAGAGGGCCTGAAACACCAAGATGGCGGCGGCAGCAGCGCGGCTCACTAACAAACAGCAGCCCCCACCGCAGACACAGCCTGAGAATGCTTTATTCCACAGCTTGGCAGGGGAGGCAAATGAGGCGACCTCCCAAGCAGCTTCACTATCACCAGAACGGGACATGTTCTCCTCACAATCTGATGTGGATAGGGCTCTGGGGGACATGCTATTCAGCCAGGGGAGCCCAGATAATAGCCCTAGCTATCCATCCAATGTGCAGGCGGCTCCACCACCCGCTGAATATTCTGGGGATCCTATACTCTTAGCCAGATTTTCTGCATTGCTTGACCAAGGCCTGGAAAAGGCCACTACACGCATAACCTCCGACCTTAAACGTGAATTCCAATAATTGGGTACCCACATAGGAACGTTAGAAAACACGCTGGATGATACTATTACGAGGACCAACCAAAATACTGACTGCATAGAGAATATCCACAAAAGGCTTGATGACGCCTTAAACAAGATCGATGACCTGGAGAACCGCTCTCGCCGCTACAACTTTCGGGTCCGCGGCATCCCTGAAAGTTTCACAGACACTGAGGCTATTGTCAAGGAACTGATTTCATACCTTATTCCAGATATACCCCCCCACAGAATGGAACTAGATCGAGTCCACAGGGCCCTGACTGCTCCCCGTCCCGATGGTCTACCAAGAGATATCATTGTAAAACCTCACTACTACGAGGTGAAGGAAAGGGTGATGGCTAAAGCAAGGGAGATCGCGGACTTACACCTGAGAGAGCACTCTATCCAGATTTTTGCCGACATCTCGCCTGTCACCGTACAAAAACGCAGAGCATTGAAACCGCTGCTACAACCACTCATTGCTAACAACATAAAGTATCACTGGACCTTCCCGTTCCGACTGAACTTTACCTTCCGTAACAAAAAACATGCCTTCTCGACCTTTCCTGATGGCGAAACTTTGCTGAGAAGTCTGGGCCTGATCTCCACCGAACCTAGAGGCTCCCCCCATACCCCACAATCCAAACCTCCAACCAGCGTGCCACTGCAGAGCCCCCTATTCCAGGTGCGGCGCTCCACAAGAAGCAAGGCCAAGCTCACGGCTCAACCTCCCTGACGACGACGGCTGTCAAGGTCCCTTTTGGGATGATGAAAAATTTCTTCTTTGTTGCTAATTTCCCTAATTGATCCTAGGGCGGGATCACAGTTAGAATCACAGTTAGAACCATTGAGGGTTCCTAAGTTTACAGTTATGTTACAGAAAGATGGAAACCCTCCCTTACAAACAAACACTATCCTCTAATATAGTGTACAACAACAATGGGACTTCCATTCCTTGTTAAAAAAGTATGGTTCTACAGTTAATGATTCAAGGGTGTTCTAATGGCCGGTGGCGGATGTCATCTGCCCTGTTTGATTTTGCTCTCCCCCCTTGTTGAGGAGACTGGGATCAAACCTGGCCTTGGGTCTAACCCAAGGCTGTTACTGACGACAAGGGGCTTATACCCCCTCCCCCCCCCCCTTTTTTTTTTTCCCCCCCCTTGTTATTACAATTTAGCTTTCATTAACAATTTAAGTGACTTGTTCTAATATTGTTTTCTCCATTTTGTAGGACAGTACCTATTCAGGTTGTAAACTCCATCTCTACTCTCTACCTCTCTTTCTTTCCCTTTCTCTCTCCTCTTCTTAAATCTTTCCTTTGGAGTCCCTCGGTCCTGGGTCCTGACCACTAAGTGAACTTTGCCAGTTGGACAACCCTGAGACCATCCTCTGGGGCATAGGTGAGTGAGTTTATTGCTTCTTGAGTGCACCATGGCGAACCAGAATACAGACCTCCCCTTTAAAATTGTTACACATAATGTTCAGGGATTTAATTCTCCAGTTAAACGCAGAATGGCTTTTCAACACTACAAATCCCTACACACAGATGTGCTTTTCCTTCAAGAAACGCACTTTCCTTCGAATTACAATCCTAAATTTCTACACCACTACTACCCCCACTTTTATCTAGCGAACGGCCCGGGTAAGACTGGGGGGGTGGCAATATGTTTTTCCAAGCGGGTCTCCTTTTCACTGGAGAAACAAATTAGTGATCCAGAGGGCAGATACCTAGCATTAATAGGAAACCTAGAGGGCTCCCGCGTTACCTTAATTTCTTACTATGCACCCAACACAGGCCAACTACCTTTTTTTCGTAAACTACTGCACACCGTGTCCCCTGACCTAGGAGGAGTTGTTCTCTTTGGAGGAGACTCCAATGTGGCCCTAGACTCTATTTTCGACAAAACCAGGAGACCCTCATCGGCTCCACGACACTTCCCCAAAGTTGGATCTAAATTAGCCAAAATGTTATATCATCACAACTTGATCGACGTCTGGAGAGAGTTAAACCCATCCAGGAAAGATTATACATTCTTTTCCCATGTCCACAATACCTACTCCAGAATAGACCACTTTTTCACAAACCCCACAAGTGTTCCCCTTTTTTGGGCCAGTAAAATAGGGGAAGTGACTTGGTCAGATCACTCCTTGCTTTGGACCACGTGTGACTCTCTACGAGACACTAGGGGTCCGGCTCCCTGGAGAATAAATGATTCTCTTCTGAGCAACCCTTCCGTCTGTTTTGATGTGGAGCAGCACCTTAAGGAATATTTCTCATTGAACGACTCGGAAGATACTTCCCCTGTGACCAACTGGGCTGCTCACAAGGCCACAATTAGAGGATATCTCATACAAATAGCGTCCCGAATTAAGAAACACTCTAACTCATTAATAAAGGAAAAAGAACGGGAATTAAATGATCTATTGTCCCAGCACAAACAGTGCCCTGACCTAGACTTGAGAGACAAAATAGATTCCACTAGGTTGGAATTAAACCTTTGCTTGACAACTAAAGCGGAAAAAAGCCTTAGATGGACCCAGGCTTCCTTCTATACGTTGAAGGATAAACCTGGTACTATGCTGGCTCGCAGACTAACGCCTAGGACCCGTCGGACGATACCCCCAAAACTCAGACAGCCTAATGGAAACTTGACACAGAACCCACAAATTATCACAAAATTGTTCCACTCCTACTATACTTCCTTATACTCTACACAGGAGGCCCCCCTCCCGGAGCCCTGGATGACTTTTTTAAAGACGTGGCCCTACCATCTTTCTCGGATTCTCACCGAGAGGTCTTGGAGGGAGACATCACCGTAGCAGAAATATTGTCTGCAATAAAACAGGCTAATGCGTCCAGGACTCCGGGGCCGGATGGCTTCTCAGCCTCTTATTATAAGAAATTTGCTCCACTATTGGCACCTCATCTACTAAAATTCTTTAATGCCCTTCGTGACGGGGAGCAACTTGATACAGATTCTAACAGAGCTCACATCAGTCTGATCCCCAAGCCAGACAAGGATCATAGTGAAGTGGCAAACTATCGCCCGATATCACTGATCAATAGCGACCTGAAGCTACTCACAAAAATCTATGCAAACCGATTTAATACATTTCTGGCGCAATATATCCATATAGACCAAGTGGGATTTGTCACGGGGCGGCAAGCTGCTGACCAGATCCGACGGGCCACTGATCTGATTTCTATTTTACGCTCTAATTGGGATGGGATGGGCGCTAGGCGAGGAATGCTTTTGTCATTGGACCTTCACAAGGCCTTTGACTCCATTTCCTGGCCCTTCCTCTTCCATACATTGAGACAGTGGAACTGCGGGCCTAAATTTATGAGCCTTATTGGCACATTATACTCTAATCCTTCGGTCAACATTCTTGCATATGGACACAAGTCGGATCTTATACAGATAAAGAAAGGAACCAGGCAGGGATGCCCTCTCTCGCCTCTCCTTTTTGTTCTGGCGATCGAATCACTGGCAGCGGCAATCCGTGCTAACCCCAACATTCATGGGGTACCTAGCGGCGGCAGGACACATAAATGTGCTTTATTCGCCGACGACTTGTTATTATTTGTAACAGATCCGATTACAACTCTACCTAATTTATTTGCTACACTCTCTAGATTTGAAACTGTCTCTGGTCTACGGGTTAACCAATCTAAATCTGAAGCGTTGGACATAAACCTTCCTGGCCCGGTACGTGATGCAATACAACAGTCGTTTCCCTTTAAATGGTGCACACAGGCACTCCCTTATCTGGGAATTAAACTTACTCGGGATGTCTCTGCACTGTTTCAGGTTAATTATACCCCACTTTTTAAGTCCATTGAACAAGAACTAAAGAACTGGCAGTCACATGATCTTTCCTGGATGGGTAGAATAGCAGCCATAAAGATGACGGTGCTCCCCCGAATCCTCTACTATTTCCGATCATTACCGATCCCGATACCATCTGCATTCCTTAAAAAACTTCAGACGCTAATATATAAATACATTTGGGGTGGTAGGGGATGCAGAGTAGCTCACTCCACTCTCTATATTTCCAAAGGGAAGGGAGGACTGGGAGTTCCCCATTTCGTGAAATATTATAGGGCGGCCCAACTGGTACAACTTTACCAAATTTTTTCTACAACATACCAACCAGACTGGGTTCGGTTGGAAGCACAATCTAGTCCCTCACTACCAATAGACCTTCTGCTGTGGCTCCCGACAAGAGAACGTCGGGCCATATTGTGCCCTTCCTTATCCCACTCCCTGCGTCTGTGGGACACGGTGAACAAAATACACTCATTGAAATCTCCTCATTCTCCTGTAGCCCCTATACTCAATAACCCACACTTCCCTCCGGGACAAAATCCCCAGCAATTTACGTGGTGGGTTAACAAAGGCCTTTATAGGATAGCACACTTCATAGATCACAAAGGGATCAAGCAACAGGCCTATTTTCGAGAGACATTACAGATGCCACAGACGGAATCTTTCCGTCTATATCAAATCACTCACTTCATCAAATCCCTAGCTACTGATCTGATAGACATAACTACTAGGACCTTGTTTGAGAATAAATGCTTACGCAGAACGGAGTCACGGGGAGGGATCTCTGAGCTCTATGCCCTCTTCAATACCCAACAGACCAAACTTTCATACCAAATAGCATGGGAATCTGATCTAGGAGAGACTATAGAGGAGGAGATATGGGGGAAATGGTCGACCATGGTGCATAAGGGAATACTTAATACTTCCCTGGTGGAGGGAAACTACAAGGTGTTGTCCAGGTGGTACCTTGTCCCGGCGAGGCTGGCGAGGATGTACCCCGGAACTTCACCCCTTTGCTTTAAAGGATGCGGGCAGGAGGGTACCATGTTACATGTTTGGTGGTCCTGTCCCAAGATCCAGCGCTTCTGGATCAGAGTATTCACCTTGGCCTACTCAGTGACAGGACAAAATCTACCTAAAAATCCCAAGATGGCGCTATTTGCAGACTTGCCGGATGGGACCCCTAGACATCTCCGAACTCTCATCTTTATTTTTTCAGCAGCTAAAATCACAATAGCACGAGCATGGAAAACTCCAGTGGTCAACCTTGCACTGGTAAAGAATAAAATATCTTGGATCATGGTCAACGAAAAATTGGCCAGTATCCTTAAAGACAGACAGGCCAGATTTGACAGGGTGTGGTCCCCCTGGATCAAATACCTCCAAGCCCCATAGTCTCTAGAACTGTATGGTGGGGGACCCAGGCCGAGGGAAACGGCTTCTTCTTTGGATTCTGGACCTTTATCTTTTTTTCTCTTTCTCTCCTTTCCATTCTCCTCCTTCATCTTAACCTTACTTTATATCACTTCTCTTCTCCCCTCCCTTTCTTCTTTTTTTATGTTTAAAAAACTCTACTTATGGATACAAGTGGAGAGTTATGAAGCCTCTCTTGGCCCCGAGGGAGGAACAAGGTAAACTCATTTTAAAGGCCTAACCTCCTTTGACGTCAAGGGCCCTGATACTGAGATGTACTAAAGGTACTACAACTTGATTTAATATTACCAAGAAGTTAAGAGTACTCCGCTTACGGGGCAAATTTATCTTCTTTACCCCCCTCCCCCCCTCCCCCCCCCTTTTTTTTTTTCCCTTCGTGTTCTGTACAACACTTTTGTGTCATTTAACAGAAAATATGTTTGCTGACTGACTGTTCATGCCATTTTGTATAATTTGCAAAACCTTTAATAAAGAAAATTGAAAAGAGAAGGTGATTAGCTACACCTGATTGACTTTACAAGTCATCTTTAGGAGGGTGATCCTTTTTCCAACTCAGTGATTCAGTTTTTCAATTATTTTTTATTTTCTTTATGACATACAGTATCTCACAAAGTGAGTACACCCCTCACATTTTTGTCTTTTAAATCTTTTATTCTATCTTTTCATGTGATGACACTGAAGAAATGACACTTTGCTACAATGTAAAGTAGTGAGTGTACAGCTTGCATAACAGTGAAAATTTGATGTCCCCTCAAAATAACTCAACACACAGCCATTAATGTCTAAACCGCTGGAAACAAAAGTGAGTACACCCCTAAGTGAAAATGTCCAAATTGGGCCCAATCAGCCATTTTCCCTCCCCGGTGTCATGTGACTCGTTAGTGTTACAAGGTCTCAGGTGTGAATGGGGTGCAGGTGTGTTATATTTGGTGTTATCGCTCTCACTCTTTCATACTGGTCACTGGAAGTTCAACATGGTCCCTCATGGCAAAGAACTCTCTGAGGATCTGAAAAAAAGAATTGTTGCTCTACATAAAGATGGCCTAGGCTACAAGAAGATTGCCAAGACCCTGAATCTGAGCAGCGGCATGGTGGCCAAGACCATACAGCGGTTTAACAGGCCAGGTTCCACACAAAAAAGGCCTCACCATGGTCGACCAAAGAGGTTGAGTGTATGTGCTCTGCGTCATATCCAGAGGTTGTCTTTGGGAAATAGACGTAAGAGTGCTACCAGCATTGCTGCAGAGGTTGAAGGGATGGGGGGTCAGCCTGTCAGTGCTCAGACCATACGCCCACACTGCTTCGAATTGGTCTCCATGGCTGTCATCCCAGAAGGAAGCTTCTTCTAAAGATGATGCACAAGAAAGCCCACAAACAGTTTGCTGAAGACAAGCAGACTAAGGACATGAATTACTGGAACCATGTCCTGTGATCTGATGAGACCAAGATAAACTTATTTGGTTCAGATGGTGTCAAGTGTGTGTGGCGGCAACCAGGTGAGGAGTACAAAGACAAGTGTGTCCTGCCTACAGTCAAGCATGTTGTGGGAGTGTCATGGTCTGGGGCTGTATGAGTGCTGCCAGCACTGGGGAGCTACAGTTCTTTGAGGGAACCATGAATGCCAACATGTACTGTGACATACTGAAGCAGAGTATGATCCCCTCTCTTCAGAAACTGGGTGGCAGGGCAGTATTCCAACATGATAACGACCCCAAACACATGTCCAAGACTACCATTGCCTTGTTAAAGAATCTAAGGGGAAAAGGTGATGAACTGGCCAAGCATGTCTCCAGACCTAAACCCTATTGAGCATCTGTGGGGCATCCTCAAACAGAAGGTGGAAGAGCGCAAGGTCTCTAACATCCACCAGCTCCGTGATGTCATCATGGAGGAGTGGAAGAGGACTCCAGTGGCAACCTGTGAAGCTCTGCTGAACTCCATGCCCAAGAAGGTTAAGGCAGTGCTGGAAAATAATGGTGGCCACACAAAATAATAACACTTTGGGCCCAATTTGGACATGTTCACTTAGGGGTGTACTCACTTTTGCTGCTAAAGGTTTAGACATTAATGGCTGTGTGTTGAGTTATTTTCAGTTGACAGCAAATTTACACTGTTATACAAGCTGTACACTCACTACTTTACATTGTAGCAAAGTGTCATTTCTTCAGTGTTGTCACATGAAAGGATAGAATAAAATATTTACAAAAATGTGAGGGGTGTACTCACTTTTGTGAGATATTGTATATTTTGACATATTTTTTTTATTAGATATTGGTGTTATATCTTTCAATTATTTTTTATTTGTTTATGACATATTGGTGTTATATCCTTCACTTGGATATTATAAGTTGAGTAAGTACAGCTGGATTTTCAATTATTTTTTATTTTTTTATGACATATTGTGTTATATCTTTCACTTGTTATAAGTTGAGTAAATACAGATGGATAAATCAACAAAGTTGACAAAGCAAGCAACAAAATGTGATTATTGTTTAGAGTGTGATTCTTTTCTATACCCACTGTACATGGCATGCTGTGATGTAACATCTGATCCTAAAGCACTGAACTGATATACAGTTCTCTGGCAGGGCCAAAAAGTATTGTGTAGTTATAAAAATATATTATTTGGAATATTAAGGAACACATGCATAGAAATGTTATTCTGCAACAAATATGTATTTTTATTTTTTGCCCGTAGTTAAAGTTGCCAGCATCTCTGCAGAACAAGCACTGAGATAAAATACAGTCACTATGTAGGTAGTCCTTTGCATCATCCGCAAAGCACCATCACTGTGCTGCACTGCTAAGCAGAAAACAAAGCCTACATGGCTAACAGACAGACTTCTCCCACACACCCATGTGTGTGATGGTTTATTTATCTATACATATATATATATATATATATATATATATATATATATATATATATATATATATATATATATATGTATATATATATAGATATTTATATTATGATGATGGCATACCTAAAGAAATGAAAAAGACAATTCAATCACTATATACAAAAGAATTGTTTAATCCTACTAAAAAGAGATACACCTTGCTAATTTTTCAATGTCTTTGACAACTGTTTACTGCAGTGCGACATGCCCTGTATACCAAGAGAAGTCAAGCAATACATCTTTAGGCACTGGAGGAGGTGAAATGTGACAGAGAGGAACACACTTACATGCTCAACATTATTTTGTTTCTCATTTTCCAGTACACTCTGCATGGTAATTATCATTTATTTGCTTTTCCTGGAACATCTGCTGCCACCAGAAATGATGGGCTTGTTTTTAACAAACACTGATTAGCACTTCATCATAAAATCATTCTGAAGGGTTGGAAAAGTGGAGTGGAAGGCTCTAAAGATATCCTTATTAATTAATCTTCACATCAATAAACTGTTAAGTTTGGACTCTATTCTTTACAACTGTCTTATACTCTATAATTTTCTACAAGAGCTGCAACAAAATGTGCTAGTAGAGACATTCTAGTTTTTAGACTTGCAAAAAAAAAATGGCAGAAGTAAGGTGTTTTTTAAATTTATTTATTAGTCTCTTTAACTCCTATAACTTCTATATCTGAATATCTGCTTCTCCTATATCTATTCATCTTCCTATTTGCCATTCATCTATCCAGCTGTCTTAATGTTTTTCTATCATCAGTCCAGATATTTATCTCAACAGACAATCTCATGGTGAAACTGTAATTATTGCTGAATCTACTCTGCTGGCTCTTGACTTTTGCATGACCTCAATGATTTTATTATGGTGCTATTGACGGTATCCTTACATTTAAATGCATTATTTTACTGAGAGATAGTGTCTATTCATTTGATTCCACTGTCATTTTTTGGCGCAGATCCCCACAAACATAAAGTCAACTGAGACACACCAATTATATCAGCACTACTCAAGAACTTAAACTGAAACCAATATTTTAAAAGCAAGATGGGAAGGGAACTCACTCAGTATCATCTCATCAGTGAAAGTAAATATCACTACCTAATAAACTGCTATGGCTTGCTCTTAATAGAAACTGTATAATTTTAGTCCCGTTTCACAGCATTAACAAGTGACTGAACAACTTCTGAAAATTTACCACTGGAGGGACATGGTGAAGTTAAAAACACCAGTAGTCATGCTGTTATGTTTCACTTGTCTGATGATCACAATTATGCAAACTAGTTTTTTACTGTGTCTTTTTCTACTGTTCCAAGGGACCACTGTTCCACATTCATGAAATTCATGGTCCTATGAAACAAGCAAGACCTAATATTGGATAATTTGCATTATCCAATTTGCTCAAAAGTCATGGAATTTGGGGCTATTTAGGCCTTCTGTCTGTAGGCTGCGCAATCCAAATACAGAGAATGTGTTTAACCTTCTCTGTGCTGCAGAAGTGTTTTTAAATAAAATACAATAAACCTTACAGTGCAGCGAACGTTAGGTGTCTCTGTTGATGACAGCACGCTACGTCATTTCTTGGTACAGGCAGCAGGAACGCAGGTGGAACGCAGCACGCTGCTGCTGTCATCAACAGAGACACCTAACGTTCGCTGCACTGTAAGGCCGACATATCCTAACACTAGCCGCCTATATTATGGCCCCGGGCGCGGCTTTTGGGGTATGCTAAGGCATTCCAGGAATAATTTTAATATATTTTTATCAAGTTCGTTATTTTTGTATCCAGTCGCTGTATATTTTCAATAAACCCAGCATTTTTTACTATACTATGGGAGCCTACATCTTTTTTCCTCTATGAGGAGTCTACCACAGAGTACATCAGAAATTATCTGACAGAAGGAGGGACATCCCAGACCCTTGGATAAGGATGATGAAGCAACCGTAGTGGTCTTAAACACAAGCGCATTACCCCCGTGGGGGTGAGGGGATCTGGTGAGTGGGGATCCTGGAGGGGGAGCACAAAGTCACAAGTGGAATTCCTGGAAACACTTACAGTCACCATTTCTGTGTTAATTATCCTGAATGAAGACCTAATTTATCAGATGGACTATTAGTTATGCATCGGTGTATCAAGATTCCTTAAAAAACACTTATAGTCACCCATTTTGTGCTAATAACCTTGAGTGGGGACCTAGTACATCATATGAACTATCAGTATGCATATGTGTACCAACACTATCTTTCTGTTGTTTTAAATAAGGTTTTTTTTTTTTTTTTTTCCCTTAAATATGGTTTTTCTAAGTGCCTATATATAATTTTACTTTGTATGTACCGTATATACTCGAGTATAAGTCGAATTTTTCAGCACGTTTTTTTGTGCTGAAAGTGCCCCCCTCCACTTATACTCGAGTCAAGCACTTTTCTGCAGCAAAAAATTTCATTTTCTGAACCGAATTTGGGGCCCCGTATCTCAGGGCCACTTAGTGCTAGAAATCCCAAATTTGGTATGCAAACCCAGTGGACCTAGTACCACAACATATCCAAAGCTGGAGTTCCTAGCACCAAGTGGCCCTGAGATACTGGGCCCCAAAACTGGTTCAGAAAATGTCATTCTCTGCTGCAGAAAAGTGCTTGACATTGATTGACAACTGATTTTTGGGGCCCTGTATCTCGGGGCCACTTGGTGCTAGAAACCCCAGCTTTGGAAATTGTATGGTGTTAGTTCCACTGGGTTTGCACACTAAATTTGGGGTTCTTAGCACTAAGTGGCCCCGAGATACAGGGGCCCCAAATTCGGTCAACTGTGTCTATCTGCAGCAATGTCATTTCGGGACCCTTTGGGTTCAGAGACCCCAAATTTTGGCTGTAGCTAGGGGGCATCTAGGAACCCTTAACTGCCGAGTTTGAAGTTCAGGGGACCTATGGCTGCAAATGGGCACAGTGAGGCATGCAAATGGGCACAGTAATGCTGCAAATGGGCATTGTTGACCCTCTTTTCCACTTACAGTAGCTGTGCATTTCTCACCCTCGTCTTATACTCGGGTCAATAAGTTTTTCCCATTTTTTTGTGGTAAATTAGGGCCTCGACTTATACTCGGAACGACTTATACTCGAGTATATACGGTACTCACTAAAGTTGTTACAAACACATAATCACTTATGATTGTCAAGCACGGTATCTATATGGAGTCCTATTAACCCAATACTCACCTTAGAGATATATATATTGTGTTAAATTCACTAGTGAAAAAACGTCAACTGAGTGGGGATAGGCTAATTTTATAGCGGATCACCTCGTTCAAGTGACTAATAGCTACAAGCACTGTTCATGGATCTGTAGCTCACTGACCAATATATGTTATAATTAATTATAATAATTTGTATTATACCACATTTGAGTTTAGTATACACCATTTTTACACAAACCAGGGAGCGCCACCATCCCCTTCTCATTATAACCTTATATCTGGTGGTTTTGTCCACTGCACATAATTTTGTTTCTATTGTTGGGGGTAGGGATAAGCTTTGAGTTCGAGTCGAACTCATGTTCGACTTGAACATCAGCTGTTCGCCAGTTCGCCGAACAGCGAACAATTTGGGGTGTTCGCGGCAAATTCGAAAGCCGCAGAACACCCTTTAAAAGTCTATGGGAGAAATCAAAAATAGTAATTTTTAAAGGCTTATATGCAGGGTATTGTCATAAAAAGGGTTTGGGGACCTGGGTCCTGCCCCAGGGGACATGGATCAATGCAAAAAAAAGTTTTAAAAACAGACGTTTTTTCGGGAGCAGTGATTTTAATAATGCTTAAAGTGAAACAATAAAAGTGTAATATTCCTTTAAATTTCATACCTAGGGGGTGTCTATAGTATCCTTGTGAAGGGGCACATGTTTCCCGTGTTTAGAACAGTCTGACAGCAAAACGACATTTCAAAAGGAAAAAAAGTCATTTAAAACTACTCGCGGCTATTAATGAATTGCCGGTTCGACAATACACATAAAAGTTCATTGATAAAAATGGCATGGGATTCCCCACAGGGAAACCCCGAACCAAAATTTTTAAAAAAATGACGTGGGGAGTCCCCCTAAATTCCATACCAGGCCCATCAGGTCTGGTATGGATATTGAGGGGAACCCCGGCCAAAATTTGAAAAAAAATTGCGTGGGTTCCCCCTCAAAATCTATACCAGACCCTTCAGGTCTGGTATGGATTTTAAGGGGAACCTCGCGCCAAAATTTGAAAAAAAAATGGCGTGGGGTCTCCCCAAAAATCCATACCAGACCCTTATCCGAGCACGCAACCTGGCAGGCCTCAGGAAGAGAGGGGGGGTGAGAGTGTCCCCCCCTCCTGACCCGTACGAGGCCGCATGCCCTCAACATTGGGAGGGTGCTTTGGGGTAGCCGCCCAAAACACCTTGTCCCCATGTTGATGGGGACAAAGGCCTCATTCCCACAACCCTTGCCCGGTGGTTGTGGGGGTCTGCGGGCGGGGGGCTTATTGGAATCTGGAAGCCCCCTTTAACAAGGGGACCCCCAGATCCCGGCCCTCCCCCCTGTGTGAAATGGTAAGGGGTACAAAAGTACCCCTACCATTTCACAAAAAAAACTCTCAAAAATGTTAAAAATGACAAGAGACAATCTTTGGCAATTCCTTTATTTAAATGCTTCTTCTTTCTTCTATCTTCTTTCTTCTATCTTCTACCTTGCTTTGTTTTCTTCCTCCATCTTCTTCTTATTCTGGTTCTTCCTCCGGTGTTCTCGTCCGGCATCTTCCTCCGCGGTGTCTTCTTCCTTTTTTCTTCTCGGGCCGCTCCGCATCCACCATGATGGGAGGCTCCCGCTGTGTGATGCTTCTCCTCTTCTGACGGTTCTTAAATAACGGAGGGCGGGGCCACCCAGTGACCCCGCCCCCTCTCACACACGGGGACTTGACGGGGACTTCCCTGTGGCATTCTCCGTGACGTCAGAGGGGCGGGGTTACCCATTACATAACTGGTGACCCCGCCCCCTCTGACGTCACGGGAAGTTTTTAAAACTTTTTTTGCATTGATCCATGTCCCCGGGGCAGGAGCCAGGTCCCCAAACACTTTTTATGACAATAACTTGCATGTAAGCCTTTAAAATTAGCACTTTTGGTTATTCATGTTCGTGTCCCATAGACTTTAACAGTGTTTGCATGTTCGAACAAATTTTTTGCCTGTTCGCATGTTCTGGTGCGAACCGAACAGGGGGGTGTTCGGCTCATCCCTAGTTGGGGGTATAACTTTTAGCATGGCGTAAAGACCCATGCAGCTATTTTCAGTTTCTTGTAAAGTTTAACAGGGATTTCAGCTACATGTTTCACTCAAAAGGGTCTGTTTATCAAGTCCCCTTACAGAAAATATGAATATATATGTACACACACAAACATTATATATACAGTATCTCACAAAAGTGAGTACAACCCTCACATTTTTGTAAATTTTTTATTATATCTTTTCATGTGACAACACTGAAGAAATTACACATTGCTACAATGTAAAGTAGTGAGTGTATGGCTTGTATAACAGTGTACATTTGCTGTCCCCCCAAAATAACTCAACAAACAGCCATTAATGTCTAAACCGCTGGCAACAAAAGTGAGTACACCCCTAAATTAAAATGTCCAAATTGGGCCCAAAGTGTCAATATTTTGTGTGCCCACCATCAGGGCCGATCCCAGACGGGGTGCACAGGGTGCAGTGCACCCGAGCGCCAGAGAGGTGGGGGCGCTGAAGCGCCAGAGTGCTCCGTTCCCTCCTCCTCCTCCTCTTGTTTGTGTCCAGCGCCGGTGTTCTAAGAAGAAAAGGCGCCGCTGTGTTAACTGCTCAAGCCCCTCCCTTCTCCTGTCAGAGAAGGAGAACAGCCAGCCAGAGGTGAGAATGGAGGAAGAGTGGCTGGTCTCTGTGTGGAGAGAGACCAGCCACGCAGTGATGTCGCGCGGGCGGGGGCGGGGCGGTCCATGCCTGACACGTTCTCCTCTCTGTCTCTAAATCCTGCCTGCTGTTTACTGCTCTGTTCTCCACCCGGGCAGCGCGGCTGCAAACTGTCCTCTCCTCTCCAGCTGCCGCCCGGGTGTTTTTACCGTACCCTAATGGAGGGGGGGTCTGTACTAATGGAGGGGGGGACTGTCCTGGGGGGTCTATACTAATGGAGGGGGGGTCTGTACTAATGGAGGGGGGCTCTGTCCTGGGGGGTCTGTAGTAATGGAGGGGGCTCTGTCCTGGGGGGTCTGTACTAATGGGGGGGTCTGTCCTGGGGGGTCTGTAGTAATGGAGGGGGGTCTGTCCTGGGGGGTTTATACTAATGGAGGGGGGGCTCTGTCCTGGGGGGTCTGTACTAGTGGGGGTCTGTCCTGGGGGTCTGTACTAATGGAGGGGGGTCTGTCCTGGGGGTCATTACTAATGGAGGGGGTCTGTCCTGGGGGTCTGTACTAATGGAGGGGGGGTCTGTCTTGGGGGGGTCTGTACTAATGGAGGGGGATCTGTCCTGGGGGGTCTATACTAATTGAGGGGGGTCTGTACTAATGGATGGGGTCTGTCCTGGGGGTTCTATACTAATTGAGGGGGGTCTGTACTAATTGAGGGTGGTCTGTCCAGGTGGGATCTGTACTAATGGGGGTCTGTCCTGGGGGGTCTGTACCAATGGGGGGTCTGTCCTGGGGGTCTGTACTAATAGAGGGGGGTCTTTCCTGGGGGGTCTGTACTAATGGAGGGGGGTCTGTACTAATGAAGGGGGGGTCTGTACTAATGGGGGGGTCTGTCCTGGGGGGTCTGTAGTAATGTAGGGGGGTCTATACTAATGGAGGGGGGCTCTGTCCTGGGGGGTCTGTACTAATGGGGGGTCTGTCCTGGGGGGTCTATACTAATTGAGGGGGGGTCTGTACTAATAGAGGGGGGTCTTTCCTGGGGGGTCTGTACTAATGAAGGGGGGGTCTGTACTAATGGGGGGGTCTGTCCCGGGGGGGTCTGTAGTAATGGAGGGGGGTCTATACTAATGGAGGGTGGGCTCTGTCCTGGGGGGTCTGTACTAATGGGGGGTCTGTCCTGGGGGGTCTATACTAATTGAGGGGGGGTCTGTACTAATGGAGGGGGGTCTGTCCTGGGGGGGTCTATACTAATTGAGGGGGGTCTGTACTAATTGAGGGGGTCTGTCCAGGTGGGGTCTGTACTAATGGGGGGTCTGTCCTGGGGGGTCTGTACTAATGGGGGGTCTGTACTAATGGAGGGGGGTCTGTACTAATGAAGGGGGTCTGTACTAATGGAGGGGGGTCTGTACTAATTGGGGGGTCTGTACTAATAGAGGGGGGTCTGTACTAATGGAGGGGGGTCTGTCCTGGGGGGTCTATACTAATTGAGGGGGTCTGTACTAATGGGTGGTCTGTCCTTAGGGGCTGTACTAATAGAGGGGGGTCTTTCCTGGGGAGTCTGTACTAATGGAGGGGGGTCTGTACTAATGAAGGGGGGTCTGTCCTGGGGGGTCTGTACTAATGGGGGGGTCTGTCCTGGGGGGTCTGTACTAATGGAGGGGGGTCTGTCCTGGGGGTCATTACTAATGGAGGGGTGGTCTGTCCTGGGGTGGTCTGTACTAATGAAGGGGGGCCTGTCCTGGGGGGTCTATACTAATGGAGGGGGGGTCTGTCCTAGGGGGTCTGTACTAATGGAGGGGGGGTCTGTACTAATGGAGGGGGGTCTGCACTAATGGAGGGGGGTCTATACTAATGGGGGGGGGTCTGTCCTAATGGAGGGGGGGTCTGTCCTGGGGGGTCTGTACTAATAGAGGGGTGGTTTGTCCTGTGGGGGTCTGTACTAATGGAGGGGGAGATCTGTCCTGGGGGGGTCTGTACTAATGGAGGGGGGTTTTCCTGGGGGGGTCTGTACTGAGTAAGGTCTGTACTGAGGTAAGGGTTTATACTTAGTGCGGGTTCTGCACTGATGGAGAGGGGTCTATACTTAGTGGAGGGGGGTCTGTACTGAGGGGCGACTATAGTTGGTGGAAGGGGGGGTGACCCCAACCCTAGTGACGCCAATGCAGCTGCGGGCTCTTCTTTCCCCCCTCCCTCTCGCGCACGCTGCTGTACTAGTGAGCGGTGCTTGCCAGCACAGCCGCCCACTATGTATCTTCCCCCGCCTTCATATGCCCAGGGAAGAAATAGAATAGAGCAGAGAAGAGGATTGTGGGACATATAGTCCCGAGGACTGGCAGCCCCACTGTAACACAGAAACTGCAGCCCACACAGCATGCTCAGCTGAATGGGAGAGAGAGAGCCAGGAGCCCAGGAAAGCTTTCAGGGAAGTGCACCCAGGACTCCAGAGGGAGAGGACAGTGCTGAGGGAACACCATCAGAGAGAGAATCCTGCTGCCCTGCGCCACCAGAGGGAAAGCCACACAGCCTAGCGCCATCCCTGGCAGAGAAAGGAATGGAGTCATTGCAGGAATACAGATCTGTGTGCTACCCAGCGGAGTCGCCATGGGCAATTCAGAGTGAGCCGACTCCTGATCAGAGGAACCGTTGCTGTATCGCTGGGTCAGGTGAAAGGGCTGATCGGCCATTATCTGCTAACGTCCATAGGAACTGCAGTCTCTGACCATCTCCTGTATTATATCTGCAGTCTCTGATCATCTCCTGTACTATGTCTGCAGTCTCTGATCATCTCCTGTATTATGTCTGCAATCTCTGGCCATCGCCTGTACTATGATTGCAGCCTCTAATCATCTCTTGTACCATGTCTGCAGTCTCTGACCGTCTCCTGTACTATGTCTGCAGTCTGACCATCTCCTGTACTATGTCTGCAGTCTCTGATCATCTCCTGTACCATGTCTGCAGTCTGACCATCTCCTGTACTTTGTCTGCAGTCTCTGATCCTCTGCTGTAGTATGTCTGCAGTCTCTGATCATCTCCTGTACCATGTCTGCAGTCTGACCATCTACTGTACTATGTCTGCAGTCTCTGATCATCTCCTGTACTATGTCTGCAGTCTCTGATCATCTCCTCTACTATGTCTGCAGTCTCCGACCATCTCCTGTACTATGTCTGCAGTCTCTGATCATCTCCTGTACTATGTCTGCAGTCTCTGATCATCTCCTGTACCATGTCTGCAGTCTCTGACCATCTCCTGTACCATGTCTGCAGTCTCTGACCATCTCCTGTACCATGTCTGCAGTCTCTGACCATCTCCTGTACTATGTCTGCAGTCTCTGACCATCGCCTGTACTATGATTGCAGCCTCTAATCATCTCCTGTACCATGTCTGCAGTCTCTGACCATCTCCTGTATTATATCTGCAGTCTCTGATCATCTCCTGTACTATGTCTGCAGTCTCTGATCATCTCCTGTATTATGTCTGCAATCTCTGGCCATCGCCTGTACTATGATTGCAGCCTCTAATCATCTCTTGTACCATGTCTGCAGTCTCTGACCGTCTCCTGTACTATGTCTGCAGTCTGACCATCTCCTGTACTATGTCTGCAGTCTCTGACCATCTCCTGTATTATATCTGCAGTCTCTGATCATCTCCTGTACTATGTCTGCAGTCTCTGATCATCTCCTGTATTATGTCTGCAATCTCTGGCCATCGCCTGTACTATGATTGCAGCCTCTAATCATCTCTTGTACCATGTCTGCAGTCTCTGACCGTCTCCTGTACTATGTCTGCAGTCTGACCATCTCCTGTACTATGTCTGCAGTCTCTGATCATCTCCTGTACCATGTCTGCAGTCTGACCATCTCCTGTACTTTGTCTGCAGTCTCTGATCCTCTGCTGTAGTATGTCTGCAGTCTCTGATCATCTCCTGTACCATGTCTGCAGTCTGACCATCTCCTGTACTATGTCTGCAGTCTCTGATCATCTCCTGTACTATGTCTGCAGTCTCTGATCATCTCCTCTACTATGTCTGCAGTCTCCGACCATCTCCTGTACTATGTCTGCAGTCTCTGATCATCTCCTGTACTATGTCTGCAGTCTCTGATCATCTCCTGTACCATGTCTGCAGTCTGTGACCATCTCCTGTACCATGTCTGCAGTCTCTGACCATCTCCTGTACCATGTCTGCAGTCTCTGACCATCTCCTGTACTATGTCTGCAGTCTCTGACCATCTCCTGTACTATGTCTGCAGTCTCTGACCATCTCCTGTAATATGTCTGGGGGCTCTTTCTAACAAACTCTCTAACAGAAGCCATCTCTGTGTGCATCAGAGAGACTCCCTCCAGGTCTCATTAGTGTACGCTCTTCCTGTATTTTTTTTTTTGTTAAAAGATCATGGGACGATCCCAGGGTAACAGACTTCTTAGGGGAGCATCTCTGTGTTTGAGTCATTTCCATAGAAACATTTGTAAAGGAGAGGACTTGGCAAGATGACCACGCCCATGTGGGGGCGCCAGAAATATTTCTGCACCCAGGCGCTAGTGACCCTAGGATCGGCCCTGGCCACCATTATTTCTCAGCACTGCCTTAACCCTCTTGGGCATGGAGTTCACCAGAGCTTCACAGGTTGCCACTGGAGTCCTCTTCTACTCCTCCATGACGACATCACAGAGCTGGTGGATGTTAGAGACCTTGCACTTCCTACGCCATTTTCTTTTAATTTGGCGCAGGGTTCCCCTTAATTTCCATATCAGTCCCGAAGGGCCTGGTATGGATTTTAGGGGGACCCCCACGCAATTTATTTTTTAAATTTTGGTTCGGGGTTCCCCTTAATATTAATACCAGACCCAAAGGGCCTGGTAATGGATGGGGGGGGGATCCCATGCTCTTTTTTTCAATGAGTTTTATCTATATCGCGGAAACCCGACAATTCATTACAGCCATGATCAGTTTTAAATAGGGTTGTCCCGATACCACTTTTTTAGGACCGAGTACAAGTACCGATACTTTTTTTCAAGTACTCGCTGATACCGAATACCGATACTTTTTTTAATGTCACGTGACAGTGTTTTTTTTTTTTTTAACAGTGCTTTTTTTTTGGCGGGGGGGGGGGGGGAGGGGGTGAACAGTGTATGTGTGTTTTTACAATAATTTTTTTTAAATTTTTATTGCAATATGTGTTTTTTGTTTTTTGTTTTTTTTTTAATCAGCCCTGTTGGGGGGCTTTGGTGAGATATCAGGGGTCTTAACAGACCTCTGATATCTCCCCCTTGAGACAGAGAAAGAGACAGAGGATAGAGATTCCCCAGTCCCTTTCTCTGCAGCCTCAGCTGCACTGAGAATGAATGGAGAGAAGACAGCGGCTCCTCTCTATTCATAAA